>CM057167.1:13903792-14372612 GCA_029962745.1 Echinometra lucunter
TAGGCCCATTATACGTAGAAGTGCCTTAGCCCACAGATCGATTTATAAGTTTATATAGGACGTGACATTTTGGAACGATATACTCTCCAAATTTGTTTGTTGACTTTTGAGGTATTGGTTCTTATCCTTTCAAGTTGAGATAAAATTTTACTGATTCTTTTGTTTTGCTTGTTATTACAAAATGGCTTATTTATTCTCTTGTTTTGTTTGTTATTACAAAATGGCTTATTTTACATCTGTTGATCAACTAGAGAAACTTACAGCGCCTATTAGTTGCGCTTCAAACATTTGTTTATGCACTGTTCCGAAAAGTATACATTTATTTCAATGTAGGTAACTCGATGAATTTTATTACTTGTCAATGACCTATCGCATGGTGAAAAAATAAATAAACAAGCACTTTCAAGAATGCAGTGCAAGTACGCATGACGAGCTGACGTTTCGTTCACACGGTCAAAGGTCAATTTAAATCCCCCATGCATTTGTCCATGTGGCCACCGGTAATGCTGAGCTGTGGTTTCCGTCGTTTGTTTCTTTTGGCGAATATCTCGCGAAGCTTCACTGCAAAGCACTTTCATGTAGGTGCCTCAAGTTACTCTAGCTCTTGGGGTTCTAGAAAATCCGTTGGAAAGGTAGAATCTCTTGTGAACCGTTTAAAAGAGGACGAGAAGTTAGCTGCAATGGCCGCCGGTCAACAGGATGGAGAGGTAGACATCGAGACTGTTCTCGCGCCCCTGCGAGCTGCCGTGAAAGAGCAGGTACGTATCCGTTCATTGCAATTATGCGGGGGCGCAGGCGGGAGAACAAAGTTGCATGTGCATACCATAAATTTTATCGTGATTATTGTGGAATGTGGATGATGCAATATGGTCTGCTTCACAGTCACATAGATTTGGAATATTAAACACACAACAAAACAAAACACAGAATCTCTAACTGTTCGATATATTTTTGCTAGTTTAATTTACTAAAGTAAAGTCAACTTTTTCGTTTTTGTTTTTTGGTTTCATTCATTCATTATGATCATGTTATCCTTGCAAGCTTGCAACAAGCAATATTCGTTTTTAGTCCAGTTGAAACCCACTGGAGCAAATCCAATTGAAACCAGTTGCCACTGATTCAGTGGCATAGCTAGGATTTCATTTTAGGGGGGCGGTAGTGAGCATGCAAAGTGTGCGAATCACTTACTGAGCGCGCGAAGCGCACTCCCTAGGGGGGAGGGTGCAGGGAGGGGGGAGGGTGCAGGGAGGGGGGAGTTTGCGCGGAAGCTCTGACGTTTCTTTTCACTGTTCCTTGTTTACTCCAGCTCTTCTTACAAGTTACGTTCTCTTACCTTTTTCTATTCTCGCTCACGCTTTTTTCTTCCTATTTTCTTTTTTTTTTTAGTGGCGTTTTGGCGGGGGAGGGGGGGGGGCGACTGCCCCCATCGCCCCCCCCCCCCCAGTTGATTATGGTTTCAGTTGCATTTCTAAATGGTACTAGTTGGGTAAGTAAAAATGGACTTCTAACTGGAACCACTTGGGTAACTGGAAGCAATTGAGTAACAGGAAAAATTAACGTATTGCTTCCAGATTCACTTGTAACTGGTTCCAGTTGCACTTCTAACTGGAACCAGTAGAAAAGAGGATTGAACTGGATCCAGTTGTAATTTCCATTCGGTTTGAACTGGAATTGGCAACCCATCCAAATATTTTTCCAGTTAGGCAATCTGTTTCAACTGGCAAATTTGTATTCATATTGAAACTAATTGACAACAGTTGAAACCAATTGAAACCAGTTGAAATCTCCAACTGGTTCAGTTGGATTTTTGTCCTGGGGTATGATCCTGATGATGGGGGTGACCAAATCGTACACAATTTAATTATCTGATAATGCAATGTTTAATCCATGATTTCTCAAATTCTGTTCAAAAGACTGTGAATGGGTGCAAGAAGAAAATTTATTGATATCCATGATATCGCAATTGCAAAATTCGAAGTCGTATCGCAGTGTGCTACAACTGAAAAAAAAATTTACAAAAATAAGTGTATGATTGTACATAGTATGTAAACCACCCCAAGAGAATGTGCTAGATGATTATTTTGTTTTGTTTTGTTTTGTTATTTTTTTGGGGGGGGGGGAGTAATGCGGTACAACACTGAGATGCTGTGATCATGGTGATTGGTTCATTTGTGTACTGCTATCCATGCATGAACTGCTGAAGCAGTAGATCTTCTTTTCCCTACTTCATCTGTTTATTACAGGGTGACGTTCAGATTGAAGGATGAGGGGTATATCATTTTCTGTTCTTAACACTACTGAACCAACTTGAAGTGATTTGTCAAATTATGTTGACAGTGAAATTTAAAGGTTTTAATCTTATTGGTTCTTTTTCCAAATTTTACAAGCTGATCTAGGGAAACAGATAAAAGAAGGGGGGGGGGTGATTTTTTTTTTTCTGTTCATTATGTTGGAACCATCTTGAAAAGGTTCTTTTCCAAATTATTTTTAACAATGACACGGGCGTCAGTTGGGATGGGACAGGGGAACACATACCTCCTAAAAAAAATATTAAGGGTGGTGGACACAACACTATGTCCCCCCCAAATTTTGAGCTGAGGACCTTTTGTGTGTGTGTGTGTGTTTTCTGTTGTTTGCTTTTCAGCAAATTTTTGGTATCTTCCTTGGAATTTTAAGCAAAGGACCTTTTTTTTGGTCAGTGAATATATGGACAGTGCCCCCCCCCCCCCCCAAACGGATATAATCTTCTTGATTGTCCATTTCTTTTCTTCAGGGTGATTTGGTGAGACAAATGAAAGAAGGTGGCACACCAGATCATGATATCAAGAGAGCAGTGGTAGAACTGAAGGCCAGGAAGAAGGCTTTGGAAGAAAAGGTGCAGTATTGAAATGTTTCCCCCCCCCCCTCTTATCTTTGAGAGCAAAGCTTTTTTTAAATATTTATATATTTTATTAGATCCTTGGTCACAACAAATGTATATACTAACAAATATAAAAGAGATTACAGTAATGAAATGTTCATAACAGAAGCATCATCTGTCATTTACATGTATGTCGGCTTCTGCATGATCCTACCGAATACATACCTGTAAGTAGAAGAGTTGTATGAGCTTAAAGAAGGCCCATTTGCAGACTCCAGAAAAGGTAGGGAAGAAATATGCTCACAATTTTTGCAAGGAAGCATATTTTTCACTCCATTTTTTTACAGAGCAAAATTAAAGATGCATACATGTATGTGTAGCTTAAGAATTTAACTGAACTTTATGCGGTTTTCATATTGATCTTAGACTGTCAATTTACCTTTACCATGTCTAGGCTATATTTTCATAACTAGTGTTTTCTATAATCTACCTCTGAAATTACCACTATTTGTTCAAGTAACTTTTATACTTGAAGCATCATGTATTGTTGTCATCATCAGATTCATGACAGTCAAATGTCTCCTTTCATGATAGGAGCTTGCTCTGACATCACAAGGTGTCAAGTTTGATCGGGCCAAGATGGAAGATACTTTGAAGAGACGCTTCTATTATGACCAGTCTTATGCCATATATGGAGGTAAGTTTCTTTACTATAATTTAGATATAAATATTTGATGTCAAATCGCACATGAGGGAAAAATTTTGTTTGGATTAATTAGTTCCTAATGTTGATTCTTAAAAAAAAAAGATAATTGTGGATTACTAGGTTGTTAGGACACAAAAACTGAATCAAAATTTTTCTGAGATATCATTTTAAATGACAAGTATAGAGATACAATTGTGGGACTTCAGATAGTAAAAACATAAAGTTTCCAAATAAATGTAACAAAATGTTGATTGAAGTTTCAGAGTAGTCATTTTCATGCTATTGCTATTGTGAATGGACTTTTGAAAAGAGAAGGAATTGACAACTTTCTTTTATTCTTTTCTTTTCATTTAAAATATTTTTTTAGACTCGGTGATATATCCTGAAGCATAGTGTGGTGTCACCCTTGTTTATCAATTCATCAAAAATTTTCGTTTAGAACAAGGGATTGCATTAGTTGCAAGATTGCAAGGTTGTCTCCATGTCTGTTTCTTTCTCTGTAGGTGTGAGTGGGCTGTATGATTTTGGGCCTGTCGGATGTGCCATGAAAGCCAACTTCATCAATATCTGGAGGAATCATTTCATCATTGAAGAAGGCATGTTAGAGGTGGACAGTGCTATGCTGGCCCCAGAAAATGTCTTCAAGTAAGTCTTTTACACCACTGGCACTGTGTTTTTTTCATTGAATTTTTCTTGTAGAATAGGACATATAATAAAAGATTGTGTTGCAGTTGGGTTCAGATTTTTAAAATCACCAGCAAGTATTGGGAAAAACCTTTTCTGATGTGAGCAAACAACACGTCCAAATGAATATGATTTAACATTTTGATTAACATGCAGATTTCAAGCTGTTTCATGGGCTTAATTGCACAACCTTATACAACCGTATATGGGTTCATTTATGGACTTTGAAAGGAAAGTAGGCCAAGGAATTCATTACTTGTAAAGAGTTAAAGTTGTGAGGATAAATTCAAATGATATTTCTCAGGCTATATATATATATTGGAGACATTTTCTCTACCACTTTTTTCCCAGTGAATCAATTACACGAATATAAGACCAACCAAATTTCTCTTTAAATCCTTATTTTCATCACCTGTTCTTATAACTTCCAGACCTCACAACCATTCTGAATTTGGAGGAAAGAATCTGAATTTTGACCATGCCAAGCTCTTGTTTCGATATGATTTTCCTATTTTTCTTGATGAATTTACTACACACTCCAATGGGAAATGCTGTTTCTTTCCTAATTTTGAGCAAAATCATCCCTATTTTTCTGTCAGAAAGGTTGGGAGGTCTGTATAACTTATAGAAGAAAGAAATGTTTGAAACTGTCTCATTCATCATTTGATATATTTTGTTGAATAATATCAGAGCTTCAGGTCACGTTGAACGGTTTGCAGACTACATGGTGAAAGATAGCAAGACGGGCGAATGCTTTCGAGCTGATCATCTACTTAAATGTGAGTAGCACTTGCAGTTAAGTTATAATGAAACTGTGGATATACATGTAGCCACTTGTGATATTTTGATATTTATTTGTATCTATTAGTATTAAAACAATACACAATGGTTTTATTGAATACAGCATCGTACTAGTCTCTTTCGATATTCATCTTGTTGATATACTGAAAAGCAATAGCCTTTCCTCCTATTCATCAGTACATTGCATGTTACAGTTGCCAATTTGCCATAGTAATGAGGAATTACTGCAGTGTGTCTTTTTAACCCTTTGCATACTTAGCCTGAAGTAACTTGGACTAGGGTCCATGGAAAATATGTGTTATAATTAAATAAAATCGCACTCAGCGGTTTCAAGTTTGAATTCAAGTTCACGTTCAAGTTTTTATTTCCAAAGTAATACAAAACATAAAATATATTTTTTTGATGGTAATTCATAACCTAATATACATTTTTTTCTCTTTTTCAACATCAGTACAAAACAAAAGAATAAATGTCTGCTTGACACAATATATTTAGAAAAAAAAATTAATATATGAAAAGAGAAATCCACAAGAAAGTAACACTTGTAATTACTTGGATTCGTCAAGAAGGGAAAGGGAAAGTAAAGAAAAGAAAACAAAAAATATGACATTGAAATAATACAGAGTTAAAACAGCAATATATATATTACAGTTGCAAGTTCAATCACACTGGACTCTGCCAGATGAAGGATATATTGCGATTAAAGACAAGACGAAAAGGGAAAAGACAATAGTGTTAAAAGACGCTGCTTATTAAAAACTCAGTAGTTGAAAACCACAGTCTACATATATGTTCAACATAGATTACCCAAAGTGAAAGCCAGAGCCCAGATGTACATGTACATGTACATGAAGATTGATAGCATTTATTTGATATTGTTATTACCTTTAAATTGTTGTGTACACAGTTTTCCTGGCATGTATTACTTTTTATAATTCCGTTATTGTGTTTTTTAATCTCAGTACCCTCAAAAGATAACAGTTTGTACAACGGAAGATATTACCCTGAATAATAAAACTGAAAGTGAAATAATTGATGAATAAATAAACTATGTGATTGTTTATGGCTTTACTTTAGATTGAAGCATTGCAATTATTGAGAATTAGGGCCATCTTTTGATTTTGTCAAAGGAATCGTGTAATCTTGGTCTTGCAAATATCATACTAATATAATACTCTACTACTGTACTTTACTATGATACACCACACCTAAGTTTCTAATTTGTGGGCTTCATTCTACCATTGTTAGGGTAGTACTGACCTTGTCTGACATTTGACATATTCTGTTTGATAGCATACCTGGAGAAGTTGAGTGCAGGCAAGAAGACGACTGCAGAGCAGAAGCAGGAGTATCAGCTGGTGCTTGCCAAGCTAGATGGTTACAGTAAAGCAGAGTTAACAGAGTTGTTTAGGAAGTACCAGGTGAAGTCACCCACCACAAACAATGAGCTTTCAGAGCCCATGGAGTTCAACCTCATGTTTGCTACTGCTATCGGCCCTGCTGGAAATATGCCAGGGTAAGAAGGTGTGATGTAGGCACCTTATCAAAAGTCACGTCAGTCGGTTTTTAGCGTGTTTTCCACGTGTGGTAATTCACATCGTCTTTCCCAATCCCCTGTTGTTTTGTCTATGGAGGAACGGGAGGATAGTGGACCAAAAGACGCTGAGCGGGAAAGATGCTAAAGGCTGCAGTCAAATTGGGCTCAGACTTATGATAAGAAGCCTTATGAGGTTGATATGACTACCAGCATTCGCAACTAGTTGTAAGAATGCATCTATAAACTTTAAATTAAAATGACAAAATATATGATTTGATGTTTAGTCTGAATGTGATTAAATACAAGGCAATATTTCAGTTCCTTCTTGAAGATGTGTGTTATCATTTTGTTTTAATGAGATTTTATCATGACATCATGGCAAATTTGTTGGTGTGCCTAACAAGCCCGACAAGCTTTTAAGGTATAATTTATTTATAAAATTCATATTTGCAATATCCTTCCTATGATTTATTTGCTCACTTCTTTCCAAGTATTTACAGCATTCTCACCTAGAAATAATCTACAAATGTTGGCAGGGTTAAAACTGTAGCCCAAGGTGATCTTGAGACTGCATTGTGCCCGAGATGAATCGAGGGACATAGTGCAGTTCTCAAGATCGCCAAGATGCTGTAGTTTTAACCCTGCCCCGCAAAACAGGCATTTAAAGGCATTGGCTAACTTTGTGAGCAGCTAATTTAAAAAATTCTCAAACTAAGATGAAGCATGTGTATGAGTACTTGTATTTGTACCGGTACTCAAAAACCCTGAAACCAACCATAATTTGGAATGAAAAGCTGTAAGTTAGACGCAAACCGCGATTTTATTAGCTTTCGTCTCGAGAGACAATTAACTACAATGTAAGCTAATTGGTCAAAACTATATCACTTGACACATCGCATCTCAATCTATCATTCATCCCAGGGTTGTGGCATTCGATCATTTGACCTAAGGTCAATTGATAGAACACCAAAAACCCTGTGATAGTACGCGTAAACCCTCTTCGACTATTGCACACGCGTACGTATGTACGTACACACACGTTCATGTATAGCTTTGAGCACACACAATACAGCTGTTTATTTTGTCTGCGTATGTCCGACGAAACAAGCTGTAAGTTCAGTTTAGCTACATGTACATGTTTTTGAACTAAAGATAACTTTCTTCAAACTCTCTGGGAATTTTACATTTTGTTGGAAAAGTGAGGTATGAATATTAAAACAAATATTGACTGCTCTGTTATCGGATGGTGGTGGAAATTATCACTCCCTCAGTGCTGTTCATACCGGCCCTTCCATCACCCCCTTGGCTTCACCTCGGGGTGATAGAAGGCCTGGTATGGACAGCACCTCGTGAGTGATAATTTCCACCACCATCCTCATGAGCAGTCAATATTTGTGTACTATACTGGCCGGCAGTCTGTAGTGAATTTCATGCCTACAGATCTGATGAAATCAGAGTCCTAGAATCATGACATGCCGTCACATACATGTACATATAAATGGAGATAGAGATCATAGAGTACATACCTTAGGCTATAAGGTTAATAGTGATATATGCATAATAATTTTTTCTTTTTTTCTCAAATAATTGTTGTCTTTGCATTGTAGGTATTTAAGACCAGAGACTGCTCAAGGAATCTTTGTTAACTTCAAGCGTCTCTTGGAATTCAACCAAGGTCGTCTACCTTTCGCTGCTGCTCAAATTGGCAATGCATTCCGTAATGAGATCTCCCCAAGGTCTGGTCTCCTGAGAGTCAGGTTTGTATTTGTTTCTCAGCTTCCAAGCTTTATAGTTGTGTTCTAAATTATGACTGTTCAGATTTGACTGTAAATTAAATGATGTAGATAAATGACAGAATTTGCTATTCATTTATTAATGTGTGTTCTGTTTGCTATCTGTTGAAATTTATTAGTTACATAGCATGTTGCCTGGATATTGTATGGTAGCACATTGTTCACCATGGTTTGCATCAAATACATGTAAGATGAACAGCTTTTGTGCAGAACTAATGGAAAATAATTAGATTTGAAGGAGAGGTATAGCTGTAAGTCCATGAGGTCATGTAAATTATATACATGTAGCATTCTGAATATCATGTTTCCTTTGAGAGACAATAGGGAGCTTTTGCAAACACGACGCGGACGTCCCTTTAGGACGCAGCAACAATAAGAATGTGGCCAGGTCATACGATGTTTTGAAGCTTTCGCTCTTCTTGTGAGACGCAGATGTATGACGTCACAATGGGAAGCATTTCCCCAGGTCATGGCCAGGCTAGGCGCGCACGTGCCAGGCAAGATCTATTATGGCTGCGCTCAGGCTGCGCTGATGAAAGGCTGGCTGCACGTGTTACTATAGTGTTACATACGCACTAATGATTGATCCCAGCTGCTTCCTACATCGCGAACGGACGTTATTTTGGCTGAGAACCGTTCTCAATTTCAGCAGGACGGGGAGTTTTGTGGATTTGAGCATGCACAGTACAAAATTTTGCACACAACACGCAAAATTAACGTCCGCGTCGTGTTTGTGAAAGCTCCCTAATAACCACACCCCCCTACACTCCCAATATTCAGTTCCTATACTGTTTTTGAAATATTATTGAAATCATGTATCTGAATCTGATGTAAATTAAGTTTATTTTGCTGTGTTAAAACTCTGGAGCATGATAATACCTGAAAATTTTCTATCACTTGTTTTATTACAGAGAGTTCACCATGTGTGAAATAGAGCATTTCATTGATCCTTCCGACAAAGATCATCCCAAGTTTGATAACGTTGCCAACTTGGCCATCCCTCTTTTTCCCGTCGATCGGCAGGTTGGTGGTCTATCCCCGATCACTATGACGATAGGAGAAGCAGTTGAAAAGGTGAGACACGAAAAGCATGCTTGAAATCAGCTGCAGGGCGATTCCACACTTATAGGCCGGGATGCATACCTCAGAAAGTGCTTTAGTTTGTGGTTTTTGTGACCACCGAGCGGCAACTACCTGATTTTTTGCACAATGGTGGGAAAAAATATGATAAATTACCACACAAACTCGTCAAGCGTGAAAGTTGCACATTAATTAGTTATTGGAGTTTTAATTAATGATAATTTTGTTTGCCGCCCTCTTGAGACCAAATAAAGAAACTAGTTACAATTTGTATGGATTTCTACTGTTCTTTTTTGTTTTGAGGTGAATAAGATGTGCAGGATGTTGAACTTCGTTATTCACATCATTAAGGAATAAAGTATGAACTCAGCTTTACATCCTATTCGAGGGTTTTTTTTTCTTTTTTTTTTTTTTTTTTGGGGGGGGGGGGTATGCAAATGTCTTCCTTACGTAAGGAAGGAATAGTTGTAACGATAATGATGATGCTAATACTGATCTCATCATAAAGATGACGATGGTGGTGATGATGATGATGATGATGATAATAGTATTAATAATTATTATCATTAATAATAATACTATTAATGATAATAATAATAATAATAATAATAATAATAATAATAATAATAATAATAATAATAATAATAATAATAAATATAATAATAATGATGAATAAATAAATAAATAAATAATAATAATAATAATAATAATGATAATAATGGTAATAATAATAATAAAAATAATTGGATGCAATACTACCGGTATTCAAATAAAAACTGAAGATATAAATAATAATCATGAAAACGATAATTGTATAGACCTTGATTATTAGTGGTGAAGTAATTTTATTAGAATAATTACCTTTATTCTATCATAACTGCTTTATGTTTATACATGTTTATGCTCATCATTTTATTCCCTTTCTCTTGGCTCTCTGATCCTCTTTCCAAAGAATCATTCATCCCTATTTTTCTCCCATCCAATTACCCCCACCCCTTGACTCTCGCTCTTTGATTTATTCCCTATGCATTCAGTCTATACACTCTCTCTCTCTCTGCAATGTTTATCTCTCTATATCTTTCTCTCTATCTTGCACTCTCTCTTTCTCAATCTTCCTTTCTTGCCTTCAACACCCCCACAACATCTCTACACATCACAGATAATTTTGAATGAATAACGAAAAATAGACGCAAGTATGAAAGCATCATCATATTCAAATTCTATAATATATCATTGTTATCATACATTTAACTTGCACACATGACACATACGAAATGCACGTGTGTTTGTTTAACACTGTCATCTTTTCTTCATTAACATCATTTTATGAGATACCATACAGTCATGAACATTTCTTTCTCATTCTTAGGTACATCAATTAAGTATGCAGTGTAACAATCAAGTTATGGATTATACATGTGCCAATCATGAGTATCAACCGTATCACTCATTACCAAATAAAGAACCAACACAACCTACAAATGTATATAAACAAAAGATACACCTGCCCTGTACATGTATATATTAAGTAAGCAATACATACAAAGTTCTTGAGCATTTACAGAACTTTCTAAAGGACTCAGATAAATTCCAATATAAATGTACACTTATTCAAACTGCAAAAATTATCACAATATTCAGACATTTCTTGCAAGACAAAAAAAAAACATTCCTCTCACGTTGTTGCAAAGCTACAGGTACTTGAAAATATGACAGCAACTTATCGGAAGAACTACACAAGAACTTAGATAGAAGTAGGAGTAAATAATCCCTCTCTCTCGAATGGGTTTTGACAGACGTGTATCAATCAAATATGATTATTTATGTCTAATAATTTTGTGAATAAAGAATATTCACTAAATAATACGCTGATAAAATGATAAATACGATCAAATAAAAACAGAGCATTGTCTCTTAAAGCGATTACACAATGGTAAATATTTTGTTGATATATGATCGAGAATTGAATTCTAAGAAGAATAACATTAAAAATTTGATGATTTTTCAATCGAAATCAATGCATTTTGGCTAATTTTCTCATAAAAAGTCAAGAGTTGACCAAAAAAATTTGAGTATGAGGTATGACATAAAAGTGGGTACCCAGCTTCGCGCATTGCAGTTGCGGCTGCGCACTAGACTGTACAATAATGTATTATACTTTGCGCGCACTTTGCTAGAAGTGCGCGACAAGGTACCCACTTTGACGTCATTTTGACGTAAAAGTGGGTACCCGGTTGAAACTAGGTCACAGCTGAGGGGTCAAAAATATGCTGAAATCTTACCACATTTGGGGGTTTCCTTGGCAACACGACTTTTAAAAAAACTTTAGGCAGATGATTTTCTGCTAATAAAATCATGCTCTTTTAAATGCGCTAACATTGTTTCAGCATTGGGTACCCACTTTAACTTATTATATACATTTACACTTTGAAATGAAGTTCACATAGACACCTTACACTGATCAAATAAAACTAGATTATCTCTTACTTAACTTATTTTATATATTACACTTTGAATTGAAGTTCACATAGACACCTGACTTACACTGAATTCACAAGCATATCTACACAAGTCACAAGAAAGTTGAAATATTTTTGCAGTACATCGTGATTTTGATAAATGAATATGAAACAAGTGAAATAGTCTTCTGATAGGACAGCTATAAGAATTCTCTACTACTTCTACAAGTGACTCAACAAATGAAGAACTATTCTTTCTGCCTACATCAAAAGTGAGTTTGAAATATAAATAAAAAACGAGAATTGGTGTCAAGAACTTGCTGCCTCTATCGCAAGTGATTTAGAAACATGAATATGAAACAAGTGAATTGGCATTCACAAGACTTATGATAACGTACCTCCAGAGCTACATTTCCCCAATTTTAAGGAGGAAATGCTCATCATTGCGTATTTCTGCAGCTTTCACAAGTTGCCCCCTTCATAGATTTTCACATCCGACCAGCCTTTCTACCTTTCTTTTCTGAGAATATCTTCCTTTCACATGTTTTGTGCTATTACAAATGATGCACTCAGTGGGGAGGACATCAGGCCTGCCTGGACATGAACTGCTGCTGGCATCTGACCATGACACATGCTTTTGTGTTGCCTCCACCTCACTGCCAGGTCTTTATCAGCTTCTGTAGTAGTAAAAAAAAGTACAAAACTTTCCCTCAAATACTTAAATATAAAGAGAAACTAGATCATTAACTATCATTTAACTGATACTCTGTATTGTTGATGAAAAAAGAGCACAGAAAATATGTTTTTGCCATTTGTTATCACAGTTAAACTTGAAAAAATGGCAGATGAACATTTAAAGTTTCCATGCAGTAGTCTTTATATCATCATGTAAATTTCAGTTTAAGAGGAATGAAGTAACAAAACAATTTTCAACTTAACCCAGTGACTACGAGATTCTAAAGTACCCCATGCATAGGCATGGGCCTAACGCAATTCAGGCAAACCCAAAGAATAGGGGCTGGCCAGCGTACGCGTGCCCTTTATGCAATGCAGAGATCTGCAGACAGCCAAAACTCAAGCCAAGGAATGTGACAAGTCTATTATCTAGTTCAAAATTACTTTCAAATATGTTTCAGTCAGCCAATGTTCTGATATATTACATTGTCCTCAGCTCGGCTTTCAGATTTTTAGCCAATTGATGAAAATTATTTTGATTTTAGCCAGAAATGTTGTCAAACTCATAAATGTTTCACCGTTCAATCTTGTGCGGATCGTGTGTCCTAAGACCTAGCTGCTACTGCCGCTGGGCTACATTTACTTGCACATAAATCTAAATGAATACAGCATGCGCGGGCTGTTCCCTATTCTCCGGGTTTGCCTTTAGGCTTTATTCCACATGCAGAGCCACAACTGATCATGATCATGTATCACTGGATTTTAGTACTTTTTACTCAAAGTTCGAACTCAAACTAGCCTTGAGTCAGAGTCAAGATCTGCAATTCTTCAGAATTTCAGATGATACTGTGATTTCTCACTGACACTGTGAATTCATTGATAGACCTCTAGGCCTAGACTATGCCCTATTGGGCATGATCTAAATTGCAGTTAAATGCAATAAATTTCACTTCTACTTAGAACAAACATGATGACAATAAAGCATGAATCAATTCAAATATCTGCAATATCATCCTTATCAAATAAATATAGACTCTAGATCTAGCAATTAACAATAACACAGTTACACTGACTAGCCTACCTTGCATTGTTGCTACTCGCAGGCATGCATCGTCGAATTGAAGCCGTCTGCTTTGCCTGCGATGACACTTTCCGGACGATTCTGTAACTCTTCCACAGTGTGGAACTCTCTAAAAACATATGAAAACTTTTCTTTGGAAAGGTAATAACTCTTCCATGGTTTCGATCGTATGCATTAAACAGTTAAGAAGAAGCTTTCCCCTCAGAATCATCAGCTTCCGACGACTTGACAGCGACGTAAACGCATCCATCTTGTTCAGTGACAGTGAAATGCAACACGGGATACGATTGGTCGAGAGATGATTCACCCTTCCGAATTGCGATGAAACGCGCAAGCTGGTTGGCTTACAATCAAGCTGAGAAAAATAAATATTTTGTCGGTTTTTTTCAAATTACTTTAAAATGCGCAAATTTCACGCTTGACGAGTTTGTGACAAGACTTTTATAATATTTCTACGTAATATCTGAGAATATAAGGTAGTTGCCTGATGGTGGTCACAAGAAGTCGACTTTTGGGGCTTTGCATCCCGGCCTATGAACAGTTGACATTTTGCCATGACTTTGGGCCTACAATTTACACAAATGATATATCAAGATATGTGTTGGCTCTTTCGAAATGTGTAGAGATAAACATGTATAACTTCAATAGCACTATACAAGAATGTAATAGAGAAGTTCAAGCTGTTTGATCCCGTACATTCCCAACCACGTCCCAGTAGATTTTAGGAAATTTGCTGACTGTATTAAGCCGTTCAGCACAATTGATTTCAGTATAACACACATTTTTTTCCCACAGACCCGAGCCCGAGCTGTCTAGAGCGTAAGGGAAAGTCCACCCCAGAATTTTCACTGTTTCAATAAAAGGAGTTAAATTTGAACAGCATTTTAAAAAAAGAAATGAGCAAAATCGGTCAAAGAATAAGAAAATTACATTCATTTACATTTCCTAGTAAATTACTCTTGGCTCTGCAAATTGGCAACACTGATGACATTATATGTGAGCAGCTCTCCATTCACTTTGTACATGAAATTTCACATTTTCTCAGTTTTCTTGGAAGTTACACATTTTCTCACCCCATAGTCAAAGTATGTTATGTAAACAGCAATTCTTCTGAACATACATTGACTATGGGGGTTGGAAAATGTGTAACTTCCAAGAAATTGAGAAATGTGAAATTTCAGTGAATGGAGAGCTGCTCACATCTAATGTCATCAGTGTTGCCAATTTGCAGAGCCGCAAGTAATTTACTAGACAATGTAAATGAGTGTAATTTTCTTATTCTTTGACCGATTTTGCTCATTTCTTTTTTTAAATGCTGTTCAAATTTAACTCCTTTTATTGAAACAGAGAAACTTCTGGGTGGACTTTGCCTTTAGGCGGGTTAGGTTAACTCTTTCAGTGCTGATGTCACGTATTTGTGACAAAGAGACTTTGTATTTTTAATCCACCATTACTCCACTAAAAAAGAAGTATATGGTAATGAAAATATGTCAAAGTTTAGAGGATGAATATAGTATTCAAAATATCTATCAGCCACTATATGCTACCATAGGATTTTTCAAAGAAAACTGCAGATTTTGGAAAGGATCCATTGTCACTTTAGCATAAAGCAATAGCATACAAATGAGAAACGAAAACGTAAAGGCCAAGAGGGAAGCTCAGTGCTGTTTCATAATAATTTTCATGCATGACACTGAAATGATAGGAATACTTGGTTTCATTTGAAAGGGTGATAAATTTTCTACAACTTTTGTGAACAACATATTTGTATAGGAGTTACTGTTGAAGATTTGCAGGCGTTTGAAAAGTAAGGCTAGCATTGTTCATGATTTGGTAGAATCTTGGAACAAGCAAAACCCCTTGGCACCGTTAGAGTTAATAGCCCTTAGTACTGGATCTTGAATCAAACGATGTATGAAATAAAATGATATATTAATCAGTTCTATGACACACTTTTGAAATACTTTTTAAAACTGGACTAACATTGGACATTTCCAATGTTTATGTTAGTGTACAAGAATGTAATATTATTGTTTATTTGTTTTCCATTATCCTCCCCTTACAGGGCATGATCAAAAGCCGAGTGTTAGGCTACTTCATGGGACGAACCTTCCTGTTCATGGTGAAGGTCGGCATTGACCCTCAGAAGCTGCGATTCCGTCAGCACATGTTCAACGAGATGGCTCACTACGCATGCGATTGCTGGGATGTAGAGACCAAAACATCATATGTAAGAATACCACCCAATTCTACCAAATACTGCTCTCTGTTTATGTGCAGCTACCTTTCTAATAACAATTTATCTTCAGTTCTGGGGGGGGGTGTTTCACAAAGAGTTAAGTTTGAATTAAAGTCGCACTTGAATTTCTAGTTGGGCCATTCTCTGGAAAGAGAAACTTTTGGTCACGCACGTGACCATCTAATTTTGCCTCATTGCTCAAAAATTAGATGACATGTTTTAATTTTTTTATTGTAACCAATTTTTACATGTCTTTACATCCCCTGTCTTTGATAAGAATAAATAATTCTCAACTATAATGTGCTTACAGAGTCATTTGAAAACGCCCCCTTTTTGAGTGGTCACACACGTGACCGACCCAATTTTCACCTCTAAAAGAACAGAATGTTCATTCATTTATAGAAAATTGCATTCAAACTGTTTCGAGCAATTCCCATCATACAGAAATGAAAAGTAGAAACTTACATTCCCAGGGAAATGCGAGAAAAATAGGTTTGAATACCAACAAGTAAGACCTATTTTCGTGCAAAGTCACACACGTGACGAACCTAATTTAACTTCTGAAAGAAAAATTTTAAAATAATTGCCTTCAGTCTGGTGGGGGTACTACAGTTATTACAAATTCCATAATAAGAAGATTCTGCTACAAGATAAATACTGACAAATTAGTTTTGAATCAGCTATTTTTCATGATTTGGGTCACACACGTGACCGAGATTGGCCCAGTTGTGTGCTGTATAATTATTACACATCACCGCATTGGTCAGATCATGCTCAGTGGACTCGTGCTATTGGGAAGACCGTCAATGAGATTACGTGTTAAATACCGGATGCGCATTGGCGCTTACACATGACTCTTAAGTCCAACTTGACTCTTTGTGAAACACTCCCCTGGTGATTAACCTGTATTTGAATAGCTTAGATAAGTGCAGGATTCTGTCACCATTATGTAAACAAATTACATTCTTTGAAATTAATTATTTGATTAATAATTTAATAATTTAATTCTAGCATATTTTCTAGCAGATGCCATTCACTTCTAGTATTGAATATCAGGTGTAAGTTCTCCCACCCCCTATTTTTCCTGTACATGTCTTCAGGAGAATAACAAGAACATCACTGCTCAGCAGAGGCTATTTATTGCCTTCTGGAAAAAAAAAGAAGAAATGGTTTAGCCCTGTATTCAGGGTTACTTGGTTTAACCCTGAAAAATGTATCAACAATTTCCATGCACTTGCTGAAAAGCCGTCATTTGTAGACTGCTGTAAGTTTTACCATTTGGAAATAAATTCAACTCAATTCAATTCAATCGCATTTCTACTCCGTGAAAAGTATCAGTGATATTTCAGTCAGTTTAAACCATTTTTTTCCCCCATCACTCTGTCTAGGGTTGGGTGGAGTGTGTTGGGAATGCTGATAGATCCTGTTACGATCTCACCTGCCATGCCAAGCACAGCAAAGTCCCGATGGTGGCTGAAAAGAGACTAGCAGAACCCATATCCTTTTGGGACAAGAATAGTCATTTTCTTAGTACTAAAAATTCTAATTCTAGATCTAATTTTAGAGGTGTCCCAGTCAAGTGATCATTACTGGGAATGCAAAGGTTTGGAGTGGAGTACTTGCAGTGCTTTTCTTGAGCAATGCTTTTTATCTCCATCGCTTTTCTCTACCCTGGTGTTCAGTGGGTACCCAGAAAAAAGAAACAGTAAATAAATGTTTGTTTTGTGCATATATGAGCTGGGTTGTCACTGAAGCAATTTAAATGTTGGGTAATGGACTAAATTTAGCAACCAGTCTTCCTGAGTAAAAAAAAAATATATAAAAAGCAATAATAAGAATTTGATATTTGCAGACGAGGCTCCAAAAATTTCCAAGAAGTATTGGAGAAGTCATGCACAAGTTGAATATAATATTTGCAGAGAGAGGCTCAAAAATTTTTCCAAGAAGCATATTACAGAATTCACAATTTCCAGTTAGGAAAATTGGAGAGTGGGATGTGCACAGTTCCTAAAGTGATGTCTGTGTAGAAGGGGATGATTTATAGCAATGATGGAATATCTGAATGCATAAATAGGCACCCTACCTCCCCCCCCCCCCCAAAAAAAAAAAAATAGAAAAATAGATAAGTGAATAAATAAATAAATGAATGAATAAATAGATAAACAAGTGAATAAATGAATGAATAAATAAAAAGATAAATAAATAAATAAATGAATAAATAAATAAATGAATGAATGAATGAATGAATGAATGAATGAATGAATGAATGAATGAATGAATGAATGAATGAATGAATGAATGAATGAATGAATGAATGAATGAATGAATGAATGAATGAATGAATAAATAAATAAATGAATAAAAATTAATTAATTGTAATTAATTACATAATTAAGATAGAAAAACAAATAAAATAAAAATAAGAAATAAACAAAAAACAAAAACAAAGGGAGAAAGATTAGAATCCTTGACTGAAGATATTCACAAGACCATTGATGTAACAGAGGCTGCCCCTGTGAAGAGTGTGATAGGGAAAGCATTCAAGAAAGAAGCTAAGATCATCATGGAACATCTGAATAGCTTAGAGGCTGATCAACTCACTGACTTGGAGAAGGCACTCAATTCAAATAGGTACAATTCAGTTCAAATAAAAGTTTTATATTGTAGACATACAGTACAGATACAAATGTTGATGTACAAGATATCCAGTCATATTGGGAGTTAGAATATATTGAGGCGAAAAAAGGAATTCTGAAATGTATTGCAAATAGAATAATTCTAAATAAATTTTATGCTGTCCTTTACAGTATTTCAGCTGTATTAAAAACCAAGATAAGATGACTTGTCTTAGAAACAAGTTATCAGAAACAAGTATTATCAGCTAGATGTATGAGAGAAGGATTTGAGTGAAGACAGGATTAGACAAGAGGCCACCTTTTGATTCACCAGTATTCGAACAACCTTTTACAGATTTATGATAAAGAAATAGTAGTTATCCTGTTTTCCTGTGGTTGACACAATTCTGTACCCCATGTTTTGGTGACATTGATTATATTTTTAAATCTTGTAGAGTCAAAAATTAATAATGAGGCTTATGACGTAGTCTCATTCTCAACCTTTGCTTATTTGTTTTGCTTGTTTGTTTGTTTGGTTGGTTTTACAGTGAAGCCACTGTTGAGGTGGGCGGGAAGAGCTTCAAATTGACTCCAGATATGGTCAAAGTCAATAGATATGAGAAAAAAGTTCATGGTAAGAAGTGATAGTATAAGTAAGTATAAGTATAAGAATTCATTGTCCATATTAGGAAATTTGCTTTCCACTGGTTGCCAGAAGAAATGATACAGTGTAACAAAACATGCAAATACAATATAAATAAATACAATATAAACATGTACAAAAATGTATAAATACATCCAGGAGACAAAATGAGTGAAAAAAAGGGGGGAAAAATACATAGGATTTCATTTCGTAAAGTAACTGAGTTATATCAATAAGCTCCACAAGAATTAGGTTGTAAGGGAATACAACTTTTAAAATTCATTATTATCATCATCATTATTATTGTCATTATTATTATTATTATTGTTATTATTATTGTTATTATTATTATTGTTATTATTATTATTATTATTATTATTATTATTATTTTTATTATTATTATTATATAGGGTGAGCTTATATGGTTTTGGTGTTCCAAAATTTGACCGTTGCTTGGATGCAGGCTTTGTCACTCCTCTGTCAAGGTTTTTCAGGCTTTTTATTATAAAGAATATTTCAGGATCCATCATATGTTCATTTCTGGACAGTGAGTGAAGTAAAACTGTTTAGTATACTTAACCAAGGTAATACCTTTTGACTGTGTCATTTGGACTGATTCCTAATACAATAGACCCATTTTATGATATAAAGTTGGTTAAATGTTTGTTATGATAACACAACTTTCATTATAACAGGCGAATTTTGCTGGTCTCTTTTCTTTGTATTTTCTTTTTCCACTCTGTTGCAACAATTTTTTGGTTCAACAATGTAGATTTCTGTGTCCCTTCAAAAGTTTTTTTTTTTTTTAAAGGTTCCATTGTATTGTACATCTACATGTACTTCACTGGTGTTATGTGAATGAAATTCTAAGAATTGAATTTCACGCTTCATTTCCTACAGTGGAGGAGTTCACACCGAGCGTCATTGAACCTTCCTTTGGGGTGGGGCGCATCCTTTACTCCATTCTTGAACACAACTTCAAAGTGAGGGAGAACGATGAACAAAGAACAGTGAGTAGAATAAAAGGCCACTGCACTCTATGTGATCTGTTCATGATCCAATTTTTTTTTAGCAAATCGCATTTTGCATTAGATATGAAAGTGTACACAAGTAAAATTATCTTACTTTAGGTTTGGAATAATGATGGGAACACTAAAATTGAAATGTTAGTTAACTGCAGGCCTTTTGGTTGGAGTAAAGGCCAAAGCAGCCTCAAATCTAGCCAATTGCAAAATTTCTGTGATGTTACCTGGGTTTGGAATCTAATTTGCTTTTCTTCAGATAAGGAGGCTCACAGTAGCCAGGAATTTTTATTTTAGTATTTATACAACTACATGTATGCAGAACATTTATCAGTAAGATTTTACATGTTTGAATGTTCATGTCAAATGCTATAACAATTTTCTCCATAATCAGATTGCAGATGATCATATATTGTGCAGTTGGCTTTATGCAACCCATTACAGATCTTTTTTTTTTAAGTTACTGTGATCAATAAATGACTTTGATAAAAGATACTGAAATCATGACATTTGGTGGTACTCCAGCAATTCTTCTTTGAAGTGGGTTGTTTAATAACAGGGTACAGAGTATTGTCTAACTCTCATTGTGTGATTCTATTCTTATGAATTTTAGGATGTTGTACCTACAGTACATCTTTAGCATTTGTATCATTAAAAAAGGAATCTAGCATCATTAACTGTGATTTTAATACAGATATAAACCTTTTTTCTTTTGCTTGTGTAAGCATGTACTTATGATCAGTGATATGTTCTATATAATCTGTATGAACAGTGTAGATGTTTATTAATAGGGATATTTATTTGTAAATTTGCTTTATTCCACCATTGCAGTATTTCACTCTTCCTCCTATCATCGCACCATACAAGTGCTGTGTACTGCCTCTTAGTAGCAACAAAGAATTTGAACCTCTGGTGCAAACACTGGGTAAGTAATTAGATAGTAATAGCCATCTTTCACAATGCATTTGATATAAGGCACATTTTTATTACAATGCTGAATTTGTGTTGATAAAAAATCACACTTGCAAGATATGCTGTTCCCAACATTTTACACTTTGATTTCGAATATTGCCAAACTCTCAGACAAGTTCTTGGTTCAATATTTGACGTTTCTGCACATTATGCATCAAAAAGTGAAGGATCTGCGACACTTGAATTCCTCAAATTTTGTTGAATTTTGTAGACTTTTATGGAAAGTCTACTTTTATTTTGGATCGGGTTCCTGGCATTACATATGAGACCTCTAGGAAGAACAGAGTCATTATGACAATGCCTCTGCATAGAGCTTTCAAGCAAAACTTTATTTTGAACTTTGATTTGCATATTTGTTTATAGTAATCTGTTTGTTTTATATGAGTATTTCATGTTTTTTTAATAAAACCAAACCAAACCAAACCAAAAACCAGCACAATCTAATAAAACAACTTATCCCATTTTCATAGCAATTTGAATTTTAGTTTGATGTAAACCACAGTTTTGATAAGTACAGGTTAGTGATATTAAATTGTTGTTGATTAGAAGACTACTAAATTCATATAATGACAACCTTCAAAGAGGTAGGACCCATAAGTCCGGTAGGTCAAAATATACAGGATTTGCTAAAACTGCATGTGTTTGAGGCATAATGCAACAATATACATTTTACTAAAATTTGCCTTTGTTATGTGATGGTCATTTATTTGTGGCTATAGAATTTTCCTTTCTTTGGTGAAGCATGCTTTTATAGCAAAGCTTCCAATAATTCTAGTCATCAAATTCATGCAAAACATTATGTTCCTAGTTTTATCATGATGATCATCAATATTACCTTTGTTCTCTCTATCCCTTTCCATTATTTTCCTCAGCTCAAAGTCTTTCGAATGCCAGTATATCACATAAGGTGGATAGTAGCTCTGGATCGATAGGTCGTCGCTATGCCAGAACTGACGAGATCTCTGTACCGTTCTGCATCACAGTGGACTTTGATTCGTTGAAGGAACCAAACACAGTCACCCTGAGGGATAGAGACACATTGGAGCAAGTCAGGGCTCCGGTAAGTTGGTGTAGGGTAGCACAACAAAACAAAGTCACCCTTGGGGATAGTGACATATTGGAGCAAGTCAGGGCTCCGGTAAGTTGGTGGAGGGTAACACAATAAAACACAGTCACCCTTTAGGGATAGAGACATATTGGAGCAAGTGAGGGCTCAGGTAAGTTGGTGTAGGGTAACGCAATAAAACACAGTCACCCTTAATAGGGATAGAGACATATTGGAGCAAGTCAGGGCTCTGGTAAGTTGGTGTAGGGTAAAACAACAAACTTAGCTCAGAAGCCAGTTTGATGCTGTAGTAAGGAGATATACATGTACATGTATTATTGGAAGAAATACATGTATCTATCTTATAATGGGGGGGGGGGTGATTCTCTATCCCATCACTAAAGGACCATTTGAAGATAAAGTAAGTGGCTGTATTGTATAAGAATTTAATATTAGAATTTGTTGTGGGATATTGAAGAGTCATTATATTTACAACGTAACAGTATTTCTCTGCCTCTTTAGAGTATGTTAATGTTGCGTGTAATCATGAGAAAGTTTTAATGAGGAGTACATTTTAACTTCTTTCCATTTTTCAGCTATCAAAACTTGCCAGTGGAGATTAAACGTTGACATATTTGCCTTTTTTTTTTGCCTGTGTTAAACAAAGGGTGGTTATCATTACCATTCTAAGAATATGACAAGGGTGAAGGGTAAATTTTATATTTCTGTCTTGTTTTTCCTTCATGCATTTTTTTTCATAGGTATCGGAAGTAGCAAACATCATCAGGGATCTTTCCAGTGACAGCATCCGATGGTCAGATGTCCTTGCCAAGTATCCCAAGTTTGAAGGTCAACAAGAAAAAGAGCAATGATGACTGCCCCCGTTCTGTCAAATGCTTATGTCATCCATTAACCCAGCAGCATGTTTAAAGGATAGTGTACCCTGCAGTCCCTAGTGTACCTCTGGCATAAATATCCATATTTTGAATGACAGTACCATAAAAACTAAAAAGAACAACAAGCCATTTCTCCACTTATGGAAGCCCTGGGCTGCGTTTCACGAAACTGTCATAAGTTCATGGACATCCCATTGAAACGCATGTTAATTCTATAACATGCGTTTCAATGGGATGTCCAAGAAGTTAGACTTATGACGGTTTCGTGAAACGCAGCCCTGCCTTCTATCTTGCATGTTTTCATACAGATTGATAATAAAAAATCAAACTGAGGAATTAAAAGACATCAAACCTTCAAGATATTGTTGAAGACCTTGTACTTATCTTCTACTTTATGCTGCTATAGCATTTGAAAGTTTACAGGTAGTTTGGGGCTGTTTAGAGAGTTATGGAAAGAGCCATTTTGAATGCATATGAAGGGTCAAATATCAGACAAGAGAAATGCAATGCAGATAGTGCAGCTACTGCATTGATACAAAAAAACTAGTCATCCTGTGTATTCACAGACATTGATCAGGTATTTCTTGAAGAGAAGAAATGTTTCTAGCTTCTGCAGACTAAACGTATTGCCTTCAACGGCTAGACATGATCTGAGCCTTGTAGGTAAAAGCTTTTATTCTTACAGTGTGGTGCGACCAAGGCTTACAATGGCTTATTTCGTTTACAAATTTAAGAATGCATTTAATGCTCCGCTTTTGTTTAAAAGAAAGATTTGTTGTGAGGTATATTCAGCTGCTGCTGTACATGTAGATTGCTTTTTCTGTTAAGTTATGGAGTGATACAGGCAAACATAATGATATGTAATTTTGCGGAGCGTTTCATGAAGTGTCTTGTCAGTGATTTTTACTGACAAATTTGCTCTCAGCCAATCAGATGCAAAGATTTCATTAGCTTATAACAGTTGTCAGTAAAAATCACTGCCAAGACGCTTCATGAAATGCTCCCGTGGACTCACGTGCTAAGAATTAAAAACAGTACATACCTTCACATGAAATCAACAAATTGATGTCAGGTTCCTCAGTTCCTCATAGCTGGCCCTTCATCACAATCCGTGTCAGTTTCTTATGATGTATTTCAAAGGTAAAAGGTTTCATTTTCAGTAATTATGCAATGTAATTAAGGGTTTACTTTGTTGACCTGTAAGTTATGAAGGTTAGTCCTTTGTGCATGTAGCTTGTCCATCATTTTAGGACCCATCTCCTATTTTCAGATATCATTCTAGTGCTCCTTAGCTTAGCTGTAGAGGACTAGTTAATAGTTGGTTTTATTTTCTGTCACTTCTTTTTAGCAGTCAAACAGAAAATTTGTTCAAGATTATCAGAAATGTCGCCATTTACAAGTAAGTGTTTTACTTCGACAAGTGCCCTGAAATGAGAATACAGAGACACAAGTTTCCTGATTTACATATTGATTGTATTGTTTTGTTTCTTCATAGTAGCTGTGCATAAGTTTAAAATCATTAAGCATTTGATTTTCATGACATGGAAAGCATTCCCAAAAGGGCCAAATCCTGCCTTTATTATACCCTTTTGATTTTTCTGTGATTTGAATGATAATATGTATGCCCTTGCAGCCTTCCATAACAGTTGCACCAATTTGTCCTGAAAATAAAGCTTGTAGGAAGGATTAAAGGTACGCGTATATTTTCACAAGAGGGCTGATGACTGTTTTCTGAATTTCAACCTTCCTGTTTCTAAATTTTGCAAGCTCAAAACTTTTTGTCATGGCAGAAGTTCCAGCTAGTTCATCTTCTAATGCACCACATGATTTTTTGAAACTAAGTAATGCTTGAATGTGAGGTGAAATTGGACTGAATTTTAGAATTTTTCAGGGGTGGGGGTGGGGGGTCGACTGAAACCCCAACCACTCTCTTTGTATTAGCTTACGGTGATTGGACGGCCTGCGATGTCAGTTGTTGATTACCTTCTAATAATGTGGAGTGAACTCGTGGTGCCTAGACATTATTACCCTGGTTATGACCGAGCCGCTAGCGCTCAAGCATATTGGGTACCCATTTACAGCTGGGCGGAGAGTAGCAAATGTAGACTAATGTCGTGGGGAAAGGACATTAGTGCCAGGCTGGGATTTGAACCCCATACATGTACCTTGTGATGTGCAGTCCGGATGTAAATGAATAATATGCCTTTCACTATGTGGTTCATCATTATTGGTTATTCTCATGCAAGGGCCAGTTGGTTGGCAATTTACAATTATGTAATCAGAAATATATATTATTTATACAGACAGCATGTGTACATACTGTATGTAAACCAAGTTAAAGGTACATTTATGATAAAATAATGAAATAGGGCGCATATAGCATTTGTCCTGAAAATGGATCTTTGGTGATGGCCTTTTGGTATTTCTTGTATTACAAAATACACATCTATACTCAGATATATGTTTAACCCATAGAGGTACAGTGTCACCTTTCAGAGACACTTTTGCAGTATCTGTTGGCCCAGAATGCTGGGCATTAAACATTATAAATCAGCAGAAAGAGAAAAATTCACTGAAAAACTTGAGTCCATTTCCAATGCAGTATAGTGTGGCATTCTCGAAATAGAACAGTTTAATTGTAATTAATCATTCCACTCCCTAAATTGGCAATGCAGTGAATATAACAATCCCTCTATCCATGTTCAAATTGGCAATGTTTGACTAAATTTTACAATTACAATTCATTTTGGTTCATGTTATATCCATATTTATTTTTTTCAAACTATGTAGGAGTGGAAAAAAAATAGTATTTGTTGCCAATTTGAGGATTGAAGATGATTCATTTAAACCTCAAGAAAGCTCTGTACAGCTATGGGTTAAAACATGGATGTATAATTGAATATACTTTCTTGCCCAACATTCTCTCTTTTTTTCACTTGTTCATCAAATGCATTTACTCAATGTACATGTACTTGTACATTTGTGTTTGCTTATTGGAGAGGTGTATACTTCTTGGAATTCACTTGTAATGGTTTTGATTCATACAGTGGGTTCTACCTTGCTGTAAAACCATGAGGATGGGCTAACACAAATGTAAATGTAAAGTTCCAAGTTGATATAGTCACACATTATGTTAATGGAAGTTGAAAGACTTCTTTATTCTATTAAACCTTCTTTGTAAATTCAATCCTTCATGATCATGAATAAATTAGTGTCTTTATAAAAAACAAAACTTGATAATTGTTAGGTCTTTACTTTATTTTCTCATGAGTTTTCTGTGCAACCTCTTGGCCGTAATTCATATTCACAGGAGGTTTAAATCATAGGGTGGTTTAACCCTATCTAGCCCGGGGGGGACATTTTTCACAACATATCCGTAACGTGAAAAGCTCACGCCGCGATGTTTCATGACTGTTTTCTTTCAAGTCTCGCGCAACTTTTGGGACCAAATTCGCAACGCCCGGATATTTGGTTCTGAAGTTACGCAACATTTTGTAAGTGCATGTCAGACCCAAAATTGCTCAAAAACGTGATTTCATGTACAGATCCAATGCAAATTCTGTTTCTAGCCCAAATTCATAAATGCATCATTAATTTTACTTTTACTGATTAAACACAATTAATTTCATTTTGTTTATGATCGGAATGGTGTCGCTGACGATTTCCATTGAAAAAACAAAAAACAAAAAGTCGAAAAACAAAGAAATACATAAGAAATTAAAAAACAATAAAATACATAAGAAAACATTTTGATACCACCATTTTTTTGATGTACATTTGATAAGAATCCTAAAAAGAGTGTCTAGACCAAAATTTAGCAGTTTTGGAGTTGTATTTACAGATTTACAGCTGAATTCTTATTTTATGCATAAATTAGCATAATTAATTGAAAATAAATTAAAATAATTTTGTAATAATTAACTATACAGTTTTGGAGATTACGTTGTGGGTGACGTGCATGCTGATTTTCGTCGCGATCACGTGATCAATAGCCGAGATCTGGGGGGGGGCCAAATAAGGCCCCCCCCCCCCCCCCCCCGGACTATGCAATTTCAAAATAGCCCGGACCATATAGGGTTAAACCCCCTCCTAGGTTTTTTAAGCATACATTTGCACACAGTTTGGTCCAATTATCTGTCTTCTCCAAGTGTGCACATGGCCAATATGTGTCTGTTTACACCTATTTTTAGTAGATGGTTTACAAAGGTTTAAAACTCTTGTGTGAATTCTGGCCCTTTCGTTTATTAGTTATATTAGACATTTTATCTTTATGTTGTGTGAAAGAACGCATCCTAAACGCAAAATACAAAAATGCAAAAATCAAAATGTTCATTTTGACATATTGGAACAGAATGTTAACAAAGATCATGCCACAAGAAGATTTACAAGTTCTACATGCTACCCGTGAAATTATCACTATTTTCAATAATTTTCCATTTTGCGTTCTTTCGCACAACATAAAGGTAAGATGCCTTATGTATACAAAGCTTTTTGATGTGGTCTTCCTCTCTCCTTTCTTCATTTTTGTTACTTTCTCTCTCCCCTTGCACCCCTCTCACTCTCTCCCTTTTGTCTGTTATAACCCTTCTCTCCCTCTCTATATCCACCCACATACAGATATTGCCTTGCCCACCACCATCTTCTTTCTCTCTCTCTCTCTCTCATCTCCTGTGTTACATTGCCAGTCTGATTACATGTACCTCCCTTTCTTTCTCATCTCCTCAATCCTTCAAAAAAGTAAATGCATAATGTGAGAGAAAGACAAAGCTTTCATCACAATAAACTTATTTTAATAATGCTCTTTCTGTACCACAAGTACAAAATACTTTAACTCTGGAGGTATTTACAATGTACAGGTTTCACAGGGTATATACAAATGTACACAATTATTCCAACATCCTCTAAAAAAAATCTTAAACATCTTAAACATCAATATGTGCTTGTATATACAAGTGTGATAGCAACTTCTAAAATCACATGGCCCACATTGTATTAGAAAATGCCTACAAATAAAACAATGTACATGTCAGTAGAGTCCTGTTTGATTAAATGGAATTGCTGAACATGGTAGGTTAATCCTTTTTTTTTTTTTAAATTTCTAATTTTGCCATTTTCACTATTTCCAAGCATTTTTGTGCTACACTGTGCAATGATAAAAGACATTCTCCTTTGCTAATTTTTTTACACTGAGTTAGAATTTTCAGCTGGTGCGATGGAAGAGTAATGCTCCTGAAAGTAAAAAAATACAAACCTTAATTGGTAGCCAAAATGCCTGCATTTCAAAAGGAAGAGGTGTGAATATCAAAATCAATCTCAACAGACTTTTAACCCATTAGCTGCTTCAGTCAACTAATAGCACAAGCCCTAGGCTACCATTGTGGACTCTTGGCAAACATAGAGTGTACGTGTACTGCACAAACCAAACCATGTGATAGTCCTGGGTTTGGATCCATAGTCAATAGGAAGTGTAATAACAGAGTGACAGGACATTGCCATAATACAGAAAGCATTCATTTCATTGAAAGCATTTCAGATTATCCTTATCATGAAACATGTAATGTACAAGTTAAACGCACTAAAACCCAGCGCATACTATATGATCTGTCTGCAATCTGATTTTGGGTAGCATTTGATACGAACATGTAAAATCTTAATGATCAAAGTTCCGAATAGTCGTATGAATACTAAAATCAAAATATCAGGCTACTGCGAGCCTCCCTGTAGGAATAAAAGTGAACTCAGTTCTGAATCGTAAAGACATCATAGCAATCTTGTGATCAGCTATGATTTGAAGCTGATTTGGCCGTTACTCGGACCAAAAGGCTTGCAGTTAACCAACATTTCAATTTTAGAATTTGTATCATTATTCCAAACTTCAAATAAAATAATTTTACTTGTTTAAACTTTCATATTTAATGCATAATACCATTTGTTCGAAAATCGGGTCGCAGTCGGATCGTATAGTGTGCAGTGGGCTTAAGACAAGAAATTGCCACCATTTATATATAACCTTGCTTCACATAACTACTTGGACTGATTTTCCTTTTCATACAAACAAAACAGATTGAATAATGTAGTACTTTCACATACATCATAAACAAGATTCTGGATTGTAAAAGAACAATTTAGAACTCAATTTAGATGTCCCTGATATGTCAGATATAGCTGTAACAATCTTGTGTCAAATACATGAATCTCAAAGAGACATACAGTGTACAGTTGGCATGGGAAGACAAACATTATTGCATCCAATATCCCATACATGATTAGGAAATGACTTGTAGAGTGGCAAAGAAAAGAAAACTACATCACAATGACACATCACATGATATTCATGTCTAGAACATTTCAGAACAATCTCCTCTGAACACATAATGGTAGCATTTCATCTGCTTTCAAAGTCAGTGAAATGCGAAGACGTGCTACACAGAAAATTGTATCTGTTGTGCATTGTGTTCTTTGATCCCTACTAAGAAAAAAAAAAAAAAGGAAAAGATGCTACTATCACAGCCACAAAGATGAGACTATTATGCAGACCAAAAAGAGTCTTTGTAGAAAGGGTTTACGGTTCACCATGTGGTAAGTCCTAAAGGACTATAGATAAAGTGGATAGAGATGGAGGTGAAATAGAGAGGCGAGAAAGCGGGAAAGTTGGAGGGTAGAGTATCTTTCTGAAAACTGGGTGAAGTCCTAAAAAGGACTGTAAACCAGAAGACGGACAGTCAAGCTGCCCGGAACGTCGAGTCTTCTCTCCTTCTCCGCCCGCCTCAAGTCTTCTTACCTCTCGCATACTCAAGCCTCCTCATCTCTTCACCAACTCAATCCTCCCTCCTCTTCTGGTTTACAGTCCTTTTTAGGACTTCACCCAGTTTTCAGAAAGATACTCTACCCTCCAACTTTCCCGCTTTCTCGCCTCTCTATTTCACCTCCATCTATATCCACTTTATCTATAGTCCTTTAGGACTTACCACATGGTGAGCCGTAAACCCTTTCTACGAATATCCGTACCACCATGCAAACCTTCAAACATCATCAAAAAGAGTCTAGAGACCAAACAAAAACAATTGCCACACAAATGGCAAATAATTGGTTGGTTCAGTTGGAGTTGGTTTCGATAGTTGTGATTGTGTGACTGAAATAAGAGAATCCTAGAAAAAATGTTTTAAAATCAAAGCTAAGACAGAATAAAACAGATCAGCAAAAATTTTGAACGAAATCGGACAAGAAATAAGAAAGTTATGCCTACATGCGCAATTTCTTGTTCTGGGCACTACCATAGCTATTTGTGACCTCAATATGTTTGTACACAGAATTTCACATATTCTTTATTTTCGTGAAGAACACATTTTCATTGTCCTTATTTCAAAACATGTTGTGGAGAAAACAATCCTATATTATATATCTTGAGTTTGGCTGAAGAAAATGTGCAAATATTAAGCAAAATTAAAATGTTCCAATTACGTGTACGAAATATATTGAGAGTTGACCACAAAATGATGTCACCAATAGCTATGGTAGTGCAAAAAATGTCACATATAGAAAATTTCATATAGCCTTAATCTTGTTGCAAAGCACATGCTTTGCACACATAGATGGGTACATAGGACTACACACAAATGTTTGCGTATTTTCAATGAGGGCACTTTAAGGGTAATCCTGTTCAGGGGTCATTTCTACTGTATCATTCTTCCAGACTGACATAAAAAGACTGAGAAAACTCACAAAATACTTATCACCTCCCTCCCAGAACTCAAGCTTCTCTTTAATATATGCAAACATCGTATTTCAGTTGTAGAACACTATCACACCTGTGCAGTGTGCATGCTAATGAAGAATAAACCAGTAACAATCTTAGATTGTCAATTAAATCACTGTCATATTGAGAATTGAAAATGGGAGGTAGAAAACATGAAGTACTGAACTACACATACCATAAAAATATTCCTGAAATTACAAACAAGGGGGGTGTTTTATAAAGCTGGTCGTAAACTTACGAATGACTTTACGAACGACTTGAATACGGCAAGCCAAATGTGCTTCTCCATCATTATACCGGTAAATCGCATCAGATAGGTGCAATATGCAGATGTAGATTACTCTTGTTTACAAACATTTTCATTGTGGATTATATCTTTTGCCACAACTTAATGGAGATTATGGGAAATGCAGTCACACTTTGTTCAAACATCTGGAAAAATTCTGGGCATCCCATTTGGCACTTCATATTAAACTTGTTTGTAAAGTCACACGTAATTTACAAACAGCATTATGAAACACCCCCCTTACATAAATATATACAGACTGAATTGAACAGCTATGAAATACGTCCAGTGACATTGTAGAGAAGATGGAGCCAATGAAGTACTCGATCACAGCCAAAGTTATTTTTAGCTAAATGTAGTACCCTATCAATATGCACCGACACATATTTGATTCTGGAGAATCTCAATCATTGTAAATCACATCAGTGTTGTTTACAAGACAGTTTAATTCTTCTGTTTTTAATATTTCGGTGACATTTTTACTATGATTTAGTTCATCAATTTTCAAGACTTGATTATTCTCCTTTTCTACATTAACCCATTCGTGACAGGAATTATTTAAAGCCTAATTTGATCAGCTTTTATTCTTCAAATTGGCAACACCAACATTTTTATTTTATTGCTACGTTTTTCTTATAAGACGTCGTGTATCTGAAATGAATATAAATTGACAGAAACTGAGAAGTCAAAAAGTTGCCAATTTGCAAGGGAAAATGGTGATTTTAGACTTTCTATCACATTGCCAATTTAAGGATTTTAATGCTTATTTTCCTTTAAAAAATTTTCAGCATCAAACAACGAATATTGACGCAACCAAAATAGGCACAGTTTGTGTAGAATTTTTTGCTCTTTCTGCTCATGTATTTAGTATGATTTTTAGGGCTTTGCATCAAAAGATATTAAACCAAACCACATAATGTGGACCCTCTGTCACGAATGGGTTAAAAAAACAAGGAAACACATGATACGTGCAGAAAAAGTACAATCCATCTGGAGCTGAACAGCATATTAACTCATTTTTAAAAAAGAGAGAAAAAAAGAGTTCACATCGTTCTGGCTCTGAACACATAAATATACCAAAGAAAAAAGAAAGAAAAGAAAATACAAGAAAAACTTCAAAACAGTAACACTTTCCAGACAACAGGATTAAAATAGGAAAAAAAGATGAATGTCACTGAGTCTCATATATGCCTCCGCCTATATTCAGTTAACTTCATGGCTTAAACTGTTCTTGAATTACTGCCATAACCAGAATAAAAAACCTATAATTACATGGTAATTCATATATTAGAACCTGAAGACATAATGCTTCCGGCACTACCTTCGATGGACGGAGGCATAAACAAAAAAAAAAGAAAAAAAAAAAAGAAAAAAAAAAAAAAAAAAAAAACTACAATTTAATAAGAAACTAAATGCATGCTCTAATACTGCAAATCCACATGATAGCAGAAGAGTACCTAAAAACACTTCTTTTGGACGATGGATGTAATTACATTTACTGTTACAAAATACTACCCAAGTTTAAGTGGCTTGATGTAAGAAATTTTAAACCAAGTTAAAGTATTGGAACATTGGAACATGAAAACTGAAGTGCAACTTATTGTATGAGGTGTTGATACACTGGATATTAGTAAAAATTAACTTTTAAGGAAAATTATTCAAAAACTGAATTTTTGTTATTTTTTTCATTTGTGGTTGACTTGAAATTCTACATTGCCAAAGTGCATGCTCCACATGTAACAAAAGTCAACTGTAGTAGTCAAAAGTTTATCCATTAGTTGACCAAAGCAACAGAATACAGAATACCTATTACAATTACCACTTTAAAAACAGGAATATTGGAAAAATGAAAACAGAAAAATGAATATAGGATTTTAAAAATGACTCAAGGTTTCCTCTTCGAAATGAATACTTAACAAGATATCTTTAAACAAAAATACCTAATGATATCAGCTGTTTGAATAATCTTAAAATATCAAGAAATATAAGAGACAGCTACAGGTATTTTCAAAGACATATTTGGTCAACAACAGGAGTACTTTGACTGAAAAGTAGAATACTGTAATTATCACATGATACCATAAACACTAGTAACCAATGGGAACTACTTCAAACAAACAATGACAAACATCCCACAAATATAAAGAGAGGTATTGATGCTACAAATAGTACCCTGGTGGCATATCAAAGATTGAATCAACATCTGGACTACTAGCTTGCACTTTCACACTTCTCTTTCCTTTTCTACCACTGTCGTGTTCCACTTCTTTCACATTCCTCATCTTGCCTTTAAGGTTTGGACTTGATCCAGTTCTGTTTCTTCCACCTGAAGGCCTACGGGATCTCAGCTTGCGCTGTTTTCGTTGTGAGGGTGGTGTCTGGGTGCACTGATCATGGAGTTCTTTTTTCATGGAGGCGTTCTTGATGGGACTGAGGATGAGTTCCTCATCGTCCATGCTGTCGTCATCATGGAACTCATAGATACGGAGCTCAGCATCTGATGGGAGGCAGAGGTTAAGAGCAAGCAGAGACCTGGACATCTTGGAGTGGCAGTGGTGGCGTCTCACTGCCGAAGGCTGCAGGATGCGCAACGAGAAGTGGGGCTTCTTGAAGGTGTAGAACGTTGGAGAGAGACCGGCTCTAAGCTCATTGAGGAATGTCAGGAATTGGGAGGATTTACTGGGAGGTGATGATGATACTGATTTAGAGCGTTTTCGTGGTGATGAGATGTTGATGCGCTTCACCCGTCCTTTCATGAATAATGACTTCCTGGATGTGGATGGGAAAGCAAATGGGGGAAGGCTGTGTCTGTTGCTTGGGCGAAGAGGTGAAGATTGCACATCACGATAACCTAAGCAAGGCACTGAGTGATGCCTAGGTCTGAATTGCTTCTGTTTCACTCTGTGCTTAACAGGTGAAAATATTGCTCCCTTCTGAGCAGGGCTTGAAAACTTGGGGAAGATGACCTCAGATTCTGAATCATCATGTACATAATTATTTGCAATTTCCTCTTGCTCCTCCATTGGGGTTCCAGGGGGCAGTACTATATGCTTCACGCTTGGACTTTGTTGAGTGTTCATCAAATTCCTTTTGGCACGTTTTGGAGTACTAAAATGCATAGTCTCAGCATTTCTCTGTGGAGAGTTCATTAGCTGATAAGGTGACAACTCCCGCAGAGCAGTTGGGGTATTGGTTTCTGTGGGCTTTTCCCCTTTTACCTTTTTGGACACAGAAACATTTCTTTTCTTCTTAGATGGGGATGGTGTACACATTCCTGAGAAAGACAAACTCTCTGCCGGTGTTGATCTGGTAGCAGGTCTTGAATTGCAAGAATCATTGATTCTTGCACTTCGCCGTCTAGTACTTGATTTTTTGTGTTTGTTCTGGTTTTCAACATTTTCATTTGCTTCTGAAAAAACTGGCTCATCATCTGACAAGGGCTCTGGTCCAAAGTCTTCAACAACTCCAGGTAAGACATGATTCTCCTTCTCCAAGCCAAATACTGACTTGTGGAAGTTAGGTGATGGAAGCGTACTGAGCTCAGATTCTCGTCTCCTTTTGATTTCTAGCTGAGTGTCCAGCCTCTTCATAAATCCAGTGACCTGCTCTTCCCATTCTGAACCCTCTGAAGGGAAGTTGTCCACCTTCTGCAGCACAAGGCCAATGGTGAAGTCGTTGCTTCCGGTGGAGCCTTGGTCATCATCAGGGCATGGATCTGACGATGGGATGCAGTAGACACTAAGAGCAGCCTTATCCAAGTTCTGTTGTAGGAAGACTTCACTGCGATTTGCCGTTTCATTGATTTCTTCCTGTGAGAATCCAAGAAAGCTGGACTCCTCCACACCAAGATCACTCCTGAAGACTAACTCTAAAGACTGCTCTGCTCCACTGTCAGCACTTCGTATTCTCTGCAAATCTCCTTCAGGATTTTTCTCACCATTTGTAAGTTCTATCCTTTCTTCAGGGCAGTTTGGGTCTCTATCTCTGCCTTGAATAGCAATATTTTCTCTCAGTCCTTCTTGGGAAGTGCCTGAGGGTAAGACAGTACAATTTGTTAATGCAACATTGATAGCTTCTCCAACATCAGTAACTTCTTTACTTTTTCCATGTATCGGTGGGTGTGTTCTGGAGACAGTGTCGTTAACTTTCTTTGCACTGCTTGAAATGTCCTTCTTACTTTTCCTATTGCTACTTGGTGGGTGGGCTGCTTGAAAGTCTGCTTCAGAGTTATTACTCTCAGCAATAGATAAGTCACCAGTACTAGATTGATTTCTCCTTGATTTTCTCCCTTTAGGAGTTTGTATCACATTTTCTTGACTTGCATTTTCAAAGTCTTTGTTTCCTCTAACTCCCCTTTTCTTTTTCCCTGAGCTTTTGGCACTCCCAGGAGCTGAGGTGTTCATTGGCTGGAAGTCATCACTAGAATGATAATTATCAGGAGTAGCAGGTACTCTAGGCTGGGCTTCCCTGATGCAGGGACTACCAGCTGAATCTAGATGACCTTCTATCGACTGCACATCAGTACTGTCCACTCGCACACTACGTCCCCTTACTTTCTGAGGCGGAGCATCTGCATGACTCCTCCGAGATTTTCTCTTCTGTCTCTCAGAGTTCCTATCTTTTACTGTACTGGATTTTGCTTTTGAAGGCATTTGAATGTCAACATTGGATGTGAAGACATCATCGGAGTCCATCTCTCCAGCACTAGTTCTTTGCCTTTTGCGTGTCCTTGACTGCTTCTGAGATTCTGGAGTGGCAACTGCCTGTGAACCACGTTTGGCACGTCTCCTGTCAGGTGTTGCAACTGAACTGACAACATCGTCTACAGTCCACTGAACATTTCCATTAACATTTCCATTTACAACATTAGCCACTCTGGGAAGCTCAGGCTGCATGGATTGCAAGCATGTATTTTCCCCTAAAGTTCTATCACTTTCTTTCACTCGGGCTTCCTGAGAAGTAGCCTCTCGTCTTATCCTCGTAATCATAACCTCCTCTCCTTCTTGCCTAATGGACTCCTCCTCACCTGCAATGCCCCTTAAAACTGTGCAAGCTTCCTGACCCTCTTGGACACCACCACCCTCTTTAGGGGCACTCTGTGGTGCTATGGGAACAGTGCTACTTTCCCTGAGCTGAAGCGAAAGACTTCTTCTTCTTTCACCACCCCTCCTATTCTTGTTTATGCCCTTTCTACTGTCAGACACTCCTGGGCTGCTCAATTTGGATGTGCCTGGAAAAATCTCAGGAGAAGTTAGATTGGCTTTTTGGTGACTGTTCAAAACAATGGCATTACCATCTCCACCAGTTACTCTATCTTCTTGCCCCGAGTTTCCATTCACTTGCGGACATTCAACATTGCCTACTCGTGCAGGATCACCATCTTCCATCACAGGAACCTTATCTGCAGGGTGACGTAAGAATCTCTGCTTACAGGCATCTTGAGGCACTGTCTTTTCTGTAATACTGTTCTGGCTCACAATATTCTCTAGATCCTGCACCAGGTTCCTCTGGATAGGATCATCCCCAGGAATCGACCTTCCCACAGAAGTTCTCTTTTCTGTAGTCTTCCTTGGACTCCTGCCCAGGCTAAGTCTTCTGTTCGAAGCAGACTTATCATTCTTCCTCTTAGCTTTCTTCTTCTTCTCTTTTCGATTACTCTTGGTGGGTGTCTTAGGTTCTGTCAGAAGAAGTACCTCGTCCTCTGTGCCAGAGTCTTCAGTACTGTGAAAGTTAGAAGTCACAAAATAGCATCTTAACCTGATATGCAACATTACATTACAAAGACACATACAAAGAAGTTTTGTAAGGAAATGAAAGAGCTACATCCAATCTATTTCCTTTATAAACATCAAGCTCACTTTCAATCTAATGACAAAAGGCGTATCCAGGCCCCTAAAGCTCCACCATTTTGTCCACATCCATTAGAAGGCCGACCTAAGCACCCATCAATAATTATGAGCAAAAATGAATGATTCATTTTGTAAGATGATTCCAAGGAGTCGTGTGCGTTTGTGCATGTTTTAAAACATTACGCCCATCAGCTAAAAACATGCGCAATGATGCACAATCAATGCACAACAAATGCGCAACAAATGCGCATTAAATCAAAGTATCATAATAACAGTGATACACGCCATACGCGCGGTAGATATGAATAATGCAACAAAAACGGTTGCTTAGGTTGACCTTCAAATGATCCGAAAGAGGCGGGGCCTAATGCCATTCGCGTAATGATATAAGCGTGTGCTGCTTTTCGTCTAGTAAATTTATTATATGTCTATGGGCGTATCTTTCAAGTATTTACCAAATATCATTTGATCGATATATCACATTTCTAAAAGTAATCTTCAGTTCTCACACAACTGCCTAAAAAAAGAGAAAATCTCATCACATCTTAGACAACTACCCCTCAAAGAATTACGCCACTTACACCCAAACAACTAATAATGGGTACTTGTAACTATCAAAAGGGTATTTTCTCAGGTGATAGCCCAAAGTTGATTATCCTAGAATCAATCATCTGTCATCCTTAGTAAATAAAAGTAAATATTGTTAAATTTTGTAGGGTCTAAGATTTTTGTAAAGAAATGAACTCAATTATAAACTTCTTATACTCACTGATCATCAGAAGTGCTGGACAGGGGGGTGGACTGAGGGTCTACACTGCGAAACCTGACACAGTCTTCCAAGAACCTCACAAGGTTGGGCCCCTGAGCAATCATGGTGTCTAGACTGGTGTAGTTATTCTTCTCACCAACAAACTGCTTGTGTTGCTCAGTTTCAAGATGCTACAAAGATAAAAGAGAACTAAATTTAACCAACCGCTCCTGCTTTGGCGACCACCAGGGCCCTGTTGCATAAAACTTTTTATCAGTAACAACTGCCACATTTCTAGGACAAATTTGCTCTCAGTCAATCAGATGCAAGGATTTCAATAGCTTATAACAGTTATTGCAACTTGCTATTGATAACAAGTGCTATGAAATCGGGCCCTGTACTGATCATCTACCTGCCCATAAAGGCCGTTACTGCTGTCTCTCTTTAATTTTTTATCCAACTGAAACATGCATTAATAAAGGAACCCACACATAAGGGCCTCCTGTGTTACAGGCCACTTTTCTTGTGCACCTTCAGATGTCTTTCTACATGAGCTTCACCATTATTACATTTTGTTTACATGTACATTTATTGAATAGTGAAAAATTGAGAAAGAGATGTAATACACATTTATCTAAGTATTGCATCCTCCATGACTTTGAAGTGTGTTTAAAACAAAGCAATCGCAACTTTCAAACGATCATTAACTTTGTTTTCATTTCTCTCTCTTAGCTCCTATTTTTTAAAACAAATTGTTTCTATTGTTTTCCCCAAATTAATCAAACTTTCAGTAAGGCTTGATTCACAGAATTTTGTCTCTAAATTATGTTTAACCTTAGATAGCTCAACAGTGTCAAAGTGATGACAACATGCATCTTATATTTCAAAGGAAAGCATACCTTTTCCAGATTACTGTACTTGACACTACAAAATTCACAGAAGCCTTTCTTTGCGACTTTATTCTTTGTGCCAGTTGCTTCCTTCTGCTTGGCTGCTTTAGTTACGGCTTTCCTGCTCAAAGATTGACTTCTACTCAACTCCTTCTGCCTGAGGTGGTGAAAACAGAGTAACAGTGATTATTGAAGAATCAAAGAATTTGACATGAAATTTACTGTGCCATAAAATTTACTCTGCCAGACTTTGCTTCACATTTTATTCTCTCCAGGAAGTGGGGTGAGGGTTGAAAATGGGTTTTTAGGTTAAGTGTTTGGATAGGATAAGGATTGGGCTTAGGTACAGCAATAGGTCCAGGAAGGTAGTTCATAAAGCTGTTTGTAAAGTTACGAATGGCTTTACGAACGACTCGAATATGGCAAGCCAAATGGAATTCTCAATCATTATCAAATCGCATCACCTAAAAGTGAAATATGCAGGCGCAGATTAACATTACTTTTGTTTACCAGCATTTTTATAGTGACATATGTTTTTGTCACAATTGAGATTATGGGAAATGCAGTCACACTTTGGTAAAACGTCAGGAAAAACTTTGGGCAATCCATTTGTCGTTCGTAAAGTCATTTGTAACTTTATGAACAGGTTTATGAAACACCCCCAGGTGTCTTATATCAAACCACAAATCAAGAGTTGACAAATACAGACATGCGTATCTCAATAAAAAACAGCTTCAAATTTTCCTACTTGCTTCAGGCTCGAGAAACACAACAACAAAACAAAACAAACAAAAAATAACCCCAGGTTTTAATGACATTTATCATTTGTGTCTCATGCATTTTTCTGAGAAAGAAAAGATTGCATATTTCCATAGCCTGGCAGTGACTTATCCACTATACTAAGAAACCTCTACCCTCTAATGAATTAGGGTTCCCATAGAATTCTGAGAACCAAAGTGCACAATTTTCCATGACTTTTCTAAGATCAGATAAGTACCATTTTAGTGGTATACAAATACCATGCAGTGATTAAACAGGTGCATGATTATGTCATGTTTGTGATGGCCTCCAACTCCCCTCACAGGCATAACCAAACAAGGTCCACACCCATGATCAATTTCCATGACTTCTGGAGATTTGCTTGTTTATTTTCCATGACTTTCTAGAATAATCTATGTTTCCATGATTTTCCAGTTTTTAGATCCCTGATGAATATCCTTAACTGGACAATAAGGGCTTGTTCAGATACAATGTGACAAACCCCAACAACATTTTTAGTGTACAAGTCAATGGGATATGTGGCAGCAAAAAGCTGAAGACTAACCAAATTCTTAAAAAGCTAAAGCAAAATATTATGTTGTGAGTTTGTCTGCAGAATCTTTGACAAAATCTTTTTTTATTGGGGCATTGACATGTTAATGTGCGTTCATAAAACATAACTGATGTGGTTTGCAGCGCCATATCTTAACGATGAAAAAATTCGTAGGTGTTTGTTGCGGGGGTTGTAGTGTCATATCTGAACGAGCCTTAAATGATGAATTGAAATTACCTAATTTCAGGGGTCCTCTGGCTGGCATCAGGTCGATCCTGGGTTCTCTCTGCTCCCTGCACATGGCTCTCATTGCGAGTCTTAGGGTCGTAGGGACAGCTGCCCTTCTTAGTGTCAAGCAAGATGCGAGGCCATGCACCAAACTCCTTGGTGATTGGCCGGAAACGTCTACATGATGAAAAATCAATAAGAATAGAGAGATGCTATATAACAATTGTTATAGAGAGGCAAGAAAAGCATTTTTCTAGAGGGAAGATGTCTTCATGTATTGTTTGTTTGATACAAGTCTCAATGATAAACACTATAATGGGGGCCGGGGGGGGGGGGGGGGGGGGGGGGGACACATACATGTATACATGGAAAATTTGGGCGGTATCCTATCCTTTTGTGCACTTTCATTGGTTTTGTGTATTCTTATGACAAGGATTTTTGAAAAGTGTATATTCTTCATCACAGAATAATTTATGGCTTACCTTGACACATCTTCTGCCTTCAAATAAGGTTTTGTCAACTGCCTCCCTGTAAAACATTTGGAAACAAAATTAACGAGGATTAGGAATTTGCAGAAGAAAAGGCAACATATGAATGTGGGGAAATGAGAGAGAGATAGTAACAGAGTAAAAAGGCGCAGACACAGAAAAATGGGGGAAAATCACAGAGAGAGAAAAAGAGCAATACAGAAATAGAAAAGAGGGACAAAGAAAGTGAGACACCAATAGAACTGGTAGAAAAATACCAGAACATTTCTCTCACTGTGAAAACTTTTCTTCTTATTCAATCTAACTAGTCACATTGCTATCATAATTACTTGTTAACTGTATCTTAAAAAAAGATAGAAGGAATTTGTGGAGTCCTCTGTAAACAATATCGAGATCCATGCTGCAAAAATCAACATTGAAAGATATTGAAGGTTTCATGCATACAATGACTCATTAAATTATTTAAATGAGAAATATGACCACTATTTTACAAATACCTTTTGTCTTGATGTCTGTCTTCTCCTTATTGCTCTTTTTCTGAAAAAAGATAAAGGAATATCAAATGCTTTTTAAAAAAATGTCATCTCTATTTCACATCTTGCTGGCTACGAACAAAGCAGAAAAATTAGTGTGTGGGGGTTTATGATACAAAATAACAGTGGGTTCTTGTATAGTGCTCATGTCCATCAGAATTAACGTTCTTGGCGCTCCACTGTTATAACCCCGGCTTTAGCAAGGCAGCCGTCAAGGCGCTTTAGCATTTCAAGGAAATTCTTCCTACCAGGTACATATTTACTACACCTGGGTCTAGAGTGGCAATTGTAGATTAATGTCTTGCCAAAAGACCTTTATGCCATGGCAGGAATCGAACCGCCAATCTTGTGATCTACATGTATAGTCTGGCCACAAATTCACTATACCATGACACCTCTATCATTTGACAAAGACACAATTTCAAAAAAATTTTGGGCAGTACAAAAAACAAGCACAAGAGAAATCAAGAAATATTTGTTCACTTTTGTACATACAAATCAACAAAGAAAAATGCAGTGTAGAACAAAAACATCTTGGTGACAGACATAAGCATGCTATAAAAGCATATTTTCTGAAATTCAACATCACATTACAATATGTCAGAGTGTAGTTTCTCTAAATTATTACCACGTAATTTACATACCTTATCCTTTCCAGTTAGTTTCAACTTCTCTTTTTCACGACAGAGGTACTTCATCAGGACTGACAATGTAGAGTTGAGGAAACACAAAAACTGGAATCAACTAGTGTTCATATCTCCATTTAGTTAACCCAGCATCGCTACTAATATGGGGAAGGGGACTAGAGAACCCATTTTTAGGTAATATCTACCATTAAAATCCATGACTTTTTCCTTTTTAAGATTCTGGCACAATTACAAAATGGTAAGAATAAGATGAAAAGCCTCACATATATCATCTTTTATAGCCCCATAAATGACCATTACCAAGTACATACACCCTTCTCCATCACATTCATGCATGAAGCACTATTTATGACCAGTAGGTCAGCATGTGTTCTTCTAAGAGCAACAAATTATATTAATGCCTTTTAGGGACTCAACAGACAAATATAAACTAATTATCTAAAATTCTAAAGTCCCTCACCACTTCATATTTTTTTCACTGTTAAATCTTTCTTCTCATTTAGTTTCTGTCTATTGATAACCAAAGCAACTTTAGAGAAGGTTGGCTAAATTTTCAATTGAGTTGTAAAGGATACCATCTAGGTGCTTGACGGGAATGTTCCAGTTCTTTGCATTGGTCAGCACATCTGTTGTACCATACCTCTAGAGACAAAAGAAAACTTTATCATTAATGCAATTGATCTTTAATTGAGATAAATATACCTAACTTTTATCCTTTATATTGGCATCATTGACATAATGATTTCACAGGAAATTCCCCTTTCAAACCATCATTTTTCCCCCATCTTCAGGTCCATTATGAATAAGAATGTATTAAATAATCAGTAACATAAACACTTTACTAACAATATCAAATCAAGATGAAATACTCAATTCAAAGACTCCTAAATCATCTCTTGCTAGTACACAATCACCAAAGTGGTATATCTTTTCATTTTGAAATGCAAAACATAAATACATGTACTTCATTCCAAAAACACACATTTTTATGTTAATTTTGTGAGAAAAAGTGCATACTAAATAATCAAGCAATTCTCACCTGAGATTTTGTTGCTTTTTGAACAATGGCCTGTCCTCTGGTAACCTGTTAAATAATTGAAACAAACAAAAGCAGATACACTTTACGGAACATAACATACATATCAGAGCCTGCTATTTCCTCCACATTGTAAATAAAGATGAATCTGTATTTTTGACAATAATACGTACGGTTTACCAGGGGTAGCTTTCGCCCTGCAATCAAATGATGACACTGACAACTGTAGCACTTACTGCACACAAAATCAGCTAATTTCACATAAAAACAATCACTGTGAAAGTCCTGAATAGCCAAATCCTTCGATAAAAGAATCTATAAAAAAAAAAAAAAAAAAAAAAAGAGAAAAAAAGAGAAAGAATTCTACAATCTTATACAATATTGCATGTTTGATTTTACATGACATTTTTTGCTGTTTGAAAGCGACACCATTTTCTGGTAATTCTGTTACGGAGGTACATATACCGCAATATCATGAATGTACATGTAAGAAGAAAATTATTGGAATGAAAGAGTTCAGGAGAAAGAATGTGCATATTTAAAGGGTATTAAATAGTGAAAAGGGGGAGGCAGAGTACAAAATTAGCACACTAACTCTAAAAATGTGAGCTACAAATCTCCAATTTGTAATTCCATTACTGTGGAATTGCCGTAAAGTTTTTTCAATGGACATTAATAGGCAGAGAATCAAACCCTGTGCCTTGTGATCTGTAGCCTGGTGAAATACCTACTAGACCAAGACACATCTACTTATCAATTCAAACTACATACTCTTTACAAGATATACCTGCAATATGCTGAAAAGAAAAGGAGTCACATCATTAGTTATCCCTATGTACTTACTATTCTGGAATCCTTTGTAGCATTGCTTGGAGAATCTGCAGCACCAGGTGTACTTCTGCATTTTAAAAGAAAGGAATATAAAATCATAAGTATGTCTGCTATTATTCATCAACAGACAACAAACTTTATAGAAATAACTTTGTGAATTTTGTGACCTAATACTCTTTTCTACAGACACATATCAAACCTTTGTCATTTATTCCTCTACAATTCATATAAAGATATCACATGTGCAGTCACATAGTGTTGTCAAAACCCCCCCCCCCCAAAAAAAAAAAAAAAAAAAAAAAATCTCAAAGCTGCAAGATTTGTGATGAATTTTCTTTTCCTTAGCAAATAAGAAAAAAATTACTTATTTTAGCACAAACACAAACTGTACAAAAGAAACTGTTAAGTAAAGTTTGTTATCAACAACACTCAAAGTTTGAACACTTACTCTCTGCCTTGATGAAATGGACTTGGGGTTGATACCGCTGGGCTGGTTCCAGATGGGACACCTTTTGAAATTTTCTCTCCATCTTTTGCTTCTAACCTATCAGATATTACACATGCTAGCTCCTTTGATAAAAACTGCTCCACAACCTACCGATTAAATGAAACAAAGAGTGAAATTGTCAGACTATCATACAGATAGATCAACTGAGAAAATTGTATAAGCATCTCAAATAAAATCTAGTGTTTGTATCTTTTATCTTTTCTTGCAGTCATTTTCCTGTCAACAAAGTTTTGGAAACCTCAACAAGAAATGAGTGCAAAAACTTGTTCATGCTGTTTAAAACCAGTTACACAGAGAACAGCAACAGCTTTCCTTCTGGTCTGCTACAGTGTAAATTCCCTTCATGGAAAAATCTGACAAGCAGAATGGTAGCACTTACAGGATGCACTACCCTTAGTGTAAAGTCGCCAGTTTTCCGTTTTCTAAAGTGCAAATTCAGTGTGCTTCGGTGTTCTAAACTTCAAATTCCGTGTTCTTCAGTGACATGTACAAGACATATGATAAAGCAATTGTAGATAGTAAAAATCTTAGAAAAACATAAGATGCCATTATATACACGCACTGCAGTATGCAGATAAAGCTTGGCGAACACATGCTAAACACTGCGAACAGGTTTGATCGGCAGATTTTCCACTGATGTACGGTTTTGTTTTATTGGATTTTGCTTTGATTTTCATGATTTTCACTGTATTTTTCGTAATTCAAAATTTTGGGCCTGAAAAAATTGCGTTTTCCGTGAAATTCTGTGAATTCTGTGTTCTTCCTGAATTCCATGAAATTTGTCTGTTTTCCGTATCATGGAAAACTGGGGAGTTTACCTTAGTTCATTAAAGATAAAGGCAAGTTCTGGTCTCGAGATTGAATTGTGAATTGTCTCAAAGTAATTGAGAAAGGTTGATTAAAAAAGCACTTAAGAATTGCTGTATGCTGCAAGGTTTTGGAATCACCAAAATGATAAGAAATTAACTCAATACTGCTGAGAGTCACATGCAATGCACACAGAAATGCATGTTTGGGAATACACACAAATATTAGGCCCGAATATTTCGGCTGTTTTTTGTCATATTCTGAATGTCAGAGCATTTTAAGAACAATCGTTTTCAGGGGACATTATTATAGTGGAAATGTCCCTTGAAAACGATTGTTCTTAAAATGCCCACTATAATAATCTTCCTAACTAACATAAAAAGAATGAGAAAGCTCACAAATTATGTTTTACCTTTCCCAGAACTATACTTTCTCTTTAAGATCAACAACGGTTACCCTGCAAAGAACTTGTCTTACTCCATCAAAAATGTTGAGCCATACTCCATCAGATTCCGATTCTTATCATGGATTTAAAAATGTAGATATAAAAGAGATGTGTAACCAACTCTATCAGCACTCCTGCCATCTGCCAAGTGCAAAGATCACAAAATTCTGTACCAATGTACTCACCCCTCCCAATTCTTCTATATCTGCCTTCAGTTTGGCAAAGTGGTGTTTTTGTCTGGGCCCTGTGAGCTCCAAGTAAAACTTTTTCCCTTCCAGAGGTTTCTTTGTCGGAAAGTCTAGCTTCCTCCCTCGACGACTTGGATGACCTGGAAATGAAAGAAGAGATCATTTATCTTCAAAATAATTCAGAAGAAAAATGATTTTTTAAGAAATGCTTGATATCTGCAGATCTAATTGTTTTATTTATACGAAGAACTGGAATTCACTTCAACTGAATTACTAATCATACTTGCTTATATAGCGCCCAGCACTTACTTCATATGAAGTCTCTAAGCACTCTACAATAATGCAGCATAACTACCCTGAATGAATATAACAAGTGTTTTTTTTTTTTCTCTCTTCTCTGTTCATTCGTGTAACTGGTATATTTACGATTACAAGCTTTGGTTAAGCTATAGGTAGGGTTACAAACCTTTGTCGTCATTGCTAGGCCCGGCAACAGATTGGCTGGGAGGTGTCTTGCTCCTTGACTTTTTAACTTTTGGTGCCGACATCTTGGCTTTTATCACACACTAGTTGTTAGGATTTTGTAGCACCTATGAGCTGATCAGGTTTTCTTCACAGCCATTGTTCTGAAAAACAATAATACCAACAAGTTAAATGCTAAACAAAATTCAAACCACTTTATACATGAATGCACCTTGCACCCATGTAGTCCTCTACAAGGGAAACTGCTGATAATAGGAAAGAAGTGTTCCCTGTCACTCAAACAGAGGAGGAGCAAGAATGGTGATCAAACAAATATCCTGAGAATTTCACAAGATCAAGATCCAATTGAATGGGCAGGATGGGACAGAAATAGGATCCTAGGGTGTAAAAAGCAAATATTTTCCCCAGAATTTGTTGATTACTGTAGTGATTTCTATCCTCAACTATATAAGAGGTCGGCAGCCACATACATGTATATTTGCACAGCTCACCTAGACCGAAGTGTTCTGTCTCTAACAGTCGTCGTTAACCTCTTATAATGGTAGGGTCGGCACTCCTCCTTTTTAGAGACAGAAGCGCCCCGTAGCGTTGTGCGTGCAATTTCATTGTGCTGGGCAGCGCAACAAGAAAACTACCTCAAATCATTGATTTTTCCCCTTTATTCATGAATATAAAAATATCATTATACACTATAGAGTATATAGCTTACCGATTTTATGAATTATTCCTTTTAACTCTCCATATTCAGGTAAATCCAGGGTCCTAACGTTAGGTCCTCTTGGTTGAAAATCTTGCGGCAGCTATCTCTGTTCGCCTCCGCGCTTTTCGCAGAGAGATTTGCGACTCTCGCATTTCAACCGTATTCAAACGATCGACCAATATGAAACAACAAAAACATCATCGTTCGTACGTATATGCCCAAACGTACGTGATCAATCGTTTGAATACGGCCAGTTGAAATGCGAGGAGTAGTCGCGATCAAATTCGCTGATCTCCCTAGCGCCCTGCGAAAAGCGCGGAGGCTAGGCGAACAGAGATAGAGGTTGGCTGCTGCAAGATTTTCAACCGAGAGGACCTAACGTTAGGACCCTGGATTTACCTGAAAATGGAGAGTTAAAAGGAATAAATCATAAAATCGGTAAGCTAGATACTCTATAGTGTATAATGATATTTTTATATTCATGAATAAAGGGGAAAAATCAATGATTTGAGGTAGTTTTCTCGTTGTGCTGCCCAGCACAATGAGATTGCATGCACAACGCTTCGGGGCGCTTCTGTCTCCAAAAATGAGGAGTGCCGATCCTACCATTATAAGAGGCTAACGACGACTGTTAGAGACAGAACACTTCGGTCTACAGCTCACCATGCCAATGCTCCCGTGTCACTAAGGCAAATGCCTATAATATGCCAGGCATAGGGAGGGCATACATAGATGCATGGAAAGCTTGAAGTTGAACAGAGCAACCAATTTTCCACACAAAAGTATCTGTACAGTAATAGAGTCTACTCAAATCAATCTGAAAGTCAAGACATAACCCACAAACTGATACCGTTCAACTTTCTATTCTAACAGTTAGGTCTAGATCTGTAAGCAACATGAAAGTTATAGCTAAAAGAAGCCCTTGGACTTGGTGAGTATTCGAGCACTTCCCATTTGTAGCAATTTGCCATTGTGCATGTGTGAATTAAAACCAGACCTTTAATACACATTACTGTCGAACAGTTAGACCTACTGAGCATTTTCTTACTTAGATCTAACGTTAGTCTTACTTACATTTTTTAGTAGGCCTAACGTTAGACGTCTAGATCTAGGCCCTAGATCAAGGATAAAGAGGTTGTATTGGATAATCAGCGCTAATGCACTTTCGACGTTCGTATCCATTCCGGGTGACGGAAAGCGCTAAGTTCTGGTGCATGCAGCAGCATACACGGCATGCCATGGTGGTGGTACGTGTGTGACTGCCTGCGGCTGTCATGGCTGTGTGTGCTTATACTAGACCTAACAGTTAGTTCTAGATCTAGATCTAGACTAGAGTCTAACTGTTAGACCTAACTAGTTATAGACCCAGCCTTTATTAATAGGGTGTCCACAGAAATTTTCTATTTCGAGCTTCAGGGTTTTTTTTCTGGATTTTTTTGACATATTTGATAAGAATAATGTATCAGATTACACATGGTTAAATTTCAGCACTTTCTGACTTTTCTAACGAAAGATAGAGTCATTCAAAATAACGGTAATTTTCTGCCCCTTTTTGCCCATTTGCTCTGTAACATGGACAGGGATACCGTGCAAATAATGACGTTTATCAGACCGTTACATTTTCAATTTTTATTTTCATGCAGGGCCTCATCAATGAAAAGATAGCCCAATTTATTCTCTTTCAGTTGATATAAGTTTTATAATACTGATTTGAAATTAAGATCAACGTGTAAATTTTGAAAAATTGCCAAAAATGGCTAAAAATCAGCTTCCCATTCATTTTCAATGGGAAATACTCACTCGTTTCGTAGAATTTTGACAAGCATTAGCTATTTACTTTCTATTTCTTTTCCCTCTCAGTAACATTTCATGCAACATTATCTAATAAGTAGATCAGAACTTTCTCTATCAAATGATACCAAACATTTGATATCAAAATAAGGAGGGCATTCTCATACTTTACGTCCCAACAAACTTACACCGCTAAAAAGATGCCCTTTCCTGGTCGACCCAAATTTGAGAAAATAGTTCCGGCGCAAATCTACTTAGATTGCGCAATCAATAAAAACGCGCAAACCATTCAAAACAAAAACTGTTTATAGGGCGCGAAACGCGCCATACAAATGAAAATTTTGTGGGGGACCTAAAGTATGAGTATAATAAGAGAGACAAGCTTAGCTTTCAAGGTTAAATGCGCGGAACGCGCCATACAAATATAAATTGGGTGGGGGACATAAAGTATGAGTATAATAAGACAGACAAGCTTAGCTTTCAAGGTTAAATTAGGTCACAAGATTAAATGCGCGGAACGCGCCATACAAATAAAAATTGGGTGGGGGACCTAAAGTATGAGTATAATAAGAGAGACAAGCTTAGCTTTCAAGGTTTCTCTAGCATGCAAGGTTAAATGCGCGGAACGCGCCATACAAATAAAAATTGGGTGGGGGACCTAAACTTTTGAGTATAATAAGAGAGACAAGCTTAGCTTTCAAGGTTTCTCTAGCATGCAAGGTTAAATGCGCGGAACGCGCCATATACAAATGAAAATTGGGTGGGGGACCTAAAGTATGAGTATAATAAGAGAGACAAGCTTAGCTTTCAAGGTTTCTCTAGCATGCAAGGTTAAATGCGCGGAACGTGCCATATACAAATGAAAATTGGGTGGGGGACCTAAAGTATGAGTATAATAAGAGAGACAAGCTTAGCTTTCAAGGTTTCTCTAGCATGCAAGGTTAAATGCGCGGAACGCGCCATACAAATGAAAATTGGGTGGGGGACCTAAAGTATGAGTATAATAAGAGAGAGACAAGCTTAGCTTTCAAGGTTTCTCTAGCATGCAAGGTTAATGCGCGGAACGCGCCATACAAATGAAAATTGGGTGGGGGACCTAAAGTATGAGTATAATAAGAGAGACAAGCTTAGCTTTCAATGTTTCTCTAGCATGCAAGGTTAAATGCGCGGAACGCGCCATACAAATGAAAATTGGGTGGGGGACCTAAAGTATGAGTATAATAAGAGAGACAAGCTTAGCTTTCAAGGTTTCTCTAGCATGCAAGGTTAAATGCGCGGAACGCGCCATACAAATGAAAATTGGGTGGGGGACCTAAAGTATGAGTATAATAAGAGAGACAAGCTTAGCTTTCAAGGTTTCTCTAGCATGCAAGGTTAAATGCGCGGAACGCGCCATACAAATGAAAATTGGGTGGGGGACCTAAAGTATGAGTATAATAAGAGAGACAAGCTTAGCTTTCAAGGTTAAATTAGGTCACAAGGTTAATGCGCGGAACGCGCCATACAAATGAAAATTGGGTGGGGGACATAAAGTATGAGTATAATAAGAGAGACAAGCTTAGCTTTCCAGGTTTCTCTAGCATGCAAGGTTAAATGCGCGGAACGCGCCATACAAATAAAAATTGGGTGGGGGACATAAAGTATGAGTATAATAAGAGAGACAAGCTTAGCTTTCAAGGTTTCTCTAGCATGCAAGGTTAAATGCGTGGAACGCGCCATACAAATGAAAATTGGGTGGGGACCTAAAGTATGAGTATAATAAGAGAGACAAGCTTAGCTTTCAAGGTTAAATTAGGTCACAAGGTTAATGCGCGGAACGCGCCATGCAAATGAAAATTGGGTGGGGGACCTAAAGTATGAGTATAATAAGAGAGACAAGCTTAGCTTTCAAGGTTTCTCTAGCATGCAAGGTTAATGCGCGGAACGCGCCATACAAATGAAAATTGGGTGGGGGACATAAAGTATGAGTATAATAAGAGAGACAAGCTTACCTTTCAAGATTGATTTAGCCTGCAAGGTTAAATGCGCGGAACGCGCCATACAAATAAAAATTGTGTGGCGCAGCTTGCATGGATATAATGATATCTAGCGAGACGAAAACAAGGTTAATTAGGTCACAAGGTCAAGACTAAATTGCATGCGCGGAATGCGCCATACTGTAACTGTAAACAAGAAAAAAAAAAATGTAATTCGGCGAATGAATATCATCCGCGGATGGATATGTTAAGTGAAGAGGCTGAAAACACTGAAATGGTGAGAAACTGTGACTGGAAATTTTGTTGGGACGTAAAGTATGAGAATGCCAATAAGGAGATCAACATGAGGAATTGCACTGAGTACAGGACAAAAAACGGTCCACTTTTTGGTCACAGCTCAGCATGCTTTGGTACAGAAACTGAAATCTGCTGCTGACACCCTATAGGCCTACTATGTCTAGACTATAGCGTCAGGCTTGGATACAAAACTTCAAAAGTGCAATAGCGTCAGGATAATCAAATTTATGGCCTATCATGAATATGGGATACAATGAAATACCTCTGCACTATACACTACTTTAACTGCCAGGACCGCTAACTTTTTAGTTACCTTTATCAAAATTTAAAGGGCCCCCTACTGAATACACACAACACACCAATCAATCAATGCATGCATGCACACCTCACACTGCACTAACCACTGCACTTGCAAAAAAAATGTCGCCACAAAAACAAGTCAAGATGCAAACGATTTCAGCTACAACTAAAAATAAAATAGCATGATCAACATCAGTCGTACACTAGGGTGCTCAAATACCTGAATACTGTCAGCCAAATACTGCGAATACAACACATCCATGCCTAATTAGATGTTTAACAATAAACCTGCACAAAGAGTAATGCCAATGGTTTACCTGCGGGAGTTTACTACGTGCACTGCCATTTTCATTCACGATCAGATTTTACGTTTGTTATGCGTATGTGTCACGTGATACAGGCGCGGGATGTTCGGGGCGCCCGTATAGTACGGTACTGGCCGATCATGGTTTCGATGCACAGCTACTGTCGGCTCATCATCAAGAGGACCAACTTTTGTTATTGTTTTACGAGTCCAACATGTCCAAGATTGATGGACGGTTGAGAAAATACAGCTAGCACGGGAGCTAGCACGACAGAATGAAAGCAATTTAGAAAGATGGAAAAAAAGGGGAAAAAAAGAAAAAGAAAGAAAAAAAAAAAAGATTACCAAGACGGGAGAAAGAAAAGTGAATACCATATACTAAAAAGTTAAAAGATGAATTTATGTGTATAACAGATAGGATATATCGCGGAGGCCCATGATGAGGAAGAGATCGAAGTATATTTTGCCTTCAGGGCTTTAAAGCTTATTGAAAAGGAGAGACAGCAATCACTGGCGTAGCTAGGGGGCACAAGGGGGCCATGGCCCCCCCCGTTGATCGGCGAGCAAAAAAAAAAAAAAAAAAAAAAAAAAAAACTTTCGAGTCTACTTCACATAACTTACCCTACCCCTACCCTGTGAAATGAAAGTAAAACATAAATATGCCACTTCTTATAAGTTATCCCTAATACTGAATTTTATTGTGCAGAAAATGCAATTTTCATGCACGAATTTTCAAAAATCTCCCTACCGTGAGGGAGGGGGGATACCCCCTCCCACACCCCCCCTGCTCGGTTGCTTCGCTCCCTCGCCTTGCCCCCCCCCCCATATGACACTTCTCATATAAGTTACTCCTAATACTGCATTTTAGTGTGCAGAAAATGCCATTTTCATGCACGAATTTTCAAAAATCTCCCTATCGTAAGGGAGGGGGGATACCCCCTCCCACATCCTTCCCCCGCTCGGTCGCTTTGCTCCCTCGCCTTGGCCCCCCCCCGTCGAAAGAACCAAGACATTATATGGGAGACTGAATTAGACTTGAATTGCACTGCTCAGTAATTGGAAGAAATTATAGAAGTATATTTTCACCTATGAGGTTTTTATCAAAAAGGAGAGGGGGGGGGGGGAGTAATAAAAATTGATAAAGAAATTGCATATGATACAGATCTGTAGATAGAAAGATGAGAAAAATGGCACTTAAATATAAAAGAAAAAATGTTTATGTCAATGCTCTTATATATATATGTATAGTTCAGGATGATGTATCATATAAGATGGGTTATTTAAAACAAGGTTTCTGATTGGTCAGATGCCATCGCGTAATTCGTTTTATAAGATGGGTTACTTAAAACAAGTTTTCTGATTGGTCAGATGCAACTGCGTAATTCGTTATATGGCCACGACCGTGCTATATAACGCGTTATATTGCATGCTAATTTGTGTACAAAATCTCATAGGAAAATGTATTGATAACTTACAAATTATCGATAATACGGAGTTCGTTGCACTTTATCAACGGATGTTGCAATGTTTATAGTTTGGTGAGCTCCGATTCCCATCTTGTATAACGCATAGTGCATGCTCATTGTCGTCAAATATACCATAAAATGTGCATCCATAGATCCATAGAATTTCTCTCGTGCACTTGAGAAATTCTAAAACTATGGATGCACATATTACGGTATATTCAACTCCAGAGCATGCACTATATGTATAATATATAATTTGATATTGTATCTAATATTTGTGTTATCACATTTTCTAAACCAGTTTTCTTTTTGATGATTTTTTGCACAGTCATTGTGTATAATAAATGTTTAAATATCCCTCTTATATTGCATTCACTGCGAGCCTTTTCTACTTCACTATAAGGAGGTTGTTTTGACAATGCATGTATATCCTCATTTGTCAGGTTTGTTTCAAAATAAATGAGTGGACCATCTATTTGGTCAAGTAGAAACTGGACCAAATAAACCGAAGGTGGGGAAAAATAAAAAAGAAGGGAGACAAATTAAGGGAGGAGAAAAAGAGAGACAAGACAGACAGACAAGAAGAAGGACAGGACTGCAGAGTAGAGGAGAGATAGAGAACCAGAACTAAAGAAAAAAAAATATTTGTAATAGAAATTTCAAATGAAGATTACAAGAAGAATAAAACAAACTAAAAAAGCATCTGAAGAATAAAAAATTGAGGAATATTTCAAAATATTTTATTGCTTTCCTATTTGTGCCATTTACAACCTGTGAATACTACAATAATATTCTTGATATATGAAAATAAATAATCAACACACACGGGTACATCTTACTTCATAATAATAATATCCATAATATATGACAAATATACATTACAAAGAATGCAACACTGTAACGAAACTGGGTTCAATTTCATAACAAACAAACAATTTTGTGATGTTACTGTAAAACTTCAACTCTTTGATTGTTCAACCAAATCAGTGAGGAGAGGAGATTGACAATCAAAGAGCTGGAGTTTTACAGTTGAGTTTCCAGAATAATTTCACAATTCTGTCAAGGGGTTATTTTTGTGGATGAGTAAAGGGTAAATCAGTTGTTGAAGTGACTGAATGACCAAGATTTAGATTGAGGAAAGAGTTCTGGTGCTCTATGAAGATTCCTGCATACGAGTAGAGGAAACTGATACCATTGTTTTGTCGTTGTAGCTACGAACAGTTTGAATCGTGTCCTTGTGTTCTGGCAGTGCTTTCCTCCTGACAATCCCCCTCCCCCCTCAATACATGTACCAGACTACTACAAGTGGTGTCAGGAGTGGGACTGAACTTGAGCTGCAGCATAAGGCATCCGAGAGGGATCGACTCATTGCAAAGTAGAGATGAGGGAGAATACCTCCGACTACAGGCAACGTGGGAGTAAACCATTTAAACGGTTATCCCAAGTCAGTGTAAGTTTTGTGGAGCATAGTTAAACTTTATTGTATCAGAATATTATTGTAAATCAATGTACATAGATTTCTTTTCCCAACTGTAAGCCAGTAGGTTCCAATTGTCTTGAAGGGTAATTATCAAGAAAGGCAAGATGTCAACTGGTTTGGAAGATGACTAGACTACTTCAACAGGAGCTCCAGCCCAACCCCAATCTCCAGGTATTACTGAGATGGTGGCAGCATTGACAGGGGTCTTCCAAAATTTGTCATCCCCAAGGGGCTTACCAGCTGTTAAATTGAGTATTAAAAGTTTGGTGGATTTCCTCGGAAACAAGGAGACCCAAGAGTCAACGAATGGCTTCAAGGAAAGAGGAGGCTCAGGTACTGCTGACCCATCTCACGGACTCGGCCAAAGATGAAGCAAGATTGTATGACTCTACAGTCAGGGAGGACAGTAAAGCTTTGAAGCAGGCTTTGAAGTCCTGCTATGGCCTCAAGGGGACTGTACAACCCCTCAGTACAGAGTTGCATGCCAGGATACAAAGGCCAGGAAAGATGCTAGCAGATTTCAGTAGTGCACTCATTTGGCTGTATGACCGGATGGAAGCGGCAGCAACAGGAGATGAGAGAGTAGCCCTGACCATGCTGTGGGATAACACCCTCAAGGAGCATTTAGTCACTGGAGTGAGGGACAAGCAAATTTAGAGGGAGCTTCATCATCTAATGTTTACCACTGAAGGAAAGTATTTTATTGACATGTGGAAGGAAGTTCTCCGAATGTTCAAGGATGACGGCGCCGTGTCATCGAAGGCTATAAGAAAGTGTGAGGTAGAGGCTAAAAGAGCATTGGTGACAGCTGAAGACCAAACTGTCCAAAATATGAAGATTCCAGACCTTCAGAAAAAGATGGAGTTAGAGGTTGCAGACCTGACAGAGAAGGTTCTTGCTGCAGAGAAATATCACTGTAAAGCAAACCTGCCGTTTTACAGTGTTTAAAAGTCACAAGGTGAGAACATCTACACTGTGCTACATAATGTCTTCTGCTATCTTGGCATTTATGAAGGAGAAGCGACTTATTTTGTTCTTGTCAATGCTCACTGCCTGCCGCATCCACGTCATATTCGTGATCGTCCATCAGATCCTGGATGTAAGACCAGTGTTGGACCTGGAACTCCTGCTCAACCCCTGCCACTGAGAGCAATAATCACCAAGTTTGTAGACATGCAACAGCAGGATAGGGTACTTGCTGCCTTCGAGGATGGCGTACGTCGCTCTGGTCATTCTAACACCCCTACGACAGGGACCATGGCATTGTGGTTCAGCACGATGTGAACAGGAACATCACAGTCCACACAGACCTATCACTGGTTCTCATGATCAAGGCAAGGAGAGGTCTACTTGCACAATGAGCTTATGAGCTATGGAAGAAGGGCAAGTCGACGAAAATAGTGCTTGTTGGAAGTAAAATCCTCCAGTGGAAGGAGAAGAATACCACTAAATGGAACAGCTCTGAACATTGAGTTGAAAACGAACATATTGATGGAGGCACTTTGCCTCAAATTATTGTTGTTTTAATGTTATTGTCCTATGGGCAGTCCTTCACTCTTTTAGAACTTTAAAGCTGTCAGTTGTGACTGTATTATCTACTGGATCTAGATTTGTCCCTTGGGCAATCCTTCAGTCTTTTGACTTTTTTGAAGTTTAACATGTATGACACTCAGCATGGAGTTATTACTAGCCTTTTCTTCTGTATTTTAAGTTTAGCTCTTTGTCTTAAAGAGATTGAATCAGTTAAAAAATGGTCAACTGTCTCAAAACAAAGCATTTTCTCTTACAAAGCAGCAAAAGCAAACTTTGCTTTCATCAAGAAATGATCTGAGGGGAAGACTTGGTTAGGGCATGCCCAGTAGGGGGCTATTGCTTCTTTCTTGACTACCCCCTCAACTCCGAGGCAATCCAGCTTCTCTGATGAATACCAAATATAATCCAAGGTCTGTATTTTGCAAGGAGGAGCTATGCTGGTGTTGAGATCTGGATCCATGACCTTCTGAGGGAAGTGCCTTGGTGATGAGATGTTTGAGGACTCTTCTGACTGTTGGTAAAGAGCAAACACACAAACATGAATAACAGAATAATTATCATACTATATATCAATGTCTGCCTTATGCAGAGCACACATAACTTCCAAAGATTTACTCTGAGAATGCTGCATATCTATATAGCTACAATGATGCCCACGTAGTCATGGCAAATCAAGTTTAGGATGTTGGGGAAAACTACATGAGATAAACATGGCTACCAGCCTTCCACAGTAGAAATGAGGAATTTCTGAAGACAAAATTAGGAAAACAGTGCATTTCATATGCTTTATACACAGTCGTTCACAGCAAAAAAAAAGGAATCTGGGGTACACATGATTGATTTGAAGATTGAAGGAAAGGAATTATTCCTCCAAAATAGGAATGGTTGGCTGCTATGGGCAAGATTTTGTTTCTGATAACTTCTGTCTTTATGGCATGATGCTTACCTCTTCTATAAATCCATCCAACTTATTGTGCTTTGTGTAAGCCTCTATCCACTGAGGTCCATAGTCATCTGTGTAGCAAGTGAAGAGAGGTTCCTCTCCCTGAAATAAAAATATGAAAGCACATGTAAATAGAAGTGCAAATGCAAATACATAGCTATACCTACCCTTGCTTTAAAACATTCTTGACAAAGAAAGCTATATTGGATGATGATTACAAAAGTAAGCATGAGATGTGCAATACTTTCAGCTGGTAAAGGTGGTGATATCAATCAATTATTGTCATGAATTTGAGAAATAACTAGATGAATCCTCGACCGCGAGCAGTTGAAATTTATGCCTCCGCCATTGCCAGATCGGAAATATATGGCACATTCATGTTGATTTTTCTATTTCCATGTAGAAAATGACATGTTTGACCTTGTGACCCCCAAATCTAATGACACTATTATGAGACTTCCATATGCATACATGAGCCAAGTCTGGAGAGAACCATCACAGAGTTAAGTTATCGCAAGAAAAAGCAATTTTCATGTATATAATGACCTCTATGACCTTTGACCTTTAACCTTGAGACCCAAAAATCTAATCACATCATTGTCCCTCCCATATGCATACATGTGCCAAGTATGAAGCTGCTCCGTCAAATGGTTGAGTTATCGCGAAAACAAACCATTTCTATGTACATAATGACCTCTATGACCTTTGACCTTTGACCTTGAGACCCCAAAATCTAATCAGATCATTGTCCCTCCCATATGCATACATGTGCTAAGTTTGAGGTTGATCGGTCAAATGGTCGTTGAGTTATGGTGAAAATGAACCATTTCTATGTACATAATGACCTCTATGACCTTTGACCTTTGACCTTTGACCTTGTGACCCAAAAATCTAATCAGATCATTGTCCCTTCCATGTGCATACATGAGCAAAGTTTGAAGCCAATCTGTCAAATGGTTCTTAAGTTATCGCGAGAACGAGCCATTTTTATGTGTATTATTACCTCTATGACCTTGACCTTTGACATTGAGACTCCAAAATCTACTCAGATCATCGTCCCTCCCATATGCATACACGAGCCAATTTTGAAGTTGATCTGTCAAACGGTTCTTAAGTTATCACAAGAACGAAAACGGGACGGACGGACGGACGGACGGACGGACGGACGGACGACCCGAAAACATAATGCCTCCGGCAACCATCTATGGTGGGCAGAGGCATAAAAATTCATTCAAATTTTAATTGATATTGCCTTCATCTACATGTATGTTTGTAAACTACTGACTAATAAGGAGATTATTTCAATAGAAACTCATTTTTTTTTCTGGATAACCTCAGGTACTAATCATTGCTATCTCTTTCTCTTGTTCTTTCTTTGTGTTTATTCTTTTGTGGTCTACTGCCTGAAAAGAACAAATAAAAAAAAAAAAATAAATAAATAACAAATAGAAATAGAAATAAATGAATAAATAAAATGAAATAAATTAATAAATGAAGAAATAACACATGGATAAATAACAATAATAAATAAACAAACAGATATATATACATAAATAATGAAATAAATGAATAAATAACAAATAGATAAATAAATAAATAAATAAATAAATATATAACTAAAGAAATAAATAAAAGAATAAATAAAGATTAAAATATCAACCCACTGATTCTGAATTCTCTCATTCCCATAAGCTTTAAAACAGGGAACACCCAGTTCCCCTAAATGACGGGTTAACACTATTGAGAGTAACATATGGTTTATACTACACTTTCCATCTCACAGTAAACATATATATCACGACAACAGAACAAAATTATGAACAGTCTTTAGAGCAAATTGCTCACAGTTATGTAAATGAATGAAGGAATAAATGAGTGAAAGAATTAATGAATTTACATCCGCAATGATGCCTACAACTTACCTGGATCATTGCATAAGAACTTTTCAAATTCTGGAAGTTGTGACGGAACCACCTGGGAAATATATCCACTAAACAAGATTCCTGAAATCATTAGTGAAACAGAGTAAAATATTAGGATATATGGAATGCAAGGCAGATGACTTGAGGATATTCTCCTTATCCCATAAATGTTGTATCACATACTTATTTTTAAATGTTTCTAACATTTCACTCTCTTTGATAGGCATGTGACAGAGGAACATGTAGATAAGAGGAAAAAAGCCACTAGCAGGATACACTGTTTAAGAATTTGGTAGCAATAACCAGAATGCCTGGTCTTTCTGTGCACATGGCATTTGTTTAAAGTGGTTTGAGTTCATTTCTTTTTCACAATAATAAAAATACATAAAACTTGCAGTGACCCTACAGCACATAGAACTGCCTCTGAAAGATTAGATGCATCACCAAATCCCCCTCCCCCACCCCACCTCCTCCCTTCTGATCAACTTCTGCATATACAATGTACCACTGTTTGTCTGCACTGTAAAACTCTTCTCCACTCGTACATGAATAATTTCTTCCATTACCTCACTCTGCTCTTCATCAGCTCCGGAACACAATGGAAACTCTCTGAGATGCATACGGCTCTTGTTGTCCAAGCAACCGTCTTTAATCAGTTGATAGCCAGGCATGCTGGGCTGGTGATTGAAATCCCCACAAATGATACAAGCGCCATCAGGTTGTGAGAGGTCATGAAGTCTCTGCACAGCAAGAGCTGCCTGCAACCATGAAGGAAATTTTTGTTACATTAGTTCGAAATTACGATTTGATGAATTCTTTGTCTTCCAGGCAAAATACTGTATTTGTGAGTACAGTCAGTACAGAAATGCATCGATGGCACTTTAACAGTTAACATTATTGTAACAACTGTGCTGCAAGTCTGTAAAATACAAAATACAATTTTAAGGGCAAGTACAACATTTATAGCAAGTTACATGGGTGGAAAAAAAGAGGTAAAGCAAAGATCCTGTTGTATGAAATTTAAAAAATTTGAGAAAATTTGTTTCACCAATTTTAAGAAATTATGGATTCATCATTTAAGTATGAAACAAACAAACATCGAAATTATATGACATATTCAAGAAAATTCATTGTACTTGATATTTTCCACAAATCTTATCAGCTCAAATATTTCATGATAGATGTTACTTATTCAACCACTTTTACTTCCAACTGAACATGAAATATAGAACATATAGTTCAAATTTCTTTGTACTCATAAACTAGATGAATCCTCGACCGCACGCGGTCGAATTTATGCCTCCACCTTTGCCAGATCAGAAATATTCACTTACGATATTATGGGAAATTATGGGAAATGTATTAGGATATATTTAGAGTACAAAACTGGAAAAAAATTGTTTTTATTTAAATGAAATTGTGTCAGCCACATTTGAAGTTAATCTGTCAAATGGTTCATAAGTTACTGCGAGAACGAGCAATCTTCATATATACAATGACATCCATGACCTTTGACCTTTGACCCCAACTCCAATAAGATCATTGTCCCTCTCATATACATACATGACTCATATATGAAGTTGATCCATCAAATGGTTATCGCAAGAATGAGTCATTTTCATGTATACAATGACCTCTATGACGTTGACCTTTGACCCCCTGACCCAAAATCTAGTCATATAATTGTCCCTCCCATATGCATACATGAGCCAAGCATGAAGCTGATCCGTCAAATAGTTTTTAAGTTATGGCGAGAATGAGCAATTTCCATGTATATAATGACCTCTATGACCTTTGACCTTTGATGTTATGACCCCAAAATCTACTCAGATCATTGTCCCTCCCACATACATACATGAGCCAAGTATGAAGTTGATCCGTCCAACAGTTCTTAAACTATCGCGAGACCGAGCCATTTTCATGCATGTAATGACCTCTATGACCTTTGACCTTTGACCTCGTGACCCCAAAATCTAATCAGATCATTGTTCCTTCCATATGCATACATGAGCCAAGTATGAAGCGATCCGTCAAATGGTTCATAGGTTACTGCAAGAACGAGCCATTTTTATGTATATAATGACCTCTATGACCTTTGACCTTTGACCTTGAGACCCCCAAATCTAATCAGATCATCTTCCCTCCCATATGCATACATGAGCCAAGTTTGAAGTTGATCAGTCAAACAGTTCTTAAGTTATCGCGACAACGAAAACGGGACAGCCGGACAGACGGAAGGACGGACGGACAACCCGAAAACAAAATGCCTCTGGTACCCACCTACGGTGGGCGGAGGCATAAAAAGAAGATCAATCATTTACTAAAACGAGTGTGACAACTTAACAAGTATGAATAAAAAACAGTTGTCCATCCATCTTGGTATACCTGCAATGTGTTGAGATCTAGAACAATATGGGTCTGCCAAACTAGGTGAACGTTAGCAACTGTGAGAGATCGTCCAGTCTTCAGACAAGTAAATGATGTAAGCAAGATGGGTGTCTCATACTCAGCACGACTCTTTATAGCTTCACATAAATCTGCATCGATCTGCTCTCCTTCCAATTTCTTTTTTTTTTTTTTTTGACAGAAATGAGAACAAAAATATACAATCAAAATCAAAAAGAAAAAGGAATAAGAATTCTACAGAAATCTGAATACTGACTGGGATCAATGTACAACTAGTACTCACAGAATACCAAACCTTCAATGCCAGTGCACGCCAATTTCATTTTTCAGACACCAGTAAAGCAAGTCATGTGGGTGTCTTACAATGAATAAATCAACAAAAACCTGCAAACATGGTACTCTTACCATAAATATTCCTATTTCATTCTTGTATAATAAATATCCCATGACATAACAATGCCTCCACGCACTTCCTAAGAGCTTCAATACAATTACGACTATAGCAGTAAAATTGCCAGCCAAGTATACCACGTAGGCACTTGAGGAATTTCCTGTACCAGGGGAGCGTTTCATGAAGAGTCTTGTCAGTGATTTTCACTGACTAATTTGCTCTCAGCCAATCAGGTCTGAGGACTTTCGGTAGCTTATAACAGTTGTCAGTGATTTTGACAAAACTCTTCATGAAACGCTCCCCACTACCAATTAATTTCAACTGGGATGGGTGTGGCAAATGTAGGCAAAATATCTTGCCAAAGGACATCAGTTCTGAGAGAGGAATTTGAACCCCACACCTTTTGATCCACATTCTGGTAACTGATCCACATCAACTAGAACACAAAAATATTAAAAGTAGAGACCGAGGTACTTTTCTTACCTCAGCAATCCAATCTTTGAAATGAGCTGCCTCCACCTTCTCAATCCTGAACCTATCTGAGCGGTAGAAGGTTGCCACGCCCTCTCGTATTCCTAGCGCCTTTTGATGATGGACGCCACAGTAACCTAACTTTTGAAGTTCTGGAAGCAACGTCTGCTGGTAATAATCAGTTTCTACCTTGAAGAAAACAATAGGAATGGAAAGAAATAACATGCATATTTCACATACCCTACCAAGACTAAGAGATGCAAACCATTCTTTGAACTTGGATGAATTTGAGAAAGAAAACCCTTGTCATTCTCCCTTCTCCCAAAGGATTGATTATGCACCGCAATCAAGTGATGAATCTTTTTGAGTACTAACCTATGCTGAAAGGCAATCTACGTATGTGCCTTTGATACATCATTAAAAAAGACAATTCTAAAGTTTCCTTATTAAAACTCACTGATATAGCAACATACCTTCCCCCCACCCCAACCTCCTTGGGCTTACTATGAAACATTTGAATGAAGTGTTGTACTGAGTGATACTCAGAAATAAAACATACACAAATTTAAGAATGTAATCAGAAAGCCAAATCACAAGTTGAATCTACCTCTTGCAAGCATATAATATCTGCATCGCCATGGTGATGAAGTTCAACCACCAGCTGGGGATGCCTCTCCATCATCTCACGGTATCCTGTTGGGCAGAAAGGATATCCTCTAGGCTTGATGTGGATGGCTGCTAGGATGTTGTAGGAGATCACGGTAACCGTATCATCTCCACCTGCTGTTGTGGGAAATAGTGATGTCTTCCATTCTCTCTGGATATGTGCATCGCTTGATAGGTCTTGTCTTGATGGTGTCATGATGTGATGTGTTCAAAGGAAGACCTGTTTATAACTCTTCCAATTTGGTTCCAAACGGCCTCTAAATGAGAGACAATAGGGAGCTTTAGATACACGACGCAGCTCAGATGACGAGGTATCTTGGCAAAGATGTTGTTGTGCGCACGCACGAGACAGCTCTTTTCCAGTCCATCCTGCGTCGTCTGTTTTACACGACAGTTCTGGGGCCAGTTTACCGTACCGTCCTCCCCAATACGCAACGCAAGACCGTTTTATGACATAACAATGGTTCACATCAGGTTCACATCCGAGCACGCGCGCTTTGTTTGATTGTACTGCGTCTTCCCCAAATCTAAAGCCTCTTTGCAACACGAGCAAAGAGGAGAACGTAAGTCAACTCAGCAAGATACCGCGTCATCTGAGCTGCATCGCGTATCTAAAGCTCCCTATTATAGAAAGAAAAGACACAAAACATGTTGCATGTGCAGATGTCACTTTTTCATTCTAATTTAATTTTATTCTGTTTTATTCTATTTAAATTGACCCCTACATGCACATGGCCGTATGCAGAATTTTTTTCCTATGGGGGCAAGAATAAAAATTTAAGGGAACATGCAAGCGAGTGAGTGAAGCAACAGAGCTGAAGCTTTTGCACTTTGAGAATTGAAACTGAATGATCTGGTGCACACTTTGGCTGTAATTTTTTTGAAATTTTCAATAAAAAAGTTTAAAAAAAAAAATTTTTTAAAGGGGGGGGGGGTTTTTGAAAATTTCAAGGGGGGCAACTGCCTATGTGCATACAGCCATATAACAAGTTGACAGTTACATGTCATTTTAAAGGTATGCAGAACTTTTTAATTTCATGGATCCCTTTGTAACCGGGAACAGTAGTAAAATTTTGTAAAGTGCAAATTTTCCACACTATTTTCTTACAGGTAATCTACAGAAGCTTCTATAAACACAGAAAACATTGAAAAGTTTACATGATTAATCTGTGAATCTCCATCACTTTTGAATGAAAACACACAAAATTCATGGTTTTCAGTATGATTCCCTATCCTAAATCAGAAGTTAAACATTTCTGATACACCTTAAGCCATTTTGCCTTTTATAACATTACAACCAGGCCTGGCTAAATTATGGACGAGCCGAATTGGAGTTTCGAAGTCGAAAGTGAATGCTCCCAAAGGTCCCTTAATCTCACACAGGGCTACATTGGTATGCTGAACTGTGCAAATGTATGTGACATGCTGCCCTTTATAGTTGAAGATTAAAATCACTAAAATAATCAACAAATTCATATAAAGCAGTTGCTTTATACACCTAACATTAGTGCTAGGATAATGAAATATCCTACTTACAATCCTCCAAGTGGATGTAAATTATCTTGATCAAGTGAATTTTTGAAATATATTTTTCTGATCACTGGTGACACAGCTCTTGCTCCTGTCCCAATAAATTGGTACTGAGAACACAACTTTCCTATTGTCAGCAATTTGCATGTTACAGCACATATCCGTTGTGCGTGGTTAGTAATATAACCGAGCACTAGCGTGCCTTAGAGTGCCTTAATCTCAAACTTCCAATGTTTCCACCTCCCTCCAAGATTGGTGAGCGGATTTGGATCATTCTCAGTGGCGGCAAAACGGGGGGGCATGGGGGGGCATTTGCCCCCCTACTCAGAAGCTTTGCCCCCCCAGTTGCCCCCCCCCCCGAAATTTTGAGGACTGAAGTAACAGTAATTTGTAAATAAGTAGATGTTGTCATAAGCATCATATTCAAGCTGTGAAGTGCTCTAAAATACCATTTTCCGCTCTTCAAAACTTCGATTGAAAACAAAAAAAGTGGTTATTTTCAGCTCACTCGCTTCACTCGCTCGTCATATTTTCAAATTTCTTTTCTAAAATGCGATTAAAAACAAGAAAAGTAGCCAACTTTGGCTTGCTCGCTTCGCTCGCTCGTCTTATTTCAGAATATTTATTCCAAAAAGCGATTAAAAACCAAAAAAAAAAAAACGGTTATTTTTTTGGTTTGCTCGCTTCGCTCGCTCGCAAAATTGATATCAAAATGTGTGTAAGAGGAAAAAAAAATCCAAAAATTCAATTATCCCCCCCCACTCCTCAAAGTGGACTTACGCTGGCGACTAAAACTCGTGCTTCACGCTCGATTTTTCCATACACGCAAAAAAAAAATTGACTGCCCCTGCCCCCCCAACATTTTCTTTTGCCCTCCATTACCCCCCCCCCCCCACTTTAACAATCCTGGTGCCGCCACTGATCATTCTGGGAAAATATGAGAAAATTAGTTATACTTTTCAAGTTATGGAGGAATGTGAGCTTCTTCAGTAGACTATTATTATCTACCCCCCGGTATTACCGAAAAAGGTGAGCGAGGCCGTTGGGGGATCGGGGTCCACCCACTTGACTGAAGGACAGCGAGACCGAAGGCCCACGAGGCCCATTTTTCTCGTATCGTATTTTCCTTCTTTACAAATAATGCGCCATCGGTATATAAAATAATTATGTCTCCTTTAGCCCGTTTAGTCCCCATTTCTGGATGTCCCACACCTTCAATGAAAAACTTTCCGCTGCCCTTTAATACTTACGTATGAATAATATTAATAATATTCTTTAATTTATTCTTTAACGTAGACTGAAATACCCCGGACTCTTACTCCTTATTCATTTTCTAAAATACCTCGTCGCATAAATTATGATAGCAATCAATTGGATTTTGAAGTTAGAAGTTGATGAAGTTGCTATTGATAATATAAAAAATAGGGCCTTTCTTTTGACCCATTACTCCCTTTCATTTTTTTAAAACTTAAACTGAAATACTCACAACTCTTTTATTCCGTATTAATTTTCCAAAATTGCTTTTATTAGTTTTAATACCTCTCTCGATTAACACTTGATAGAGGAAATAATTTTTAAGAGTGAAACTTTGTACTTTTAACCTATATTTCTATAGTTAGTCATTGCAGTGAAGGGGGGGGGGGGGGTCTGTTTTTCATTGAAGGTGTGTGACATCCGGAAATGAGGACTAAACATGCTAAAAGGAGGCATAATTATTTTATATACCGATAGCGATACAATAAGAGAAAACTTAAAAGTCTTCGATCTCACTGGCCTTCGGTCAAGTGGGCGGACCCCGCTAAACTTAAGAAACCTTGAAAGCTTCCCTTGTGGCAAGAGCAAGACTTCCTTTTGCGACAGCCATCCAACTTGCAAGGTGTGCTTTATTCCGTTAGCATGTCGCAAAAGGAAGTCTTTCCAAGCTTGTCTCTCTATAGTCTAAGAGTCGAAGTTTATGTCCCCCACACACTGACACACACAATTTTTAATTTGTATGGCGCGTTCTGCGCATCTTGCATGCCAAAAAAACCTTGAAAGCTAAGCTTGTCTCTCTTATTCATGTGTATGTCCCCCACCCAATTATCATTTGTATGGTGGGCAATATCGTGTTTCAGGCCCCACCTCTAATACAGTTTGAATGTGGGGCTGATTCCCCCACGAAGTATATTAGGCCTACATTTTATCATTCGTTCAATAGTTGATCGATCATGAAACTTATTTTTACATTTTCACATTTTTAACATTACTCGATTGACCACTCCCTAATATATACTCGTGTTTACGGCCCCACCAAACGGGATTATGAATTGATTATCACGGCAGTGGGGCTGATGGGCATCAGCCCCGCTGCTGTGTTAATCACGTTTGGATCCCGTTTGGTGGGGCCGTAAACACGAGTATATATACTGTGCTCATCAGCCCCGATGCTGTATTAATCATATTTGAATTGCGTTTGGTGGGGCCGTTAACACGAGTATATATAAGAGGGTTTTAAAAGAAGATAATGATAATTAAACGTGATGATCGATCAACACATTCTTTTCAAAACTTGTGAAAGTCCGTCGTCTTCTATTTCTGTCCTAGTTAGCTAGCTGTGGTCTAAGTTAGGTCGGGAGAGATAATCGATCATTATGTATGTGGGCATCAGCCCCACTCACCATGCATTAATTGAGTGGGGCCTGAAACACGATTATGCCGTATGGTGCGGTCCGCACATATAGACAAGGGATTTCTGGCTCACAAAAATACTCACAAATATGCCGAGAGAGCTAGAGACCGCGACCGGCAGGGAATTTCTTGTGCACGACCCGGGGGCGTTTCATCAACATTTGTTGTCTGACAAGTTGTCAGATCTGACATCTTTCCTTGATTTTGATTGGCTGAGAAGCATCGTTACTATGGCAACTGTCGGATAAAACAGACTTTGTCGGATAAAACATCCGACAAGTCCTTTCATGAAACGCTCCCCAGCACTGAACTAGAAATACAGTACTATATAGCATACAGTCATGACAGTTCAGTGGCACGATCACGAGCATGTGTACATCATAGAGTTAAATACGTACTTGTTTATATAACTCTATGGTGTACATACTATACTGCACGTGCGTGCACGATCGAGTCCTAGATTTTTAGCCTCGCTTCCATGCGTAAAGTAATATTTTTCAACATCTTCTGATCTCAAAAAAACTAGAAAGACGGACCTTTCATAATTTTGTATAATTTTGTATATTTTGTATAAGCAAAATACTTCATGATTACCTAGCTCCATCCCGCTCCACTTTAAATGTGGTTACGTATGACCTTGTCGGTGTGTTTTGTCACTAGAGGTCTGCACAATTTTACTAAGAAAACAAAAAATCTGTGGGTTTCTTCATTTTATTTATGTATTTATTAATTTATTTATTATCTATTTATGTATTCATTTATTTATTTATTAATTTATTTATTTATTTTGTCTTTTTTACCCAGGATGGCTTCTTCAGTGGCTACAACAGTTTTCCGAGAAGGGCCTGCACATAATACAATTACAAGAATTAAACCCCAAAAACATAAACTACCGAATGACAACTCGACAAGTCCATTTCGAGAGAAAATCATCAAGAAATTTTGCAATTTTGCACCCTTCATCTAAAAAAAAATGGGATGCCTGTATAGAACTGTGACAAGGCAACTTTAGAGAGAATTAGCTAATCTTGAGTTGTTATTTTGTTAAATAAAAAGTTTTCAAAAATAGAAATATATAATAGTGAATTCAAGTGGAAATTGGAGTCTTTTGGAGATTGAAGCATTCCACGTCTTTCCTTCGCAAAAAACATGAATGCTGATTCAAGAAAGGATATGTGTGATAAAAAGTACTTTTACAGACCTGTGACTTTTATGAATGTGTTCATGAATGATGAATTACATACTGAGCAATAATAGGCCTCATTTCACATGACTTACACAATCAAACAATACAGAGCAGTTATATTATTATGAAAATTCAAAGTGTTCATTTATTCATCCATAAATGGACCATCATGGTGTTATAAATCTCCATGACCTTCAAAAAACAAAGACAATATGGGCGAAAAGGATAATAAAATACATGTACACATAAGTATAAATCTTAATTCACACACTGTCAGAATTGAGGAAACTAATTATTGGGAATGGTAATATGTTCAGCTGTACATGCACACATATGTGATACAGTTAGTAATGTTTATTTTCTAGGTTCCATCAGGTAGTCAGGTACACATTTGTTTCTGTTTCTTCACCAAGCCTCAAACTTGCATCCTGCCTGTAGTACTGTCAGTCCATATTTTCCTGTAACTTGCCAAGTTTTAGGGCCAACAGATAGCATGAAAAATTAATATATATACTTTGTTTAATAAGTGACATCAAAATGACCACTTTTGATATTCAAACAATAAACTAAATACATGTATAGTGTACAGATTTTATTTCCATTTCTTTCTTCAGGGACCATTTTCTGTTTTAGGCAAAGAAACAGGATATTTTTTTTTTCAAAAATGTATCAGGACTTAGACCTTACGGCATCAAAAGGTGACAGCAAAAATATTGAATAGAGAGTTGTTTATGTATAGAGAAAGTAGTATCTTTGACTCGTATAATTTGAATTCACATGAAATACATTATTTTTATTCATAAACTTCACACAAAAGACAAGGGTGCGAGATTTAATACAACACATGGTTAGGCAAAGAAGGCTGGCTCACTTATATACATAAAGGATATAACACAAAGTTCTGTAAAATACAAATGCATATGTAATTCAGCCTATGGCTGTGATAAAATGGGGAAATCAACCATTTCAAGGTTTTACTATAAACTGGGCAAGGCTGAAAGGACTTAAATGTAATGCTGATCCCGCACATACACTGCAACTGTCCTACAAATGCCATATTTTTTTTTTTTTTATTGTTGTTTTAAATTAAATGATTGTATGTTCACTGTTGTATGTTCAATTTAGCCTATGATTTCTGGTATATTTATGTTAAATGACTATTTTTGTTACATGTATCTTTTAAAGAGATGTGGAATAAAATTTTGAACTTTGAACTTTGAGCTTGTTGCAATTCATTGGATACAGAAAAGTGTAAACACATCTAAACAATGACATGTGGCTCCAGCTTCTAATTTACCTCTATGTTTGACAGACAAGCTTTTGCATATTTTCTTGATCCAAATAATTTCGTGACAGTGTCTTGATGTCTGAGATCAATGGAGCTTTGAAAATTCAAAATTATATATTTTAATGAAATTTCTTTCATTCATTTCAAGTTAAATACATATAACTATACTTTCAAAAAATACACAAAATTAGCTACTTTATATATTTGCTAAATGCATTAATATATACATGTATTTTCAAAACAAAATTTATGGCAATAGTAATCTTTTTAAGTAAGATTAATATAAGTTCCGATGACGCAAAGCACATATGTGACCTTTCTAACAGAAACATTAAAACCTCTATCTTTTCAACAACAATAAATGAGCAGTACACTTAAAGTGGCAATTTTGAGTTTTGAAAATACATACAACACAAGAAAAAATATAACTTTAAGTTTATGATATATCTAAGCAGTTATTTTCTTAATATAATCTCTTGCATAATTTTCCAATTTTTATCTGCTAAATGGAAATATGCGTACACATAGCAATATTTTCAATCAATAACAGCATGATGTCTGCAGGAGATTATACTATCATTTCTTACATATAGCATATATATCAACTGATAGCAAAATAAAAAAAAAAACAAAAAAACAGTGTATTCTATGCAAAACATGCATGGAAGCAAATCTGTAATATGATAAATTGTTTTCTTAAATCATCAAACATGAATGATATTCAATTCAAAATTATCTTTGATAGATACCACATGTAGTATAGTACATAAAACCTTACATTTGGTCAATATACCCGATGGTCAATGAAATATTAAATTTGGTTAGTAGCATACCTATTAGTATATAATATATAGTCTCTAAAATGTAGGTACATTGTAACTGTAATTATACACACAGAAAATACATCAGTACTTGCAATCTCAATACTAATAGAACTAATGATACAATCAAGTCCACACAACTATGAAAATCCGAACCTCTCATATTGTACAGGCTTTATATGTGATTTCTTTCAAATTTTCACTCAGAATTTCTTTCCTCTGCCATATGCTTTCGTTCAAAAGTTTTAGGGGTTTACCATTGAAGAGTCATAGTTGAGTAAACACAAGAAAGATTCTGGTTACTCAATTAACTCATTCAGGACAGCAAATTTAAAACCCAATTTGATCAGCTTTTCTTCTTCAAATTGGCAATAAAAGCACAATTGTTCTTTTATTGCTACATTTTATGAAAGTCATGTATCTGAAATGAACATAAACTGGCTGAAAGTATGTTGAAAACTTGAAATTTCCATGGAAAACAGTGACTTTTAACTTTCCATTACATCGCCAATTTAAGGATTTCAATGCTGAAAATTTTCAGCATTTAACAACAAATACTGAAGCAAAGAAATGAACACAGTATTTGTAGAATTTTGTTTCTCTGCTCATGTATGTAGCATTTTTTTTTTCTATGGCTCAAATTATTGGGCAAAACCACTAAATGTGGGCATTCTGGTTAAAACCACTGGCTATTACTTTCTCTTATTCTAACATACGTTACAAAGTAAGGGACTGCCTGGCTACCAGAGGCAATGGGTCGATACTATTGGATAACTTAAGGAACAGGCATCACAAGCATGGTAAACTGCTTAGTACTTTATATAATCTGAACTATTTTCTTTGGTTACCGGTACTTTCTCTTCCTGAGGTGCATTATCTATTCCATGTAATCATGTTTGGTTAATTCTGCCCTTTTTATAGATACAGGGACATGACAGGAAGGAAGGAAACTGAAACGACAAGAAAACAAATACAAGAGTGGGAGGTGTTGAGAGAGATGACAGATGACAATAATCCAGTATAGATCATGGTAGTTTGCATACATTAGTTGTTGCTATGTCAGACAAGCCTCTGGCAAGCTTCTTCATTGTCAAAGGAAACTTTAGTTCAACATCTATGCTTAAAATCGGTAAACAGGTCTATTCCCATAGGCTTAATACAGGGAACCTGGTTCCACTACACAACAGGAGTAAGGAATACCCATTTCTCCTGGAAGAAAGACTACCATTTACCGTAGACTATCAATCATTACATAACATGTTATGTAACAGCAGGAAATACATGCAGTCTAGCCATAATACTGGTACAGGAAATGCCACATCTGTGCTCGCTGTCAGATAATTAGTAGCTCTTCTGAACTTATTTCATTATCAAATGTGAGCTTGTGAGAAATACAGCAATTAAAAAAGTGGTCTGTGATGTTGATCAATAAATATACAATATAAACATGCAAGAGCTTAGCCAGAGAATATGATGATTCACAAAAATACAGGATATGACCCATCTGCAATCCCTGTCCTTCATTAGAGACTCTTTTAAGCTTCACTTCAAAATTAAGTGTGATATTTTAATGGAAAATAGTAATAAAATAAAGTAAAAACTGTTCTACTTTTGATAAAGATAAATTATGTAAGACATTAGAAGTGGATTGGTAATAGAATTTGATGACTTGGAGAAATACAGAAAACGACTCATCTGTAATCCCTGTCCACTATCAGAGGCTCTCTGGACGTTCATTTGAAAAATAAAGATTGCAATTAAACAGAAACTTTGTAATATGATAATTTTACCAATGATCCATAGGCAGCTACGTATCTTACATTGAAGTACTTCTGCAAAAGATATTTGTAATTTAACAAATTTGTTTTTGGTGGCCTTTCTCAAATACTATTGCAATCACACATTCAGTACTTGATCTAACTTTGGTATGACACAATATGACATAAATATACATGTAATAAAACTATACTTGAAGTGATATCAGCAACTGTCTACTGAATCTGATAAATAGATTTTTCCATGAAATAACATCATGCATAGTGCAGAATTCATTGGGAAAACTGAGGCATGAAAAGGTACATGCAGAGTGTTAGCAAAGTATTTAAAAGGTTGCATTGTACATCCTAGTTATCTTTACTTGTCACATTACATCACAGCTCAAACTTATCTCAAACAAATTTTGACAAAGAATTGCAGAAGTGACCACTTTATTTAATTTCAGTCACAATTCAGCCGATTCCAAACACGTTTGATCATGTCGTCATTTTCGTGGTCCCACAACTATTATAACGCTTGTTATTCCATTTTTGTACAGCATTTTTATAGCGGAAAAATAAATGACTTGATCTAACTTGGTTATCCCATTCGTGACAGGAATTATTTAAAGCCTAATTTGATCAGCTTTTATTCTTCAAGTTGGCAACACCAACATTTTTATTTTATTGCTACATTTTTCTTATAAAACGTCATGTATCGAAATGAATATAAATTGACAGAAATTATGACAAGAAGTCAAAAAGTTGCCAATTTGCAGGGGAAAACGGTGATTTTAAACTTTCTATCACATTGCCAATTTCAGGACTTTATTGCTAATTTTCAGCATCAAACAACTAATATTGACGCAACCAAAATGGGTACAGTTTGTGTAGAATTTTTTGCTCTTTCTGCTCATGTATTTGGTATATGATTTTTAGGGCTTTGCATCAAAAGATATTAGGCCAAACCACAAAATGTGGACCTATGTCACGAATGGGTTAATAATCAAATACAATTTCTACTGATAAAGCATATCTCTACTACGAACACACTCTATTTTAGAGTACTGTACTTGGCTGTATTGGGTATATCACTACCCTGGCTTTTGCTGCACTATGAAAATAAGCAGTCAATTTAATACCTAGTTGCCTGGAGTGAGAATAACAAAAGTAGATCAATATCTTGCCAAAGAACAATAGTGCCCTGACAGAGATTTGAACCCTGCACCATGTGATCTACTGCACAGTCAATGTAACCACTACACCACAACATCTCTACTAACTATCTCTATTGCATCTTTACTTATACATTCAGAAAACAAACTGTTTATTCTCAGTCCAATTTTCACCAGTTAATAAAAGCAACTTTGCACATAAATATACAAGGTATCTTTTACAAATTTGGAACAAGCAATTTAGTCCATAATTTGTTGTTCCCTGAAGGCTTTAAGTCCAACAATGTCAATCATAAATGTAAAAAAAGGTAAAACAAATTGTGACCTTCATCAATACCATGTATCAACTCTCAGGAAACAAAAGCAAAAACGTACAGTCTTAATCCAACCACCAACAATGAAAATCATGCAATACAATGTAGAAAATGGAGCACCTGAAAATTATGTAGTCCTTAATACTTTGTTCTCTGTAGTCAATAATATAAAGATCCTAATTTATCTACTCCTGTTGAAAGACAAAATCCAAGCCAGAACCTGCCATTTTCTCCTTGTAAACAGCATCAAAGCGCGCATTCTGTTCGTCACTGAAGAAATTTATCCAGTCTCCAACAATTCCTTAAGAAAGATACACAAACAAAATATGATACAGACAGTCCAATGTAATGGCTTCTTATGTTGAGGTCTTGACCCCTGTGGGAATCTTTATTATTATTATCCTTATTATTATCATTATTATTATTATTATTATTATTATTATTATTAAGAATTTTGTGTCACCTGGGCCTGGGAGCGGATAAGCGAACTTAATCACTGTGACCCTTGGGTCTCTCCTCCCGATAATAACTTATTGCGATGTGTAGGTGTACCACTACACCAGGGTTTCCCCCTTCGCTAGTTCAAATAGTGCAACGGGTTGAATACCCACTTGACTTGAATACTCTTTACAATATTTTGGTGAACATATTTACATACATATTTAAATCGGCTGTTTAAATTATATTCTGCTGATGAAGATTTTCTCTCAATATAGCAACAACAAAAAATGGTTTTTATAGATTTGCTATTTAAGTTAGATTATTTGCCATTTAAATTAGATTTTTCCTATGAAAAATAATTCAAAACTGCCAAAGATTTGCTTCCTGTTGAGTAAAACAATCACACACAAATATAAGCATGCTATGATGATTGGAGGTAAGTGCCCTAACACCCACATCCCCAATATCAATTTCAATACTAGCTAATATTGATAGATATCACCTATATCGTCTGTTCAGAGCCAGAAGGGCATGTGTTAAAGCATATAGGTTAACACCCTTCTGGCTGTAAACAGATGATATGTAATAGGTAGAATTGTCAAGTCAGAGCTAGTCTCACCTTTCCTCAAGAAGGTCTTCTTTTTACCAGCATCAGCCTGAAGCTGGGGTAGACTATCGGGATTGGAGTCCTTGTTCTTCTTCATGGCACTGAAGGTGCTACTTTCCACGATCCCTTGGATGGTTTCATCGGAGAAAGACTTGCCCATGAACTCACTTATCTGCTTGACTGCTCCCTTTAAGTCCTGCCATTACAAAATGGTAGATTAGGAATGTCATAGCAAGGTATATAAAGATATAAAGCATAATGAAAGTAAATACCCCACTGCAAGGTCAAAGCATGATACTTAAGAACCTAGGCAACAGGGTTCTCACTAGAAAAAAATCCACACACGGTTCCCACTCTGAGCAAAGCGTGGAAGTTTCGGAAGTTTTACGGAATAACACCTAAAGTTAGGTGTGGCGGCAGTATATGCTGTAGTAAAAGGATGAAAAATACTTCTTGGTAAGCAGGAGTTGTCTACTAATGGCATAAAAGTAAAAATACATTGCCAAAAAGCAAAACAATCTGTGACATTTATCATTATTGTTTGGAAGATATACTCCAATATTTTTTTACCCTTGTTGCCACGCATGGTGCAGCAATTTCAAACATGGTTCTTCCTTGTCTGAAACCCTTTGCGCATGGTATTGGAACCATGGGTGTTATGTACTGGCAAGAAACATGCTAGGCAAGAACATAGGCAAATAACGTCGGTTGCCCGGCAGAAGGGAACGAGTGGCTTTGACCGGCAAAAGGGAACAAAGAGACGTGCGATCAAATATTGAGATATTCACGAAATCTGTGAATAATTACTTCAAGAAATTTATACCAGGGGGGTGTTCCACAAAGATTTAAGTCTGACTAAAAATCGCACTTAAATTCCCATTTGCGTGTGGTATATAATGCATCACCTCATTGGTCAGATCATGCACAGGGTGCGCGCGCTACCGCATATCCATCAATGAGATTACGCGTTAAATACCACGTGCTCGTTGGCGCCTAAGCATGACTTCAAGTCACACTTAAACCTTTGTGAAACACCACCCACATCTATTCTGGAATGTTCTCGAAGTAATTCTTCATAGTTTTTTTAAGATATCTCAGTAATGGACCACGTGTCTCTTTGTTCCCTTTTGCCGGTTACAGGCACTTGTTCCCTTCGGCCGGGCAACGGACGATAAGTCCTTTGAATATTTCTAGACGAAGAAAAAGAAGAATAAGAAAGAGGAGGGAATAAGACCAGTGGCTGGGAGAGCTTGCAGAAACCCACAGACTTGGAAGTTTACAAATTAGACAACTGTCACATCATATTTGGGCAGGAAAGTGGTCTCTGTAATTTTTATACATCATTTAGTTTAGCATATGGTCATAAGAAATAAACCTTAATAGCTAAACGTTCATACTTTTGGAAGTGCCAAATTTTGAAAGTAATGACAAGAGCCCCTCAAATCCTTAATTATTTTTCAAATGGGCAAACTGTCTAATGAGGGCGAAGAATAAATTATCCTTCGTGTAAAGAACAAGCATGCATGTCCACCAAACTCACAGTTTCCTATTGATTTTTGTGATCTTACCTTCTTCATATCTTCAAACTTGAGGAAGAGCACTGCTGGATCATCCTTCCTCTTCCACCAGTAGAGCACACTGTCAAACCACGAGCCACGTGGTACTGGTGAAGTAATATTAACAGAAAACATGAACATGCTGTGTGTCCTAAGGCGTTTTATCTTTATGTTGTTGTGAGAAAGAACGCGTCCGGAACGTAAAATACAAAAAATACAAAAATTAAAATGTCTTTTTTGACAGAATGGAAGAGAATTTTAGCAAAGATCATGCCACTAGAAGATTGTATAGCAATTTACAAGGTCTACATGCTACCTGCGAAATTATCAATCATTGTTTGAAAAATTTGATTTTCAATCATTTTCCATTTTGCATTCTGGACGCGTTCTTTCGCACAAGGACATAAAGATAAGACGCCTAACAGGTCTGGTATAAAGGCAGACAATGTCAAACCAGAATTAGAACAGGTTTGCAAGCAGTATTTCAAGATTTAAAAAAAACTTATGTTCGATCACATCACATATGACAAATAATCATGAATGTTAGTAATACTTTAAGTGTATTTTTTGTGATATTATATTCAATGACAAACATCACAGCTTCATCTTTTTTTAGTGTCTGGACACAAAAACCCCATCCTGGGTTATTTCGAAAGAAAATGAATTGAGTTGTTTCCTAGATGATAGAATTTGGATGTGAAATAACAATAGTCAAGCAAATTAACAGCTACATGTAATATTCAAAAAGTACTGTGTTATTCATTTCGGGCAATGATGCAATATTGAACAAGAGTTATCAATTTAACAAAACAAAAAATATAAGTAAACGAGAAACGTAATTCGTCACTGGGGACGAATTAGGTGGTCTGTCGCATTCTTTTAGTAAAAGAATGTCTCGGGGGACATCGACATTAAATGTCATAAAGAAGATAATAACGTCTGGGAAGAAGACTAACGTCATAGATATGGGACGATTTGATATCGCAGTATCACGAACAGTTGACCCAAAGATGTATTAACATGTTAACGAATGAGATTTGCAATAGGGTTGTACATTACCTATTGTACACTGTATTGCAATAGACAAAACTGGCCAAATAACGCAGTTTATTGCATTGCTTGTGATTTTATGTGTAAAAGTAGTCGAAGAAGATGGTAATAGGAAAGGACAAAACAAGCAACAAAAAAAAAAAAAAATTGACATGTCCGTCGCCAGGAGTCGAACCAGGGCCCTTGAGGATGTGAGACATGTGCTTTACCGATAGACCAGAATATGGCCCATAGAGATAACACGTAGATAAAAATTGGGATTCTTATATATCTTCCAGTTAAAAATTTCGATATGTTCCAGACATCTGATTAAAAAATAAATGGCACACTCACGATAAAGAATTTTCTCAGCTACAACATACTCAAAGCTGGGCGAAAATCAATCAGAAATAACGGAGCTGTTGCTCAAAAAAGACGGGAATGTAGAATCAAGAATTCGGAAAAGGTCATGTCCCATAGACAATACACGCAAAATGTGAAAAATTGACATGCTTCCATTTATCGTAAAATTAGAGCATGATGCCGTTCTCAAAATGAAAAATGAAGGCAATTACTATAGTAGAGTAAATAGTAAATATAGAAATCCCGGCGAAAATCAACCAATAATAAGTGAGATATTCTTGATTAAAGATAAAAAATATGACGTCATAATAAAAAAAATGAAATTTTGCGTTCACATGGGAATATGGCGACGTTCCAACCATTAGACCCCCCAATTTTTTTCATGAAATCAAATCTTCAACTCATAGGCTTTCAGAAAATTTGCATGCGCACTGACGTACGCGTACGCGCGCGTCTGACTGAATGGAATTCATCATGCCAAATATGAACCAGTAATGACAATTCGTCATGACAAGATATTTACAAAATGGCGCCTGGATGACATCATGATGACCCAATGACCTTGAAAAGTTAATATGTTCATGTCTTCGATAGGCCTAATGACTGAGGAAAATTTCATTAAAATTGAATCAGCCAATTTTGAGAAATCACGCGGACAAAAATCATGGCATTGGAATAAAAATAAATAAACAAAGAAAGAAAATTCTGACAAAATTAAGAGGTGATCTGTCATAGATGACAGACCACCTAAAAATAAACCCTTCTTTGACAAATGCTCACATTTTGTGGTTTGGCTTAAAAAACATTCAATCAGAGCCTTATGAAACATTTCATATTATGCATGATAACAAAGAGCAAAAAGGTATGCAATTAGTTTTGATGCCAGGATTTTAAAAAAAGAGAAAATTCCTTCAAATCATTACACTAGAAACATACTGAAAGTTTCAAAGTCACCGTTTTGCAACATACTCGTATGCTGGCAATTTTTCGATTTTTCAAAATACTGATAAACAACACGAAGCAGCACAAGATCGCAGCATTTCTAAATTGAAAATGGTCCTTGCAAAATAAGAAAGGAATTATTAAAGAGGGACTGGAATGCTCACCTCTATCAGCCATGAATTCCTCAAAGAACACGTCCCAAGATTCATAGGTGGGCAGATTGACGGTCAGTTTGCAAAAATGAAAATAGGACACCATCATGTCTTTGGGATTCCTGGCGATGTAGATTACTTTGCCCTTTGAACCATCATGGATGCTCGGAGGTAGCCAGCAAGGTGGGAGTTGGGTCTTGAGTATCCGTGGTGATGGGTTTTCGTCTGCAATCTCTGACTGCATACGCCCTGTTTCTGCCTTTATCAGAAATTAACAAGTAAGATCTAGATGAAAGACAGTACCAATGTTTAAAATGCAAAACAGTCACCTCTATTTTTTCTATATCGATATGTTGTTTTAATCCTGCAACCACACCAAGCCCCCCTCTGCCCAAAAGAACTGAATATGCCTAACAACCTCTGGCATGCTTCCTTCCACCATGCAGGTATGCACGTTGTACCTGTCCACAATACCTGACATTAATGACAGAGAATAAAGTGAATAGATAATGATCAAATTGACAGGCTACTTTCATGGAGATATGTGACTATACTGCCCTAAATACATGTATGAGATGTGTGACTATACTGCCTTAAATATAACTATGAAATTGACAGGCTCACTTTCATGGTGATCTGTGACTATACTGCCCTAAATATAACTATATTGCAGCATGCCTTTCACTTGGCAATATCACTCTTGGGCACTGTCCTCATATCCCAATAAGAAGATATGTTGTGCACCCATGAGACCACATACAGGTTTTCAAAGATCATTCCCCCCCCCCCCCGAAAAAAAAGTTTCATTAGTCAAAATCACACCCTTTTCAAGTTTTTTGCACTTCTTAAAAAAAAAACCTTTTCCCCTAAGTAAGTTTAACCCTCCTGATGTACCCTCTAATCAAGGTCTTTAATCTCTAAAAAGTCCAGAATGAGGAGGGGGGGGGGGGGGGGGGAAGGGTGCCCTAAAGAAGTTTCAACAAACCAAGCAAACATACTCTTTTCCCTGATTTTTCTTCCTTTTGGCTGTCACATGGGTCATACGCTGTAACCAGCCAAACTACCCTTTTCACAAGTTTTTTCTTTCTTTCTTTCATTTCTTTTTTTTTTTCGCTGGGGGAGGGGGGGGGTCAAGCATGTGTATAGCAATATATTTTATTGCCCCTCCATCCAGCTTTCAAAGCTAGTTGATATTCAAATATCACAGTTTACAAAAGCAATTCCTGCTAAACTGAAAGAATATATCCAGAAAATGTACAGCATACAATAACTTAAACTCTAGGGAGCTCCTCCGTCATCGTCCAGGTACAAATACACCAATGTTTTCCTCACCATCTGTTTGGTCAAATTAATCGCCTAAGTTTGGCAGGTAAAATGAAAATTTGTACTTACATATCAGAATTACTTTAACTATATGGGCGGCATTTGGATTTCACAATTTGACCATCATTTAGAATATATCCAGAAAATGCACAGAAGCATCCTAATCCTAAACTCTAGGGAGCTCCTCCGTCATCGTCCAGGACAAATATACCAATGTTTTCCTTGCCATCTATTTGGTCAAATCAATCGCCTGAGTTTGGCAGGTAAAATGAAAATTTGTACTTACATATCAGAATTACTTTAACTACATGGGCGGCATTTGGATTTCACAATTTGACCATCATTTCAATGAAAAAATGGAAATTCCTCACCAAGCCGATCTTCCCCCATGTTGTATTGCCGATTCAAATGACTAATTTTCATGAGTGCGACCTGTGTTGTATTGCCCATTCAAATGACTCGTTTTCACAGGTGCGCCCATGAAAATGGGCAGAGCTCCCTGGAGTTTAACAGAAGTTCCTACTTCCTACCCATTGCACAAGCCTGCTTTGACCATTTACCTTATCTTTAGTGGAGGTGCCGTGGTCAAGTGGTCTAAGGCGCTTGACTGGAGACGCAAAGGTCGGGGGTTCGATCCCCGCGGTACGGCACTTATGCCCTTGAGCAAGGCATTTTATCGACATTGCTCTTTTATCCTACATCAAATAAATGAAAATGCTATCGGCATTATTGATACCAATGTGTGCACATGTTTAAAAAAAAAGAAAGAAAAATACCTTATCTTTGTCCATGCCTTCAATAGCCTCTATAAATGGAACTAAGGAAAAGATGTGTTTGCCTTCAAGCTGGGATTTATCACCATCATAATGAATCAAGAGAACAATCTGCTGCACCCATGTTGTACCTGCAAGAGGAGAGGAAATTCTCATTTCATTCTGTTCTGCAGGACAGAATTTGTCACCATTTCTTAGGGTTGCAGGACAGAAAATGTAAGTCGCTAAAAAATGGATGAAACAAATTTGAAAAGAAAATGAATGAGGAGGCATATAAACATGGCCCTAAAAAGCTTAATACAAAAAACTTTGAAGTAAAAATTGCATTGCTTGATAAAACTAAAATAAATTCAAATTTCGTTTTCATCAAGTAAGCTAGTTGCAAGGGCATATCAAGGAATTTGTAAGGGTAGGGTGACACAGTTCTTAATAAAATCTTAATTGCAATCAAACAAACTAAACAGATAGCAAAAACCAAAACAAAGCAAATGACAACAACAAACATTACATAATTTCGAGATCCATTTCTTCTCTCACATTAGCAAAGAGTGCACATCATTTTTTAGTTAAAAAGATGGAAATCACAAAATACATTTTAAAAGAGATACATTGTACATGTAGATCAGTGGCAGATCCAAGGGGCAAATCTGCTGCCCCCCCCCCCATTTTTTGCTTGTCAGTGAAATTTTTGTTGTAAAATAGACACGTGAAAAGCAGAGAACCTTTCCGTTTTTTGCTTGTCACAAAATTTTTTTTCAGGTGCCTGAGCAGACATCAGGCACCCCTTTTGAAAAATCCTGAATCCATCGTTGTAGGTGCACATGTACATGAACATGTAGTTGTCTCAAACTCTAGATCCACAAGCAGTGAGAAGGCATACCTGATTTAGGATAAGTAGTTAGGAAGAGATCATCGTCCCTCACTTTGAAGTTTTTAACAGACTCGATGCATCTTGCTGGCATCATCTTTGGCATGATGACTCCACCATACTCATGGGAAACCTCAGCAACGTATGGAGGGGCTTGAGACAACAGTGAAGTTCCTTTACCATTCTCCATGATTATGATCTGCATGACCATGAGAAGAGACAGCAAAAAAACAACAAAAGACAAGGCAATAGCCATAATGTGTCTCGCCATGTTCATGTGCAATCATTCTTGCAGGTAAATTATAACATTTGACCTCATTTGACCTTTGAACTACATACATGACCTTTGACTCAAAATAAACTGAGGTTGCTGTAAGCCATCCAAGTTAGGTTACTAATGGGCTTATGGTTTGAAAGACATTACAACACAAGCAGAAACTTGCAAGTAAATTTCAAAATTTGACCTCATTCGACCTTTGACCTTCATACATGACCTTTGACCCCCAAATAACATTGAGGTCCCTATAGAGCATCTACCATCCAAGTTTGGGTACAAACAGGAAAATGGTTGCAAAGTTATTCAAGTTTCATAAACATCACAGAGAGACAGACGATGTATGGATGGACGCCACCAAGGATCCCTCAGTCTTGCTCCACCTTGATGGCTCGACAGAAAGTAAAATCAAGAGGGTCATCTGATTAGTGATAATAATGTTGACAATAACTTCTTTCTTCACAGTCAGGATTACCGGTATGTAATACTGGTCACGGAACAAAAGAAGTAAAATTGTGCATGAAAGTAAATGTTCAATACTTCTTCAACTGGAAAGCAATCGAAAATCAAATATCCTTCTTTTTGCCCTTTTCCCTTCTTTTAATTTTTTTTAAATTTTATTCTTCTTGGGAATGGGCAACATATTTCAACATCACACAAACATCTGAACAATGAAGCACAGTTGTTGTGATGACCAGTGTTAATAATACAGTATACAGAAACATGTTTGAATTAAAAAAAAAAAACATGTCATCAAACCAGAGCTCAACACTACTGGTCAATTGTAATTTGTACTATTGCATGTCATCACAATCTATTTTTCATTACTATTTCATTAGTACATTTCATCATTACCATTCTTAAAGTTCACCTTCCATCATCATTCTCTAGGCCTAATTCTAAATATTATTAAAGTGTGATTAGTGTGCCTTGCAATGCAACCACACTGACTACATGAACATCAGCAGACAATGTCAGACTCACATTAGGATCAGATTATCTACATGTATATAGCCTATAAGCCTAATATAGCCTTGCATTCATGTAACTGTAAGCGGATCAGGAGCATCCTTGCCGCTATACAACGCCTGGCACTGGAATTATTATCCCCCGCATATAGATCGCCATGGCAATGGTCACGCCACTCGGCACCAGTGGCGGCAGTGCCATCCCGGGGCACTCGGCCTATCGCCTGCGCCTGGTAGTACCAGTGGTAGGAAATTCAAGCATAAATGAAAAGCAGAAGATATGGCCAAAAAGTTCGAATTACCGTATCGTTCTTATTCAACTGAACGTACCAGTTACTTGTGAGATTTTATTGAGTTGAATTTCTGCTGGGCCTACGATCTACAGCTATTCGTAGTGAGTAAATAGACTGAAAGTTATGCGCCTGAGCTGTCCCAGATACAGATCCCTTGATTACGGCTGTTCACGTGACGGTAGTGCAGACGAAATTATGCGCAGCGCTTGCGCTAGCGCTACTCATCACATATCATGTGGCGCTGCGCTGGTAGCGCGCTCCAGGGCGGATGGGCGTGGCACATTGCAGGTATGACTAATGTGGGGAAACCATTGGTACCCCACCCCAGATTGTTCTGTCGGCAAATGGGCCACCTCTAGTGCTGTTAGCAAAAGAAGCCTGAAGGAAAGGAACAAAAAAGAGGGAAGAGAAGGGAAGAGAGAAAAGGAAGAGAAAGGAGAGGAAGAATGAAGAAAAGAAACTGAAATAAAAGAAAGGAGATCGAAGGAAATTAGAGAAAAGAGAAATAAAAGAAAAGGAAAAGTAAAGGAAAGAAAGGGGAAACCTGGAACGGCGCTCCATCGCTTCGTTCGCTCCCATTATACGTATATATCTTAACCAATATACACATTATGAAAGGAAATTGGTTTTGTTCTTAATTGTTCTCTCTCTAATGCTATACTATTCATCTACTCAAAAAGTATTAGTTTATTCATTAAAAAGTTATGTCTTTTTATCGTCTTTATTTTCAAGTTATTATCGTGCCGTTCATTTGGAAATAGACTTAATAATACAACTGCAAGCTAGCGTCAAGGGGCGTAGATACGGGGGGGCCTGGGGGCCCGGGCCCCCCCCCCCCCCAGGTGCCCCCCACAAAAATCAAGAGGTAGGAAAAGAAAAAAAAAGAAATATATAAAGCCCAAGTAGCTCACTATCAGCAGGCAAAAAAAAAAGGTAAAGCAATACCGAAAAGGGCCAGAAAGGCAAAGAAATGTAGACTTTTGTAAGTGAAGATTTCAAAATTTTCTTGCTCGCTTCGCTCGCGCTTCATATTTAAAAGCAGGATGGTTTGAGACCAGTTCAAGTTCAAGTTCATGTTCAAGTTCAAGTTCAAGTTCAGGTTTTATTTGCAATATACCACGATACATAAAATATCTTTTTTTTCTTTTTAAATAGAAATATCGTGAATTATCATAAGCCTAAATCGTTTTTTCTCTCTTTTTAACATCTAAACAAAATAGATGTCTGCTTAACACAGTGTATTAAAAAGACAGACACCATAGACCAGCGAGATCCTATTTGGTAGAGTGGTAACCTAATATACCATTCAAAAATTATAGGTCTAAACTGTATTTTGACGACAAAGTGGTTATTTTGGCTGGCTCGCTTCACTCGCTCGCAAAATAGATAATATTATATGTTTGTGTGGGTTTGTGTATGTGCCAAAAGGTATGAAAAGAAAAAACAAATTGAAAAATAAAGCCCAAGTATCTCACTATCATCAGGCAAAAAAAAAAAGGTAAAGCAATACCGAAATGGGCCAGAAAGGCAAAAACATGTAGACATTTGTAAGTGAGTATTTCAAAATTTTCTTGCTCGCTTCGCTCGCAATTCATATTTAGAAGCAGGATGGTTTGAGACAGTAGACCATCGAGATATATTCTATTTGGTAGAGTGGTGACCAAATATATTATTTTTTAAAAAAATTATAGGTTTAAACTGTATTTTGACGACAAAATAAAAAGTGGTTATTTTGGCTCGCTCTATTCGCTCGCTCGCAAAATAGAAAATATTATGTGTGTGTGTGGGGGGGGGGGAGGTGCATGTGTGTGAGTGTGCCTGTTTGTATGTGCCAAAAAAATTATTTTGGGTGCCCCCCCTGCAAAATTTCAAGGCCCCCCGTGCCCCTTACTGAAAAAATCCTAGCTACGCCACTGCTTAAAAGTAGATGTACTGTAAGGATGACGGCCCGGTGTGACCAATAGCCCTATCATACCCACTATGAGAACGGAAGATGCCGATAAAATACGTTACTAAAATCATGAGAATGGGGTAACAATACAACCTGTTCTCAGTATACAAAGCTCATTTTTTTGTTTTCTAGATTCGTCACCAAAATACAGCAGAAGGTTATACCACTGTGCATCTTCCCGCAGAATCCGAGACTATAGCTGGCCACTTCGCTGCCCAAGTATTATGATACTAGCAGCAAGGACGCGCGGAAAATTCCACAGGTGCTAGTCATTGTGGAAGATGTATTCGTTTAGAATGTATCACTAATAATTACTTTCAGTTACAATTTGAGTAGGAAAAAATTCATTTGAGGGGGGCGGTATTAGTTATGAGCATGCGAAGCGAATTACAGTGCGCAAAGTACCCTAGGTGGGAGGATGCCGAGAAGCTTTGACGTTTCTTCGTCGTGGTTTTGTTTCTTTCGCCTTCCTTACGTTCTTTTACCTTTTTCTTTTCTCGCTCACTCTGTTCCCCTATTCCCGTATTTGAATGGGGGGGGGGGGGGGGGGGGGGCGATATATCGCTCCCATTGCCTCTTCCTTCATTAGGTTAGATTCATTTTGGAACGATTCTCTCTTCCAACATTATGGAAGCAGCAGGGCCCGTTGAAAATTCGACGGGTGCTATAGCCAAGGGGATGTGGACCGATTCTTTCGGACACATCTTCTTTGAAACAATGTAAGTGTAAGGGAAATAAAATAGATGATTGGTAGTTGAAGGCCACTTATTCTTTCATGCCTCCTAAAACTATTTTGATATTCAGGCATCGGCTTGCTGCTGGAATAAGAGTGGTTGCTGCCCGAAACAATCTTGTTTCTAGAAAAAAGAATGGGGAATGTATACTTGCGATGAGAGTGAGTGAAGCGAGTGAGCACATGGTGAGCACTTCCAGATTTTTTTTTAACGTCTCTCTTTCTCTCTCACTCTCTTTCTCTTTACTTTTCCTTTAATACTTTTCTTCTTTTTCTTCTCTTCCTCGATCCCTCTCCTTTCCCTAATTCCTTTCTCTTTTCCCTTCTCTTCCCTCTTTCTTTTTCCTTTCCTTCTTTCTGCCGTCGACAGAGGTGGCGCATTTGCGGACGAAAATTTTTGTGGGGGAGGAACCCACTCCCCCCCCCCCCTAGCGAGTGCCCTAACTGCAACGAGATTCAGAGTCGTAAAATTATTGGTTTCATCAGTTCATCAAGGCAGTGTGTTGTCATTTGCCCAACAATTTGCATATCTCCCTTCATTCCTTTTGCAGCCGGCTGATGACTATATGCTGAGCCATTGGAAGATTACTACAAAATCTGTATAATGAATAAATTACCTTAATATCTTTAACTTCATACATTTCATGGAAAAAATCAATCTAGTACAGAGGTAATAACAGAATATCTGCCCAAATGATATACATTTTAGAGACATGTTTACTCAGTATAGAAAAGAGAAATGAAAAAAAAAAGTAGTAAATCAATAATCAGTAAATGTAAATGCAGAATCCAGCGCCCACAGCCATCACGAAACACCTCTTCCTAGTCGTTGCAACATAATCACGTGCACAGGTGGACGCTTCCAATGGCTATAGCTTGAGAAAAAGACGAAGAAGAAGGCAACATTCGCAATGACGAGGGAGGTAAGAATGGTGGGCAGATATGAGAAAAGGATGCGTATATAATGAGACGAACCGAAGCTCCTTGCGATCAGTCCGAATGAGTTGCTGGCGCTGGATGGAATCCCCAGAGCTGGATAAGCAGTGATAAGTCGAGTAAGTTAAAACTTTGTTTCCTCTCCCTCTATCTTGGTATTTCTCATTCTCTCTCTCTCCCTGTCTATTTAATTCTGTCTCTCATTCCTTCTCTGTTTCTCTTTGCAGCCCTATCTCTTTCTGTCTCTATCTGTCTTTCCAGTAACGTATCTGAACCATGCACTCTAACACAAACTAGTCAGATTTGACTAGATTACTGGATCACACGGGCACTTACTCTTTTCTAGTCAAATGTGACTAGATTCTAGTCAAAATGACCAGAATTCTATTCAACTTTAACGAAGAACGAACACTTTTCTAGTACAAATTTTCTAGTAAAAATGACCAGAATTCTAAACACAAGACAAAAGTAAGTTCACTCTAAAACAATTCTGTGTATTTTTCAATCAGGAACCTTTGATAAAATCTGAATATTAATTGATAACATTTTTAGCATGTTTATATGACCGGTGTATGTATCAGTGATCTCATGGCATTTGATTGAAAGTTCACGCTTCAATGAGCACATGGGAATGGAAAAGCTCTTTTTTCATGTACTGACCAAAATTCAATTGCTTAATTTGGTTAACCATCGTAAGTCTTCTTGGGGAGTTCGTCTGTTTTGATTTCCATCGAAATCCCGATCTCTTACGCTACAATGAGTAAAAGAGACAAGAAAATTATGCAAATGAGGAGAAAGTTTAGGGCGTTGTCCCTGCTCCGTGCCGTATCGGATACTAAATTTGGTGCAAGATCCTGTTAGTTAGTGACCTCCTGAAGATATGTGCTAATTTTCATGAAATAACTCCCAGTAGAATGAACAATAATCATCAATGAAAATAGAAATAGGCCAAATTTCACTTTTGTTTAATCTCTGCTCCCTAACTACACACATTGTCAATGGAGGAGGAAATAAAAAGAGAAATCTGGCTTATTTTCACTGATGATTATAGTTCATTCTACTGTGAGTTTTTTCATGAAATTTGGTGCATATCTTCCTGAGGTCACTAACTAACAGGATTTTACGCCATGCAAGTTAAGTATCCGATGCTGGACGGAGCAGGGATAAAGCGCTAAACTTTCACTCATTTGCATAATTTTCTCGTCTCTTACTGAAGCGTAAGAGATCGGAATTTCTATGAAAATCAAATCAGACGAACTCCCCAAGAAGACTTATGATAGTTACCTAATTAAGCAAATGAATTTTGCTCCATAAGAGAAATAATTTCCAGTCCATCATGCTCAATGAAGCGTGAACTTTTCATGAAAATGCCATGGGATCAGTCATGTACATCGGTCATAATAAACATGCTAAAAATGTTATCAGTATGATTTTTAGTGCACAAAAATAAAGCAATAATTTCTTGATAATTTCAAAATGGTAATATTTTTTTAATGTGTTCATTCAACCGTGAATTAAAAGGTATGAATTTCAATAGTTGCAAACACCCTTTCAAAACATGAATTCCTCTGCATTAGATCAAATTTACTGCGCGAATGATGTCAAAACTGCATTTTTTGCCATTTTCACCTCTTGCTCACTCAAGCTTGAAATTGGCGCACAAGTCATTTGGTATGTTGGGGAGCGCATAAAATTTATGTTTCATGCCTTCGGACGCTGAAAACTTTTTAAAGTTTGTTCCGATATCACTGAATCAAAGTCATGGCATGAGGCTCGTCAACTTTAAAAAATGACCATTTTGCATTAAAGTTATTTTCACTGAAGCGTGACTGAAGGGTTTGCCCTGAATTTTACAAGAAATGTATATAGCTGAGAAGTATAGCTACATGAATCTGTAGTCAGATTGCATCAAAGGTTCCTGATTGCAAAAATACACAAATGTGTTTTAGGGGGAACTTACTTTTTGTTTTATGTTTAGTAAAAAAATTAACAAAACTTGATCAATTTCACTAGAATCAAGTCAAGTTAGTGTTGGTGCCTGTATGATCCGGTGATCAAATTATTTTACTAGAATCTAGTCATTTTGACTAGAAATGTGTCACTTTTGACTAGAGAAGTGGCGTCGGGGGAGGCAAACATACAAGCCAATGTTGATCCATTTTAGCTATGCTTTAAAAAAAAATACAGTACAGTTTTGGGACGGGTACATTGTCTATATAGGGCATGTAAAACTTATGAGTTTTTATGAATGAACGTATTTCAGATTGATTTCGGATTCGTAAGGCCCTGTCCCATACTAACGCTCTAACGATTCCGTCTGCCTCCGTCTAAATATTTACGTCAGATGATGCCATATGGTGGCAAATTCAATTTGGGGGGCCATTAACGGTATAGAGAAAAGCGTAAGTAACGTTTAATGCGTCTAAGAAACGTCTGCTCAAGTACGAGTAATTAGTCGTCATTCAGCCCAGCTTAGGCAAGAGACCGCCCGAGAAACATAATGAGTACCGCCAACTGCGATCGAAAGCTGGCCGTTTCAAACTTTGAACATGTCCAAAGTTTAAAACGGCGCTAGCGCCGTCTGTCAACGTCTAGATTATGTCTGTAAACCAGCTGAAGAACGAATTAAAAGAATAAGTCCAATAAACGTGTATATAGTACACACGTTCTTTTCGCAGACGGAAACGTTAAACGGCAGTGTGGGTATGAACGCCATTCAATTCTGTCATTTTGCAAATTAGGGTTTCATGGTAAGAATATCGTGTTCCCTTTGTTTTTCGGTTGAATTCCATCATCGTTTTGGGATGTCCCATTGAGGCTGAACAGATTCTCTTTTAAAATGTTCATTATTCATGAGATTCTAAGAGCATTTTGATCATAACCTTGCAATGATATTATGACACTTTTTTGTTGTTGCTTTGTTGTAAATTTATCAGGGGGAATGCTGCTCCCCTTACCCTTGCTGAATTACACTAGTCTTTCTCTCTCCCCCTCTCCTTCTCTCTCTCTCTCTCTCTCTTTCTCTCTCTCTCTCTCTCTCTCTCTCCTTCCCTCCCATCTCTCTTTCATCTCATCAGGGTGCCGTTGCATAAAACTTGCTATTATAGTAACTTTGCCATCAATGGTAACTATCACTGGTAACGTTGCTCAACAGCCAATCAAAATCCAGTATTCTATGAAAGTTACCATTGATGGCAAAGCTACCATAATAGGAAGCTTTATGCAACAGCACCCTGTTCTTCAGTCTATCACCATGCCTCTCCTTTCTTTTCCTCTCTTCTCCATATTCTGATATTTTACTCTCTAAAAAAAAAAAGAGTGACCGCGTTCACTCTGTTAGGGGTGAATTTCAGAAGAGAGTGCATTTAGAGTGAATTAAGAGTGAATTAAGAGTAAAAATTGTGATATTCACTCTTTATTCACTCTTTGAGGGGTGACTTCAGGGATCACTCACAATCCCCGTTATTTGTATCAGATAATTATTGTTTTCTTTCTAAGCAGTCTATTATTTTTCTGCATGGTCAGGCTTTTAAGCGCCTGCCTTTTTATGCATTGCCATATTTCATAATTTAATTCTTTTACTTTGGCATTAAGGCATAAGTTTAAGATGAATTCATGCAATTCTTCATTCTTTCTTGATATATTTGCGTGAATGTGGGTGTATGTGTTCCTCCCCCCGTCTGTCTGTCTGTCTCTCTCTCTCCAATACTCTTTCTCTCTCTCTCTCTCTCTCTCTCTCTCTCTCTCTCTCTCTCTCTCTCTTGTCTTCGTTTCCATCCAATTCATTTCCTTTTCTTCATTTCATTTCTAGGTCTGCATTGTACAGTTTATAGAGGCATCTTTTTGGCAGACTTCATATCTTTGAGACACGTGAAGAGGTAGGAAAACTTCCAGGGCTATAGGTGGTAATGAAAATTATTAACAAGACTGATACTGCTTTTTACCGGGGAAATGGTTTGCGTTTTGTGATCCTTCTTATTTTCATGCGGCATTCCTCATTTTGTCGAAACTAAGCCTTCAAACTAAATCTTGTTCTCAAATGCTACATATGCATTACAGAAATGTGTGGAATGGCGTGTTGATGCATTTTCAAAACATTAATCATCTTCATTTATGTTCTAGAGATTCCGCAGCTTATTTGTTTCATTTTTTTGTTTCTAGTTCTTGTAATGTATGATAATGACTTTTCAAGGGTCATTGAAAGGAGTATCCGGTAGCACATTCTTACTAAACTGAAGTATGGCAGAACAGCAGCTCATTCTAAAAATCTTTTCAGAATTTTATTCACAAGTTTGGGCTGATGAGAATTTTTAGGTCAACACAAATAAATGTGTATAAAACCCTTCTGATTAGGCGATGATAGGTGAATGTGAATAGCCCGAATCTCTATTCACTGGAGGATTAGTCCCTATCCACGTGATGCCTTTCGCTTCCTTTGTCCATAGGTGCGTGTGCTTCAAAAGAAGAATGCAACCCAGACATTAGTGTGCTTCCAGTGAATGAAGAAGAACAAGTAAAGTGTATAATCAGTGAAAGTTTGAGGAAAATCCGAAAATCTGTTCAAGAGTTATGGACTTTTAAAGTTTGAGTAAATCCTTATTAATGGGATCCTTATATTATATTTTGCCAGTATCTATGATGTCATCGTGGACAAGTCCATTCATTTTGTACACAGAATTTAACATTTTCTTCATTTTCAAGAAAAATAAAAATTCTTTTGATTTATTACTGGAGTATGGCATGGTTACATCAATTCTGCAAGCATTTTGGGAAGAATTATATTGATTCCTGATTTGAAATTTCATACAAATCAATTTTTATGAAATATTATGTACAAAATGAATTGAGAGTTGTCCACGATGACATCACAGATGCTGACAGGGTTGCCAAGTCAAGGATCCCCATAATAGGGATTTACTCAGGCTGAAACTTTCAAAATTTATAACACTTGAACAGCATACTGATGCCGGGGTTGCATTCTCCTTGAAAGTCAATGATGACACAGGTATCATCCCATTAACGAAATGTTTTCATTGTAAATGCTGCTCGAGTGGTGTTATTGAGCTCTCACGGTTTGCCACGACTTACCTTAGGCACATCACAATTCATGTCTTCAGGTACGTTTGTCAATATTACTTAACAGGGGCGGCGCCAGGGTATTTTGATGGGGGGGGGGGCAAGATGACCCATAGGTAAATTTATGTACGTTTTAAATGAAGAAAATAGGGGTATCACATAGTTGCATAACTCAGCCCTCTCTTTCCCATACTCTTTTTTCTTCCTCCTCCCCTTTTTCTTCTTTTTCTCCTTTTTTTCCTTCTATTTTTGATCACTTGCAAAATCATAGGGGGGAAGGTTACCCCCCCCCCCTGCCCCCCGTAGTACCGCCCCTGGTTACTAATGACATTTTCAAATGCAATGATCGATTCTGCTGTAGAGTTGGGTGGCCCTAACTGCGCAAATGAGTGAAGACGATCATTGTCACGCTCAGAGTATTCAGTACGTCAATTAATGCCCATTGTTTTGTGTTGATTGACACCCGGATTGACACTTGTGACAAGTGAAAAATGGAAGTGTATTTTAATTCAAAGGAGACGTGTTGTCAATTATTTTCTCATTATAAGCAGCATGGCTACTGCTCAAGTTCCCACGACGCTGGACACAGTAACAGAGGCGACGTGGATATTCGACTACGAAAGCCTTCCCGATGAAAGCCCGTCGATCGCGTGGTCGTGGCACCCTTTCGTCTGGTCGTGGGTAAACTGTTTTCAACTCTTGGCGGCGGCCCTCGGTATTATAGGTAAATTTGACATTTTCTTTGCTTAGCTGAGAACTCTAAAAAAATCAAGTCATATTTGACTGGCCAGTAGTGTTACAGTAAACCTGACACGATACTAGTGAAAATGAGCAGAATAATAGTCATTGGCCTAAATCCCCCCCCCCCGGGGGGGGGGGGGGTATATCCCCAGCCCACTTTTTAGAGAGAGGGGATGGCGTGTATATTCCCATTTTCACAGAAGAAATAAAATTTTAAACAGTCAGTTGTTCAGTTCAATTCAAATTCAATTCAAAATTTATTGATGTAAATCCAAACATTCAGGATCATTCTCAATTTACAAACCATAAATAATAACAAACAGAACTTAAAGCAAACACAAAGAAACAAAACAGAAGATGAGCATGCATGTCATAATTACTAATCAAAAACAGTAAAAGAAGAACAGCCACAGGCCAATTCAGAATATAATACAATACTTTTTCGAAATATATAACATAACAACCAAAATAATGGTAAGAATCTTTTCATTGACAAAATTACTGCAACAAATTGTAGCTTTGTTTAATTTATATTCAACATTTGTTACGAAATGTCATTGATTTGCTTGTATTATCTATTATATTGAATATGTATTGTTACTTTGATTGTATTTTGAAAAAAATTGTTGAACGGAAATAAATAAATCTAAATCTAAATCTAAATCTAAATTATGTTTAAATGGTGTAATTTCGGCAAAAGATTTCAATCTTCCCTACTCCTCGAAACGGATTTACGCCGGTGATTATATAGTAAATATTTGACTAGAATAAATAGGATCACAATGGCTTCACCACTGCTTTGACACGAAAATGACCAGATTTCTAGTGAAAATTTTGTTCATTTTTACTAACCTAGTCATTTTTACTGGATTTCTGTCAATTTAATAGAACAGTGCAAGTGCCCTTGGGATCCTGTGTTCTAGTCCAAAATTTTACCAGAATTCTAATCATTTTAAACTAAATCTGTGTTAATTTTTTACTATAAAAGTGTTGATTCTCTTGAGGTCCTGTGTTAACTTTACTAGAATTCTTGTAATTTTTACTAGAATTGTTTAAATTTTGACAAGAATATAGTGTCGGTGCCCGAAATTTAAATTCGTATTTATTTCATTTCCAACAGAAAGAAAAGAAATACAATGGCATTACATAGGTATAATTACAGAAAAGATGAAATGATACATATCAATTTTTTCTTTGTTGGCTCAATTGACAGAGCGTCCGCCTCATGAACGGGAGGTCGTGGGTTCGATCCCCGGCCGAGTCATACCAAAGACTTACAAAAATGGGACCTTCTGCCTTCTAGCCAGGCGCTCGGCATTTAAGAATGGAGAAGGTCAGAAGGGTAATAGTAACATATTATGTTATGCAGGGCCCGCTGGAAGATCAGCTGATAAAGCTGAAGTGGCTACCCTGGGTAAATAAGGGATATTATTATTCTTGAAAATTAAGTACACAGGGATGAAATTTTAAAAAATCTTAAATTCTGTGGAAATGGGGGATTCACTAAAAAGCATTGGTTTTAATTTGTGGATCCCATGAAAGTCCGTACGTAGGGTCCGGCATTCCTTTTTAGAGTGAAGGTGCTCTAGCGACATAATTTTCTCCATATTATGGTTGTAGTTATGTTTTTGGTTAAAATATTAGGGTTAGGTTTGTCAGTTACTGTTACAATGCAACTACACGTATTCCTTTCTGAGGTGTTCTGTACCGTTTTCAAGGGAAAATACTGTAGGTTTAGGCAAAATACTGTTGTTGTTTTTTCTGAACTTAAGTCAATGTACCGTATAAGATATACTTATTTTTCAATTGATAATACTTCTTCCCAGACACAAAAATACTGCAGAACTTTATAAAAGGTTGGCATCTCTGTTGAAACATATTTTAATTAATCGCAAAGCACTTGTTGCAAGAGCGTGTGTCCTGCGTGTGTCCTAGCACGTTTGAAATGGTCGTGTATTAGAGTGGCGTTAAAAGGGGTTTACATCATCCCCTAGAATGAAAAATCTCGCACGATTTCCGTTATAATGACAGGGGCCGAAGTAATAAAAAAGCCTACATTTCTGTAAGGAAGTCACCTAACGTGCCTAAGTAAGTGCTTACACGATTTGCATCTTTGCTATATCATAGTATGATACATGCATGTCCCCAAATCCCAGCTAACAATCGGACGTTTTAAAACGTTCTAAGAACGTTTCATGTAGTTTTTTGGACGTTTTGTGAAAACTTTTTAAAATGTTTTTCTGTGGAAGGTTTTAGACGTCTTAAAAACGTTTTATTTGGCCGTTAAAAACGTTTTTTTTTTACGTTTACCCCCCCCCCCCAAAAAAAAAAACCTTTGGAAAATTTGCTTCTAAATAAAGGACCTCCAGAAAACGTACGGACGTTTCAAAAACGTTTTAAGAACCTTTAAAAAACGTCCATCAAACGTTTTATGAACGTTTACAAGACATTTCTCAGAACGTTCAAGAAACCTTTCTAGAACGTTTAAAAATCTCACAGACGTTGTAAGAACGTCAAGAAAACCTTTAATAATTATGAAAAAAAATAATACTTTTAACCTGAAGTGAATTTAAGCTCTTTCAGTACAATCCAATTAATGGTCTATAATCCTATCCTCCTATAATCCTAACAACCTATGCCTATATTCTATCCTATCCTAAACCTATCTACTGAACTCTTGTCAGGTCTTTCTCTATAATAGGGACCAGATTGCAATGACCGTTAAAAAAGTTGAAGATTGCAATTTTCAATTTAGACCTCTTCAAATTGCACTTCAGGCATTAGTTAATATAATACATTTTGCATTAAATCTCAAATTGAATTGCCAAAATAGATTGCCATTCATCCCTTTAAAAATATGATTTTGGTCAGTTATGGTCTTTTGTGAATATTCATTAATCATGATCGATTATCATGTCCATGGTCCAACTTTTGAACATCTAAAAAAGTTCGGCAAGAAACGTTTTAAAAACGTTCCACGAGATGTGTGGTCACAATGTCCCCATTTTAGAACGTTTAAAAAACGTTTTATAAACGTTATTAAAAAACACATTTTTTTCGACAAATGGTAAGTTTCCATTTGGATGTTCTTAAAGCGTTTTTCAAACGTTCGTTTTAAGGACGAAGACCTACGGACCTAGAAAAAACGTTCTGAAAACGTTTTGAAAACGTTTGGTGTTTGCTGGGATACAATCGCTTGTGGTTTTCTTCTTCTACTACGTCTTCTTTCTCTTTCTTTCTCTTTACTCTAAACTCTCTCCCATTGTCCTATTTTCCCCTCTCTTCTGTCATTCTCTTCCTTTTATTACTTTTATATTCGTGTTGAATTGTTCAGGCGAGCTCGCCACAAGCACTCGCTTGAACTATTGTAAAGATATTTATTTTAATTAATTGTAAAATTGGAAAAAATGATTGTTAACTCCTGCAAATCAAGTGGAAGAAAATAAACGTTTATTTGAATTGAACTGAATAGCACAATTACTCAGCACGCTCCCCGAATTAATTTTTCATTTCCAAACATGTTCAATAATAGTGGGTATTGTTTGAAAATCCTGTCCATCAGGACTTGACCTGTATAATGAGTCCAGTGTTGGTGCTCATGAGAAACTAATGGAAATTCTCGGCATGAAATAATAACTCATTACAGACGACGTACATCAAATTGCTGCCGAAGAATCACACATCTTTTAAATCTGACCGGAATTGGTCATTGATTTTTGACAAATGCTTTTTCCTTATACATAGTGTGCTCTGTGTGCGCGTGTGGGGATGCGTGCGTGTGTGTATAATATGATATGATATAACCACAAAATATTCTTCCCATCACTAATGACCTAGGTGAGATAAGATTCGACTCGAGTTTTCATACAGGGTTGACAGTCTGTTCATTAAATTTGTTTGGTTTTGTTTAATGTTCGTTCGTCTGTTTTGTATTTGCCATTGTTTTGGGAAATTTACAGCCGTACTTCTTTCTTTATACACAATTATGAAATCAACTCCATAATTTCAGCTCATCTTCTCTTCAGTCATATATGACGCCATGCGACATGCTTAATGCATAACGTATATGGCTGATTTCAGAGTCTGGATTGGTAATGTCAGAAACCCAGTTGTGCAAACTATACGTATACAGGGCAAATAAATGAATTATGTTCATAGTATTGTTTATCATGTTTATAATGGATAAAAATGTTTCGGAACCATTTATCTAAAAATTCACATCATTCAAAAGCTCATAATTCTCCTCTTTTACATGGCACCAAAATCACGACTGAAGGATCAAGCATCCTCATTATGTAACCATGGATACTTAACGTCGAATGCTCCCTCAAAACTCCTCCAGGGTAACAAAAGTGTTGAGGAATGTTTGATAAAGGTATACATGTTTCATGCTACTTTTACGTTCATAATTATGTTTGCCGAACTTAATAAGATTTTTTTCCCCAAATATTTTCAATTGAACTAAGAGAAATACTTTCAAAAAGAATTTCCATGATTTAAGATGGTGGACCTCTTTACTTGCACCTTATGACTATGGTGCCGAAATACACCCTAAAAAAGGATTGGTCAGAATCACCAAAATATGGGTCAATGCCAACCAAAGCTATTGGTGAATATGTGGCCGACCGACATATTGGTTAGAATAACCAATCCAAGAAGGATTGTCTTTTTCAACCAATAATATTTATCATAATTCTAACCAATCTCCAGATGGTTATTGGTTATTCCAACCAATACAATGGTTTTGTTAACTTCTTAACCCATTTTTTCTTGGTCAGTACATAACCAGTTATGCTTAGTCATGAAGTGGATTGGTTATCATAGCATGTTTTACAGTTTGTAAAAAAAAAAAAAAGAAGAAGAAGAAGAAGAAGAGATAACTGCATATCATGAATTCTTTTATCAATCGCATCACCCAGTCACACAGCAACTTCTATTCGTCCTATCCTGTCCTAATCCCACACTGGGTGATGTTCGTTATTCCGAAGGTTCGTTATTCCGAAACACACAAATTGCGTATACCTAGATGTTCGTTAGTCCGAAAGTGAAAAGGGGTTCGTTAATCCGAACATTTGTGGCGTTATTCCGGAGGTTCGTTGGTTCGAAAATAAAACAAGGTTCGTTATTCCGAAGGTTCGTTAATCATGTTAATCCGAAAATGAAATAAGGTTCGTTATTCCGAAGGTTCATTAATCCAAAATAAAATAATGTTCTGTAGTCGAAAATAACTAACGAACTTACGAACCTTATTTCATTTTCGGACTAACAAACCTTCGGAATAACGAACCTTATTTCGTTTTCGGATTAACGAACCTTCGGAATAACGAACTTTTTTTTTTCATTTTCGGACTTACGAACCTTATTTCATTTTCGGACTTACGAACCTTATTTCATTTTCGGACTAAGAAACTTCGAACTAACGAACTTTCGGAATAAGAAACCTTCGGAGTATTCGAAAATATTTGGAAATGCGTAAAACGTGGAATTTAACAAAAGTTAAAATTTAACAAAAGTATAAAATATTTTGAGATTTTTTGGTGAGATTTCCACATGTATGAAAATTTCCAGAAAATAGTTTGAAATATTTAGTTTAAGAGACTTTTTCCAACGGTAAACTTTCTTTGAGACAAACACTCTGTAGTTTTCCTCATTTCTGCTTGCAATGAAGCGACCTTTGTGATAGGATTGACTATGAGAATATGATGTACATTTGGTTTCATAAGGTTTTGTTGTCAGAAAGATGTGCCTTTTTAAAATTTCGATGGTAAAAACCTCTATGTCACCGGACGCAAATTAAAGTAGATTTCCCTTAAAGAGGCCAACAAATGGGAAATCATGGGGAAAACAAATTTGCAAAAGGCCTGTTTACTTGTACGCTATAATCCGTCCGTTATGCGAGCCCGTCGGACTAATGCGATAACAGTTCGGCTAGCACGAAATTTACCGAACTCAACCTAGTCGTACACTTCGGGTTCTCACATTTCTCAACAACTCTAAGTGTTTAGACTCTTAACGGGTCTCATCACGTTCACTCGAAGAAACGTCTTGTATAATGCTCCAACATTTCAAAATACAAAATATAGTTTACTTTTGGTTTGTTAGTCTAGCCATTAAACTTCATTGCCTTTCCCCGACACGTCGCCGCGGATTACGTAACACCCCTTAGGCTCTCCTAGGGAGCTGGCCATGTAATTGTTTTTCCATTATGACTAGCTGTTTATTAGCTTTTTCATTGCGCGAAATTTGAAACACGTACGGCAATAAATCACAGTTGTTTAGAATGGATTATCCCTTTTCTTGAAACTCGAGCGGCCGACTGTATTCCCCCCTCTCTCATCCGAGATCACCCTGCCTTTCCCCATGATTTCTCATTTTCTAGCCCCTTTAAAGGTAATCGAGACGCGTTTGAGACGGCGCGTATACTGATCCAGTATGCCCCCTTCCCCTCTGAGAAAAATTTAGCCGCTTCCGCAGAAATAGATATAACATCTGAGCAATTTTCATGACTTTACCTCATCTGGAACAAGATTATCACATTAACTGTCACGGGAGATATTGTTTTCTAAGCATTTTTATACTTGCCATTTATAGTTTAATGGGTATTTGAACAAGCCCTTGATAAATGTGGACTACGTTCCAGTTGAAGCATACTGAAGTGGACTCGGAGCATTAATGACGGAGTAATGACTGCCCCAGAGCAACGCCACAGTATGCCCCCTTCCCCTCTGAGAAAAATTTAGCCGCTTCCGCAGAAATAGATATAACATCTGAGCAATTTTCATGACTTTACCTCATCTGGAACAAGATTATCACATTAACTGTCACGGGAGATATTGTTTTCTAAGCATTTTTATACTTGCCATTTATAGATTTAATGGGTATTTGAACAAGCCCTTGATAAATGTGGACTACGTTCCAGTTGAAGCATACTGAAGTGGACTCGGAGCATTAATGACGGAGTAATGACTGCCCCAGAGCAACGCCACTCTTTGGGAGCACTTGACATTAGAGAAAACCATTTCCTATTCCATGCGGCAAAAAAAGAGCATAATTAAAGAAGTGAAAAAAAAACCTAAGTTCGCGCTGAAGCGTACACCGTACACGCCTAAATTGCGAGTATGAGTCTTTTCTTTCTGAGCTCTTCTGCCTTTGGGCTCAAGTTCATTCGGTTCAACTTTTCTTCTACAAAGAGAAGGTGATATCAAAAGTACTTCTAAAACAACGGTTGGGAACTTACAGCAATAAAAAAAAATCATGACGAGTATTTCCACTATCTTTAATCTGAAAACATTGCTTGCTTGTGGATTTTACCCTAAAATGTATCACAATGATTGTGATGTGATATCATTCATGTCAGTTAGGACGAAAATACCTAACTCTTAGAAAAATATGCCAATTAAAACCTTTTTTGTCCCGCACCTCCAGAAAATTGGTTCTTTATAGCGTTCTTTATAATTTCAAGAACCCCCAAATGTTCCTTGTACAATCATTAATGGTTCTAGAGACCCCTTTAGAACCCTTTACAGTCTTTACAGGCTATTAATGGGTCTTTGAAGAACCTTTAAATGTTCCAAATGTGGGACAAGAAAAGGTTCTAATCAGCACCATTTCTTTCCCCTAAGAAATAGGTGAACGATGTCATAGTAAAATCATCTATCTATTCTGTTGCTGGGTTGAGTGATTTTATAACTTCCAAATGGGTCTTCCGGTTCACCCCCTTCTAGAGGCTGCGGATCCGGGGGAGGGGGAGGGCACGGGGGACAGTGTCCCCACTTTTTTCCGAGAACCCCAAAAGTGTCACTTTTTCAAATCTGTTCAGTGCTCCATTTTGCTTCTTACAAGGGTCCATTTTCTTTATCTATTAAGTGCCCTTCCACCTTCTAGTAAGTGTCCATTTTTGCTTCAGATAAGTCGTCCTTCTTAAATCCTGCAACTACCCCTTTTTACACCAGATTAGTGAAGCTTTCCCTTTTTTCATGGCGCTTTTTTCCCTTTTATAATGAATGTCTCTTTTGAAATGCGATAAGTGCCCCTTTTTGACTGACCATTTTCGGTTCTAATAGTGCACTAGCCTTTCTCCTGAGTGGCCCCTTTTAACTCTGATAAGTTCTCCTTTTTCCACTTGGGCAAGTGCCCCATTTCAAATCTGATACATGCCCAAATTTGCTTCGGATAAATGCCCCTTTCCTTTCTAGTATGTCCCATTTATCCTTCTTTTAAAGTGTCACAGTTACCCATTTTGTTTCCCGGTGTGTCTCTTTTCCATTCCGGCATGTGCCCCTTTTTAAATTTGATACACACCAATTTGATTTCTGATAAGTTCCCCTTTTTCTTTCAAATAAGTACCATTTTCCTTACGATAAGTTCCCCCTCAAACATTGTCGAAAAAGTGTCCCTTTTCACTACTAAATAATAAGTGCCCCTTTTCAGTACCCCTTCTAGTTTTATGTATTGTAATTCTCCTTCCAATAAGTGCCCCTTCAAAATACATGTCCCTTTTTACGACTGATATGCGCCCCTTTTTTATTCTGCCACTACCCCTTTTTTAATTATCCCTCTTCACATCTATAGGTGACTTAATTCAAAGTCTCAAAAATAGCCATATTATACCTAGCTATAAAGAATCAGAGAAGCTTCATGTTATAATCGATTCACTTGTTAATTTTATTACACAGTAAGGCAGTGGAGCTGGAGGCAAGAGCTACGAGCAAACACCCAAAAAACTTTTATGAGAACCAACGGTGCGCCTAAATTGAAGCAATGAGGATATTTTTCTCTTTTTTTTCAAAGCTCGCTCGCACTTACATACATGTATTACATCTCAGGCAAGCCTTATCAAGCATGTTGAAACTTGTAACCATGAAGTCTTATCCAATGTCATATTCATACCGAGATTGTGCTTACATTTCATACACCACTTACTAGAACAGTCTTCGCCCAAAATACGTTTGTTTTCACCGGACCTATTTATTGGAATTCCTTACTCCATGAAATTAAAGACTCCCCTAGCCTATCTACACCTATAAACGTATAAACTTCAGAAATATTTACTCAGCCATTACCTATCAACAACCCATGCCTAAACACTCCTGTCCCCTTCTCTTATACCACACACTTTCTTTATCCACCTCCCACCCTTTCCCTCTCCTTGTTGTTGTCTTTTTGATTTGTTTTAGATTTGTATGGCTTTAATTGAATATGCTATTGATTTGTAACTTCTGCTTTGTTTTGCTTTTGTTAATATATTTACAATGTATTCGCTTATGACCGCATCTAACTATGTAACTAAGTTTCAGGGGCTTGCACCTTACAAGCATTGCTTTTTTTAGCTTGCCCCTCCGTTTTACTATATCTTTTTTCTCAGTCTGGTCAGCTTTATTTTGTTCAGTATCTCAGTAGTTCTGTTCTCTCTTTTATGTTATTTCATCATATTACTTTTGTCTTAAAGAGATTATTGAATTCATATTTTTGTTTTGTATACTATGAAACGGAAAAATAAATAAATCAAATCAAATCAAATCAAATAAATTTAAAACCCCTTTTCAGTTTGACCTTTTTTTTTTCCTCTAATAAAACATCGGTCGTGATGTGACCTAAAAAATGCATCGAAAAATATAGCTTGGTCAATAAGGAAAATAACCGGGTTATTGGATGAATGATAATGGGAAGAGCCCTAATATAAATTTGTGACATCTTTATCATCAAAGCACTGCAAATAATGCAAATACTGTGGTGTTCAGCCTCCCCCCCCCCCAAAAAAAAGTTAGCATTTTTGCTCATTTGCTCCCTCGCTCACTTCTAAATGAGTAATGAGAGCAGTCTTCACAACTGAAAAGTAGTTATTTTGTAAAGATTAGAAAATATATCAGAAATGATCCGTAGCATTCAGACCGTGGGTCGTGTGCAAATGAGCAAAAAGCGCGCATTTTATTTCCATCAATGCCAGAAATTGACTCCCTCCCTGCTCCCAGTCGGCTGTATAGACAATCCCACAACGCAAGAGGGCAGCAGACTGTTCGACACAGTTCGACATACTGCGGTGGGCGCTCCAACTCTTATAGTACACAGGTCAATAGCGCGTTATGTACATTCGTTCGATTTTTTTGTCTATTTTGACCAATATATGCAGATTTATTTTAATATTTGCAATGAGAAATTATCAGGGAAGTTCAGGTCGCAGCTGTGCGGTGCTCAAATGCCACAAGAATTGGAGAAAGTTTAAAAATTGGAAGCTAACTGAGTGCGCAATTCACTCGCTTTTGACTCATGAAGCCTGTTTGTGCGAGAAGCCGTACTCCCTACACAGGTTTCCGTAAGCAATGTGAAGGAATTCGTCGCCAGTGGGTTAAACATCAACAGAAAGGACTTTGAAGTTAAGAAACATCATCATTATATACTTTGGCGTAAAATTTAATGAGTGAAAACATGACTTTCTAAACGGGGTAAGATTGAGGGCTCCCGTTTACTACGGCTTCTATGCTACAATCGAACTTTTAATGACAAAACTAAGTTGAAAAACCATCGAAAGTACAAAAATACACCATACCTTCATCTGTCAGATATGGCCACTGTCTTACCTCATGTACCCATGTATCCATGCTTTATTTTATTGATCTAGAATAAAGTAAATGGAACAATATCAGGGCATATCTCATATCTTACATTCATTTTGTACACAGAGCCAATCGCGGTCAGTGCGCTTGCCCACCGCAGCAATGGCGTCGCCGATAGAGGGCCAAATACATAAACCGGAGGTCATCTTTAAAGTTATCTTAGTCAAGAAATATTAATGCTGTGCTCATTAGATTTTCTGCAAAAACAAAGGGATAGTTAACCAGATTTTGTTTAAGTCAGAATTTTAGGAATAACTTATTTGAATAATAGTAATAAAAAAAAAAAAAAAACGCTTCTCTTCCCAAGAGCCGCCTTCAAGACGCATATACGGAAGCGCTATATATGAACGCAATAAAAGCATGTCACAATTCTCACGAATCTCTGATTCCTGATGTATAACTCATGACAAACTGGTCGGTGATAAGTGCATGTAGTCTATTCAAGAATTTGCAACTGAGATGTTCCTGGCGGTTCCTGCTTATTATGTGTTCATAGTCAGGCAGAACTGGAAATAAAATTGCGAACTTTTAGGGGACCTGCGGATTGGCTGTTAAAAGTGTGTTTTAAGAAATGAAGATTTAAACCAGTGTATTGCAAGGTCTGAAAACACAATTTTCCTTCTTCTTTTTGCCTAAAAAGTGCCCCTTTTCGCTGGTGTCCCCCCCCCCCCCCACTTTGAAAGACGCTCCGCCGCCCCTGTCCCTTCCCTCCATATCCGACGACGGAGTAACGTCTTTTAGTGATTGATAAAATGCATCTCCGTATTTCTTTTCTTTATTTTCCCTTCATAATAATTTCAACGAAATGTAGCAGGAACCAACACGGGCTTTATCAGTTTTCTTCTACAAGAACAAAAACCCGAAGGACGGATAATACATTGCCCCCGGTAAGAAATCTAATCGTATGTCAGTACCCAGCTGTTATCATTTCTTGAACAAGCTAAGTCGATTTGTTCAAGATGCTCAAAAGAAGATAAGACAGCAGTCCTTCGAAGTAATGGAGTATTCATTTTTGAAAACCTGCACCTGCGGACCTCCGTGACGGAAAGAAAGCTTGAAACCCCCCCCCCCCCCAGCAAAACAAAACAAACGTGATTCTTACATGAAAGACAAGGTTTAAGAATGGTGAAGACAGAGGAAATAACAATGTATTACTTTTATGATTCTCTTTATATTACAGAGCCTGGTTAAGTGCTCGTTGCCTCGAAATAATTATCTGATGGTTTTGAGACAAAGGGACACTCACACGCTTCATCGCTGTTTAAAATCTCACGTTTTTTTCTCTTTCAGTCATCTTTTCTCTTTATAACTACTAAGACGTTTCCTTGGATCTCCTCCTTTCATCTTCTATTCGAAAGTCTTCCACTGAGTCTTTCTTAGCTTTTATTTTTCTATAAAAGGGAACGCAAAAAGCAAAAATAAAGAACAAAACAAAACAAAAGAAACACACAAACAAACTAAAAAAGGGACTAATATTTAGAAAAAAATCATGGATGGACAGCATTTTCAAAGTGTTAGTGAACTCTTAAAAGGCTTCACCCTTCCTATAAAATTGCATCGGTTCCATCCCTCAAACTGAAAAGAAGTAAATCTGCTATTTTAAAAGATGTTGTTCTCGTTCCTATAAGATGTTGATTTACCTTTTCTTTCTATCCTGCGTATAGTACGTACATGTATTTAGTTGTTTTTCTCTTTCATTTCGTTTTTATTTTTGCATTTCTTCTTTCATCTTATTGCCTTTGTTTTGCCTCCTTTGCTTGAAACTTTCATTCCATCTTTAATTTGAATTCCCGTTGGCACCATTAAGCACTTTGGGGCTGTGCACATTTGCTTCCTTGCCAAACTGGTACTGCGAAAGCTCAAATGTTCCCTCCCAAGGTTTCAATACACCACTGTTTCCTACGTTGTTCATGTTAGTATATTGTATAATCAAATCATTACATCATTGAAAACCTTGAAACTTTTTCAGCGCTTAATTTTGCCCCCTTTTCTTTTCCAGGAAATTTGCCAGTTGTTATACTACTACCAAAAACACCGTATATAAGCAGATCTACCAATATCCTCATATGCGCGATGTCGGCTGGTGATCTGCTGACGTCAATCTTTATGATACCGCTTCCTGTTGCCAGCAGCATTCCGAACACATTGATGGGTCAGGTAATTAAAAGTTCAAAGTTCAAAGGTTGTTCAATTTTCTATGTCTCCTGACACTGTTTTCAGGAACGTTAAAAAAGATTTCATGACAAATGCAAAATTATAGTACAATGCAGTGTTGACAAGAATAGTAGAAGAAAAATATATTCATTAACCCAAAACGTATAAATATTTGGACGAACTTGCGACACACTTTTATCGCATTCAAAACTATTGAGATATACATGTATTTGTATCATTATCCTTATTATTATTATTATTATTGTTATTGTTATTCTCGTTGTGATGACTATCATTTTAGCATTATTAATTTATCATTGTTGTTAATATCATTATCATTATTATTACTATTATCATTATTAATAGCAATAGCATTATTATTACAGAAATCAATATTTCAGTTAACAATAATTAATGATAATTATTATCAATATTATTAATACTATTATTCTCGTTATCATCATTATCATCGTCGTCGTCGTCGTCATCGTACTTTCTTGGTTATTTTAATAGCTATACTGCCGTGTGATCCACCCTTCCATGCTCTTGTGGGTTTGCGTTACTGTATCAACCTATATCCTCGTCGGTATCTCAATCGAGCGATGCATTGCCGTCGTCAATCCGATCTTCTTCCGTACTCGGATTGAGCGAGTCCACATCCTGGCCTATATCGCCTTTGTATGCGTCTTCTCCATCTCTGCGTGCTCTTTCATCTCACTGGTCGATGTCGACGACGGCCGATGCGTCATCCAGTTCGCAAAGCAAGGTGGAAACACCATCGTGGGGTACGTAAGAGATGGCTGGAAAGCCCCATTTTGTAATTCCTTTCTCGCATGAGGCGTCATTCGGATTTTTTTCTTACCTATATACGCTAATCGGGTCCTTCGCCCACCGGCGTAAATCCACTTTGAGGAGTGGGGGGGGGGGGGGGGTGATCGACTTTTTTGCTGATTTTTTTCTGTCGAACTCACACTTAAGTATAGACACACGCCCTCACCCACCTTCACAGACCCCATATTTTGATTTTTATCTTGCGAGCGAGCAAAGCGAGCGAGCCCAATATTAACACTTTTTCTGGTTTTCAATTGCATTTTCAAATAAAAATTCGAAAATATGAGCGAGCAAAGCAAGCGAGTCAAAAATAATAGCTTTTCTGGTTTTCAATCACATTTTCAAATAGAAATTCTGAAATATGATGTTTGTTTACAAGATTATCAAAATTTATATTTAAAGATTAATTCAAATATCATTTCTTCCTTAAAAAGTGTGTGGGGGGATATTTGTACACGCCATCCCCCCTCTCAAAAAGTGTGTGGGGGGGGGATGTATCCCCCATCCCCCCGGGATTTACGCCAATGCCTTCGCCCATACGCCCTTATTTTCAAATCGGGGAGGGGGGGGGGGGGGTGTACTCATTCTTGGTTCCGACGGGGGTGTGCCGCTGAAGCCTCCATACCCGTACCCATTTTTACATTTTTAAAGGTCATATTGGTAGAAAAGGGTATTAGGAATTTTGCATCTCGGGTGTGTACTCTAACCAATAAAGTTACCGATGTTTGAAAAAGTGAGGGGCATGTTTAGGGATTTTTCGACTCAAACCATACCCCATGTTTAGGGATTTCTTGCAGAAAAGCGACCCATCTCAGCGGCACGCCCCAGTATACCATATTAGGCGAGTACCCCCCCCCCCCCCGGGTTTCAGACCAGTATTTTGCATCGTTATTTGTGTACGTTTACCATCCTAACGTCGCGTGTCAAGACCGCGCAAGGCGCTGATGTGGTTGTAATTTACGTTTATCTTGACGCTCGTGTGCGTCAGGTACTATGCCAGCGGCACATGAATGGTAATTTGCCTGACGCAGCACTGCGTCAGTGAGTGGTAACGTGCATAATGAAAGTGAAAGCATGCTCATTGCAAGTGGGAGGTGTACGCACTACGTTGATTATGGGCCGATTTACTTCAACAATTTAACAGATTATTATATGAACTTATCCAAAACTACAAAATAATGACTGAAACAGACTCCCAAAATATGTGGTCAATATGAAAACTCTTAGCTCATTTAAAAAGAGCTTTAAAAAAACTATTTCCACCTACACGGTTAATTCGACAAATGTCTGTAACGTATATCTCACTGTGCAGTCTTGTACTTTGAAAATGTTACCTTGATTTTTCTGGCAATCAAAATCTGGTGACCACTGATTATATTTTTATAGCTTTATGTATGTTTTATAATGTGCAATATTTTTATGATTTGTTTTGCTTTTATCGCTTTTTATTTCAGACTTGCAGACTTGTTTGGGTTTCCTCAAACCTTTTATTTCTCCCCGAGACATGTTTTTATATTGTCTTAATACATTAAAAACAAAACAATTGGGTAAACTTATATTAGATTGATGGCTCGTGTGCAACTTGACATTAACGACGATGAACAGAAATGAGAAGCGTCTCATGGAGAGTTTTTTTTTTAAAGAGTGAGTTTTCATACCTCTATTTCATACAGTTTCAATCAACCCTTACTCGGATTAATACTAACGCAGTGTTATCGCGACTGCGATCTACAAAATTTTCCCTACTCATTTAGAAAATGCCGACAACCGTCCTCAACTTTGAAAATGCACTTCCTATTTTTTTAAAATTAGGCTATAAAACATTATGAATGGAAATACACTTCTATCAAATACCTGCATAAACATATAAAGGGCACCGATATACTGGGGAGGATAGGTCTTCATTTGGGACCTCCTGATTTCCACGAAGCCATCCTCTAACACTCATAACGCATTTCTCTCTCTCTCTCTCTCTCTCTTTCTTTTTCTTCTACTTTCTTTCTAAAAGGAACTCCCTTTTTTGTTGAGGCATTATTTGGTTTCCATCATATCATAAGGTACTTCTGTACTGGCAAGACTAGTCTTCTCCAGGACCTTTTAGTTGTGGAGCATCGTTCTCCAACTTTTGAGTCACAGAACATTTCCTTTCTCTCTTATTTCATCCTTTTTAAAATTTCTTTCTTACTTTTCATTCTCTCTCTTTTTAAAAGGTATTACCTTTTTTGTTTACGCATCATTGTACCAGTCCTCATCATGGGCATCACGCAGATTGTCATTGCAGTCTGCCTTCACTGCCAATCTGGCAAGTTCAACTCCTCGATCAGCAAAGACTTACCGTCCAACACCTCTACAGGAGGCTGTACATCAACCTATCACGTCAAGGCTCGCAACAATGTCCTCAAGATGGTTCTCATGGTGATCTTGATCTACATCATATGCTGGACACCGGGACTCCTTGCCATATTTCTCTTCATGCAAGGATTCCTCTCCCCGACCTTCCTTCACAGCCCTTTCTACAACGCCCTGTCCATCTTGGCGTTTTTCAATTGCTGCCTGAACCCCTTCGTCTATGTTATCCGTCATGAGAATTTCCGGGCTGCACTCTTACAATCTCTCGGTTGCCGATACTGGTAACAGAGCGCAATATGAATTACTTCTTTGATTATTGGTTTGGTATGGTTTGGTTTTATTTGAAGTAATATTAAAAAAGACATCGGATCTAAACATATAAGACAAACAGATAAATATAAACAAATTTGTAAATCAAAGTTCAAAATAAAGTACGGCTGGAAAGCTCTATGGAGAGGCATTATTAAAATGCCTCTGTTTTTATAAAGGTATATTTCATTGATCTTTGAAAATAACACGTTTTCTCACTCTATGTACACAGTATATTTTTAAATCCGTAGGCCATATACATGAATGGATTTATTCATTCATTATCTGTTATCGCTGTTGATATCGATTATGTTTTTCACATGCTAATAAGGGGAAAGCACGATGACTATACACTGTACCACAACCTAATTTTACTAGCATCTCTCAGAATAAAAAAGTGCACTGCCAAGAACCAAAATATTTTCAGAGAACTTTACAGAGAGTATACGAATAATCTCAGTATTTGGGACAGAGAAAACCAATAGATACTTTTAAGGGAATTATGTGTTTAGGAATGTACATGCCTTTAATTATGAAATCAGACGGATATAGTCGATCAGATTACCCCCACATCCCCCCCCCCAAAAAAAAAAAATAGAATGAATGAATAAATTAAATGAAAATAAATGCATAAATGTATAAATGCATAAATAAATAAATTGATTAATTAGAAAATTTAAGGCAGGTGTCAGTGATAATGATGAAGATAATGATGGTGGTAAAAAAATACCACGGTGAACTCTCAAGTAATGATGAAAAAAATATGAGTTGTCGATACTGTATTTAAATGGTAATAGAAATATTCCTGTTTCATTGAAGGGGCTATTTCAATCAAGGTGGGAATGTGCTGGAACCTTTAATCAGAAAGTCACATGATAATGCATTAAAGAAGGAAAATGTCATAGAAAAAACAAGAATTTTCCTATCATTATCGTTAATTGAAAAAGGTTATTCAGTATCATGTAAATATACTTATTGCACTTATTCTCCTCGTTTACCAGGTTATATTACGTGATTGGATGTAAATAGATGAATATCGTGATTTGTTATGGATGATTACAGTAACTTCTAGTGTTCAAGTTAAGTTCAAGTTTAAGTTATTTATTCACCACTTTCAATCATAAACATAATCAATAGAATGCATAACAGAAAATAAATACAATGACAGTAATAGTAATAATGATATCATTTTCATCGTTCTGAATAATAATTCAATAATGAAATAAATAATCATGATAATACACAGATATGAGCAAAAGAATAATAACAATTAGAAAATGGTTGGACATGTTAAAGAGCAAAGCTTTTATATCACATGCCCATTGAATTAAAGGTAGTCGATATTTGGTCATTTGATAACATTAAGTCATTTTTTGTAGAACATCGTTTTGGGTTGTGAGACATTGACAACAAGGATAGAAGTAAGCTGTGTAAATGAATATTTTTTTCTTTAAAACAATATGAAAGCTTTACATCTGATTTGCATTCACATACGTAAATCTTTCTGCTCTTATATCACCATAAGTTGTATTTTCAAAGATATTCTTAATTCACTGTTCTTAATATCATTATGTATTTCATATATTATATATTATGTATATCTAATATATATATATATCGAGAGAGGTTTGGATGTATGTACCAGCCGGCTGTACCATTTTATATGTATATACGTGAGACAAAGAAGGGTCCAGACCTGCGTCATCTTGTACCTTACCCTTCTTTGTCTCGCGTATATATATATATGAGTGTGTGTATATATATATATATATATGTATATATATATATGGTGAAAGAAAATGGAGAATGAAGCTGAGGTAGCTCTCGACCACAATGATCCTTTTATTCTATTGACAAGCTACGTCGGCTTCATTCTCCATTTTCTTTCACTGTGTGTACTAAAATGAAGCACTGTACACGTTTTGCGAGGGGCCATCTTCATATTTGTATGCATTATCATTTTATGTGCGCATGTATGTATGACGAAACACAAATACAATCGCTGTTTAGTGTTCTGCCATGCATGTAGATTGATGATATAATCTGCGAGGCGCCTTCGTATAAAGCAGTTTTGCATAAATGAAGTCGGGGGACGTGAGATATAACATACAGAAAACAAACGATAAATAATTTCCTTTAAGGTCTTATGACTTGACTTGACTTATTCGCACAGGACAGGGTGTCCCTTTGCCACTCTATAAGTGATCCTCTGCCATGTTGGTCTGCCAAGAGCTTGGTGTTCGGCGTCTATTATGCACAGGCCAGTACCCCTCCTGACTTGATCCTTCCATCTCGGAGGGGGCGCCAAGGTGGCCTACTTGTATTGAAGTCATTGTGGTATACTTGGTGGGTAGTCTCGATGGTGGCATACGTATTATATGGCCAAACCATTTCAGACGGCGTCTTGAGATTTCTTGACAAATTGTTTCAGGGATTTTGAGACGTCGTCTAATATCTTTACTTCTAATTTTGTCGAGTAGGTGTACTCCTGCAATTGTTCTCATTTCAAACCAGTGTTACTTTTAAATTAGGTGTTATTTCAAAGTTTGGCCAACCTAGACTTGTGTGTTTGAGATGTGTGGATCTATTACAGGACGTGTGTTTGTGCGGTGTGTGTGCGCGCGCTTTTGTAAGAGTTTGTGTGAATGCTTACTTTTCTTATACCTATTATGTAGTCTGTAGTTAAGCTTTTTTCATTGTGCATATTTTTATTTTATTAACACTTGCCATTTTGTATATTTCAAGTGAACTTGCCTTGCCTTTTGGTCTTCTGTCACTGGTTCCACGGGTTGATCTGAACGCTCAATTATTAATGTGTGATGTGTGAAGACCGTTCAATGTTTTTCCTGTTACTTGAAATCAAGGGCTGTTGACCATTGTGCCGCCAAGTTCTACATTTGATTTATTATGTATATCCTGGGCCTCACTCACAAGCCTTGCTTCCTAGGGGTCCTTAAAAAACCTTTCATGTATACCTTTGATATTTCTGTACCAATGATTTATGTATTTACTCATATTTGTTGGGGGTTTTTTTCAATAAAACTTGAACTTGAACTTGGACTTGAGTCAAGTTTGTCCCTCTCTGCTTTCTTAAGAGTCCAAGATTTCGATCCGTATGTTGCAATTGGACGGATGAGAACTCTGTAGATGCGGACCTTCAGTAATCTAGGTAAGTCCTGATTTGACCATATTGCGCCCCTTAATCTGCCAAAGGACCAGGCTGCTAGGGATATGCGTCTCCTCACATCATCTGTAGTCGAAGGGACTGTACTACCAAGGAAAACAAATTTGTCAACTTTGTCGATAGTAGTCCCATTGAGAGAGATGTCAGTGTCCTCACTTGACTTGATTTTGCACTTAACAGTATTTATTTTCATCCCCCACTTCTTGCTTCTTCTAACTTGTTGGTGGAGATCTGGAGCTTGTCAAACAGTAATTCAGGTAGGGTTGTATCATTTGCATATCGGATATTACTGATCTGCATGTCCTCCATCTTCACCCCACTGTCGAGCTTACGTACGTCATCCATTACAAATTCCAAGAAAACGTTGAACAGGCATGGGGAGAGAAGGTCTTATGGTCGTGGGTAATTTACTGCTTAGCAATCAACCGTCTCGGTATAACCCATTAAGTTCATTGAGTGATCGTGTACAAGTTTTCTTTGCACTATGTACATGTATAGACGCTATATATACAGCAGTCTTTGTAATGACGAAAAGGCAAGTTTTACAGAAAAAAAAAAAAAAAAAAACTTGCATGACCATGGTAATATCGATGTAAGGATTCATAGATGTGAATTTGGACAAAGAATTAATTGGCGCAAGCGCTCTTAAAACGATTCAATCAAAACTGACTGAACGAAAGGGTCAGCTGGGTGCAACTATTATTTTAGTCATTTGTGACTATTTTTAGTCATTTTTGACTGAATCGTTATTAGAGTGTAAACTTATAACTTTTGACGTAATTACAAAGTCATGTACAAGATTCGAAATAAAAGGGTAATGAGAAAAACTACATGAGGCAGAGTTAATTATTGTCTCACCAATTAAACACTTGCCACCGGCATAACCATGAATATATGCATGTGTGTACTGCGCTATTTTAAGCAAGTTCTAAAGTTTTATGCATGTATATTTTATTAACAACAAACGATTTCATTAATAACGAATTACTGGAAACCGGAAACCGGAAACCGGAGCATATAATGGATGATGTAAGTGCCTTATATCCAATCAGATCCATAACCTGATCTCTTGTAACAACTTGAAGAAGAGAGGGTACGCCATGTATATGAATCCAACAGTTTTCATAGATATCTCATTTTGTCATTGTTAATTCAAGAACCCCTTTCATCCAGTTTTCTCAGTTTTATATTCTCTGTACTTAATCACACATTTGTGTTCACCTATCATCACTGCACAACAATGTAAAATAGCATTCATTGATTGTTTTAATCCTGTTTAAATATGGTCTAATAAATTCATAACTAAAAATAAATAAATTGTAACAACCAACATGCAATTTGCATTTTTAACCGAAAGTTGGGTCAAATGTTACCCACCTGCAGAGTTTAAAGCTAAAGTAATATATCGCATGAAAGACTCCTATTCGATATTGCTACATAATGACGGGGGCACACTGAGTTATTCTTACGATTTCCCGCCCAAACCGTTGGGTTGCTAAATTCAAGGCGTAGACTTGTGCCAAACGATAGGTGGTAAGACACGTCACCGTCAGGTTGCCTCGTGTTGTTGTGTGAAACTCCCGCGTACATTGCTGGTTAACAAGAGGCTGGTAATAAGACTCGCTCTGTAGAAAGATAAGATATGTTTATGTATTCATGTATATACACTCAGCAAAAAAAAAAAAAAAAGGGGGGGGGGGGGGGGGAAAGTGAACACTCTTATTGTTCAAAATATTTATATAAAAGGTCCACTGAAAGTATGATAAAATATATGTCAAATGAAAAAAATATTAATACTCTACCACCATCAATTAACCCATAGAGGTACAGAGTCACCTTTAGGAGACGCTTTTGCAATTTTACAATTATATTTCATTTTGGTTTATGTTATATCCATATTTATTTTTTTTAAGCTATGTAAATGTGGAAAAAAATAATTTGTATTGCCAATTTGAGGACTGAAGATGATTAATTTAAACCTCAAGAAAGCTCTGTACTGCTATGGGTTAACAAGCTCTGAACTTTCACGTTTGGATATGCATTTCCGTTAGAAGGTCTTATAAAGCAAATTGCAAAGACCGAGCAGGGCCAGTAGTCATTCAAAATGTCAGTGAATATTGTGCATAGGCCTATCCAAGATGAACTTTCTTGAGTGTAATAAAGTTGCATCCAAGATTGATTTTCCCTTCATTTTCAGACAAACAGTAGTAACTTTTGACAAAATCGCAATGCTTTGTTTCAATATAATTAATCACATAAAGCACAAATTCAAGTGTTTTCATGATTTTTTAATTGCTTAATTTGACTCTATACGATGGAAATGCCGCATAAACATGATAGGCTGATGCCCCATTTCGGCAATTTCCTTTCAAAGACTACTATTAAATAGCTATCGCCTCTGATGCCTGAATGGTATACCAAATACATATAATCTTTACAGGATTATGTCTATTTTGATTTACGATTAGGTTTGTATATGAATACTTTTATGAAAATCTTTATATATTTGGTTAATCCCCTATAATTATGTCGTGAGCTTTAGATTTTACAAGTCCAAATACACCTGCTCCTTTTTACAGGTATTGATCCAGTGGCGTAGACAGGTTCTTACACCTGGGGGGATGATTTGCCGTTCACGAGAAATCGAGGATCAATTTTATATACAGATACACACACACCCGCACCCACACACTCACACACACACACACACACATACACACCCACACCCGAATGCACAGATATAAATAGACAGGGCGGCGGAGCGTCTTTCAAAGTGGGGGGGGGGGGCACTAGCGAAAAGGGGCACTTTGGGGGATTCAGATTCAGATTCAGATTCAGTTTTATTTCCAACAGAAATAACAAATATTTATACAAATCATTTTCATAGATTATAACAAATATTACAATACATTAATAATAATCATGATAACTAACATATAAAAATATAATACAAAATATTTTATAGACAAATAATATATAGTTAGGATAGAAGAAAAGTATCTGTGGAAATGGGGGATTCACTAAAAAGCATAGCTTGTATAATGTGAATCCCCCTAAAGGAAGAGAATAGAGGAGAGAGGGAGAGAGAGAGACGCAATGGTTGCTATTTGCCTACGGAGATTTACTGAATAGATTAAAAAGAACAGGATAACTCACAGAACAAGACAAAACGAAAAATAATAGAATAAAATGAAAAAAAAAACAAAACAAAACAAAACAAAACAAAACAGGACGACAAAAGGAGAAATAAACGTAAAATAGAATCAGGACAAATTTCGACCGAAAAGAGAGGATAAAACAAAATGATAGACTAACAAAAATAACTTTACGTCTGAGAGGAGATGATACCGAGCGGGGATTAGAAATGAAGACCTCGGTAGGATTTAAGTAAAACGTTTTTAAGTTTTCTTTTAAAAGAATATATGGAAGGGCTGTTTTTTATGTTATTGTCGAGGGAGTTCCAAAATCTAGGGCCATCGAACATAAATGTACTCTTTGCTAATAAAGTTCTAAAACGGGGTAAATGAAATTCGTCAGATTGCCGAGTAGGGTAATTATGAAAAGACCGATTAAGAGGAAACATAGAATCAAATACACGTGGAAGTGTGTTTTTGTCAAAGTTAAACATAAATTGTCCTAAATGAAATAAATATAGGTCGTTTATCTTCAGCAATTTGCAATCAAAAAATAGTGGGTCAGTGTGTGAACGAAAAGCTGAATTATGAATAACACGAAGGGACTTCTTTTGCAGTAATAACAGTCTATCTAAAATGGTTTGATGGGTGCTGCCCCAGGCAAGTATCCCATAATTCAAGTAGGGCAAGATCAGGGAAGAATATAGCATTAAAAGTGATGACGACGAAAAATGATATTTCAGTTTATTGATAATGCCAATATTTCGCGAAATAATCTTACATATACAATCTATGTGGTATTTCCAGGAAAGCTTATTATCAACGGTAACACCGAGAAATTTAATGAATGTGACACTTTCTAAATTAGTGTCATCTAAAACAATGTCCATGGGAAGTGTATCAATGGAATTGCTAAATAGCATATATTTAGTTTTAAGTAAATTAAGAGACAATTTGTTGGATCTTATCCATTGTGTGACTTTTAAAAGTTCATTATTAACAGTATTTACTAAGATATGTGGATTTTTATGGGAATAAAATATATTAGAATCGTCTGCAAAAAGAATGAACGAAAGGATATCAGATGATTTACAAAAGTCATTAATATAAATAATAAATAATAAAGGGCCTAACAGACTGCCTTGCGGGACTCCACAATTAATGTACTGCATGTTGGATGCATGACCATTCAAAGATACAAATTGACGTCTGTCGGACAAGTAGCTTCTGAACCACTCCAAGGCCTTCCCGCGCACACCATAATGAGAAAGTTTATGTAATAAGATATCATGGTTAATGGTGTCGAAGGCCTTGGAGAAGTCCAGAAAAATGCCGACTAGATGTGAGCAATTATCAAAAGCGTGAGCCACTTTATCAACGAAATTCAATAATGCATGTTCTGTGTTGTGTTTTTCTCTAAATCCAAACTGAAAGTTAGAAAAATATTGTGAGATTTTAAAAAATCAATTGTTTTGCTATAAACAACTTTTTCTAAAATTTTTGACAAGGATGATAATAAAGAAATTGGGCGATAATTACTGACACTTAACTTGTCACCCTTTTTGTATAATGGAATGACCTTGGCAATTTTCATGCGATCAGGGACTTGACCGGAGGTTAGAGAAATGTTAAAAATATATGTCAAAGGATCGACAATTTCAGATATTATACCTTTAAAATAAAGTTATTGACATCATCATAACCAGGACTTTTTTTATTATTCAAATTAGATACAATATCAGTAATATCTTTTTTGACTACGGGAGTGAAAAATATTGAACTAGAATTAGGTGTACCTAGGTAATCATAAAAGTGTTTTGTTGAAGGGGGGATGTCTCTAGCTAGGTTAGTTCCTATAGATGAAAAATAGTCATTAAAAATATTAGCTATATTATCAGGATCTCCAATAATATCACCGTTAGACCTTATTTCAGTTATATCGGACTTGTTATTGGATAAATTCATGGCTTGTTTAAGAACTTTCCATGTATTTTGAATGTCGTGTTTATACAGAATTATTTGATCAGTAAAATATTTTTTCTTTGCCAAACGTATTGTTTTGGTTAAAGTATTCTTATATGTGGTGTATTTAGTTTTTGCCTGAAGAGTACCTTTAAGTTTGGAATTATAATATAAATTATTTTTTCTGTTGATTGAACGCAAAAGTGCTTTAGATATCCAAGGAAGTCTTGGTGATTTTTTGTAGTTAGTTTGTCTATCTTTTACTTTTGGAATATGCTTATCTAATTCACTAATAAAAATATTCAGAAAGTTATTGAAGCATATGTTTACATCATTATTGTTATAAATAGGTGACCAGTCAACAGACTCTAACGAAACACCCAGTCTTGCAAGATTCTCTGGAGTAGGTCTCCGCCTTGATGGCTTGGAAGGATTAATACATGAGTGCTTAAGGGTAATATGTGACATAATAGGAAAGTGATCAGTCAGATCAGATAATATTATTTCAGAATCAGGAGTCGGCATGACGTTACAAATATGTTATCAATAAGTGTTGCAGAGCGATCTGCAATGCGAGTGGGTTTTGATATTAATGGCAAATATGAAGATGTCAAAAATGTTTCAAGAAATTCATGGGCAGTATTGTTACTGTCATGCTTCAATATATCGATATTGAAATCCCCTAATATAAAAACATGTTTGTTCACCAACAATGGATTTCTAACCAAGTTAGAAAGGTAAAGTAAAAAATCATTATGATTAGAATTTGGTGGTCTATATATAACACCTATGATTATATTTTTGGAATTTGGGACATTGAGTTCGATAAAAAGTGACTCTACATATTCATTCATATTAGTGATTTCGTTGTGAATTTTGTATTCGTAATTGTGGGAAACATATAATGCAACACCACCGCCATGTCTATCTTTCCTGTTATTAAAAACGAAATCATATTGATCTAGTGCAAATGGAATATTGGATTCATCAGTTAACCAAGTTTCTGTAAGTCCAATAATGGAAAATGAATTTCTAGATGAATTATTGTCTAATAGCAGTTGGAACTCTTCGAAGTGTTTATTTATGCTTCTTATGTTTAAATGTAATAAAGAAAAAATATCTTTGGAGAATTGTCTAGTAGTGTTTTTGAATTGAAGTTCAGTGATGTATTCTGATGAAGGATTGCGAATTAAATCATGATCAGTGTGGAAATCAAGAAGTTCTGATGATGCATTAATGTTGTTTGCTACAAAGTGGTTGTACACCGAATTAACCTGAGGGTAGCCATTTGAATTACTAGGCGTATTTAAATTAATGGAGAGGTCATCATTACTCAAAGAATAAAACGGCATATCAATTAAGGTATTCACGGAAGTACAGTTAGCGTCTCAACATTCACTACTACTTTCGGCATTGAGTTAATAAAACAAGAGTAATTAAGATAAAAGGTCCTGTGTGGGAACAAATAAGTAACAGACATACAGAGAAACGAAAACACATACATGTACAAACAAATAACGAATTCATAAAGCTTCGAGAGAGGGAAGCATTTACATGATTTAGCAGAAATCCTCGTAGGCAGAGCGGACGAACGCGTCAGAGAGCAAAGACAGTGAAGATACATCGTTGATAATTACTGGAGAGATGCCCAAAGAAAAAATCAGTATAATAAGAAATGCAAGTGATGAAATATAATGATACTCCATACAGGTGGGCAAATAACAAGATTAAGCATAAGCAAAATCAATATCATGGACATGAAAACAGAACATGAAAAGAGGCGCCCATAATTTCTGTATCGTACAATTGAAAATAGATTGTCATTGTTGCTAATTTTGGTATAGACATGCAAACAAGAAAATTACTTTAAAAAAAAAAAAAACATATACATACACATACATGCACACATATACATATATATATACACATATACATATATATATATATATACACATACATACATATACATATACATACATCAGAGCAATGTATAACAAAGAAGAATCGCTATAAATGCATAAAAGCGAAACAATTCGTAAGTTGCAAATTTCATCCAAAGGGCATGAAGGGAAGTACATGAAATTGTGAAACACTAAGGCATTTCCAAAAACAAGCAATAAAGTAAAGAGCGCGATACTGATGGTAGAGTCACTAGTGTTAGTGTTCTTATGGACATTGCTCGGCCTTGGCTGACTGAAGTCACCAAAACCGAGCAATGCCCATACCAACTGGAATCAGGTGTACATATTAAGCAAATTACCTCCATACATTCTGAGAAACAACAGTCATTGTTACTATTTAGGATTGCAACACGGTAAATGTATGGATAACAAATTCATGCAACATAGCATTGAGCGCTCTAAAATAGAAAGTGAATCGCTCAACCAAGAACCGTACAATGCCCATGCCAATAGGGTCTGGTTTTCACATTGATGTTGAACAAATCAATGCATGCTTATATCTAAAAAGGCGTAATTGTGCTATAGATATGAACAACGTAAAGCCATGCACAGAATAAATGTATACAAGTGAAAACTTATATCAAAACATCATGCACTAGATAACAGGAGCATCGCCCAATCGAGGCAATCATGCCCAAAATTATACCAACAAGAGTCATGTGTTCAAGATATATTAGTTTAGTTTGGCGATGGATCATTCAATGTTGAAATCGTTTAAAACACGCGGGAAATTACTCAATAACAAATAGTTCCTAAAACCTGCATTAACGCATTCAAAAATACTTGTGAGTTATTATTTCGCCACCCAAAACGGAACGATATCCATACCAACAAGGGTCAGGTATTTACGTATAAACAGATACCCTTAATAGAAGCAGTCTAAAAAATCAGCATTGTTGTTATTTTGATTATGAATGGGGTAAATGGCATTCAAACAAGATACTCAAACAGTTTGAAACAGACATCAAAGCCTGACCATTAGATAATCATGATAATAGGAGTATTGTAGGACCAAAGCCGAGCAATGCCCATGCTAACCAAAATATGCAATTAAAACATATTATCGCTCAACCAAAATCGAAAAAAATACAATACCAGTCAAGACCAGATGTTCACATTCTAAAGTCCTTCAAAACATGTTTAGAAGAAGCGGAATAAAGGACAATGTAAAGTCTTTCAAATAGATAATATATTCTTATATAGAGAGAGTTTGTCGATGGCGCTTTAATGTTAAAATACTTTTAAAAGCGCGGGAATTTGCTTAACAATAAAAAGAATCAGAAAACATGCAATTAAAGCATTATAAAGCATCATGATTAATGAGCACCGTCCAACCAATACTGAAAAGGGGCCCTTACAAAAGCTGAACACGAGAAGGAAAATATACCCTTACATTCTATTTAACACACTTTTAAAGTGCATTTTGAAATACTTTTAAATGATAATAACTACTTTGCAATATTATTGTATACTGCTCTGTCTTACTCAATTGTGAGCGAGCGAAGCGAGCGAGCAAAAATTGCTAGGTATTTTTGCTGAAGGGCATGGTATTTGCAGTATATTTCGAGCGGCCTATAATGATAAAGGCTCCCGGAAATTAATTTTATACGTGTTCCATTATCATTGTGAATTTCTTCCATTTACTCTGTATATAGTTTTCCTTATAGTGACCAAGCTATAATGTTTAAATGCATTAGTGAGGTCTCATAACTACCGATCATTTTATATCAGAAAAAATATTCAAATTGAATGGGGTTTTGAGCACAATACCATCAGAAACTTGGAAGAACATATAAGAATTTATGGTTACAACACATTTGAACTGCGTTGAGTGAGATATCATAAGTGCGAGCGAGCGTAGCGAGCGAGCTTTAGAAGGAAAAAGTAGAAAAATACCCCCCAATTAAGGGGCACCGTTCCTTTTAATTACAGTTGTGGGAAGCACTTGCCCGAATGGAAAAGGGACACTATTAGAAAACAAAAAGGGCGCTAACTGCCCTTATCTTACATGAACAGATGCAGAAATTGGACATACTAGAAAGGAAAAGGGACACTTATCAGAAGTAAATGAGGGCATGTATCAGATTTCAAATGGGGTACTTATCAGGGGTGAAAAGGGGCAATCTGCAGAAGAGAAATTGCACTGTGAAAACGAAAAGAGGTAGTGAAGGGGGATAATAATCACATTTACATTTTAAAAGGGACATTCATTTGAAGTGTAAAAGGTGCACTTCTCAGAAGGGAACAGAGCGCTATTAAAAGGGAAAGGAAGAAAAGAGCGCATTTCTGTAGATTTTAAGAAGGGTAACTTATCTGAAACAAAAAGGGGCACTTATTAGAAAGCGAAAGGGCACTTGATCAACAAAAAATGGTCCCTTCTAAGATAAAAGAAGGGCACTGAACATGCTTGAAAGGCGGCATTTTTGTTGGGTAAAAAGGGGCACTTTTTGGGTGCTTCGAAATGTGTGTGTGGGGGGGGGGGCACTGTGCCCCTTGCCCCCCCCCCCGGGAGCGCCGCCTCTGTAAATTGAAGATCTACCCACCGTGACAAACGTATATAGAATATGGACTGACACACACATTATTGCATATTTACATCACGCTATTTATCTTTTTTTTTTTTAATTTTGTTATTACACCACTTCAGAAAAACTGTGACGGCGCCGAAATTACCCAAAGGTAATATGAATTACCCAAAAGTGATATAAATTACCAAAACGGCGCCGAAATTACCCAAAAGTAATATAAATAACTACATAAATCAGAATAATGATCGATATAGTTATGATAGTAATCGTCATTTCAGTCACATTAACGATGATGATGATGATGATGATGATGATAACTATTATTATTATCATAATAATGATAATAATAATAATAATAATATTTAGTAATGTATTATCATTATTATTATAATGCTTACTGTTGCTGTTGTTATCGTTGTTGTTATAATGATAATGTTAGCAAACATCCTTCCTTAAACCTGGGGGGGATGATTGTACATGTCATCCCCCCACCTTGTGAGGTGGGGGGATGCATACCCCTCATCCCCCCCGCTGTCTACGCCCCTGTATTGATCGACTCTTATAATAAATACATTCTTTAAAAGCTGGAACAATTCATTTCTATATAGAGCTGAAGGTTTACACAATGTGTTTTATACATTTGTATCCAGTTTGTGAATGTGCATTTGTGAATATCCATTAAATTCACAATTATGTTTAAAAAACCCAAATTACATGAATGATTTGAAATTGTTGTATATGTTCTTATGTTCGTGTAGGTGAAAGTGTTTGTAGATGTTGGAGGTGTAGTTGTGTTAAAGTTGAACTTTTTGAAGTATGTATGAATGAATGAATCTTGAGGTGTCGCATTATCGATGAAAAATTTATGTTTTTCCTCTCCGAATTTCACTCTAGATCTACCATCACTTAGCAGACAACGAGAATCTTAGATATGAATAGGCTATTTTTATGACTTAATTCCTCGACTTAAAGTGAAATGAAGGAATCTTCCTGGAGGCAGACCACCCTGCCTCCTTGAAAAACCCCCAAAGGATTTCTCTATGATTAGCTTGGTAGAGAACGAATTTTAGGAAATGTCTTGGAATGGAAATCGGAGGGTAATCGCTTTAAGTGCTCCCGGCTTTGTCTTCTTTTTCTCAACTACGGACCATCTCGTAGGGGGTTCAAGTGTTTGGGGTTTGAGTGCGATAATATGTGAGGCATGTTGTGCATATATAGGCGGGGGAGGGGGTTGCTCTTGTATAGCTATAAATGGGAGGACAGCGAACAAAGAAAAAATACTGAGAACAATGGTCCTCAGATGTCAAACAATAGTCCTCGAATGTCAAACAATAGATTTAAGCCTTATTTCGTCAGCCTTCAGAGGACAGGAGAACAATAGAGGAACAATAGCTGCCCTTGGGAGTAAAGTAATGTGTGGGTGTGTGTGGGTGTGGGGGTGTACGCGATTGTGTGGTGTGTTTGCTCCTCGCAAAGTGCGTCTGTATTTTTGCTTTTTCATCTTTCAGCCTTCCTTTTCATTTTCTTTCTTATTTTATTTCTTAATCTTTCTTTCAGTGAAAGAAAAAACAGGAAAAGGACCAGTTATATCTAATTACATTGTCAGTTAAATGAAATAATTTACAAGTACATCTATGTATATAAATTATTTGTTCTTCTTTGATTTTACTGGTACCGTGGTAACGTATAAAGGTACTTGGCAATTTATGATTGTATTTTTTTTGCTATGTTTGTACATATTGATGACACTGAAAGAAAAGAATAAAAGAATATTTTAAAACAAAAGATAATGGGATGGGTGCATGTTCATGAGGATGTGTGTGTCTTGTTCGTTAGTCTAATCAAGAGGTTTGTTACCTGAATCAGTTGAACCAAATTTCCAGCTGCGTTGATATAGAGAACGACTGGGTGTTTGATTTCTCTCCCAGAGCACATGGTTTCTTTATCGTCACTCAAAACTTGACTATCGCCTCTCTCGTCACCATCGTAGACATTTTCATCCTTGTCGAGTTCGTCATCGTCTTCATTAGGGTTCTCATGTCTACGCCTCCGCTTCTTTCTTGGATCTGCTTCCACCTTTTCTATTTCAGTTTCTGTATGGTTTTCTGTTGTTTGTACTATTTTGGAGACTCGCTTTGAATACCTATCACCTGTTGGGTGATCTTCTGAAGGTTCTCCGTCACGAGGTCCTAACTTTCCAGGCAAGACATCCTCTGAAGGAGCTCTCGTCATCTCGATTGATTTCTGTGTTGAATCCTCGACGGCGAAGGGATCCGCAAGCTGCTTGGGTGTTACTTGGATTACTCGCTGCGTTGCAAAGTCATCGTGACCGTCAAGAATCGCCTTCATCCTTTTCAGACGATCCTCTCGACTCTCCTGATCATGAATAAAGAAAGGAAACATTTCTCACCATTTAAAAAAAAGAATCAAATCGCAGATTCTATTTAATTCTGGACACGCGTGTCATATAGGGAGGTATGTGTGGTGTGTCACATCACCCCCCCCCCCACCCCCGCACTTCATAATTTTGCACCATCCTCTCTCACCATTATGAGATCATACAGGGTCACATGTGGAAGCTATAAATTGACAGTATTTATTGATAATCTTCTTTAGATGCACATACTCATTTCATAACTACGAATAAAATAAAACCAAACCAAGCCAAACCACATCAAATCATTTACCCTCAAAACCTGTGAATCCTCAGCGGTGATCTTTGGGAGGTTCCCATGCGGTGGCGTCTTGCTCCCATGGGTGCTGGGGAGAGGGGTAAACTGGAGAGGGGATTGAGCCGGCGGAGTAGGCCCATCAGGTAGAGATCGCACCTGCAGAGCTCCGGCTTGTCTATGAAGTTGATCTGTAACTACCCCAATGTTGAAAAAAAAAGATGAAAAGGTGCAGAAAATTGTTATTTTAGAGGCACTTTTTCCATTGAAACTTGACATTTCTTCCACGGGCGTAGAATTTTTGCGTAGTGGAAATTGTGCGTTGTTCTGTTAGCTAAAACTTTTCTGTGCACTGAGCAAGTTTTGGGCGGGATTGCTAGACACGAAATGAAAATACACCCCTCCCCCCCCCCTTTCCCCAGAATGATTATGATTCCACCTTGGTATTCCACATCTCAACTGCGACAACGTGCAAAACATCGCCTTCATGAAATTAATTTGGTACTTCAACCAAGCCCATGCAGCAAATACATCATGACGATAATTTGGAATAATCATTGATTGCCACACAGTGACATACATACATACATATACATACATATGCATACGTATATACAAACATACAAATTTCGGACTGCAAGTGCCCCCTTTAAATAAAAACGTACAGTGGCGATTTTAAAGGGGGGTTCTTGCAGTCTAAAATTTGTACCCCCTCCCATTAGGTCTACCCTTTGGAGGGGATGACATCCCCCTCCTCAGTTTTTTTCTTTTTAGAGAGAATTTTGGAGTAAAAAGGCTTTTAGGAATGTAATAGCCTCTTTTTCCACTTTCCTTATAAGGAACATTTTGGAATCTCGTGCCCTCTTTTTTTTTAAACGAAATCTTGGATCCGCCCTTTATACACATATATGCGTATTTACATGAATCTCGATCGGAATTACCATCTTCTGCTCCAATCGCGCGAGTGTTTCTTACTAGGTGCGATGGGGTGTTCACAAAATAAAAGCAGTAGCTCTTGTATATTGACCTAAACTGTTTCTGTGTGAGTTGTAACATACATTGCTGATTTTCCTCACGTTGCAGAAGTTCTGGAAATTCCGTCAGTCTGAAACCAAAAACCAAACATACAAACAAACAAAACAAAAAACAAAAAACACGAAAAAAAAAAAAGGAAAGGAAAGGACCTTGAGTTTCAAGTTTACACTTTTTTTCATTTTGGGATCTTAAGTGTGGATACAAAGAAAAGATACTCAGCAAGATATAATCTCATTTCAAGCCATGCTGACTCATTTGAATTAGAAAAAATCCATCTATTTGCAAGTACCCACTAAGTTCACAATTTAATATATCTGCTAATTATTCAGAAATTAGTCAACAATGTTTAATTCGTATTTTACTATGGTTGTACATTATTTTCCAAAGTCAAATAGATACAAGTCATTTTATTTCTAACAGTTTGCCATCAACAAATAATGGGCCTGTGTGTGAAAGTATAGCAGAATTGTAGATAAGGAAAAGGAAAACAGTGGAAAAAAAAAAACTAAATTAGACCTACGTATTTTGTCCTCTTTACCCGTGGTTACTATGACAAGACCTTAATCAAGCGTATTAAAAAAATAATCATAATGTTTTGGAGGTTTCGCTTGCCCAAGTTTTGCTGCTTTAATTTGCTCATTTACGACGTCACCGTGTTCCCCACGGTCGAATCTAGGGTAAAATTCATCCAAATATCTTTGGTAAGAGGAGTTTACAGCACTCCGCTCTAAACCTTTAAATATGCTTGCCAGCAGGAGCGGCGCCAGAGTATTTTGATAGGGAGGCAAGATGACCCACAGGTGATTTCTATTTACGTTTTAAATGAACAATTAGGGCTATGTACAGTTACATAACCCTGCCTCAGTCTCTTCCCCATTTTCTTCTTTCTTTCTTCTTCTTCCTCTTTATTTTTCTTTGTCTTCTTTTTTGTTTTTGTTTTGATCACTTGATAAATCATAGAGGGTGGCCACCCCCTGCCCTCAGTAGCGCCGCCCCTGCTTGCCAGTGTATACGGTGGGTCTTGGTTTAAAGAGAAAGTCGAGTTTCGAGCTTTCTTATTACTTTTATTAGGGTTTGGAAGAATATCATCAATATGATAAAGAGGTCGGGGGTACACCCCTCTTGGATTTTTAAAATTCCGATATTCGGGCAACCACCACAGTGCGATCACAAGACCAGGACCCCGTTGCATAAAAATCTAACCATTAGTCGTAACTCTGTCATTAATCATGTCAATGGTAATTTCCATGGTAACATATTGCTCATTAGCAGCCAATCATACTCAAGGTTTCCATGGAAGTTATCATTGATGGCAAAGTTATCATCAATGGTAACTTTATGCAACGGGGCCCAGAACTCAACTTCATCCTTAATGGAGAACCCAGATGTAATGAAAGTTTTTTTTTTTTTTTTTTTTTTTTTACCACACCCCTCCCCCTCTAGCAATAAACAATTTCTCGCTGTATATGCCCTTTTCAAACCTTTGTATGAGAGCTTCATGTTGCATTAGTGACGTCAGCTGTCGATCGGACAGGTAAGGTTCGTCTTCCTGCGAGCAGCTGATACAAGGGTCACAGTCTGCACACATGTGAGCACAGCCGATCACGGTAGCGAGAAGGACGACGACACAGCCGATAGACATCGCTATTAACATCGGCGGGGACGTCTCGTATTCGATTCGGTGCTTTGAAAAAAAAAAAAAGAAAAGTCTGTTATACGTAATATCAGTGGCGTAACAACCGGGGGGGGGGCAGGGGGGCAGAGTGCCCCCCCCTGAAGGATTTCAGCGGGAAAATCCACCAAACCACCGGGAAAAAATGAAAGGGAGGGAAAGGGAGGGAAAGGGAGGGAAAAGAAGAAAAAGGAAGGGAGAAAGGGAAAGGAAGAAGAAGAAAGGAAAAGAAAGAGGAAGAAAGGAAAAGAAAGAGGAAGAAAGGAAAAGAAAGAGGAAGAAAGGAAAAGAAAGAAGGAGAAAGGGAAAGAAAGAAAGGAGAAAGGGAAAGGAAGAAGGAGAAAGGGAAAGAAAAAAGGAGAAAAGGGAGAAAGAAGAAGAGAGAGAGGGAAAAGAAGGAAAGGAGGAAAAAAGAAGAAAGCAAAGGGAAACAAAAGAAATGAAGGAAAATTTAGTACCAAAACCCCAGGGGGAAAACTTTCTCTCCCTGCACCCTCCCCTCTAGGGAGCCCTACATTGGCGTAAATTCCGGGGGGGGGGGACCTATCACCCCCACTTGGGAGAGAGGGGGAATGGTGTGTACAAATTTCTCCAGATGCAGACACAATTTTTAAGGAAGAAAATATAATTTAATTAATCAGTTAGTAAAAATTCTGAACATCTATCATAAACAACCATCATATTTTAGAATTTCTATTTGAAAATGTTATTGAAAACAAAAAAGTGGTTATTTTTGGCTTGCTCGCTTCGCTCGCTCATCAAAATCTTAGGATTTCTATCCGAAAATGCCATCAAAATCGAGAAAAGTGCTTATTTTTGGCTCGCTCGTTTCACTCTTTCGTCATATTTTAGAATTTTTATTCGAAAATGCGATTCAAAACCGGAAAAGTGGTTATTTTCTGCTCGCTCGCTTCGCTCGCTCGCAAAATAGATATCAAATTGTGTGTGAGAGGGGAAAAAAATCGTTTAAAAAGTTTTTCATCCCCAACTCCTTTAATTGGATTTATACGCCGGTGGAGCACTACCGTCCTCCTAAAATTCAGTCCTAGCTACGCCACAGATTCTAGACATAGACTAGTTACCGGGAAATTTTGGGCTCTGCCCCCCCCCCTGATAACAGGTACCTGTTACGCCCCTGCGTAATATATGTTCTGCCCTGGGTCATACCGTGTATTACCCTTTTCTGCATCATGCAAGACAATGCAGAAATGAAAATGTTTTCGTAAGGTTAATGTGAATAAGCTATACGAATTCAAATTCCATGATATCTATAGAAAATGTGAAATTTTCATCTGGCAATGAAAGTGAAAATGAAATTGAAATTGAGTCAACTTTCAAGATCGTGTTGCAAATTGCTTTCTACTCATTCAAAATAACAACCAACCGCTTATGAATTCAAATAGAAATTATAAACAAATGATAAATAATTACACATTAATATAAATATACTCATTATCAGGACATCGATATTTGTCGGTGGATGGGCCAGCAAAAGCCGAAATCCTATTACGGCTAGCTCTTAGATAATTTTTTTAAAAATCCACACACAGTCGAATTGTACACTAAAAAGCAATATGAAAAATAGAGCAATAGATATCTATTTAAGAATGTTTGTATTTTGTCCCTCTTTTGAAAGTGTTTTGAAGTTGCTTAATATACAGTCTAACTTTAAATGTTCTTAAATAATTTGAAAGTGATTGGTACTTTTTAAGTTTGTTCTTAATCATAACTCTTTATATCTAAAAGAGGGCCCTATTACTATAATAATATTAATAATAATAATAATAATAATAATAATAATAATAATAATAATAATAATAATAATAATAATAATAATAATAATAAAGATATTTTACTCTGCAACATATCCACCCCAAAGGGTAGTCAAGGCGCTTACAATGAATAATCATAAACAATTAAAACAAACAACAAAAAAACAAAAAATAATAAACTATACCGGGTGTCCCAGAAAAAGCGGAACGGTGAATTTTCGGTACTTTACCTTCAGAAAGTAGGTAAAGCATCTTCTACCAAAGAGAATGATACCATGATCATTAAATTTGGTGAAGTAATTTTGATTCTATGCCCGTTTCTTACAATACAGTAATTTTCGAATATCGCATGTTTTGAGCAGAGTTGTGTCGGGAATGGCCTTTCATTATGGCATGTGTATGGCAAGTTTTGTTGCTGACATGCATCAACAGATCAATAGACTTCCCTCAAACATCGTATGATGGAAGGCCATCCCGACACAAAGCTACTCTCATCAAAAATTTGAAAATGACTGTATTTTAAGAAACGGGCCTAGAATACAAATTACTTCACCAAATTCAATTATCTTGGTATCATTTTGTTCGGTAGACGATGCTCTACCCACTGATGTAAAAAGATTGTCTACTTTTTGAAGGTAAAGTGCTGAAAATCAACCGTTCCGTTTCTTCTGGGACACCCGGTATAGCAATGTTGAACATATACCTTCGATGTGTAATTCCCTGTACTTTCCGACGACTGGCCCTGATCATTATGACCAAGACGGTCATCGCTAGTGTTCATCATCATATTCATGATGATAGCTGAAAGTGTCAATTATCCCTGTAATAGGTTGCAAAAACGTGCTACCTGAAGTGTGTTGCGCTAACTCGAGTGCGTATACGGTGTCTGATATAAACACGTGCTTCATTCGAGTCTGTGTGAATCTGCTATTAATAATTAGTTTGATTAATACGGTGTCAAAGTAATAAACACTTGCTTCCTTTCGGTTTGAGTCTGCTAATTAGGCCCAATAACTCGATATCAAATAAGTTCGGTGCCAAATATACAAACGCGTGCTTCATTTGACGGTGTCAATAGGCCTATACAAAGTACGTGCTTAATTCATTTGAGTTTGAAGCTGTTATTAACGGGAGTTAATAATGTAGGTGTCATTATACTAACAAGAGCTTCATTTCACACTTACAATGAAAGGTTCATGCAGTTTTGCACCTTAAATGCAACACTGGCAGCACCTTTTTGGGTGCAATCTTGCACCCTACACTCTTATTTCTGCGGAGTCAAATATGACTCGGAATGGAGTCAGCTGGGAGTCAACTCTATTCGAAGTTAAAGTGACTCAGATTTCCGAATTAATTTGGCTTGGAATGGAGTTACTTTGACTCAAATTTAGTCGATTTTCAGTTGACGCCACAATTTGAGTCAAATCAATTTGGAAATTTGAGTCACTTTAACTCGGAAGAGAGTTGACCTCCAGCTGACACCATTCCGAGTCAAATTTGACTCCGCAGAAATTAGAGGGTTCATGAAGCACCTTTTTAAAAATATTTTTTTCTTAACTTGTTTGCACCCGGAAATGCCGTCTGCATCCTATAAAGGTGCAACTATAGGCCCTATGCACCTTTAAGGGTGCAGAAATTTTTGCATTGAAACGGGTGCAAATTTGCACCTTCCCTATTTAAAGGGTACAACTCTGCACCCTTAAGCAGGGGCGGCGCTACATGGGGGCATGGGGCGACTGCCCCTATGATTTTTCAAATGATCAAAACGAAGAAAAAAGAGGAGAAAAAGAAGAAAAAGGGGAGAAAGAAGAAAGAAGATCACGAGGAAAAAGGGGTCTGGGTCATGCAATTATAAATACCCCTATTTTTTTTTTTTTATTTAAAACGTAAATAAAGTCACCTATGGGTCATCTTGCCCCCCCCTATCAAAATACCCTGGCGCCGCCCCTGCCCTTAAGGGTGCAAAATGTAGCTCACTGCACCCTTAAAGGTGCATAGTGCTTCTTTGGGTGCAATGTTGTACCCATAAAGGAGCTCCCAGTGTTCCATTATTTTGAAGGGTGCAAAATTGAACCTTTTATTAGTATGAAGCGGCAGATGCAGTTAACACGACGTCAACAAAAACGTGCAACACCGATTATAGGTGCAACGCGGGAGTGAAGACAAGTTGATTAAATCCAACTTCATGTATTTTACTTCTGAACATAAAATGGTATCCATTGTAATATCTGTAGATTGAGAAGGTGTCTGCTATCTTATGGAAGATTATGGTAATGACACGAAACAGGCAGCAAGAACGTCACACGGTGTCGTTTTCCATCTTGATCTAAATTGATGCAACTCGGTGATTAATCATTTATTACTGCTATGACTGCATCACACTCTATAAACGGTGAAATTATAGTCACTCGAATGCAATCTCCATGAAAGCTAGATTACAAAACGCGAACTTCAAAGATAGACAGGTTGTATCCTGGGTGAAATATATTCCCTACTAATAATGAATGTGATCATTAAAAATGAATTATTCAATCTGTCCAATAAATGATACATATAAACAAGGCAGAGTTTTTATTTGCTGCCAAAAACATACAAGAGGAATGAGATTAAATTGGCTACCGCGAATAATGCCTATTCTTTCGAAATACTGAATATAACATACCCTGTTTTGCATTGTGCAGTCTGGAGGGGTTCATAATAATTTTACACCTTTAAATCAATACCAAACACATGTTACCCGTTTTTATTCATTTCTCCACCTCCTGGGAGTATATATCTATTACTGTGGTAAACTGATTTATCATATCAATACAGGCATGTGCATATAAATTCAACCTCAGACATATAACAAATGCCACTAAAGAATACAATTTACAATTGCATAGAACGTGTACTTGACATAGGGCATCATAACTGGAATGAAAAGAATGAGAAGGCACACTTTTTCCCCTTTCCCCCTTTTCTAAAACCCTTTTCTTCTTTTTTTTTTTGTAATTAAGTATTTATTAAGCATATAAAACGTCAAGAATGAAGAGAAAATCAAGCAAATTACAAAAAAAAAAAAAAAAAGAATTACAGAAATAAAAGTAGGGTAAGCGTAGCTAGGAATACGAGACCGTAGGTAATACGAGACCACCAGAATAAAAAGTGTCCTGTCTGCCCAGGCTTTGGAAAAATATTGTTATAGCGCCATTTATCATCACTGTTACCATTTCTGCTTAGTGCTTACATGGGCTTACATACAACGTAGACATTGGCAAATGATTGGGTCAACAAGTCCATATTCTCCGAGAAAAGTCACCAAATGTGCCAAGATAAGAATTTGTCATGGTCAAAATTTCCTTAGATATAAATACTGGGTTTTCAAGGAATGTAGTCGCGTATTATAATAATAAAGAGGTGTGCTGTAAAAATGGTGTTAGTAACGATATCATGAAGTTGGTTATCTACTGCGTAGGTCCATCGACCATTGTGCACAGCGTAGAGTACATATAGTGAACCCTCAATCAGGACATTCAATCAATAATGTGAGTAGGCAATACGAGACCGCCAAATGTGGCGGCTATTGTCATGCATGATTACTGTGTGTACTGTGCATTGATAAATCGTGTAAGCTTTCTGTCATGGATTTTTATGGTTTGAAATCCTTTAATTGTTAATGATGTGTAAAATTTGTATTAAATTCAACAAATTCAAATTTGCATGAAGAAAATATGCACTTTTTTGCACTGCATTATGGTATTACTCAAGTTTGGTTGGATGTTTTTAGGATGTTTTAATGTCATTTTACAGTCGCCTTTCTTTCTGTAACTTTTAAAATTATAATTATAATTATAATTGCCAATTGTTCAGTACTGATGTACTAAAAATCATCAACAACAAAATGCTAAGTGCCGGAGACAAAAGTACCGGCAACATGATGGTGTGAATGCCATGGCATTGAATGCCATTTAAATGGAAATCAGTTTTCTCTGATTATAAATGTTATTTAGTTTTTCGTTAAAATTTCAACAGATTTTGGCTTTGATGAAACCCAAACATACTTTAAGAGAAACACCTCTTTATTGGCATTTGTATTTCCAATAAAAATGTATTTTACTCAACAACTCCCTAAGATTTAGGGTGAAAATGAAGCGGTCTCGTATTACCTTCACAGGTAGGCAATAAGAGACCATTTACCTCTGACGTCATTAAGCCTATTATCTAATTAAGTAAACAAATTTTAGTCATTATTATGGTACCTAGATAAATAAGACAAGTAACTGAAAACATTGGTAAAACTTATTCGTGTGTGTCTGTATCCATGTTTATGCTAATTATGCAAATGAGCTTAAGGGTCTCGTATTCCCTACAGTTACCCTATTAAGAAGCAGCATAACATTAAAAAACAAACAAACATGTAAACAAATAGGGCAAGAAAAAACAAGAATCATATTTCAAACCTCTATTTACCAAAATGAGTAGCTAGTTTACCCTTCTTTTTGGAAATTCTGTATTTCATTTCTTTGTTATTATTTAAGTAGGCTTTAAAGAGATCAGATAGGGGGATATTATTTTGAAATTTACAGATATATAATAATATTTCAAAGACAGAAAGATTTCTAAAACCTCTTCAATGTCAAATTGATCCGTTATTGGCATTCATTTCTCTATCATAAATTGCAAGATTCCCCATATTTTGTCTTGTTAATTATCATGATTTATATTCGCTCGGTCACCAATTGTTCAGGAGAGATCAACCCACTCTTATCATGGCATGGATAGTTTGTCGAACTGTTCCCAACTTAAAAACATTTTGAAGGGTGGTTTTCCTATATAAATTTGCCATCATATGGTTTGAAAATCTGGGTTTATCCCACTGCATACTCTTGGATCTTCCTTAGTGTTAGTCAAAGTTCGCTTTAGCTTTAACTCATGTACAAAAACAAACAAACAATAAATTTGTCTTTTCACAATTGCTCTCTTGTAGTATTTTTTTTTTATTATATACATGTTTTAATTACAGGAAAAATAAACTACATGTACATTGCCACACGTGGAGCCACACTGATAAATGAATACAAATATAAATGCTAACTATGTGAACCTTTGACCTCTGATGTATGTCAGGAACCCCTTCACATAACTAATGATTACCATCATCATCATCATCGTCGTCGTCATCATCAGCAGCAGCAGTAGCGGTCTGTCAAATGACAGCTTTATTGGCCCTGGCGGAGACCTTTGTACATGTATTTTGTACCCATAGTGGCTAGACCAGTCAAAACTATTATTACCTCTGTAAGATGATTATGTGGCATTCGCTACTGCCACCTGGATTGAGAGTGGCCAATGAGGGTTACTGTCTTGCCAAGGACATTGGTATTGCATTACCAATGCCACCAAACACCTTGTTAATGTTATCTCCAAGCAAGTGTTTAAATGCATGAAAATTATTGCCCCAACAAGATGACCATGTGGCATGCACCGCCTAATTGATAATCAAATGATAAATTTCTTCATTATCCCTCCGAAGCAAGACTTCTTCAATTAGACATGAAAATGGGACTTAGATACCTGTACTCAAATCTTTCTAATTAGGATGTTTGTTCCATCTTACAGAATAGAAATGTAAACAGAATAACACAAAGTGGCATGATGAATTGAATTTTAAAGACATTCTGAAAGTAAGTCGGATTTTATGAACAAGTAGACGACTCACCGAGATACTAAGCCGACATGCTGATTGATGGCAACTTTAGAAATTCATAACTTTCTCACGTTTTTATCATATTTTCCTCGAACTTTAACTGATCTGTTTTTCTCATTTTCTGTTTGATTGATCAACTGTAAAGCTACTCAGGATGTTTGTTCCATCATACAGAATAGAAATGTAAACAGAATAACACAAAGTGGCATGATGAATTTAATTTTAAAGACATTCTGAAAGTAGGTCGGATTTTATGAACAAGCAGATAACTCACCGAGATATATTTATCACATGTAGTAAACCTGAAGCTATGCTTTGAGAGATGCTACAGCTCTTTGTCTTCAGAAGCAAGACTTCTTTCAATTAGACAAGAAAATGGGACTTAGATACCTGTACTCAAATCTTTCTAATTAGGATGTTTGTTCCATCTTACAGAATAGAAATGTAAACAGAATAACACAAAGTGGCATGATGAATTGAATTTTAAAGCCATTCTGAAAGTAAGTCGGATTTTACGAACAGGTAGATAACTCACCAAGATACTAAGCCGACATGCTGATTGATGACAACTTTAGAAATTCATAAGTTTCTCACGTTTTTATCATATTTTCCTCAAACTTTATATATCCGATCTGTTTTTCTCATTTTCTGTTTGGCTGATCAACTGTAAAGCTACTCCGGTCAAATGAGATATATTTATCACAGGTACTAAACCTGAAGGTATGCTTTGAGAGATGCTACAGCTCTTTGTCTTCATGCTCAAAGCATGTTAGTTCTTAGGGGCTTATCAAAAGTCCCGTCCCGTGTCTTTGATCATCTTTCCCCCGACTGTTCTTTTACATCGGCTTTCCCAATCCCCCGTTGTTTTGTCTACCGAGGAATGGGGAATCAGAGGAGAAAAGACACTGAGCGGGAAAGACGCTAAAGTCTGCGTTCCAAACTGGCTCTGACTTTTGATAAGGTACCTTAATGAATTTCTAATAACATAGGAAATCAACCCTGCCACCAGGGGCAGGCGGGACTGAAATTCACTTAGGGAACCCCGCTGTGACTGGCCCCCTAACTTATAAAACATGCCCTCAAATCAACAACTGGTCCCATTTCATAAAACTTGTTATCAATAACAAGTTGCAATAACTGTTATAAGCTACTGAAATCCTTGCATTTGATTGGCTGAGAGCAAATTTGTCATAGAAATGTGGCAGTTGTTACTGATAACAAGTTTTATGAAACGGGCCCCTGAGCAGCCTTCAAGCCATGATAACAAGTGGCCCCAGGGGGAGAACTCCCCAAGCTCCCCCAAACTCCCCAGTCCATACTAACTACCCCTACCACTAACTTCCCATTCCATATATAGTTGTGAAGATACTTAGTACCAACAGTTTTGCAGAGAGACAGAATGAAACATACTGAAAAAAAAATTAGTGTGAAAATACCTGTTCCAACAATTAATAAATAAGTGAAAAGAGTTTGCATAAACATAAAACAAATTTAACATCAAGACATCCCTGAAACAAGCTTCCCATTACTGAAAAACTGATGTATACAAAGAATTTTCTGTACAGTATCAGCACACACTAATGATAAAAATAAAAGCACCTTGACATTTTAATCTCATTTATCTCTACTGTGAGATATTTTCAAGACAAATTATTTCATACGATGTGTAAAACTTCTTTTACTTATGAACATAATGGAAATGGTCATAAATTGAAGTGAAAATTGGTTTTGTCTGAGCAAAGAGGCATAATGAGCAAAAACCTTGGGGGGGGGCAGAAAAACAAAGGCTTTTTAATGTATTCAGCAGTAAACAGCTTTATTAAAAAAAAAAAAAAAAAATTAAGATGTTCTTTTTCCAGTCATATTAAGCAAACTGCACTTCACATTTATGTATCTTGTAACACATACAGGTAGATAGTAAACCACTTCCCATGCATTTTGCACACACACTTAAGCGAAATGTCTCACATCCAGTTATTAATTTGCTCTGAACAGTTTGCATTTTACTTAAAGGGAAAGTCCACCCTAGAAATTTCAGTTTCAATAAAAGGAGATAAATTTGAACAGCATTTTAAAAAAGAAATGAGCAAAATCAGTCAAAGAATAAGAAAATTACACTCATTTACATTTTCTAGTAAACTACTCTCGGCTCTGCAAATTGGCAACACTGATGACATCATTATGTGAGCAGGTCTCCATTCACTTTGTACATGAAATTTCACATTTCTCAATTTTCTTGGAAGTTAAGCATTTTCTAACCCCCATAGTCAATGTTTTGACTATGGGGGTTCAATTTTCTTGGAAGTTAAAATGTGAAATTTCAGGAGGTTGCGGGTTCGAACCCCGGCCGCGTCATACCAAAAGACGTTGCTGCTAGCTTCTTTGGCGTTCAAGAATTGAAAAGGATAGAGCAACGTCGATCTAGCGCTGCTCAGTGGCTGTCGGGCCCACGATCAATTGGGCAAAAAGAATTTCTTTTCTCGGACAATAAAATTTGGAGATTTTGGAAATTTTGGCTGATGAAGAGGTGGTATTAAAATGATGAGATGGCCATCCCGAAGGCCATGGAACCAGGGGGTGGTTCATAAGGCTGTTCGTAAAGTTACAAATGACTTTACGAACAACTTCAATTTGGCAAGCCAGATGTGATTCTCTATCATTATAAATCCCATCAGCTAAAGATGAAATATGCAGACATAGAATAACATTACTACAGTTTACAAACATCTTTATTGCATATTGTATTTTTGCCACAATTTAAGTGAGATTATGGGAAATGCTTGTTAAAGACACTCTATTGTGGGCTTTCATGGGGAATTTGACACCATGGGTGCTTATATCCAGTAACAGGTGTTGGCATCACTATGAGTTTTATGACCAACAGACCTTATGTAATGCTCTGTATATTCCACCCTTCGCTCCGTATAGCAAAGTCATTATCTCACTTTCCCTGGCCCGAGAATGCCCGAAGCAGGCCGAAGAATGTTTGTGGTGGGACAGCTTGTTTTGTTGTGCTTCAGAAATGTAGCTCTATTACAGGTATTTCCAGTGCTTTTCACAAAGTCTGGTGTCAGCAAATTATGATTCACTCCCCAGGAAAGCCCACGACAGAATGTCTTTAAATGTCAGGAAAAATTTTGGGCATCCCATTTGGCACTTCATGTTCAAGTCATTCGTAAAGTCATGCGTAACTTTACGAAAAGCTTTATGAAACACCCCCCCCCCCCCCCCCAGGTCCTACATTTGAACCTGATCCACGAAATTCGGACTAAAGACCTTGAGCTCAAGAAACTTGATTTTTTTTTCAAAATTTAGATATACTGGAATTGTTCAAGTGTTCAAATAAATTAGCAGACTGACATATGCTACAATATCCCATTGACTTGTACACTAAAAATGTTAGGGGGATTTGTTGTGGAGGGTCTTATCTCAACAAGCCTTTATGATGTATCAAATATATCAGAAATTGATTGGTTCACAGTTTTTTGCCATCGGGCGACAAAAAATATGCCTCTGCGCTTTTTTTTTTTTTTTTGCCGCCTCATATCCCACTGACTTGTACATTAAAAATATTGTGGGGGTTTGCAGTGGAGATTTGTCGCGGGGGGGGGGTTCTCGCGTCATATTTGAACATGCCTTTATGATGTATCCAATAAAATGGGGATAATGGTAATACAACTAGCTTCAAGCTGTCACATAGCAATCTTATACAGAATCATATCATCAATAAATAATGAACATGCACATTACTGGATCAGACAAGCTTTGTAAATGCACAAGTTAATAGGTGTACCCACAGCAACATCGACGATCAAACTGGCTTTAAGTTATCCCCATACAAAGACATCTGTTGGGGAGTCTGGTCATTCATGAATAATGAACATCTTCATGTTGAGATTATATTCTGTGAATTCACAGGAAAACGTAGTAGGTATATCCCCTACAATCAGAATAATCCAAAGGCTCCAAGTGTGTGCTGTGCAGGGCTGTAAACCATAATAAATACATAATGAGACTGTTTAGCTGGTGGCTTCGCTTAAACATGTATCTACATGTCTTGTAAAAAGACAAGACTACAAAGAGAGTCTGTATGTACATGAATTATGTACAAGAGTCTTTAGGTCAATGCGTAGCATCAATTGATTGAGGGATTCACATTGTTCTCCCAGTCCGCCTCGAATGTCGGCCATTTTGTTCGCAGGCAAGATTTAAGGGGCGTGGCTTCTGTCAGGACCTCCAGCTCACCAGGGTTGGGGGCGGAGCCTCTACCTTTGAGAAACATCACCTAGAAAAAGAAAAAGGGACACTGCAACAAACCCATTTCTATTAAACAAGTTATAAATTTACAACTCTAATTCTCGATAACTAGTACGACTGTTTAGAATATTTACTTGATAAAAATCATCACTCAGTTTAGGTTTTATCTTGATGTTTATTTTATCTGACAGCTTAGAAAGCAAGTACATGGCAATAGATAAGAGGCCAAAGGGTCCATACCTGTTAACCCTGCAAGTAACAAAATAGGGAAAAATGATTAAGAAGCTGTCAAAAATAGGGACATTCCAGGGCCTCATTTCATAATAATTATCTGTAACAAATGCCACATAAATTTCTAGGACAAATTTGCTGTCAGCCAATCAGATGCAAGGATTTCAGTAGCTTATAACAGTTACCACGATCTGTTATTAATAACAAGTTTTATGAAACAGGGCCCAGAATTTCCTGCACATTACTATAGACAGATTTCTACAACAACTAGGGACATAGGGTAGTCAAGGGTGAAAACTGCTCTTTCCTTTCCACCCAAAAAAGGGACTACTCCCATTAAATACATGTAGGGACTACTGACAGGTGAGCCTTCAGCTTTAAAGGTAATAAGCAGTAGTGGGAAAGGTGGCGCTTTGAATATTTAACTACTTTGTTAGGTGGAATGAAAATTACTACATGAACTGATGTAACATAGTTGACGTTTTTTTGAAAAATATTTGTTTAGAAATCGCTAAAATATCAACGGAAGATGCGGCTAGTTCTCAGCGCGGGCCTGCATCGAAAATTCACGCATGTGTAAACAGTGTGTGCGAACCACTATGCGCCGTTGAGCCGAGAGCGTCGGGTAGGTGGTCCGTAGCGAGGGTATAAGGTAACGGTTGATATACGATCATTTGAATTGTTTTACTGAAAATCACCAGAAATCATGAATAGAATACTAGACTATCTCACTCAAGCATCTTTTCATGCAAGCCGAACAATATGAGACTATATTTGAGCAGTTTCATGCCAACTTTCATTTTGCTACCACTACTGTTTATTACCTTTAATTCCCATCCACTGGACTTGGTACACCCAATGGGTGATTTCAGGTTTGGTGTTTACCTTTTGGTTTAGTGTTAGGTTGATTTTTACATCAAACCAGCTCCAAATTAAAGATAAAATTGGTCTTGGGACAACTGTCACTTGGAGTTGAGCTGTCAATGATGTCATTTGGACCACTTTTGTAAACTCAGATTATGTGTTGGAGCTATGGAAGGCAATCTAAATTGTGTTTCTAACACCAACACCAGCACCAACACCATACTCGAAATCACCCATTGTCTACTGAATTCTCAAACTCTAATACAGAGACCACCTGGTTCTTGCAGGCAACGGGTTAATAAGGATTAATGTCTTACCAAAGGTCAGCAGGGTGGTGTTTCATAAAGCTGTTCGCGAAGTTACGAATGACTTTACGAACGACTTGAATATGGCAAGCCAAAGGGATTCTCTATCATTTTAAATCGCAGCAGCTAAAGGTGAAATATGGAAATGTAGATTAACATTACTATCGATTATGAACATTTTAATGTGAAGTATATTTTTTGCCATAATTCACTTGAGATTATGGGAAATACAGCAGGAAAAACCATTTGAAACTTCATATTCAAGTCATTTGTAAACTTAAGTCATACATAACTTTACGAACAGCTTTATGAAACATCCCCCAGCACCCACTCTTGGTTTTGAACCTGGGCACTTACAGTTACACGACCGCTAAACTACCGCCATGTCATCACACCTCTTCATTTCAAATGTCATGAAGACAGATTGCGCTAACATACATATATTTTTCAACTCCCATATTTTCATATATTTTTTCCTGTCTTCAACATTTCATTTCCTAGTTATGATCATCATGATGATCAACTGTCATCATTATATTATCAAAGGTTTGCAGATGATAAACACATGTAGATGTACAATCAAATCAAATATCATTAAACATTACCTTTGAATTTGGGTTGGATCTCCGTATCCCATTGTAGTGATACACTGTAAAGTACTCTGGCAATAACCTGTCAGGCTGGGAACATTGAATGAAAAGAAATATATATCAAGCATTTGGAATATGGTACTACGAATATGCACATATGTATTCTGTATGAGTGCACTGATGCACATTGGGCAGTTAGTGTGAGGGAGCCATTAAAGCAATGAACAGACATGGCATAGCTTGACTAAATTTGCTCCAATTTTTTTTAGTACAGGTTTGGTATGAATTGCAAATCATACACTGCATAAGCCATGTATTTCGCGGAAAAATATTTCCGTGATTTTGTACTAGGTGGGGAAGTTCGCGAGGGCTTAATTTCACAATTTTTGTGATGTTTTCATTACTGTAAATAGTCATATAATGAAGTTGAAATTTTCGCAAAGGACTGACTCACGAAATTTGCCAAAATAAACCACCATGAAAATAACCACTTAAACAGTAAGCAGGTAGATGCCTCACAACTAATACAATTGAAACTCGTTTAGCAATGATGTCAAATGAAACCTCTACTCACTAATTTTACTCATAAGCATACGCAGTGAAACCCACTCCCTTGACTACCTGCACAGACAGACAACTTGTCTATACAAACCACTGTTTCTGTTTTCTTGAACAGTATTTCTCATTGAAGCATTACCAAGTAACCTGCACATAAATCTATATTTGCCGCTCTCCAACCAGGTGTAAACGGGTACTGGCAGGAAGGAATTCCTTGAATGCTGTGAGCACTGAAAGTGGTAGCCTAGCTCAGCCGGGGTGATATTCCGAGCGCTTTGCACACCTTATTTGGTGGATACGTGCACTATATAAATATCCAATATTATCATTATTATTACAGAAAGAGCACCTGCCTAAAATAACCTGTCTTTTTTTTTTCCTTCAGCAGTCTTTATTTGCAAGTTTCCATTTGTATTAATATGAAATATGTTTTAGGTACCTCATCAGGAAAAAACTCTGCCATGAATGTGTTCTGCAGGACGATGCCACACTTCTCAGGATCTAGGCGCTGTGTCATGAACTCAACACTATATTGGATGAAAAGGAGTTTATAAAATAGCTCTATTACTTTAAACATTGGCATTGGTCAAACTGCATCACATGACAATCAACTTTTTTGCGCATCAGGGGGGTGGTTTAGACACATGTCTTTTAGTCCATTTTGACAGGAATGTGTGAAATAGTCACCGGATAAATAACTCTGATAATTCAATCAAACATCTTAAAATATTCTATAAAACATACAATTTTCCACTAAGCAGAAGTCCAATGTGTAGCTTGTGACCCAAGCAAGGTATACTCCAGCAACAATTCTCCCTATCGCATAAAGCTCTCCGAATCCGAATGCATCTGGAACTCTACTTTTTGGGCATGTAATTGCTGGGACACGAGCTTCCGCTTCTGACCGGTACAAGTTTGAGTGTTGTTGACAATGTGTTGGCAGGATCTTCCTGCAATGCTGTGTTTGCCCTAATGCTGCGTTAACCAGGGGAGGGGGCTGTTTCACAAAGAGTAAAGTTGGACTTAAAGTCGCACTTAAATTCCTAGTTACGTGCTATATATTACGCATCACCGCATTGGTGAGATGGTGCTCAGGGGAAGCGCGCTATTAGGAAATCTTGAAATCATGGGTTGAATACCGGATGTGCACTGGCTCTTAAGCAAGACTTAAGTCTAACTTAACTCTTTGTGAAACACCCCCTGATGCTGTAAGGGATAACGTTTACTTACTATTCAGGTACAGCTACTAGTTCTAGAGCCTCCAGTACATGTGGAAGCATAGCACACTGGATGAATCCACTCCCTTCTGTATCGTACTCACTGAACACTCTTCTTGCTTTCTCCCACTTGGTTTCCGTAGCGACCAGCGCTAACTCCTACAAGAATAAAACCATGACAGTGATTACAAGATATGTGACTCCATCTCACATTCATTCATGGTTTAGAAACTTGGACCGAAAGAGAATATTTTTTTTTTTAAATCTCTAAATGGCAAAGTCCAACATTTGTATTCTAGGCTCCAAAAGTTAGCCAAACATGCATGGGAATTCAGAAACATCGTCAGTTGTTCATTTTTTGTTCGGCGGGAGTTTTAAAAAAGTTTGAAATTTCTTGCAAACATTTCCAGCAGCCCGCGAACAACTGACAATGTTTCCAAACCCCTACGAATGTTTGGCTAACTTTTGGAGCCTGAAACATGAATGTTGGCCTTATGCAATTTATTTGACATTCAAATCCTCCACGACTTGTTTTCATGTGCATGCCCCACGAAAACTGGCCAAACTCTTCAGAGCACAAGTTGGAGAACTGTCTTGACCATATAACTGGTGGATTATTTCTCTTTGATGGATGGACAGATGGATGGGTCATGTGTTGAGAAAGGAAGATGATGAGCCTGTGAAAAGAGTGTGGGACCAGGGGCCCTGTTTCATAAAACTTGTTATCAGTAACAACTGCCACATTTCTATGACAAATTTGCTCTCAGCCAATCACATACAAGGATATCAATAGCTTGTAACAGTTATTGCTACTTGTTATTGATAACAAGTTTTATGAAATGGGGCCCTGTAGGGGGGCAGCATATTGTACGGGAAGGCAAAGACCAGGGAGTACAAGGAAAGAAATGAGGAGGGAAATCGGGAGGGTTGGGCTAAAAGGGGAGGATGCCAAAGACATGAGATAGTGGAGGTAGGGAGTGTCATCAAGACATGAAAGGCAATGACCCCTCGCAAGGGAATATGTCGACTTTAATAAACAATCATCATAATGATCTCTAGGTATTACTTAGTTGAGCAGGGGCTGTGCTATAGGGGGAGGGGGCAGGGGAATGACCACCCCCCCCCCCCTCATGATTTTTCAAGTGATCAAAAAAAGAAAAAAAAACAGGAGAAAAAGAAGGAAAAAGAGGAGGAAGAAGCAAGAAGAGTATGGAAAAAAAAAGAGGGTTGGGTCATGCAACTATATAATACCCCTAATTTTTCATTTAAAATGCAAATAAATTTATCTATGGGTCATCCTGACCCCCTACCAAAATACCCTGGTACCGCCCCTGCGGTGGAATATAACTTACTCTGGAGAAGAATACTGTGAGGTGAGTTTCACTGGCAAGCAACCAGATAGGGTGGATGGGACTCTTCAAAAAGGTTCCAACCTACAGGAACAAAAGCATATATGTTACCCAAAAATAGTTACAAAGCAAAGAGATAGGTCAGTATTCACTACTTACGAAACAAAACGATTCAACCCTGCGTGGTCCAAAATCATGCCTCCACCTCCCATGCAATTCTTAATATACGCACATCTCAACAACAGCTATATACTATCTCTTCCACCTAAAATATATATTTCAGTCATCTTTGAATAAACTCTCTGCCATATATGCCAAGTTATCATAGAAACACATTTTTTTGCTTTAAATACATCTCCTGAGATGTGTCACTGGTCACTGGATTCAGGCTTGCCCAAACACACCTTCTCCACTCCCCAGGAATATCTTATAAATATATTTCATGCACAATTCATTTGTGGACAGCAAGATACAAAGAAAATACAAATTAGCTTCTTACAATACTGTGCATGATATATTTCAAAAAAGTATGGCTGAAAGAAAGTTCTCAATATTTCCAGTTTAGTCGAGATGAAACAGCGATTCCATACTTACTTCACAATACTTGAGATTCTCTAGAATTGTCAGGAATCCAATCAATGACTGTTTGGAGATACCTTTCATTTCTGAAATAAAATGAGAACATGAGTTGATTATTCTCTTACGTGATAATTACTATCACAAGACTACATAAAGATGAAGATGTTCAGTAATACATGTAACAATTCATAGGAAATTTACTCTTTTCATTACTAATACTGAGACAGCGTTTGTATGTACCCTTGCATACTTCCACTGAATTTTAAAATAACAAAGACCTAATCAGACATAACTAGAGCACTCGGCCCCGGGGACCTGTTCGAGCACATGTATCCCCCGAACCTGTCCGCCATCCCCCATTTGGATGAGTTTTTGGGCCAAAATGTTGTACAATATGGCATTTCATGAAAATTTCATGACAATCGGGTCAAAACAGCAGAGCTAACAGTTCTAGAATATTTCCACAAAAAAATGTTGTTACCATGGCAACGATGACTCTGCTCACACCAAAAATGATAGGCATCTTCGCTTTACCATAACGCACCTTCATGCCAAATTTAAAATGATCCGAGAAGAACTGCAGCTGCTAGAGCGCTCACAAGAAAATTTCTGCTATTTCCACAAAAAAATGTTGTTACCATAACAACGATGACTCCGCGCACACCAAAAATGATAGACGTCTTCGCTTTACCATAACGCACCTTCATGCCAAATTTGAAGATGATCCGAGCAGAATTGCAGCCGGTAGAGCGCTCACAAGAAAATCTATGTGGCAGCGGACGCGGCAGACGCGGCAGCGCGAAGAGGCCAAATCCGTAGTATCCTCCGAACTCTGTTCGGGGGATACAATAAGAAAAACATGCTTTATTGGATAGGTCAAGAAACAAATCACATATGCATATCACATTTACTGAACATCCCTTATGCTACAAGTCCAAAGACTACAGTATTTTGATAGAACTATTATTTAGAATGTGCATAAATTTCATCAAACTCTTGTTCATAATTCTCAAATTTGCTGTTTAGATACAAATATTATGTCTCTTTCAGGTCTTCTTTAAGAAGAAAACATTACTAGTTGAAATTATCTTTAACTGAAACTATTACATTCTTCCTACTGTTTCCATCAAACCTACTGTCATTATCGAAAGCCTTATAAAAAATAATTAGAAACTTACGTAGACCAGCTACATCTTTCTCGTTATCAAAGACATTTGACACAGCCCGACCAGTCAGCATCAGGTTTATCAAGCATTGGCTGAAAATTACAAAAAGAGGTAACATTTCAACAGGGACCAACCAATAAAAACATTTTGCTCTACATGTCTGAATTTCAGACAAGTAGCCTATATAAAATATATTAGCTTAAAATATTATTTCCATAAAGAGAGAGCAAGTTCAAATACAATCTACTGAAAGGTGAAAGCAACTCATGAGTGCAAGATTCCAAAATACACACAGAGAGAAGTTACAGGTTTTGAAGATCTCCTCTAGTTCTAGAAAACAAAATAAAACAGATAGAAAATCAGGAGGAAATCTGCATAAATTAGAGTACTCAGGGTCTTTTGGAATTCTGCAGGGAAGTTCTGAAGTCCCAACTAAGCTTTATCAGATAAAACAAGCATACATGTAATCAAAATGCAATGAAAAATAAAGGTGAACACACTCTCTTTGTGATTTTTTCATAGACAAATACAGGAGCACATTTGAAGCCTGTTCATAGACCAGTGTTCTGCTGAGGGTCTTAGATATATCATTGTTTAGGAGGATTAAAAAGAATTTCTTCATGAATGATGCAAATTCAAGAAAAAAATTGGAGAATATACTCACTTGCCATGCCCGTAAATGCCATCTATAAGAGGCTCACTGGGGTCTTCCACTTCTTCTTGTATAACAGATAACCCCTACAGAGAAATTTCACCATGATAAAGATTAGAGAACACATAACAAGTATCAAAGGAGAATTTACAAAGGACTATAGAAAGAACAATACATGATGTAATCCTGAAAACTGTACATAAAATTATTATTATTATTTGGTTTGGTGTCACCTGTGCCTGGGAGGCGAAACGCGAATTGAATCACTGTAACCCTCAGGTCTCTCCTCCCGATATCACTGATTGGAAGTGTGCAGGTGAACCACATACACTGGGGTTTCCCCCTACTCTTATACGAGTAGTGCAGTGGGATCTTTAAAGTGCAAAGGTGGTGACTCTCCTTTACATGGGACCTCATTTAACGTCTTATCCGAGGGACGGAGTGTTTTCCACTGTAGCATAGCCTGCGTCTATGAAACAGGGGAGGGGCACGATAACACACAATGTAGGCTTCAGTCATCCACCTGGGTTGAACTCGAACCCACGATCTTTGGTTTGACAGCCAGATGCTTTACCGACTGAGCCAACTCACTCCCTCATGATATGATCATCATATGATACATGAGACCTAAGATTTGTATTATGTATGAGTTCAGTTTATTCATCTTGTAGCAGAAGCTGCAAGGGGGCACAGGAAGAAGGCAGGGGAACGAGGCACATACCCATATCCCAAATAATTGTTGGGGGGGAGAAAAAGAGAGTGACTTTTTAAAATTCACATTTCAAAAAAGGAAAAGAAAATACAGGAAAACTTAATAACCTTTTATGGTTTCCATTACAAGACAAAAGTAATCATAAACCAAACACATACATGTACATATATACATAGAGGTGTTGTGGATCAGTAGTGGATAAGTCTCCGGACTTTGAACCGCAGTGTCCGGGGTTCAAATCCCACCGCAACACTCGCGTCCTTTGTCAAGACGTTTATCTACATTTGTCACTCTCCACCCAGGTGTAGTAAATGGGTAGTTGGCAGTAAGAAATTCCTTGAATGCTCGAGCGCCTGATCAGGGTAGCCGTGCTAAAGCCAGGGTAATGATATGCAGCACTTAGAAACATTTGTATTAAGCGCTATATAAATGTTGCATATTATTATTATTATTATTATTATTATTATTATTATTATTATTATTATTATATACAACTTATATTATATCCCAGGTACAGTTTTCAGGGTAACATCATGTTTTGTATTCTTTCAAAGGAATGGTCCTTTGATTATTTTTTTCATATCATATATTAAGGAAAACTGTTCACAGGCATATGACTAAAATAGTAAGGAAAAAAATGCACACAACCTTCAAACATTATCTCTTTGTTGTGGAAGATTGCATGCACACATATAAAAGTAAAATTTCTGATACCCTGAAGCAGTTCTTATGAATAACAGCATCGGTGGATAACACTATGAACACGACGGACAAAGAAAGCGGACAAAATAAACAACCCCTCATTCTACCCTTCACAATGGTTCTGGTAGTCAAAAGAACATCCCTTCACTGCTCCTGTCTAAAATATGTGGAACAGGTGTCACATGCATATTCACCTGGAACTACATGATTAAACATAATAGCTGTGAAGGGATGTTCTTTTGACTACCAGAACCATTGTGAAGGGTAGAATGAGAGGTTGTTTATTTTGACCGCTTTCTTTGTCCGCCATGTTCATAGTGTAAGTCCCCGGACTGTGAACCACGAGATCCGGGTTTCGAATGCCATCATCCTTTTTTTTTCGAAGTTCAAGCAAAACTCCGGAGTGATTTTAATGCTATTGGTAAATGGATAAGGTATAATAAGCTACATTTAAATGTTGAAAAAACTAAGTCTATGATCATTGGAAGTAAAAAAAGATTAAACTTATGCAATAACATTTCTATTTCTATAAAGTATGAAAATGTTGATATTGAAAAGTGTAATAGTTTTAAATGTCTTGGTATTATTATTATTGATGATAATTTGTTATGGTCTGATCATGTAGATTATTTATGTAGGAAAGCATTTGCAGGACTTGCCATGCTCAGGAGAGTAAAACCATATGTTGATGAAGCATCAATGAAATTATTATATATGTCTTATTCAATCACAGATGGATTACTGTTGTGAAATATGGGGAAATAGATTTTTAGGTCAAATAGACAAGTTAACTAAATTACAAAAAAGGGCTGCAAGACTGATTTTGAATTGTAATATGTATACCTCATCTAATGAATTATTTTCGTTTAAAATGGATGCCCTTTAAGAAAAGAGTTGAATATTTCAGATGTATATTTGTTTTCAAGTGCCTTCATAATCTATCAGCAGTTCGTTTCCAAAACATATTTAAAGAATTTTCAAAAGTTCATAACATCAACACTAGACAGAGTGCTAATCATGATCTAGTTATTGGTAAATGTCGTACAGAATATTACAAGAGTGCTTTATGTTATGATGGTTTACTGCTATGGAACAATTTACCCTAAGGTATCAAGCAGATAAGTAATTTGAACAATTTCAAACTTTTTCTAAAAAAACATTATCTCAATCTTCAGTAATCCTGCCTAGACTGACCGTATATATCATGTATATTGTATAATGCCTGCAGTACCGTCTCTCTTCTCTCATATTCTTTACTCTTTTATCTCTGTGCTCTTTTCCTTTCTTCTTCTGCTTCTCAAGCAATTGTTCATTTATCTTTTTTACTATTACTTCTGTTAGATTTGAGTATATCTTCTATGTTTGTAATAATTTATTCTGGTATTTTCTATGGCTGTTTTATACTATGCAGTTGTTTGAATTTTAATTGTACATATTTGTATTGTTTTTTTATCCAGAGCCCCATGGAAGATCAACTCTTTTTGAATGGGCAACCCTGGTGAATAAATAAATAAATAAATAAAAATTTTTAAAAGACATTAATCTACATTTGCCACTCTCCACCCAGGTGTAAATGGGTACTGGCAGGAAGGAATTCCTTGAATGCTGTGAGTACTGAAATTGGTTGCCTAGTTGAGCTGGGTAATATTGGGAGTGCCTTGAGCACCTTGTTTGGTGGATATGTGCTCTTTACAAATATCCAATATTATTATTATTATTATTATCATTATTAACATTATCAATATCATTATTAACATTATCAATATCATTATTATTATTATCATTATAATTATAATTATTATCATCATTATCATTATCATTATCATTATCATTATTATTATCATCATTATCATTATCATTATCATTATCATTATCATTATTATTTTCATTATCATTACTATTATCATCATTATTATTATTATAATTATTATTATTATTACCATTATTATTACCATTATTATTATTATCATTATTATATCATTATCATTATTATCATTATCATTATCATTATCATTGTCATTATTATTATTATAGCAATGGAGAAATAATATACAAACCTTTGTTAGTAATACTGAGTATAAGAAGAGAAGAACTCCTCCATCACCAACAAACATGTGATAGGTGGTCATCAAAGCTCCTCTTAGTTCATCTTCTGACTTGTAGGTTTGTATTCTGGAAAAGACAATGTATTGTGTGAATGGGATAAGGCTATATGCTGGTATAGCATGTACAACATTAGGGGCCCATTCAGACATCTAGCAGCAAACCCCAGCATTTTCTAATACCCTACATTTATGATAATGAGATGCACATTAATGCATCAGTAATAGCTCATGCTTAAAAAAAAGAGAGAGAATTTTGCCCTATGGTTTGCAAAGAGTTGTGCAGACAGGCTCATGACATCATATTTTGGGCCAAGATTTTATAAAAATTTGATTGGTGAAGGAACAAATAGAACCTCACAAAATGTACTGCAACAGGTTTCATGACATTTGCTCCAGCAACAATTGCTCCCATAGAACCTAGCCACAAACTCAACACTAACCTTAAAGGCAAAGTCCACCCTAGAAATTTCACTGTTTCAATAAAAGGAGTTAAATTTTAACAGCATTTTAAAAAAAGAAATGAGCAAAATCGGTCAAAGAATAAGAAAATTTCACTCATTTACATTTTCTAGTAAATTACTCTCGGCTCGCAAATTGGCAACACTGATGACATCATATGCGAGCAGCTCTCCATTCACTTTGTACATGAAATTTCACATTTTCCCAATTTTCTTGGAAGTTACACATTTTCTAACCCCCATAGTCAATGTATGTTCAGAACAAATGCTTTTTACATAACATACTTTGACTATGGGGTTAGAAAATGTGTAACTTCCAAGAAAATTGAGAAAATGTGAAATTTCATGTACAAAGTGAATGGAAAGCTGCTCGCATATGATGTCATCAGTGCTGCCAATTTGCAGAGCCGAGAGTAATTTACTAGAAAATGTAAATGAGTGTAATTTTCTTATTCTTTGACCGATTTTGCTCATTTCTTTTTAAAAATGCTGTTCAAATTCATCTCCTTTTATTGAAACAGTGAAACTTCTGGGGTGGACTTTCCCTTTAATCCTTATCCTCACATTATTCAGAAATCAGAACCAAAACCCCTATCACCACCCTAACCCTAACCCTAAGCCTTTGGAGAAATTAAGGCAGGAGCAATTGCAGCAGGAGCAATTGTCGTGTCACCACTACAGCAATACAAGGAAAAATAAAATAATTATACATCTTTGATGATTTACCTGAGATTCCTGTGGAAGGTGACATGAGTGGGTTCCCCATCTGATGACCCTGCAACATTCTCTATGGTCAGTTCCTGTTTGTCCTCTTGCAAAACCAGCACATAGCATCCACTGGACACTGAAGAAATGATCTCTTGCATAGCACACAAGAGAAGGTGCTTTCGTTGGTCCTCTACCATACAATGCATGAAATAATCAAAATGATAACAGTAATAGTAATAATAATAGCAATAATGATACTACTACTACTACTATTACTACTACTACTACTACTACTACTACTACTACTACTACTACTACTAATAATAATAATAATAATCAACAATCAAGAATATGATCACTAAGCTGTGCCACATAGAACTGGGCTTCGAATCCCTGCTGCAGCACTAATATATATTTGCCACACTCCATCAAGGTGAGGTACATGTAAATGGGTACCTGGCAGGAATCAATTCCTTGAAATGATTGTGTGCTGTAATGGCTGCCAGGCTACAGCTGGGTTAATATCCAAAGTCCTTTGGAAGCACTTAGAGAGGTTAGAATATAATGTGATATGCGCTATACAAAAACGGAATATTATCGTTATTATCGTTATATCTATGCACAATGGATGCCTACCATTAATTTGTCTCCAGCTTTCTGTGCCCTCTTCACACTGGCTCTCTTGACTGAAGAGAAGATTCTTAATAAGGAATGCCTGGAGAGGGGCAATGATTGCACAAGGTCCTCCTTCATACTGCAGAAGCGCCATGGGTTCATCATCACTGAATACAAAACCTACATTGGACAGAGAGTGAAAGATACAGAAATTACAAGGACACAGGACTGGGGCTTGTGAGTCCGGATGCCGACCACACTTACAGCCATCAATTTCGCCAATGAATTTCAAGAAAAATATACATCAAACAGCACCACATGTACAGTCAGGAGTCCTAAACCTACGCGGGTCTTAAAGCAATGCATCCTGAATATATGTGCAATGCGACGTGTTCAATGCAAAAAAAAAAAAAACTTCCGACATAACTGAGCAACAAGAATACTGATCTTTTAAGGTTTGCCAAAAAGGAATCAACAATTTTCCTTTATTAATTGTGCAAAAAAGATTACTTAAAAACTGGGGTAACATTCACACCAGTCGGTATCAAATTCAAGATCTTCATTTACTTATTACATGTGTGTTGCTCAATTCAGGAGACCTTTATTTTGCCAAACAAAACTTGACACTGCCACTGGCAATGACATCAACTTGAAGCAACACTCGGCATAACATACCAGTACATGTACGCATGTCATCATATGTGCAATTCCATAGCCATCTTGGGAGCTTTATTTCTGTAAAGAGTCTGGACGCCCCCTCCCTCCGCCCTGGTCTAATAATAAAATTGTGGGAGGCCCTATGACTGTGCACCTAACATTGCATTTAAACTTGACGAGCCTTTTCTTTGGTATTCCCCTATAAACAGTAATGGCTGACCTCATCTTTGAGAGTAGACTGTTCATTTAATATGCTAAAATCTCATCAAAATTCGAGGAAGAACGTCATTTTTACAAAAAAAGGCGATGGTGTCAATTTGACATTGCAAATAGAGAAGACTCCCATGTCTGCGCACTCATTCACTTTAAATGCAGTTCTGGATATTTGTATGAACGGTGGCATTTTCAAGGCATGTGAATAAAAAATATGCAAAATGTTATTGTTTTCACTAGGCTAATAACAGCTGGATCTAACACCCAGGGGGGCCACTGTCATTACAAGGTGGACACCACGCTCATACATGGACTTTAAGAATGGACCCTAAACAAGTACATCCTTCCATCTCAGAATACTTAAACAAGTATTTTGTCATGTTTTCCCCATCCTAAACAAGTATGGTAGTGTATCCTATTACCGAACACTTTTCATAGATTCAGTCATATCAAATACAATATTCTCTAAATGTTTATCAAACTTCCACCATGAATAATCAAATACCAAGAGAAAATGAAGATGTAAAAATTTTATAGAGGCAAGTAGTCTTTGATCCGACATCACCTTCCGATCGCACCCCTCTCCACATACGCGGTGTCTTGGTGACCTGAGAATGGAATTGTATTACCGAATGTGCGTTTCCTATGGGAAATGTACCAAATTGACAATCGCCTAGTTTGACCATTTTTTGCTTTTTGAGAAAACAATGATATCACAAAAGTGTTTTTGCCTCGTTTTTGTCATCTTCCTTTTGAAATTTAATTGTGGGAGAACGTTGCATAGTTCTAAGTGTAAGAAATTAATTTTGGACGCGTAAATGCGCGCCTTCGGTAATACAATGCTGTTCGGTAATACATGTACAATCACCGACTATATTTTCAAATGATCAAGCTGTTGTAAAAGTATACCCTTTCTTCCTGATTTTTGCAATTTTGATACGGTACCCTTTTCACTGTACGCAAGTACATCGCCCGTCCATGAAAAACAACCCTTTTTAATGCATTTTTGTGTACAAGCATGGTGTCCACCTTATGTAATGGCAGTGCCCCCCCCCCTTCCCGGATCTAACAGTTAGATCTAACGTTAACCCATAGAGGTACAGTGTCACCTTTAGGAGACGCTTTTGCAGTATCTGTTGGTACAGAATGCTGGGCAGTACATATCATACATGAGCAGAAAGAGAAAAATGCACTGAAAAATTTGAGCCCATTCCCATCGCTGTATGGTGTGGCGTTCTCGAATTAGAGCAGTTTAAGTGTAACTAATCATTAATCTCTTTAAATTGGCAACACAGTGAATAATATATAATCACTATTTCTGTGTTCAAATTGGCAATTTCTGATTCAATTTTACAATTATATTTCATTTTGGTTTATGATATATCCATATTTATTTTTTTCAAGCTATGTAAACGTGGAAAAAAAACCATTTGTATTGCCAATTTGAGGATTGAAGATGATTAATTTAGACCTCAAGAAAGCTCTGTACTGCTATGGGTTAACAAAGTAACTGTTATGATGGGGGGTCGGGTGTCCGGACACATAACAAAAATGAAGCCTTCTTTTTTGTATTTGGATTAAACAAAAAAATATGCATTGAATAGGTCTAGTGCTAATCATCACCAACATTTGTTCTCTATAATATTGTCTAACACTTGTATTAAAAAAATTAAGAAATATTGCTTGTAAACTTTTTCTAATGGCTGTTTAAAATAGACTGTCCGGACACACAACAACTGGGATACATACATGTATGGTTTGTTGCCCTATGTCTGCGCAGTGCCCAAGTCTGCACATACGCGTAACTGCGCGATTTTAACATCACAAAAGACGCGACGAACATATCATCTTTACAATGCTTTATATCCATTTTGATGATATGAATCAGCGAAAAAATGAGGAAAAACTGGTGTAAAATGTCTATTTCATGTATTTTTACTCACATGCCCTGAAAATGCCACCTTTCATGCACACAGGGCAACATTGGTATGCCGAGCTGTGCAAATTTATGACATGCTGCCCTCTATTGTAAAAGATTGAAATCACTAAACTAATCAACAAATTCATGTAAAATATTTGCTTTTTATACCTAGGATAACAAAATATCCTATTTCCATTCCATTCCTCCAACTGGATGTAAATTATCTTGATCAAATGAATTTTGAAAAATATTTTTCTGATCACTGGTGACACAGCACTTGCTCCTCTGTCCCCAAAAATTCAGTGATAGAACACCACTTTCCTATTGTCAGCAATTTGCATGCTACACATGCTACAGCACGACTGCTGTGTGAGGTTAGTATAACCGAGCACTAGTGTGAGTGCCTTTCATGCAAAGTGAATGAGGGCGCAGACATGGGAACCTTCCAATTTTTATTTTTATTCCAGTGAAAATGACATTGTTCGTATTCGAATTTTAATGAGATTTTCGGCACAATTACTCTCTAGAACATGAGGATTAAAATGAGGTCAGCCATTAATAGAGGAATACCAAAGGGAAAACTTGTCAATTTCAAGTGAAATGTTAGGTGCGCAGACAATTCGACAAGGGGCCCCCCCTTCATACATGTAACTTAGATCTGATCGCTGAAAATGATATTAAGATTTTATGTTTGTTGCATATTTTGTGATCTTAGAATCACGCAGTTACGCATATGCGCAGACATGTCATGGGGCACCAGTCTAAACTCTAATGTAAGCTTTATTTCATAGCTTGCTTTTTTTTTTTTGTTCATGATTTTTTTTAAATTTTTTTTTTATTTCTGTCAAACCTTAACGTTAGGCCTAACGTTAACACTAACCATGCTCACTAACAGTTACAGTCTAAAAAAGATTAACACTAGTAACATGACTAACGTTAGACCGAAGTGTTCTGTCTCTAACATACAGTCGTCGTTAGCCTCGTATTTTGGTAGGGTCGGCACTCCTCCTTTATAGAGACAGAAGCGCCCCGGTACGTTGTCCATGCAATCTCATTGTCATGAGCACGACAATGAAAAACTACCTCAAATCATTGATTTTCTCCTTTTTTCATGGATATAGAACATATCATAATACGCTGTAGAGTATACAGCTTACCGTTTTCATGATTGATTCATTTTAACTCTCCATTTTCAGGTAAATCCAGGGTCCTAACGTTAGGTCCTCTCAGTTGAAAATCTTGCTTCTATCTCTGTTCACCTCCGCGCTTTTCGCAGGGAGATCAGCGGATTGGCCGTATTCAAACGATCGACCACGCACGTTTGGGCATACATGTATACGTACGAACGATGTTGTTGTTGTTGTTTCGTATTGGTCGATCGTTCGAATATACCGTTGAAATGCGAGAGTCGCAAATTCGCTGATCTCCCTGCGAAAAGCGCGGAGGTGAACAGAGATAGAGGTTGGCTGCTGCAAGATTTTCAACCGAGAGGACCTAACGTTAGGACCCTGGATTTACCTGAAAATGGAGAGTTAAAATGAATCAATCATGAAAACGGTAACCTGTATACTCTACAGCGTATTATGATATGTTTTATGGCAGTGTATACAGCCACACGCGTGTGTCTTTACCTTACGGCCACACGCCTGTGGTTGTATCCACAGCACCGACATGAGGATACAGCCACACTCAACTGAATTCCCACTTATACTCTGCGCCGCTACAGCTATCGCTGGTGTGTATGTATGCACTGCACAAGCGATGTGTCTGTGTTGCCAAACCCCAAAACTTGGATCGTCACGAAGGTTTTATCTCTTGAAATTCACTGAAATACAAACAATATTGTACTATATTGTCACCTGCTTGCTGACCAGGTGAGAATGAAGTGAAAATATTGTTTGTATAATAAGTGAAATCGAGAGATAAAACTTTCGTGACGATCCAAGTTTTGCAAGTCGCAACACACACCATCGCATGAATACACATCGCTTGTGCAGTGCAGTGCACACTAGCGATAGCTGTCGGGGCACAGACTTCAAGTGGGAATTCAGACAAGTGTGGCTGTATCCTCATATCGATGCTGTGGATACAACCACACGCGTGTGGCCGTAAGGTAAAGACACACGCGTGTGGCTGTATACACTGCCATGTTTTATATCCATGAAAAAAGGAGAAAATCAATGATTTGAGGTAGTTTTTCATTGTCGTGCTCATGACAATGAGATTGCATGGACAACGCACCGGGGCACTTCTGTCTCTATAAAGGAGAAGTGCCGAACCTACCAAAATACGAGGCTAACGACGACTGTTAGAGACAGAACACTTCGGTCTAGACTAACGTTAACAGTTAGAATAAGTTAAACCTAACGTTAGATCTATTTCAATAATAAAAGGTGAACATTTATTCCAAGGATACAAGTTTTACTAATATGGTACAGCATTTACAATCACATTACACAAGAACACGACAAACATAATGTTGACTTCTGACTTTTATTATAATATTAAGCTAAAAATAGTGTGTGAAAATTCTTACCTTGCGACCATCGCGAGAACACGTCTTCTTTCAATTCACTTCCCCATGTCATTTTCCGCACTTCTTCAATTGGATTAAGGACAGATGAACTCCCTGGTTCTTCTTCATTTTGCTGACTTGTCGATGCCATCACAAGTGTGTCAAAACTACTTTTAAAGAGCTGTCTTTAACGAGTTTTTGCTAGTCAGTCTCCATTTCCGTATGAATGTATGTGTGGGACTACGCAAACTGAATATCTGCAAATTGTTCTGCGAGTTTACATTGAGCGAATGTAACGTTCGCAGAATCACCTCTCGTTCATTTTATACATAGTGCGGCGACTATTTTCTCACGTCACGCACAATGTGAACGCACGCTTCTAATTCTGCGAAAATTATACGTTTGTCTTGTTTACCAACAGATGGCGTTTGACCACTTCAAGCAGAGAGGATTTATAGGGCCAGTCATGTTTTGCTGTATGGAAAATTATGTCTTTCTCTATAATTTCGTAATCTGAAATATATATAAAGGCGAAAATCTTTTTTTTTTTTTTAATATCTTTTTTTAAATTATGTCTTTCTCTATAATTTCGTAATCTGAAATATATATAAAGGCGAAAATCTTTTTTTTTTTTTTAATATCTTTTTTAAAATTCATATTGATATATCGAGAAAGAAATGATGCGGCTACAAACTATCCCACAGGTCAACAAATGAAAAAGGTCCCAACTGGGTTTAATGTGAAATGTTTTTTTTTTTTCCTGCCATAACAAGGAACCATAGCTATCAAAATCTGCTCGTTTGCTATATATAAATTGCCATGTGGTGGATTTGACTTCCAGGACCACACCATGGAAGCGCATCGGGATTTCTTTTTTAAATACCAGATTTAAAAAAAAAGTCACCAGTATAAAAACCAACTGAAAGGACTGACTGTTCCATGTCCCTCCCGGTCCATCAAACTCCTCTCTATCTCTCTGTGACTTTTTTTTTTTTTTTGTTGTTGTTGTTCTATCTCTCTCCTTCGTCTATCCTTTCCTCACCCCCTCCTCCTCTGCCTTCTAGTCCTCATTCTTGCTATATTATTTGCTCCTCCTTCTCCCTCCCCATCTCTAACTCTCTTTCTCTCTCTCTCTCTATCTGCATTTTGTATTCATCCCGTCTCTTCCTTCTTCCTCCCTCTCTCCCTTTGTGTCTATCTCAATCTCTACTTCCTTCCCCCACTCCCACCCAACTAGCCTCTATCTTCACCTTCAATCTCACTGCCTCTCTCTCTCTTTCTCTGCCAGACTCTCTTCCCTTCTCCTAATTTCTCTCCCTGTCCCTCTCTGATCAATCCTTCTTTCCAGTTTCCACTCTTTCTCTTTTTCACTCCCTGATAAGTCTCCGTCTCTTCCATATAACAAAGGAGCATTCATTTCACCCCCTATGTTCTCAACGATTTACTCTCCTAATTTTCAAAACTGATAATTTTCAATCTCATATATCATGACATCAAAACAGTCATGAACACAATGCATAGCCAGAAATTTTCAATGGGGGGGGGGGGGGGGGGCCCAAGGCAAGGGAGCGAAGCGACCGAGCAGGGGGAGAGTGTGGGAGTGGGTATCCTCCCTCCCACAGTAGGGAGATTTTCGAAAATTCGTGCATGAAAATGGCATTTTTCAGCACCTCCAAAAATCTGAAATTCAGTATTAGGGGTAACTTTATGAGAAGTATGTGGCATATGATAATCCCTTATAACCCCCCCCCCTCCACTTTTTATTTTTTCCACTCCGATCCAATCAACATGAGATGATGGCCCCTGGCTGTGGTGCCGGAAGGCTCTGAGGTTACACACGACCAATTGGTGGACCCTAAGCTAGACCAGTGAAAATGGTCTACGAATCCAGTGTTTTTCAGGGAGGGAAAAAAAGAGTTAAGCGACCAAAGACAGTGATGAAGCTATTTCTCAACAGGGAAGGGTGTTTCCCCGCCTACAGTAGGGTAATTTTTGAAAATATGTGCATTAAAATGGCATTTTTGCACATTTCATTTCCATTATTAGGTGTAGGTAACAGTGGTATAGACCAATCCCTTTCTCTCTTAATTTTTGTACTCTCCGATCAAGAGGAGGTCATGGCCTCCTTATGCCCCCCCCCCCAGCTTCGCCTATGTCCTGGTCCTCATTCAAGCACTGACGGAATATTGGAATTAGTTGTGTTGTTAGCAGTACTGTTTTTTTTTTTGCTCGTCGATCAACAGGGGAGGGGGAGCCATGGCCCCTTGTCCCCCCCCCCCCCCCCCCCCCAGCTATGCCAGTGTGTTTTAGATTCACAGGCAAAGCAAGCCAGGAAAGAAAAAAACCCACTAGAAATAATGTACTTTAGTTCTTGTACATCTGCTCCCTAACGTTACAAGCCTGAGCTACAACAAGTAGGTACTAAAAATAAGCAACCATACATGTATGTATATCTGTTTTATTCTCAGTTTAATAAATATTGAACATACTGATATCAAGATCCGGATTAGACATCAAAATGATAGAAACATAGAAGTATGATGTGGAGTACTACTTCTTGATATGAAAGACATGTAGGTAAAACAAAATAATGACCCTTATAGATAAAATAAATGGACCACGGTACCCATGGTATAACCACGGTAAATGATGGTACATGTTCACATTACTGTGTTTGTATCATGGATACCATTGGATACCATGGTACTTTTTTTTTTTTTTTGAGGGGATGATCTTTCTTATTTATCATGCATATCTCATCAGTATCAACACTTCTCTTATAACCCATAGCAGTATAGTGTCACCTCTTAGTAACACTTTTGCCGTATCTTTTGGACTAGAATGCCAGGAATTATACATTATACATCTAAGCAAAAAGATAAAAAATTCCCTAGATATTCGAGTCCATTTCCAATGCAGTATGTTGTGTTGTTCTGGAATAAGAATGATCTAATTGTAACTAATCATTAAACTCTCTAAATTGGCAACTCTGATATAGTGATAAAGTATATAATCACTATTTTCACGTCCAAATTGGCAATATTTCTGTTAAATTTAGCAATTTTCATTCATATCGGTTCATGTTAAAGGAGAATGCAACCCCGGCATCAGTGTGCTCTTAGTGAATAAAGATGACCAAGAAGAGTAAACAGTGAAAGTTTGAGCAAAATCAGACAATCTGTTCAAGAGTTATAGATTTTGAAAGTTTCAGTAAATCCTTATTATTGGGATCTTTGAGTTGGCAACTTTGCCAACATCTGTGATGTCATCGTGGACAACTCTCAGTTCATTTTATACATAATATTTATTTAAAAAAAAAAAGATTTATATGTAATTTCAAGTCAGGAAACAACCATTCTTCCCCAAATTCTTGCAGAATTGATGTTACCATGTCATACTCAAGCAATAAATCATAAGAATTTTTATTTTTCTCGTAAATAAAGAAAATGTTAAATTCTGTGTACAAAATGAATGGAGAGTTGTCCACGATGACATCACAGATACTGGCAAAAATTGCCAATTCAAAAATCCCAATAATAAGGATTTACTCAAACTTTCAAAGTTCATACAGTAACTCTTGAACAGATTGTCAGAATTCCCTCAAACTTTCACTGTTTACTCTACTTGTTCTTCTTCATTCAGTGGAAGCACACTGAAGTCTGGGTTCATTCTCCTTTAAATATATTTTTTAAACCATGTAGGAGTGGAAACAAAAAGAATTGTTGTCAATTTGAGGAGAGGAAGCTGATTAATTCAGCCCCTAAGAAAACTCTGTATTGCTATGGGATAATGTCATAAAATTAAGATATCAAACTTTCATACACATGAATCCTGATTCCCAACAGTGGGAAAATATGCAATTCTGTTTTCAAGGTATCAGGATAGCACCAATCTATTATCATACGCATAGTAAATTAATGGAAAGGCCAACTGTACAAAACTATATTCAACAAAGATTTCAAGGTTTATCATTCCTGCTACGCTAACAAGAAAGGCTCCACAAAGAGGATAAGTTATCTGTGAACCCATTCTGTGACAGAGCCACTGGGCAAAATAAGATTTTTGCTTTACCTGGGGGGCATTTCATAAAGCTGTTCATAAAGTTACGCATAACTTTCCAAATGACTTGAATATGAAGTGCCAAACATGATGCTAAAAGTTTTTCCCGATGTTTTAACAAAGTGTGACTACATTTCCCATAATCTCAATCAAACTGTGGCAAAAAATAGACTTCGCAATAAAGAGGTTTGTAAACGAAACTAATTTCAGTCTACGTCTGCATAGCTGATGTGATTCATAATGATTGAGAATCCCATTTGGTTTGCCATATTCAAGTCATTTGTAACTTTACGAACAGCTTTATGAAACACCCCCTGGTATGTTAAACATTTTATTTCAAATCTAAGAACATTTAAGGGAATTACCATCCATTACCATGAAACTAGCCATGTGAAGAGAGATAGAGACAGTGTGCACTTTATCGAAGAAGTGCACAAACACATCTCACCATCTTTGAATGAAAGTTGCATGGACTAGTTCTTTCCATTCTAAAATGCAGGCAAGCACCTCATGCTAACAGCATTAACTGAACAGATAAAACAGGTCAAAATAGACAAGGATCAAACAAGATGAATAAATGGAAAGAAACTGAAATGAAGGATGCTGCTGCTGACTTTAGAACAGCAGAAGTCTATCATTATATCCAATCCAACTTCAATCTTTTTACTGACTTGCAAATTATGATACAAGAAATAGCCGATACAATTTTAACTTACCAGAAAGAGTAGATGGTACAGGAAATTTGTTTTATTACATTAGTATAAAACACTGGAATTCCCTTCCTAATAATATGAAGAAAAAAAATATAGAAAACTTTGCTCATTTTAGGAGGAAATTAAGGGAAAACCTATCACTTGAGAGTCAGAGAAGAGAGCAAATGACATGGTATATGACTGAAATAGCCTAAATACAGACCAATTTTCTTTTCTCTGCCAGGTGGATTCATATTTTCTAATTTTGTATATGGTTTTATTGTTTAAGAAATCATGTATAATCTTGATTTTTTTTTCATTTTCTCAATCTGTAAATATAATAATTTCAATTTTAATTATTAATTTTGCATGTTTGAGGATCCCACTAGAGATAAGCTCTCAAGCTTTCATGGGTTATCCTGCTCAAGCTTCTTCAATTTTGATCTGTTTTTCTATTGTTTTGTGTTTGAAGCTTGGCAAATAAAAATCAATCAATCAATCGGTTGATCAATCGATCGATCGATCAATCAATCGATCAATCAATCAATCGATCGATCAATCAAATAAGCCCTCTCGGCTCTAAGTTCTGCTTGACCAGTTCAACTACTGCCAAGGAACCAATGATATAGTGAAACTATTCATATTGTTTGTTATAAATATCTCATTCATGAAACAAGCAGCTTTTCAGTTCTTCAGACTACTGATAACAGACTGAATGCAATTAACCAATTCTCCCCACTGAAGATAGCTCTCCGAATCTGAACACATGCGGTGCTCTAATTTTTTCGTATGTAAATCAGCTGATTTGATGGGAAGAAAAATTACAGTACGAGTTTAAGCGTTGTTGATAATGTGTTGGTAGATCTGGCTTTCCTTCTCAGCTCACAGGCAGTTCACACATCTTCTGGTAGATGCTTCATGAACTTTCCTTTCCTGATACCAAATTATTTGGTATCAGGTTGAACTACTTCTTCAGTGATCTTATTTGTTGCATTCATAAGCTTCTGCCAGAGGTCATCTATGTCTGTGTCTTCCAGCTGCAGCACTCCAGACACGATCTTGTCGTCCCTAAATGCCACACCGAGTACTGCAAACACTCATTGTATTACCTATGTTATTGTGGAATAATTTACCAGTCAATATACAGGAGTTGCCCTCTTTGGTATCTTTCAAATTTAATATTAAACAGCATCTCAAGTCAATGGACGTATAAAGGACTCATTGGCACTCATTACTTATCAATTGTCTGTTTCATATTTTTCAATATCATTATCAATTTCCTTTTAGTTGTCACGTACCGTAACTTATTTGATTATTCTATTTTCACAAACATTCACCTTGATATATTTAAGTGTTTTTCGTATGCTCTGTTTTAATTATTACTTGGCATTATTGTATTTGTATGTTGAATGCTTTTATTTGTACATTGTATGTTGCATTCTTTTATGTATGTTTTGAGGGACCTCATGGGAGATCAACTGATGTTGAATGGGCTACTCCGTATCAATAAATAAATAAATAAACAAATAAACAAATAAACCAATTTGATCTACATGTAGGAAAGGTAAATACCATTACCTACAAAAATCAGTTTTCAAAATGAATATTTCATTAATTTTTTTCTTCCTTCACTGAGTATCTTGTGATTTATCACCTATTGGATAGATTATATTTATACTGTTGTTGGTCAGAGCCTAAACTAAGCCAAGGTACCTAACATTTGATATGGTACAAAGGTGCATTTGTACTTTGATGGTCTGTGACTCCATGTGCAAGGAATTAGGAAATAAATGAACTGTCTATTACATACTGAGGCATATGCTATTTGGAAATATGGTTTGAACTTAGTTGGGGGACCAAGGCTTTAATGGCACTGAAATACAGATATTGAGCCCCAATAAGTTTATATTCAATATAAATGTTTTTGAACAGCATGGCTAGCATGAAACAGGCACTTCTTCACAATGTTATCATTGCAATAATAATGCGGCAAATAATTTCAGTGACATAAACTGAAAATGAGGCCACAGCAAAAATGAACAGGCATCTCACTTTTCCACCAAAACACTGTCAGCTACCCTTACAACTAGTAGTTTCAGAATGTCCAATACCTCCAGTCAGAGTGCGCCTCACTTTTCCATTAATATACTGTAGGCTACCCTTACAATTAGTAGTTTCAGAATGTCCAATGCTTCCAGTCAGAGTGCTCAGTCAAGAGAGATGTTCAACTTTCTTGCAGACATCTTGACCTGTACACAGATGAAAAAGATAGAGAAGAAAGAGTAAAGCTCTAAGAGTCATACACAGCTCCATGTACAGAGTGTTCTAAATCTACTTCTAATATTGTCATGACAGCTGCTCATATTCAACACGAGTGATCCATGATGAAAATTCTCTATTGGCTAACGAAGCCCCTAGACCTAATCATCCCCAACCCCTAGAAGCGACCTTGATGGGGTGATAGAGAGATGGGCATGATAAAGATGAGAGGGGAAGATTTCACACACTTTTTTTTTTTTTTTTTACTAAGGTCTACTTCTGCCAATTGCTGGTCATATTGCTTCCTTCAAAGTTTCATTTGGTCTTCATCTAAATCATGAGTGACTTTTGGACATGACAATATCTTGGAACAAGTGGAATATATATATTTGCTCCTGCCCATTCCTTTCCAGCCAGACCTCCCAGCCAGAGCTTGCTTACACTATTACTAAGCCCGAGTCGATTCGGTTTGAAAACTGGTGCTCGATCATCGCTATCGAGCCCCGGCCCTGTTTTGGCTAAACCGGCGCATCGATGAAAATAAAGGAATATATAACAAAATGACAGTGTCAAAAGATTTTGAAATTCAAACGGTTTAAGAACCAGAATTCTATGATAGGGTCTAGCTATCACAAAATATTATGTTTCAAACCTTAAATCAAAGAAATAGAACAATGGAAGTAAGATTAACTTGCTGGATTTCTTGCGTTTTTATCCTTGTCTACGATGTTGTTCGATGTTAGGAGACCGCCGTATTGTAAACAATAAACAATTTATACGCTTGTTCACTGCAAGATGGTGCTATATCGCTGGCTATATCAGAGCTCTTGAAGCTATACAGCCAATCTCCTGAATCCTGATCGAAATCTTGTGATTGGCGATGTAGCCAGCAATATAGCGCCATCTTGTGGTGAACAAGCGTACATATGCCTCCGAACGACATCATAGACAAGGATAAAAACGCAAGAAATCCAGCAAGCTAATCTTACTTCTTCCGTTGTTCTATTTCAGTGATTTAAGGTTTGAAACATAATATTGTGTGAAAGCTAGACCCTATAATACAATTTTAATTCTTGAACCGGTTGAAGTTCAAAGTCTTTCGACACTGTTATGTATTTCTTTATTTCATCGATGCAGCTGTGATCCTAGGTAATAGTTAAGCCTGAGTCATTTCAATTTTTTGTAAACCGGTGCTCGACGGCTTTGCTACGGTCAAACACCGGACTGGACTGACCTCTAACACAAATTACTCCTTGGGTAGCGCCACCCTAAAAAGGTGGACAAGCCCTATTTATCTCTGGGAGTACTTGTCCTTCAGTAATGGTCTGTAGATAGTTGTCCAGGAGGTAGGTGTCCAGGAGAAAAAGTGCAATGGGGTTGTCTAAAGGCTTGTTCATATATGAAGCAACAAAAAGCATCTTATTTTGGATGTAAATGAATGGTGTATAGGGAAGCAAAAGGGATGGCGACAAAAAGTGTGGACCAATCAAATTCTTGTAAAATTAGCATAAAATATGACGTAGCATAAAATATGACGTCACAAGATTGTCTGCTCATTTTTTGGCAAAACTCTTGTTTATTTGAGCGTGAACTATTATTGATGCCTAAAAGCAGATCTCATTATCATAGGATGTGTGGTGAAAAAAACCTTGGGTGTTTTCCTGGGGGTTTGCCATGGGTATCTGGATGAGACTTTAGACGACAACCCCACTGCACATTTCCCCCCTCTTTGTACACCTACCCTCTGAACAACTATCTCTACAGGGAGCGAGTTGGCTCAGTCGGTAAAGCGTCTGCCTGTTGAACCAAAAGACCGTGGGTTCGAGTCCAACCCAGGCGGATGACTGAAGCCTACGTTGTGTGTTATCATGCCCCTCCCGTTTCATAGACGCAGGCTATGCTACAGTGGAAAACACTCCGTCCCTCGGATAGGACATTAAATGGAGGTCCCGTGTAAAGGAGAGTCACCACCTTTGCACGTTAAAGATCCCACTGCACTATTCGTATAAGAGTAGGCGGAAACCCCAGTGTATGTGGTCCACCTGCACACCCCCAATTAGTGATATCGGGAGGAGAGACCCGAGGGTTACAGTGATTCAATTCACTTTTCGCCACCCAGGCACAGGTGACGCCAAACAAATTACTGAAGGATGAGTGCTCCCACAGAAAACTAGTGATGTTGTTTGAGGGATAGTAATCAGGCAGTGGGGGTTGCCATCATCAACATGAAAACTAACCCTCTCACGATTCCTCTCCATGTCCCTCAGCATGGTGCGGACCATGGTCAACTGGTCCAGTTCCTCTTTCTTCCGCTCCTCTGCATCCTCCACCTGTCTCTTGTACTCCTGACGATGACCCTCCAAGTCAGATAGTTTCTTCTCCAGCACTTTGATCTCCTCTCTCAGCTGTTGCTGTTTGTGTGCAATGTTGCCCACTTGTTGCTACAAATAATAATAATATAGTTACATGTAAGGTCAAGATTTATAGATATTTATATGCTCATAAACAACATTATCTGCACTAACACATTCTTAAGATGAAAGAAATTTGCCCCGTTTCCCCCAAATCATCCTACGGTCTCGAGACAATTTCCTGAGGTTATATTGTTGCATTAAATTTCTAAAAATACCAATCTTAGCCAGCTGTCTTTCATTACTGTACACATCTATCTTGAAGAATATTTCACTTGAATATCCTCATACATTTTTATGTTAATTCTGACTATTACATTATGTCTTGTTCTCATATTTGTTTGATTGAATTATTTTGTACTTGGCAAAGTGCAATACCGAATTCATAATAATGATAATGAAATGTCCTCAGACTGTAATCAAACTACTTAATTCTTTTTTAAAAATCACCAGCTTCTACAGACCGCAAGAAAAAACAAACCTTATGTCTGGCAATTTCTCTGTTCTGTATCTCCACCCTCTCGATCACATCAGCTTCTTCACTCTCTAAAGCTTCACATCTGATACCAAGCGATTGGTACTCATCCTCCAGCTTTCTTGCTTCCTCTTTGGGGCTCATCTTCCTCCTCCGTGCACCATCCCCCTTCTCACTTCCTACATTCCTACTATCTCTAGTCTTTACATCATTGTTATAACCTCCAGCATGATGCATGTTTCCCCCCTCCTGCTTGGAATGGAGGTGTCCCTCATCAGAATATCTGGACGGTGCATATTCATGAGTTCTGTGGTTATCTGCATGGTGACTGGTTGAATGAGTTGAGACATGGTTTTGATTGGCATCTGAGGGAGTGCTGTGATTGGTTGGTGCTCGAGAGTGGGAGGCAAGAGGGCGGGTTCCAGAGTTGGGTCTCCTTGAGAAGGATATGATTTCTTGTAAAGTTGAATTCAGTGATGTCGAGCTGACTGCAAATAGAAACAAGATCATACTGTTCAATTCCAGCTGCGTAACAAAGTTTACAAATCAAATGACAAACATCACAAATAAAAGTTATTATATATAACTTTTATATACTTTTATATACTTACATATGATAGATATTTTCAACTCTACCCCATGGTTAGAAAATTGTACACTGTAAAAAAACTACAGTATTATCGATTGGTAGGTTCTCCAAACTTTTAGCAATACAGCACACAGATTTACCAAACAACCCACTTGAGAATACAAGACATAGGCCCTTTGGAATACATATTCTTCCCCTTTAAGTCTTGATGTCTCCTACAATAAATTTCATAGCATGAAACATGATTTCCTGTATATTAATCTGAATATTTTTCATGTCTCATAATTCTCCGGATTTATATAGCATTTAATACATCTTGGATGTCTCTAAGCGCTTTACAGAAATATCATTACCCTGGTCACTGGATTCAGGCTTGCCCGCACACAATGTATGCACCTTCTCCACTCCCAAGGGAGCATACCAGCCAGTTGCCATTTTACAGGTGCTCACAATGCTAAACAAATCACAATGACTTTCGCATCCTACCGGGTACCCACAATAAACACATGGGTGGAGAGTGGCAAATGTAGATTCATATCTTGCCAAAGGACATCAGTGCTGCAGCAGGGATTAGAACCCTGGACCTTGTGGTTCAACGTCCAGAGACTTATCAACTGGGGCACAACGTTACTTCTACAGTGAAGGAAAGCTCTCTGCGAGGAACTGACCTTGATGAAAAATCAAACAAGTCACTAATCTCTAGACCAGTGTCTTTGTCATACCTGCGGCCTCAGTGGGAATATCTAGCATTTTTTAAAAGTCAATGTTATATTTTTCTTCTTGCCGATACTTCCTTCTGCCTCATATTCCAAATTTCTGAACCGATTTTCAAACTCTTCATTACCAAAAGTGTCAATAGTTCAATAAGAAAAATAAGAATACAAAGTCTTTACAGTTCTGCTTGTTAAGCTATGGTCCTCTTTCAAAATATGTTTGTTAACTGTTGGGAGCATATTACATTATCACAACAGGTACTGTGATCAGTCACTGTTTTTCATCATTGTGGAGGTGTCCTGCACATTTATAATTGCAAATGTACCGTATAATCATTCAATAAGACGCTGTAATTGGGGGAAGTAAAAAAAAGTATGAAGAAAATCTGGTCACAATTACATTACTTTCAGAGCAAGATAATATCATGCAATACCTCGGCATTTATCTTGGCTCGTGAATGATACTGGAATCAAGACTGAAACATCTTAAAAGGACTAATAAGGCAGGTTTACTGTAAAAAATGGATAATTTATCACATTAACATACACTTTTAATACATCAGTAAACTATTTGGAGTTTATTTAATTTTACTCTCTCTACTTCTCTCTAGTAAAGAAAGAAAATCAAGCAAATTCATAAAGTAACCCCTGTCATATTTATGGTCTTTAGGCTACTGACAAAAATACAAAAGAAAGTATTTTTGAATCCTTTTCATTTTTCATAGTTGTTTGAGAAGCATGTATCTTACCTTTAGTTCTACAAGTTGGACATTTGATTCTGTCCTCTGCACATGCTTCACAGAGAGTATGGCCACATGGAACCAGAAGGGTTGCTGAATGGTCTGGTGGTACCTGTACAGAAAAAAATGGAAAAGGAAAGAAGAAAAAACAGACAAAACAGTTTTTCAAAATATGCTTTTCATTCAGGATATGAGTGATTTTCAGCATTATTATATTTGTTCGTATCTCTGACTGTATAGTGTTGTCTTTTGTCATCACTATATTTGCTAATGTTTGCATTTATATCTCTATTTTGTTAATATAAATTTGCTTTGCAAACAAAGATTATTGTAATTTTTTGTCTGCATATCATATAAGCCGATATTTTTGCATACAGATATTTCCACGAACTACAGGCTCGAGACATTTTAGCGAGTCATTGCTTGGGAAGCGCAAGTGCAGTGGCAGGTCGGTGTTGCAGTAAACTTAGTACATGAAAGAACCATATCGGCAGGTCTGGGGATTGGTTTTCAATTTGTTTTTTCCCCTGATACCACTATACTAGTAGCTTGTGATAAACGAAAAAAAAAAACAAACAAAAACATTAATTAGCAGTTTCTTGATGCATAGTGGGTTTTCAGCGACCCTCTTTCTCATTGCCCCACTAAAGCCACACATGCTTTGGAAAAAAAATTAATCAATGGTGCCGATTCCACATTTCTGGTGGCAGAATTTGGACTTCTTAGCTTAGAGGTAATTCTGGAGGTGACGACGGAGCTAACTTATGGTGAGTGACAAAGTTCTCTATGTGGTATGTTTTTGATACTATGAAAATCAGAGGACTGCTGCACTCTCCGCATACTAGCGATGGCAATAACGTGCCAATGACAATGAAAACCATTAAAGCAAATGTGCAGATATTTTCAAGGGTTGAAATGCAAGTTGCAATATTTCCACGTTGTTAAATCCATGATCGGTGAATGATGAGCAAATTCATGAAAATAACAGCTTGTACAATATATCGATCAATAAAACTCACCAAAGAAATGCTGAGAGTTTTACTACTATTTTATCATCATCAGTAGTAGTAGCATAAGTACATGTAGCATAAGTAGCAGCAGCAGTAGTAGAAGTAGTAGTAATAGTTGTAGTACTAGTAGTAGTAGCAGAAGTAGCAGCAAAAGTAGTATGAATACTGTAGTAGCCTTAGTAGCAGCATCAGCAGTAGTAGAAGTAGTAGAAGTAGTAGTAGTACATTGTAGTAGTAGTAGTAGTAGTAGTAGTAGTACATTGTAGTAGTAGTAGTAGTAAAAGTAGCAGCAGCATCAGTAGTAGTAGTATGCTGTCATCATAAACATATGCATGCAGACGATAGGAAAATTGTAATGACATAACACAGAGGTTTGTAGTTTCATTAAGAATGGAGAAAGTAATGTCAAAATCAGAGCTGTCAGGGCCACGAAATTATCATAAATATGGAATCCTGGGAAGTGTCTCAAGAGAACCTCAATAGGTAAAGTTCAGCAATATATATCCCATTGAAAAGTGTGTAAATTCTATAGATCATATTTCAACAAGATAACAGCAACCTAAAGCCCGCCGCACACTATATACGATCCGACTGCAACCCGATTTTCGAACATATGGCATTTTGCATTACATAAGAAAGCTAAAACAAGTAAAATAATCTTATTTGAACTTACGAATAATGATAGGAACACAAAAATTGAAATTGTGGCAAGAGTAAAGGCCAAATCGGCTTCAAATTGTAGCCGATCGCAAGATTGCTATGATGTCACTATGATTCAGAATTAAATTCGCTTTTATTCCTGCAGGGAGGCTTGCAATAGCCCAGAATTTTTATTTTAGTAGTTATATGACTATTCGGAACTTTGATCATTAAGATTTTACATGTTTGAAAGTTCATATCAAATGCTATAACAATTTTTTTCTAAAATTGGATCGCAGACGGATTTTATAGTGTGGGGTGGGCTTAAGCCTTGAGGCAGTTCTGTGTGATGCTGCCCTGGTGGTAACAGAGCCTTACCATCAACTGCTTGCATTTACTACAGTGATGTCCTTCGATGTATCCCTCTGGCTGAACATCAGTTTCATCATCAAGAATACTCTGCGAAGGGTATCCTGATAGGTTCATCACCTCTTGTCTCTCATCCCTAATCTCTGCTTTTACCCGGCTTGCAATCTGATCAGCTAACCTGTCAAAGGTATCAGGATCCATGGAGCTGTGGCCACCTTCTACCCTGCGCTGTTCATCTACACCTCCTTCACCATGCCCTAAGGAGTACGTTGAAAGTAGATCTTTCGCACTGTCACTATGAGCCACTGAATGTGTTGATTGTATCCCCCATCCATGAACATGGTCCCCAATGTCTCCATTAAGTCTCCCAGAGACTGTCCTTTCATCCCTACCAGATCTCTCAAACTCATTCAAATTTGGCTCTGAATGGAACTGGTCCCCTAAGTGTCCTCTGGAGGACTGAAGATCGGTTCTTTCCTCTGAACATGAAGAAATGCTCTCATGATCCACTGTCCTTCTTTTTTGATCAGTTCTTGATAATTTCTCTGATTGCGTCGACGGAAAGTTCCTGCCGGGAGGAGGACGGGACCCTTCACTGGTAGTACTCCTTGCACTTGAAGGTCTGGAATTATTCTTCTTACTATTCCTTGATGATGATGACGATGAAGAGGAACTGCTCTTTGCAGAGCTTGAGGCATTCCGAGCTGGGGAGGCTGATCGTGTCCTGAGCATCTGCTGCTTGTTGGATGGCTTTGTTGAATTTAGAGTTGATGGAGGTTTCTTTTTAACAGAGTTACCCATTCCCCATGACACTGCCTCAGTTCCTGAAGAGTAATTGAGACAAGAGAGTTATATTCAAACTTAATTCTTGCATTCATGATTCTTGAAAGTACAAATACATTTGGTGACAAGATGAAGCATGGATGATTCCAAAAAGAGAACTTCCAAAGGCTAATTCGCCTTGCCAAGAGTACAAGTAAGTGTTATCAAACTGTTATTTAGTTTTGGAGGTGTCATGGTGTTGTGGTTCTGTCACTTGACTCTCAATCAAAGGGTTGCGAGTTCGAATCCCAGCCTGGCACTAACGTCTTTTGGCAATCCACAGTTGCCACTCTCCACCCAGGGGAGCATTTCATGAATAGTCTTGTAATTTCCACTGACAACTGTTGTAAGCTACTAAAATCCTTGCATCTGACTGGTGGAAAGCAATTTTGTCAGTGAAATTCACTGACAAGACTCTTCATGAAACACTTCCCAGCTGCACTATATAAATGCACCATGCTATTATTATATTTAGTTGAATACTTGAACCCTAAAACCATTTGCACGGTGCATACGCTTCCCGCTTCTCCCATGTCATAATTGTCTAAAGTACCAGTAGCATAGGGTTTAGTGGGCTAAGTGAATTACATTTAATTTCATTTTATACACTCAACAAAAAAAGAAAGTGAACACTTTTTCAAGTTCAGATTTTTCATAGAAGACTGTGATGAGAATCAATAAATCATACATGTATATCAAATTAAAGGAAATTTGATGGTCTTTTGATCTGGTAGGTTAACATAAAAAGAAACTTTACGCATGAGTGAACACATTCGTTTTTCTCTTCCAAGGTACAAAAGTAAAAATTGCAAAAAATTGGCAGCTTGTCATTCATCGTAAATGCCCTTCCACAACAATGGAAACAAAAGATCAAACTAACACATTGAGAGACTTGCCTGAAATTACATAATTAAGCCGTTGCTCTATTCCCACCCCACTCCTCTTCCCACCCCACCCCTCTACCCCCCCCCCCCCAAAAAAAGGGGGGGGGGAAGAAAAGAAGAGAGAGAAGAAGCTTTTGTAACATCCAAATTTAAATGACATCAGGAGCAGCCACATGAGTGATTAAATGACCCAAATGTGATTTTTGTTATTAATTCATGACTTCAAGATGAACTTATGAGTCAAATGAAATGACAGTATACATGTATAGTAGTTACTCAATTGTGTAGCTTGTGGAATTAAGTGCACTGCCATTCCATGGAACACTAATGTTGTTTTCAATAGTGTACGCCAAATGCATTGTCCTTATTTCTCCCCGGCATGCTATGCCACTTTGGCTGTTCTTTGGTCCATTTTAGATTTGAAGAATGATTTTCATTTCAAGGGCAACGAAGCATGCAATCTTTAATCATGCTATGTTTGTAATTTCCAGTGCAATATGATGGTGAATTTCATATCGCTTGACTTAGAAAAAAAAATGGCTGCATTTTAAAAACTTTTACCTTGGAGATTTGCAACAGTTGAATGAATGTGTTCACTCATGCATAAAACTAATTTTATGTTTTCCTACCAGGGTGAAAGACAATTAAGTTTACTGATTGAAAAATTGATTAAAAATCAAATTTGGGGCATTTAGTCACTCTTGTGTCTCCTCTAGATGTCATTTAAATTTTGAACTTAACAGAAGCTTCTTCTCTTTTTTTCTTTATTTTTCGTTTTCAGGGGGGGGGGGGGCTGGAAAGAGATTTAGAGAGCGAAGACTCATTATTAAATGCCTTTACATTGTGTAAGTTCAACCGTTTGCTCCCATAGTTAAGTGGAAGGGCATTTACACATGAATGGCACACTGTCCAATTTTGCTATTTTTATTTTTGTACCTTGGAAGAGAAAAACGGATATGTTCACTCATGCGTAAATTTTCTCTTTATGTTCGCCTACCAGATCAAAGGAGCCTTATTATTATTATTATTATTATTATTATTATTATTATTATTATTATTATTATTACTTATTATTTATGCTGCGCTTTTCCCATAAGGCCCAAAGCGCTTACAATAATTCAAACAGTAAACATATAATCAAATGTATATCCTAAACTACAAACTGCAAAAAAGATGAGTTTTTAGTGCCTTTCTGAATGTTGTAATTGATGGAGACTGCCTAAATGTAAGTGGCAAACCATTAAATTTCCTTAATTTGATATATGATATATTGATTTTTATCAAAGTCTTCTATGAAAAATCTGAACTTGAAAAAGTGTTTACTTTCTTTTTTTGTTAAGTGTATATATCAATTCATGTGGATTGATGAAATTTAGAAATATCAATTCCTTTCTTTTCATATAAACATGAAGAAATCTAGACCTTTGAAAAAACAGAAAAGAAGAAGAGGTGCTGTATGAGGAAGCTCTTGGATTCCATCTAATTCATAGTCTGATTTCGAAGCAAGAGTCCAAGATTGATATCATAATGCATTTGTAATTTTTCTTTCATACAAGTTTCATTTCCTTCCTTCTCATCCTTTTTCCCCTAAATCCTTTCACAAGAAAATGATAATTGTTGAAGGCTCTGTTATTGTATCAGAGAATGTTTGTGTGGGTGTGCTTGGTTTGGAAATAGGTGTTTTGATAAAATGCAAGAAAAATAAAGCTTAAAGGGAAAGTCCACCCTAGAAGTTTCACTGTTTCAGTAAAAATATATAAATTTGAACAGCATTTTAAGAAAGAAATGAGCAAAATCGGTCAAAGAATAAGAATATTTATGAAATTTCTACATTTTCTCATTTTCTTGGAAGTTACATATTTTCTTACCCCATAGTCAAAGTATATTATGTAAAAAGCAATTCTTCTGAACATACATTGACTATGGGGGTTAGAAAATGTGTAACTTCCAAGAAAATTGAGTAAATGTGAAATTTCATGTACAAAGTGAATGGAGACCTGCTCGCATATGATGTCATCAGTGTCGCCAATTTGCAGAGCTGCGAGTAATTTACTAGAAAATGTAAATGAGTGTAATTTTTCTTGTTCTTTGACCGATTTTGCTCATTTCTTCTTTAAAATGCTGTTCAAATTTATCTCCTTTTATTGAAACAGTGAAACTTCTAGGGTGGACTTACCCTTTAAACAGCCTCAGAATTAAAGCAATACAAAGAGGACAAAAATATCCTTTTTATTTTACATTTGTTGTTGCATAATTACATAATCTGAAGCAATTTAGATTGTTGAAAATATATGTCAAAAGTAAAATAAGACTCCCATGTAAGCCAAGCAATAAAATGGTTTGCATGGCAAAAACAGAACTCAGTCAGTCATCACAGGAAGTACATGAAATGTAGTTTGTACTTTGTACCTAACCACAACGTGATTTGAAATGCAGAACTACACGAGTATCGAAGTTTCCTCTTTTGGGGTTCTGAATTTTTAAAGACAGAGTCAGTTATCCTACCAGAAATATATCAAAAGTAATGTTTTAATCAAATATCTGTAGTCTGGGAGACACGGCCACACAGTTGGTCATGAATTATGCATTCTTACTAATTTGCATAATTCATGCGCAGCAGCGCGCAAACGACCACTCTTGTGCTGTGCAAGTTAATGTTGAGTATCACTGCTTTGTGTTATTATTGCCATATGTTACTATGCCCTTTGACTGGTGTTGTGCTCCACAGGAGCTTTGGCTTTCAAGATATTAAATTGTTTAGAAATTAATATGAAGATGTGTGGGTGTGTCTCCCTTTGACGTAAGTTTCCCAAAACAACCCTAGTATGCTCCAAAAGATGAAAAAGTAAACTGTAACCATGATTGATAAATCTTGAAATCTGCAGCCCAGTAAGGCAATTACTGGTTTTTCCCCCAGAGTTCAGGTAGCAATCTAAGCAATGCCTCTCAGAGAAGCCTTCTCAAGGAAGTCTAAAAGCTATAGCAGCTGACTAAACATCAACGGTTCGCACTGCACTAGAAATAACGATATGCAGTCACACTATTCAACACAAGTGTGGTGGAAATTGTGACAAATAAAATCCACACATCTCCAGTGTATCAATATCTCTTTTAAATATCAGCACTCAACCAAAAATAAACCTTGCTAATCAGAGGTCAGGTAAGGAACTGCTAGGCCTTTCACTGCTTGAAACTATCTGTACATCATCTATAACACAGGTGACCGAGCAGTTACTGGCACTGTACACTATTGTAAACTTTGTTTGGGGTTACGGTAAGTGCATTGCTTCCCGTTGTTGGACAAAACTGCATTTTGTGGTATTTATTATTTTGTCAGAAAATAATCAGTTATATAATATTCTGGGTTACATTTTTTTATCGTGATATATGTCCCCCTCATTCACTTCGCCCAGTAGGGGTTTATATCGTCAGTGATAGGGGGACTTCTTTCCACCTACACTTTTACACGTGTGAGCATACACATAAAATGAGAGGGGACTTACTTCACAATTAGTAATTAGGCCATAATATTTTGGGTTTCTTTAATCACAGGGCATCACGGCCAGTAATGAAATTTGGCCGTAAACAGAGTGATTTTAGAGAGGGGCATCACCGCCAGTGAGTGGGGCATGATGGCAATTTGCCAATGGCCGGTGGGTATTTCGAGCCCTGGTAACCTGTCACATATGCCTTGAATTCCAAGCAAAGAACCGTCTCAATTGACTTCACCATTGTACCGCTTCTTTTATCACTGAATGAATCATTTGCTACATAATAGAGGGGATGAAAGGATAGTCTACTGCTGCTCTAGAAACATAATACATGTATGATACTTACCGGGTTTACTATTTGCTTGAGCACATTTCCTGGAGGTTTTGTCTCGGCTCTTCCTTGATCCTCCTCCTCCTCCTTCATGCATTTCCTCCATGCCTTCCCTGTTATCGGTGTCTAGAGATCGTTCCCTCATCCAATTGGCTTGCATTCGCTTGATCTCATTCACCTGTAAAAGATGAACTGTCACTTGGTCTAATCCCACTTCATATAATGCCTGTTTGGTCTAGCCCAAAATGGTCTAATCCCATTTCATCTACAACCAGTTCGTCTCAAAATCATTTGGTCTAATTACCACTAAACCCATTCACCATTCTGTCTAATTTCCAGTTAGGCTATGCTCATTTCATCTAATATCCACTTGGTCCAACGCCACTTAGTCTATCTGATTAGACAAACTGGTAATAGACCAAATGGTCATTAGACGAAATAGGGAAATCTAAACAGACAAAGTGGCAATTAGACCATTTGATCATTAGACAAAATGACAATTAGCCCAAGTGGGTATTAGACCAAGTGATTATTGGACCAAATGGTTTAGTCATAGTGGTGACTGTTAGATGATCTGGGAATTAGACCATCTGGTATTAGACCAAGTGGCTAAAAACCCTGTACAATTGTAATCTTAGGGAACAATGGATCATACATTTTACAATTTGTAAACAGATACTCTGAGGATTGTCATTGTAGGTTACTGTGCCTCCGACTGCAAGTCCTAAAAACATACAAGTTTGATTTTTGCCATCCACATTTTGTCCTGATTGTGCATGCCATGACTGCAATTATCCTACATGTACATATACATATATATATATATATATATATATATATATATATATATATATATATATATATATATATATATATATACACATATATATATATATATATATATATATATATATATATATACTCATGGATATGGATTAAATTCAATAATTATAATTATTATAGCAACAACAGCATAACTATAACAATAACAGCACTTGATGTTGATAGACCTTTAACTGATTTTGCTAAGATGGGAAGAAGAGGACTAAAACAGAGGAAGAGAAGGAGAGGAAAATGATGGAAAGGAGCTAAGAGGGGGATGAGGCAGAAAAAGAATAAGATTTTAAAAAGGAATACAAAGGAGAACAGATGAAAATTAGAAAGAGGAAGATGAACGAGAGGAGGAAGAAGTGGAGGAGGAAGAAGAAGAAGAAAAGAAAAAAAGAGGAGGAAGATGAAAAGGAGAAGAAAAAGAAAAAGAAGACCCTGTTTTATACTACATTAGACTTCACAAATTCTTGCTGCTAGCCGCTACACTTCCGGTTCGGTGTAAAAATGTCAGAGGTAAAATGTCAGAGGAAAAAATGTCAAAGGTTAAAATGTTAGAGGTAAAAATGTCAGAGGGAAAAATGTCAGAGGTAAAAATGTCAGAGGTAAAAATGTCAGAGGTAAAAATGTCAGAGGTAAAAATGTCAGAGGAAAAATGTCAGAGATAAAAATTTCAGAGGTAAAAATGTCAGAGGAAAAAATGTCAGAGGTAAAAATGTCAGAGGAAAAAATGTCAGAGGTAAAAATGTCAGAGGTAAAAATGTCAGAGGTAAAAATGTCAGAGGTAAAAATGTCAGAGGTAAAAATGTCAGAGGTAAAAATGTCAGAGGTAAAAATGTCAGAGGAAAAAATGACAGAGGTAAAAATGGGGGTCAGAAGAAAAAATGTCAGAGGTAATAATGTCAGACATGAAAATGTCAGAGGTAAAAATGTCAGAAACGAGGTGGGAAAAATCCTGGGCTTGTAACATGAAAAACTGACCACATACATTCCACACAAGCGCGCCATTTATGCATGTTCCTCTTCGTAAGCACCCTCCCCCGCCAAACTTCAATCAAGCGTGGTGTACGTGAACAAATGCCTGAATATTACTGTCCTCGTACGTAAGGAAGAACGCAATAGGAAGTAAGCGAAATTGAACTACTTTGATCCATTGCTCGACCTACAATAGTATCTCATCAGATACCCTGCTGAATTTACAACTTTTAAAAAGAATTACTTCATTAGTTAATTGCGTTAGCATATGCAAAACATCAAACGTGAATATCCTTTTCTTTCCATCTACCATTCTGTCATTCTACTAAGATCGAATTTGATGCTATATGTGGAGTCAGCTAAACAAGTTTACTGAAGATCAAAACACTGTGGGCAATGCGCGCATACCAGAATGTTCTCCCCGCCAAAACAAGATTCGTCTCATTGGGTGGTTTATGGATAGGGCAACACCATTATCACATCAAGTGAAGACAGGAAGGCCATTTGAGAGACTGAACATACACAGCGGGGCTTACAGAGAGTAGTATATTGTGATCACTCCATTAATATACAGTATTAATTTTACATATCTTGTGCTCTCCATAATTTTTAATTCAATATTCTTACTTGTAACATGTTCACCTCAACATTTTCAGAGCTGACATTTTTACCTCTGGCATTTTTACCTAATTCCCCCCCCCCCCCCCGGACAAAAATAACCAATTATAATCAACACCTTCCCCTTTCATGCCTTTCACATCATTCAACACCACTCGAAAACCCTAACATTTCTTTTGGTTGTCCTTAAATGATTTTGTTTCGTTTTTTTTTTTTTTATATCTGTTATGGTTTTGGTTTTGGTTTTGGTGTTTGCTCGATTATTTTTGTCTTCTCCGGAAGATGCCGAGGAACTAAAGGCAAAGCGTTACAAAGCAGAGATCTGGGCGTTTGCTTGTGAAATTTTTGGAGTCTGAATATGAAAGAAGGAGACACCGTTAGGCAATGCGCGCATGCCAGAACGTTCTCCCCGCCAAGACCATGAACTGTTATTTCTGTTATATCAAATGGACAAGACAAGGGCATTCAAATAAACTCATGTATACACGGTATGTTACAGTATTGATATCTGAATATCTCATGCTCCCCAGAATTCTATAATTCAATATTCATATTCACTTCAACATTTTCAAATCTGACATACCTCTGACAATTTTACCTCTGACATTTTTTCCTCTGACATTTTTTCCTCTGACGTTTTTACCTCTGACATATTTACATCTGACAATTTTACCTGGCACCACACTTCCAATCAGTCACAAAAGGAAGAAAACTGAGTAAAAGAAACAGCTAGGAGAAGCACAACATCAAATATCAAAAGCATCTAAAATATGTGCCTATACTAAAGTACCGATATGGAAAATAAAGATGTCACCAAAATGAAGGCCAGTGGTAGTCCAATTGAATTACCTGCACTGCAGACCTCCCAAACTCATGTTTTACAGATAGCTCTATATTCAAATAAGGGCCAGTTTCTGGAAACCACAAACAAGACAGTCATAACTTTGTCTACCAAATATGGAGATGTCTACATCTGATGACCTAAGTTCCAAACCATTTTACGAAGAGCTTACAACTAGAAATCTCATGATGTTGATACTATCAGCGAGACTATCTGTGTAGTGTCCCTTTTGGCCAGCCATAATCTACCCAATTTATGACATGTGATGGTGCTGCATGTTGACTAGAAAAGATATGATGGGTTTAGAAGTAAATTAGTCCTTGTCTCACAAGTTGTCTTTGATCTTGGGAAAGACGGCTTCATGAAACACCTAATAATCAGTGGATCGCGGACAACTAGCCAACTAGCGCCAATTTTAATAATATGATGGTTTTGAAAATCTGGCCCCCGACTTGAAGCAGCACTCTACCCCCGAAGAAAAAGCGTGGTCTAACATAAAAGAAACATTAAGTTTAACTGGCATTATTGTGCAATAAGTCACCCCTCATTCACTCTGCACAGTAGTGGTTTAGTGCGCAGGCCTTAAATTTCGTCATTTTTAGGGCAAGGCCACTTTGGCCTTAAAATGCCTTGAATTTTTAAGGGCACTAAGGCCAAAATTATTTTTAAAAAGGGCATCGAAGGCCAAAAAATTTTCTGCATACTTTTTTTTTTTAGATGTGTATCAAAATAATGTCACATCAGCAACAGCCTCTGAAATTTAGAAAATGTGTATTTCCCTGCAGGTAGTGTGTTTTGGACCTTATAATGAACTAACCTGAACGTGGGAAACAGATTAATCATGTTATACTAAGTTATGAATATGTTGGTTCCATTTTTATCGAGTTATCACTTTGTGTGTGGGATTTATCCATGAAAGTTTCTTTTAAATCTCTTTAAGATCCTTCCATACTGATTAGAGTAAGTGTGGAAAAATGTTTGTAATTTTGTATGTAGTGTTTTGAATTGTTTCAGCATGTCCTTCCTTTACATAGCAATTTTTTTTTCTTTCTTTCATCAGGGCCGAGGGGGAAAATGCCTTTCATGAGACTTTAAATAAAGAAAGAAGGAAAAGGAAACATTTGTACAGCAGGTTCTTTTGGCGCAATACTTGCTTGCTATTCATAAAATTATTTCATTCAATTCAAAATTCAATGTCTAACAAAGCAGAAAGACACATAGCTATCATTTTCATAATCGACCAGACACGCAAAGTTGGTCATTCACAAAGTTATCAACAGTCACACACACACCCACCCGTCCTACAAGCAAAGTCGACTCGAAGGCGAAGCGCTCGGCTCGAACAAGTAACAGAAGAGCCTAAGCCCTCAGATCAAATAAAACCAAACAAAATCAGTTAATCCACAGAGATATCCATCAAAAATAAACAACCACTTCTAAATTCACTCAAACAGACAAAAAATAGGAGTGGAACTCCTAAACTCAAAGCTAAAATGACAGGCCCGAAACACTACGATTACGAAATCACTGCACAGCCACGCGCATGCGCAGCGTATAGCCAGGCACCACACAACTACCATGCAGTACACGAACATGACGAACACCATTCGCTGAAGTCAACAAGACTCAGATTTTCACAGAAAACATTATTATAATCACGAACCACACATCCAAAACATAAAATAGATTACAAACCTTCCTAAACAATAAGTAAAATATGGCAGAAAAGGTGTACAGAAAAACACAAGAGATAGAATAGATCAGAAATTGGCGAGCTGGGATGACCGGAATCTAACAAAAAATAAAAGTGCGCGCGCGAAATTAAAATTTACGGTACACGTACATTATAGGTGCATTATGTGTGCGCACGGATTTACTTGTGATATCGAAATGAAGCATTTCTTACGTGAGACGGGATCTTGTTTGGATGGGCCGGAGGCGCGTTTTCGATCAAAATTATTTATTAGCACTTAGTAGACCTTGGTTTTACTCTAAAGTCAGCCTCGGCAATGGTTAATTTTGAAGTCGGAAGTAGGGCATTTTATGACTTACGGAAAAGGGCACGACGGCCAGCTTGAAAAAAAAAGGGCACGGCCTTTTTGGCCGTGAATTGATCACTTTTTTGGAGGGCATCGCGGCCAGTCATAGGGGCATCGACGGCCTGGCCGTCGATTAATTTATGCCCTGAGTGCGTCAACGCTGCAGAGACTTCTTTCCACCTCACTGACATTCCCTTTAGCTTTACACGCATGTGTTCGGTATCCTGGAAGGTAATCACGCTTTGCATACATAGACTTTATGTAAGAGAGGTCAAACTTCCAGTTGACCCTCAGCGGAGAGAATGGAATTTCACATGAAGCGATAAATCATTGATTTTTGGTAAGTTGCAAGTTGTCAAAATAATATAAGAAGTAAAAAATCATCAATCACATATTTAATTTTAAGATAATGTCACTTTTGTAGCCGAGAGAATTCAGCTTCATCACATACGCGATGTAGTTGCACTTTTTGTCGTGAATTTGCAAGATTGGCCTATGCCCGCTTGTACAGCGATGTTGTGTCGCGACACCACTGTGTATACTTAGAATGAGAGGCGACTTATTTCACGATTACGGATTAGGTAGACTCTAACTGTTAGACTCTAACGTTCTAGGTCTATTAACTACAGTAAACTAATAATCGCATAGACTCTAACGTTAGGCCTAACATTAGGCCTACTGGTAGTCTAGATCTACTGTAGATTGAGGTGTTCTGTCTCTAACAGTCGTCGTTAGCCTCTTACATTGTATAATGGTAGGGTCGGCACTCCTCCTTTTTAGCGCCCAGTAGCGTTGTACGTGCAATCTCATTGTGCTGGGCAGCACAACGAGAAAATTACCTCAAATCAGCGATTTTTCCCCTTTATTTGTGAATACAAAAATATCATTATATATTATAGAGTATATAGCTTACCGATTTTATGACTGACTCCTTTTAACTCTCCATTTTCAGGTAAATCCAGGGTCCTAACGTTAGGTCCTCTTGGTTGAAAATCTTGCAGCAGCCAACCTCTATCTCTGTTCGCCTCCGTGCTCTTCGCAGGGAGATCAGCGACTTTGTGACTCGCATTTTAATAGTTTTCAAACAATCGACCAATACGAAACAACAACAAAAACATTGTTTCGTATGTATATGCCCAAACATACGTGGTCGATCATTTGAATACGGCCGGTTGAAATGCGAGGAGTCGCGCATTCACTGATCTCCTTGCGAAAAGCGCGGAGGCGAACAGAGATAGAGGATGGCTGTTGCAAGATTTTCAACCAAGAGGACCTAACATTAGGACCCTGGATTTACATGAAAATGGAGAGTTAAAAGGAATAAATCATAAAATCGGTAAGCTATATACTCTATAGTATATAATGATATTTTTGTATTCACGAATAAAGGGGTAAAATCACTGTTTGAGGTAGGCCTAGTTATCTCGTTGTGCTGCCCAGCACAATGAGATTGCACGTACAACGCCACGGGGCGCTTCTGTCTCTAAAAAGGAGGAGTGCCGACCCTACCATTATAAGAGGCTAACGACGACTGTTAGAGACAGAACACTTTGGTCTAGATCTAACGTTAGAGGTAGATCTACTGGTATTGTGTCAACTGGAGATTGAACATGTGTAACTCTATCCTCATTCCGGGTCTATGGATACAGCCATACGCATGTGGCTGACTGGCTGCAAATCTATACACTGAAAAAACAAAACAAAACAAAACAGAACAAATCTGTAGTGTGGATTACTAACACTGTACACTACAGTTAGTATACCTAACCGAAGCATCAAGTGTGAGTGCACTACACTACAGTTAACTTAACTAGATTCAGCGACGCCTACGGTAGGCTACACACATTTCAGTTAATGGGACCGGCTTAGGCCCTAGGCCTAGATCTAGACATCTTATTTAGTTCTAACTAGGCCTACTGTTAGTGATTCCTGATTGCTAAAATTCTTAGGATTTAGGATTAGGATTCAAATGAACTGAAATGCAAAGTATTAGTGACTTTCATTACCTTCTCAGTTAAACCTCCTTTCCCTTTTATTCTTCCAGCCATCTTCATTGAGCTCAAGTTCAATATAAACAAGAATGACAGGACTAGGCTCGGTATAACTGCTGGGCCGCCGCAAATTAAGGGTGCGCGTGGCCGCCGGCTTGGGGGGCGGGCGTCACGAGCTAGCTAGCTAGCTAGCTATGCTGCATGCACCATGTACAGCGTCATACGCGCCCATGGCAACTTGACCCACCTCTGTCGTGGTCCTCGTGGATTCCTTAATTGGAATGACTGGTTTTCAGAACAATGAGATGAATTATACCGCAAATCATCTTGGTTCTATTATGATTATGAAATTACGATTTCATAAAAAATAAATTGGTGAAAATCGCCAATTTGTAAGGCAGAAAGAGCTGAAATACCCTAATACCCATTTTTTAAGGATCACTTGGTGGGGGGGGGGGGGGGGGGGGGGGGGTAATGCATCCCCCACCTCACAAGGGGCGATGACATGTACAATCATTCCCCCCCCCCAGGTTTTAGGGAAGGATGTTTGCTTACAAATATTATCATTATAAGAACAACAACAACAATACTACTACTACTACTAGTAGTAATGATAATTAGTAATGTATTAGTATTATTATTATTATGCCTATGATAATAATAATAGTTATCATCATCATCATCGTTATGTGACGGAAATGACGATTACTATCATAACTATATCGATCATTATTCTGATTTGTGTAGTTATTTATATTACTTTTGGGTAATTTCTAGCTGCGCTGTCATAGTTTTTCTGCAAAATTTAAAAAAAGATAAATAGCGTGATGCAAATATGCAATAATGTGTGTCAGTCCATATTTTATATTCGTTTATCACGGTGCGTATATCTCCTATTTATGTCTGTGCATCATTGGCGTAACTAATCCCGGGGGAGATGGGGGATATACCCCCCACTTTTTGAGAGGGGGATGGCGTGTACAAATATCCCCCTCCCCCCACTTTTTAAGGAAGAAATGATATTTGAATTAATCGTTAATATAATTTTTAATAATCTGTCATAAACAACCATCATATTATTTTAGAATTTCTATTTGAAAATGCGATTTAAAACCAGAAAAGAGCTTATTTTTGGCTCGCTCGCTTCGCTCGCTCATCATATTTTAGAATTTTTGTTTGAAAATGCGAAGGAAAACAAGAAGAGTGGTTATTTTTGGCTCGCTCATCATATTATAGAATTCCTATTTAAAAATGCGATTGAAAACCAGAAAAGTGGTAATTTTTTGCTCGCTCGCTCGCAAAATAAAAATTGAAATGTGTGTAAGGGGATCTGTGCAGGCGGGTGAGGGTATGTGTTTATACTTAAGTGTGAGTTTGAAAGAAAAAAAATCTGCAAAAATGTCGATCATCCCCCCCCCCCCCCACTCCTCGAAGTGGATTTACGCTGGTACTGTGCATTCAGGTGTATGTGTGTGGGTGTGTGTTTGTGTTTGTGTGCGCGTGCACGTGCGTACGTGTGTGTGTAATTCATCATCGTCATGAAAGCCATGATTATGTGCAGTCCTTAACCGTGAGGCTGTGACAAACTCGGAATGAGTATACAATGCATTAAATGATTTGAAGGCATCAAGACGGTATCGGTGCGTATGAGGGTGTATTGGTAACTGGGTGTGGGATGGGTGAGGGTGTGTGTGTGTGTGTGTGTGAGTGTGAGTGTGTGTGTGTGTGTGTGTGTGTTTTAGAAAAAATTTCATTCTTCAGACAGAATTAATGAAAATAATTTTTTTTTTTTTTAAATCATAAGATTGTGTTATAAGATATTCAAGTTGAATATGGCTTATGATTATAATTATGTTCGAATAAAGTATTATGGTTTACTATGTTCATATATATTCAAGTGGAATATGGCTTATTATGGTTATATTTTCAAGTGAAATATGTTTTCATGTACACATGTTCAAGAGGAATATTTTGTATGTTACATTTTATCATTTGATTTGTGAATGGAATCGAATAAAGAATACGGAAAAACAAAAAGTAATGGAAAAAAAAAGTATCTGTATACGAAATTGATCCTGGATTTCTCGTGAACGGCAAATCATCCCCCAGGTGTAAGAACCTGTCTACGCCACTGGCCTTTTCAAAAGGTGACCCGTTGTTACGGTTTGTCTTATTTGGGGGCATGTTTTAGGGATTTTCCGGCACAAAGCCATATACCATGTTCAGGGATTTCTTGCAAAAAATGCGACCCATGGCATTAGAGCGACACGTCCCCGTATATGATATTAGGCAAGGATTAGGCGAAGCATCCCCCCAACCCCTCCGATCTGGAGCCTACTATTTCAAGTGGCCTCGGTATGGGAGGATGCCTTTGGTAGAGGGAAAACTTTGTTTATATATTTATCTATCTATCTATCTATCTATCTATCTATCTATCTATCTATCTATCTATCTGTCTATCTATCTATCTGTTATTATACTCATTGAACATGGAATCACAAATCTTTAGTGTATGTAAATCACCTGAGACGCATGCGCAAGTATTTTGTTCAAGAAGCATGAAAACTGTTTTCCATGCATGTGTTACAAGGCGTAAACTAGATTCTATTACATAACACTCGTACAAGTCTTCAGAGGTTAGCATATCCCAGGTGTTCGGGCAGTGGAATCACACAAAGGAATTCAAAGTAATTTAAAATTCAAATGAGGTATTGGCCGAGCCCCTATAAAAGGCCGGTGTCTCGAGTGGTATTCATCTTTTCCTTGTGTGCAGGCAGTGACGGACAGACCAGACCAGATGTATCTTCTACAATTCAACGAGCTGGAGCCAGTGGGCTGTTCTCCAGGTAGGTATAGTCACAATGGTGGCTAGAGAACAGCGGCTCAACTTGCCTTGTCTTTGTGACTCGGCTTATGGACTGGGCGCGGCCCTGTTCCAATACTTCCAGACATGCTCGGCATGCTGGTCGTATAGAGACTTGCAACACTCGCACCTCCATGGACAGGCCTGATGCTAGACGTACTTCAGAAAAAGTTTGCTGGTGTTGCCTTGCATGTCTTGGCGACATGGCTCAGCATGAACGTGGGCGAAGCCCCGTTCTATTTCTTCCAGACTTGTGTAAAAGGCTGGATTTACATGCAAGCAAGGTGACATTCCCTCCACTGAACTCCTTCCACAACCTTTCTATGTGGACCTTATGTCAACCTGGCGACTGAGTTTTGGGATCGGTATCCGATTCTTTTCTTCTGATTTGTTTTTCAGAAGCCCTTCTTTTTCATCATTAGACAACTACAGTATACATGACTGTACACTGTAAAATGGTGAAAAACAAAATGCCAGTTCGTCAAACTTATTGGTATAATTAACCAAAAGTGCGGTTAAGGCGAATTGATGCTTTCTACTCAAAGGAAAGTGTGAACTGGCCTGGATATCCACGCAATATCCAACAATACATGCTCCTGTGCATGGCCCAAAAATTACAAACCAAACAACAACAACAAAAAAAACAAAACAAAAAAACAAACAAACAAACAAACACCCTAACTGAAAAGGGGTAATGAATATGAGCAGCATCTCATTAAAATGTTCCAGTTTCCACTCCTTTCCTTTCAGGGAAAACTATACGAGAATTGAATCAAGCTTCAATCAAAATGAAGGCCACGTACTCTACGTGAACTTCTCGGTGCTTGCATTTATGTTTTGCACATCGAGCAATTCTACAGTTACAAAGTATCCGGGAATCATACCAGAGAAATGATGGGACCTTTCCAAAGTCCAATTTGAATCCTCAATACGGGATTTGCAGCCATGTCAAAGATGGTGAAAATCCTAACAAGTGAAATAAAATAATCACGGATGTACATGCATGACTCGTACAATTAAGATATGTGTATGTGACAAAGATTCACTATTCATGATAAAGAACGTACGTCGTCAAAATAGTAAACCAAAATAGTCAATGTAGAGAGTCGATGTATAATATTCAAACGCACGGATCTCCATGTTACCAAAAGACAGCGAGTTATATTCTTGCTTCTTTGTCAAGAAAAACCTGGTTTTCGCACATGGTGTAATGACTGAGGAAGATTCTTTTAGGTGGACCACCAACACAACCTTTGGATTTGCTCACATAGGTCTAAAATTTCTAAAGGGAGACTTTGTGATCTGCAATTATATTTTCCTGTGGAGAAATAGGTATAATTATGAGCTATGGCTTAATAGCCTTAATTGAATCTACTGTCATGAATATTAAATTATTCAAAACATATTATGACGCACAGCAGAGGCAGAGCATTGTACTGTTCATGGAGCCACTCCAAATTAAAAAGAAAAAACTGAGCAGAAAAAGTGAACTCATATTTCTTAAACCTTTCAGATTTATAAAGTTCTGATTACTTCAAGAGAGGTATTACTTAACATTATGAAGCTTTGAGATGTAAGCTTTTCAATGCCGTGATTCGTAGAAAGTAAATAGATAAATAAGGCCTTCTTCAAGTTGCCAATTTACGACGTTCAACGCTTAATTCTCGTCGGCTACGGTGATGTGGTGTCCATTTTTAAACAACATCCATGAAAGGGCATACCTTTGATATTCCCTCAAATAATTCATCTGAGATAACATCTTGAATATGTTATCACCTGTATTGTGTGCCTCGAAAAGGATTGACGAATATCCTAAGCAACAAAAAAGCCCTTGTTGGTTAACTCATTAAAAATCAATACAATGACATACATTCTGTCATAACATGCATAATATGGTTTGGAAAGTGCAACCATGCACTGTAAAATACTATTCTAATTTCACTGAACCAAACACTGAAATTTCGAGATCGTAAGAATGCTTTATGCACAACTGTTTCCCTTCAGCATGTTTAGAATACCTTTGTCGTGTTCTGTTCATGAGCGGAAAAAAACCCCAAAACTTTCGAACATTTGCATCATTTTAAAAAGAATCTCAAATGCTTGTTCTGTGTGCGACCTGTGTCTATGGTACTCAAGTCAATTATCCAGAGCTCGTGGCTTTTAATTTCGCCACTGTCTCCAATGCATTATCGAACAAAGGAAGAATACTTGAATTTGTATACCCTTAATTTCAATGCAAGGTACTTGACCTCTTTAGGCATATTTTGACTTTTTTCCAAGCAAGTTAAGTTTGTCTTGTTATTGGTGGTACATATACACTGCTACTGCCTAGCTTGCAGAATGTAGTTTTATGTTATAACGTTACCCACTGATGATATCCATTCATCACATAATTTGACTGGGTACAGCGATTCGTTCGTATAATTTTGCAAAAAGTGACTGCTCACTGAATGATAATCATAATGATTAACATTTTGACTCGATAATGATCACACGCCCAGTCTGACATTGGCAATATTGTGTGAAAGAATAATATCGTTGGACTCGAAAGGAAAATAATACAATTTCACAGTGTTTGAATGTTTTCTGCTTGTAAACAGCAGCAGCAACAATAATAACAACATGATGATGATTTTGATCAGCTATTGCTTGATCTGTTGAATGGTTTATTGTACATGCGGTACGTTTTTGCATCGAGATGAACAGATGAAAGTCGCAGCTTACGTTTTGCGATGAGATGATTCATTGCATTGCTGCTCCGTTTTTCCGGAACATATGTCCTCCTAATATCGGTTCGGTAGATACTTTGGATAGTTTGAAATTAAAATTGAAAACGGTCATCCTTTCTCTCTTAGTTAGTTTCATCATGCGCCTTGGAATGTTTTTGATGCGATATATCAGGTATATAGCGCAATACAAGATAGTATAAATATTATGACATCACTCAAGAATAGTCATTCTGACGGGTTATTTACTCTTTTATTATGGAGAGTCTTCTTTGTATTCTCAAACCCTATCAGACTGAAATGACCATGTGCGTCAAAGCCGTCAATCCGTTTCATAATTTCAGATGGACTCTGTCCAAAAACTTGCTGACAAGACCAGTTGGTACAATAAACTATTGCTTATTTTCAGCAATTTTCCTTGCTTCCGACACACATTAAATCTGATATATTCATCATTCTCTTGTTCATCTGTAAGAATATTATACAGCAAGAAAAATAATCATTTGAATTATGATTTGTGCAAGCAAAATATTCGTGTAGGCCTACAGTGATACTGTATCAAAATAAACACAAAATACCAAAGGAACATAAACAGAAGTACTTAAACCCGAGTGCCGAACATTACAATATTAATGAATTCTACTTTGCTCATTTTGAGCCCCCACTGATATATAAATTTTAAAGAAGACCACTCATCTTATCTGTCGGATAATGATACGGCAGTATTTCCTGCTCTAGATATACCTAGTTCGCCCTTTTTGTTTTAAAAACGTCGGCACTTTAAGTTGCCTTGATTCAGGGGCCTTACTTTGCTTGAACAAATAAAGCAGTCTAGCTTGTCTATGATATGAGATTATTCTTATAATTTTATCTCATATTCCATTGAAAAAAGATCTCAATGACAAACATAAATGTTTGTATCTTTCGTTTTGCAGACCTTCTGTACGGTCGTTGATTTGAAGGTAGTCATTAAATACATTTTCAGACATGGGTGAACCAAGATTTCAAATGTTCGCAACAAAATTTCTTCATTAAAAACTGCATAATGAATATTGAATTAATGAGTATGATTTGGTCAATCGTAATTATGTTACGACAACATTGATATCGCAAAATCACAATTTTGTTTTGCGAAAGCTGTCATCCATATTCGATGTGAATGGAGATTATTACCTGATCACTTTGGAATAAGAACGTAGGCGTCAAACGAATACATTCCATATCACCCTTTTGTTTCGTTAACTGAAATCAACGGCATGTATTTGCGGGAATCAAAATGATAAGAAGAAACGCCAAATACGAATTACCTTATCTCTTGTGATGTATATTCTCATTACTTGTCAAAAGTAATCAACAATGAATCAACAGAGTTGTTAAACTCTTCTCGCATCAGTGCACATTATCAAATTAAATATATGATTAACGTTCTCCTTGACCATTGTACCAGTGAAACTGAAAAATAGCTAATGTGCTTAAGTGCACATTATCAAATTAAATATATGATTAACGTTCTCCTTGACCATTGTACCAGTGAAACTGAAAAATAGCTAATGTGCTTAAGTGATATCTATAAAATGGAGTATCAAAACTGTACTGAAGAAAGCAGAAAATATCAACAGAACAATTGTAATTATTTCTCCTACATCAATTGAACATGTATAGAGTTAAACAAATGAAAGGAATGATCTCGACACTTATTATTATGATTAAAATGAATCAGATGAACTTCACCATGTTCATAGTTTTAAAAAGGGCATTCAAGTTTCCCATGTATGGAAATGAGTCACCTTCTGTGATTGGCTGCTTTGAAGATGCTAACCTCTGAAGACTTGTACGAGTGTTATGTAATAGAATTCCTAAATTATACAAATAATAATGAAGTATAATTAGAATTCTATGTAATAATAAGAAGTACAAGTCGAAGAGGTCCCGCCCTTTATTATCTTCTCACATTGTTCCGGTTTTCCCTCCCTGATTCACAGAAGCTGACAAACGGTTGCTTTTGTGTCTTCTCAGTATTCTTATTGTTTGCAAACAACTGTTTTCAGAGCATTCTATCGAAATAAAGTGTCCGCAATGTACTTTGTACATTTCATTTCCCTTAGGTTTTGAACAACACATTGATTGACTGTTTACCATGAAAGAGTCAAGTGTGAAATACAAATTCTTTCAAACAACACAAAATGATTCCTTTTGACAAGAATATATTTTCATTTCTCCTTTTCTATACATACTATCACTTTGAAAGATGAATACCACTCGAGACACCGGCCTTTTATAGGGGCTCGGCCAATACCTCATTTGAATTTTAAATTACTTTGAATTCCTTTGTGTGATTCCACTGCCCGAACACTTGGGATATGCTAACCTCTTCGACTTGTACTTCTTATTATTACATAGAATTCTAATTATACTTCATTATTATTTGTATAATTTAGGAATTATAATTATGGATTACCACATTTCACTGATAGCATAGTTACAGCGGGCTCAAAACACATGTCCCTGTTGATTTGCACCGGCGTAAATCCACTTTGAGAGGGGGGGGGGGATGATCGACTTTTTTGCCGATTTTTGTTTCTGTCCAACTCACACTTAAGTATAAACAATCACCCTCACCCACCCGCACAGACCCCAATACACACATTTTGATTTTTATTTTGCGAGCGAGCGTGCCAATAAGAACCTCTTTCTGGTTTTTAATGGCATTTTCAAATAGAAATTCTAAAATATGATGGTCGTTTATACAGACTATCAAACATTTTATTACACTGATTAATTAAAATATCATTTCTTTCTTAAAAAGTGGGGGATATTTGTACACGCCATCCCCTCCCCCTCTTGAAAAAGTGGGGGGGGGGGGGGATATCCCCCATTCCCCGAATTTACGCCAATGTTGATTTGTAATCTCCCCGGGGGTCACTTCCATTGAAGAGTGGACAGCATCCGCGAGAATCGTCCTTCAAAAAGTACCCTAAACGAGGATTAAAGGGCAGGCCGCTTGGACACCCTAAACACGGATTTTGTGCAGATGTCCCAGATTTGCACACCAGCTATACCCTAAACGAGGATATTCCTATTTTCATACCTTGAGAGTGATAGAGGGGTCCATTGAAAGTTTGGAGCCGTTTTTATCTCGAGATAATTCACTGTCTCATTATGTTTTACACAGGCGTTAAAGGATTTTCCGTGGCACGGGTCTTGTTACAGTCGGTCCCGCAGTCGGTGCAGATTACACACCCTTTTTGCGTTTTAGATTATCGTGATTTAGGGGGCTTTTTTTCAATTTTGGGGGTTTTTTACACTCTATTCGCGTTCCGCGCGTTCCGCGCCTACCCCTGAAAAAATACCATTTTCCGCGTTTTATTTCTCGCGCATGCTGTCCACTCTTCAATGGAAGTGACCCCCCCCCCCCCCCCAGGGTAATATCCCAAGATTTGCCCACTGTCCGGGGACTGGCTTGTTGCCCATACGCCAAGGAATCTGACTTAAGATATTGATGACAGTCTACAAAGCACTAAATGGTCTATTACTCTAAACTCAAACCCATGGTCATTATCTCTGTAGTGCATAATGACACATTGATATTGCAGATTCCCCAAATCACTATTGCAAACAAAAATAAAATTAATTTGAAAATGATTGTTCTATCAGATCAGCGAGGCATATCAAGAGGGAGTTTCGCAGAGGGGGGGGGGGGGGCACTGTATGTCCAGCCCCACCCCCACTCCCTCCCCCCCCCAAAAGAATAAGCCAAGGACCTTTTTTTTTAATTTGCTTGTCAGATGTTTTTAAAAAAAATTTAAGCCAAGGATTTTTTCGTTGTTGTTGTTGCTAGTCAGCAAAATTGTTCGTGTATGCCGTCAAGAATTTTAACCCCGAAGGATTTTTTTTTGTTAGTGTCCCGCAATATAAAACGGATTGACCCACCTGAAGGTTCTTTGCAGCATTCCATTCACTAATGGTCTCACAGAAAAAAAATTCCACCCTCCACCACATTAACCAATAAGTCTCTATGGGTTCTATAGGTTCAATAGGTTCCTATTGTACCTTCTAAGTCAGCCAGAAAACTTGATGCTTACTTTGATTGTAACATGACATTGTCTATGTTAGGACAAGTAAATCATTTATGTAAGGCTATGGTCACAAAGCCCAAAATCAACCTGCTCTGCGGCAGGGCGGCGAGTTTTTAGGCAATTTCGCCAGGACATCGAGCAGCGGCCGCCCGTACACTGCTGTTATTGTGAGCATCGCTCGGTCGCCGCTAAAGTTTTAGCGCGGAGTAAAATTTCGGCGGCGCCTGCTGACTTTTCACTCGCCGCCCAAAATACGCTCGGTGCCCTAGCGGTCACTGCCCGGAGACCGACCTAATCGAGCGGTCGCCGTCGAGCGATTTAGGCTCAAAAATCGAAGACGCTAGATGAAAAGCCTGCCGAGCGGTTGCCGGCTGTGTATCGCTAGGAGATCGGTCGGTCACCAGTCGATTAGTTCAAAATAGATTAGCGTCCGGGTGGCGCCTATTTTTACCAACATCCTCTGCCAAGCCATATGCAATGCGCAGCTCAGCCTATGGGCTTGTGGTTCTTGCTGTCGTGGTCGTTGAGATGGAATCAACTGCATGTAGACCTCGCTGACCTGTCAGATGCAGAGCATAAGCGCTTTTGTTGATAGCCAAGGGGTAATCACATTATACCCAGGTTGTTCGTTAGAAATTCCCGTCGCCGCCGATGCACCTAAGGGGACACCAGCAGATGCCCCGCCGATCACCGGCCGGCCGCCTGGCGTTTTCTTAAAAACCGGCCGGTGGCAGGTGGGAGATCATGCCGGAATCGGTGGGTAATCATTCAGTCACTGCTCGGACGCCGCGCGGAGAAAATCCCCCGATTTCGCCAAGTTTTTACCAAAATCGACCGGCGGCCGGCAGGAAATCGACAGGACATCGCCGGGGCATCGCTGGGGTTTTACAGTCCGCTCGACTTCTCCAAAATAGTTGGGCGATGTCTACATTCCAGCGGCGCCCGAGCAGACTGCAAATCGGTCGGTCACCGTTGGCTTTTGTGACCTTAGCCTTAGTCTTTTAGGTTCCACCTAAAAAGTATAAATTAAATATATGATTAACGTTCTCCTTGACCATTGTACCAGTGAAACTGAAAAATAGCTAATGTGCTTAAGTGATATCTATAAAATGGAGTATCAAAACTGTACTGAAGAAAGCAGAAAATATCAACAGAACAATTGTAATTATTTCTCCTACATCAATTGAACATGTATAGAGTTAAACAAATGAAAGAAATGATCTCGACACTTATTATTATGATTAAAATGAATCAGATGAACTTCACCATGTTCATAGTTTTAAAAGGGGCATTCAAGTTTCCCATGTATGGAAATGAGTCACCTTCTGTGATTGGCTGCTTTGAAGATGCTAACCTCTGAAGACTTGTACGAGTGCAAATCGGTCGGTCACCGTTGGCTTTTGTGACCTTAGCCTTAGTCTTTTAGCTTCCACCTAAAAAGTATATCAAAAATTAGGAAGTACGTAACTGAGGATACCTGTCATAATGAGTGCGTTGTCATATTTTGTCCAGCTGCAAAGCTTACAGAATTGGGCAGCTGGCATTTAAGCTAGATCGACATCACGACCTTAGTATCCTCTATTTAAATCTCTCCACTGGTTTCCCACAAAAGAAAGAATTCTATTCAAAATACTACTATTTATTTTTAAAGTCTTTCATGGCCAGATGCCAACAGTATGTCAAAGATTGCTTAACATCTTATAACCCATCTCGCCCTAATCTTCTCTCTTCACGTGACCCATTTCTGTTAACCATTCCCAAGACCCGTAGTAAAGCTGTACGTTTACTGTATCTACATCCGAAGAACTCCTGAAAACATACCTCTTCCCCATATAGTTAAATTTTGCCCTTTTATTTTCCCTGTCGTTTTGAAACATTGAATATTGTGTATGTACCTATTTTGATGAAATTCTTGTATGTTGTTTCTCATTTTGTGTAAACGCTGTGATATATAATAGTGTGACGAAATGTCACTTTAAGGAAAAGGCCCTCTTGCGGGAGCAGGGAAACAGTCGAAATTCTCCTGAGTTTAACCACTGCACTCCCAGACGGCTAATACCCATACTCAATTTTCCTGGCTAATAGTGTCCAGGAGTGAAATGGGCTTAAAACGCCTCTTTTTAAATGAACAACAATTCTCAGACAAAGGCAGCTTGTGCAAACCGGCTCTAACCCTTCCAATACCACACTGTCCTACTCCCAGCTCCACTCCAGTAGATAAGGTAGAGTTAGAGAGAGATTGACTTAAGCAAGTAAATACTTCAAGAAGCTTTTAAACAATTGAGGCTGTTGATCAAGGTCAGATATAATTACCCAGGCAGGGCTATTTCCAGCCTGGTTGTTTAGAGAAGAGATATTAGTTGAACCTGTTCAGTACAGCTCTCCATGAGTAAAATAATCCTAGTTAGTGCACATTGGTTAATGAGTGGAAATAATGCTTGTTATCCCCTTTGGTTAGGACTGTTTGCTAAAAGGCCTTAGTCAGTAGGAGTAGTTAGGAACAAAGAGTCTTAAGATACAAGCATACAGGGTGTCGGGCCCAAGCCAAGTTCTCATTCAGGGAAGGGAGATAGGAGGCAGCTTAATTATAGTGCAGGGCATAACTGGTGCACAGAGTAAAGCTCGTTACAGGTCCCCCTTTGTCTCATACCTGTCCCACTCCCCTGACCGTTATGTTTGCTTGATTGGCCGCCCCAGAGTGTTGTATCAAGAAGGGATTATACCAACCAAGTAAAAAGTAGATGGAAATATGGGACCGTTATATACTGTTATGGGTCAAAGGTTACATAGTCCAAAACATTAGAGATGTATGTGCTTACCCAAACTCATATATACTTTTATACGTGTCTTGGGAATGAGAGTTAGGCAAAATCAAGTGTGTAGCTTTAAGTCGCTTCATACGTACCATATTGTTACAAGTTCGGTTGCACATTTATAAATTTATATATGATATGCAAGGAAGTTTGTGTAAAGTTATTAGGTAATAAAAGGGAAGCCTTATAGAGTTGTACTGCAAGATATGCTCTCGGTATCGTCATTGTGGAGTGTCATACAGTTATATACCATTCACAAATCTCCGGCCCACTGTTGCTAAAAGATCGCTCGCTACCAAGAAAAGGAGAGAGGGAACGTGTGTGAATTATGGACAAACAAGTGAGAGAGTGAACGTCGGCACATCACTACCACCCCATACAACGCCCCTGTACCCCGTTTCCACTTCCCCTCACGCTAATTTCTCGCCACAATAGTTTACTATGGAGAGCGCACTAAATGCTCATGGGAGTTTTAGCATAAACAGCCGAAATAGGCCTTTGGTGGTTTCGGTGGTTTCGGTGGAAATCGATTTTTTAGTTTTCCGTATTTCATAAAAGTTTAACTTGAAGGTAAAAATATCTGGTACTAATAATACATTTCTATCTTTCATTTAGAATGACAATTTTCCTGACATTTAAGTTATGGAAACTATGTCAGCTTTGCCGAGATAGATGTCCTCATAGCAAATTGAGAACAACAAAAGAAAAACAAAGAAACAACAACTATGCACCGCCTGAAATACTAAATCTTGAGCAGAGGAGGATTATTGCATACCTTTGAATTAAAGGTATGCAATATTTCACTCCAAATCCGATAATCCGATGAGTTTTTATTCAATCTTTGTGGTGTCGCAGACATTATGAAATGGATCAGCGCGCTTGAATCGTTATTTTTCTTGGGAACCCATTTTCTCTACTAATAGACTAGTCATTGGCCCAATAACACGCTGGTCAACATTCTCGATGAAATTGCAGAGGGTTTTCTTGGTCCACGCAAAACAAGTTATAATAGTTTAAAGCTTACAGTCAGTACTTTTGGCATTAAAAAATGCAACTTATTGGTCATTTTGTTGTGGAGGGTATGCCATGTCCAATTGCCTATTTTTATACTGTTCTATAGGGAGAGTATAGCGAGCAATTGAGAACATTTTTTCTTCAGTTGAACAGTATAAAATTATTTTTCAGCTATTGAATGGGGAGAATATACCCAAATGATAACAAAATTATGTATGTGTGTTTTAAAACAATTAGTCCTGGCAGGCTTATTATCATTAAATGCTAGAACACGCGGATCTCTTTAAACATAGCCTATAAAGAACACCGTAAGATATATCATTAGAAAATGCAAACTTTTGACGACAAAACAGATTTATTGATAAACCATTCTGTTAATATATAGATTAGGCAAAGTCAAGAAAATTAATCGTCGACGTTCATGATATGACAGAGAGTTACAGTTTTTTTCCCCCTTCCGAAGTGGGTGAACAGGACGACTTCTTAAAGATTTGAAAGAGACTCTCATTCAAATAATTACCTTCTGTCTGGTGGTCATAAGACGGTTATTTGAAACATTGAACATGTTAAACAAAATGAAAGACCCCCGCTATAAGATAAATACAGAAAACAAAGTTTAAATTAACATTTTCAGGACTATGGTCACACACAAAACGGAGAATATTCTGGAAAACGTCGGCTCATATTCTAGCATCCTAGTGCTTTATTTGAAATCTTCCCTCTTTATTTTACTGCAAAGTAAGCTTTTCAGAATGCCATAAAAGAGGCAACAAGCTAAAGAGGGAGAGGTGTTGGGGTGTGACACCCCCATCCCCACTGGAAATTTCTACTGGTATATGCGCCACTTTCGTAGGCCAAAGAAAGAAGGAAGGTAAAAGCAAGCATGGCGAGAGGGAGGAGAAGGGACAAGGGAGAAAAGATGAGAAAGGAGGGAAAGAAGATAAGAAAAGAAAAGAAAGAGAAAGGAAAGAAAACAGGAAAACTCTTCAGAATCTTGCTGGTATAGAAAAATTATGAAAGTAAATCCTTGTGATCATATTTCCAATGCACAAATTCAGTCAGTTTTTAAAACAGTCGTCTCCTGAAAATAGGTGTAGGGAAATTAGATTTTACTTGTACTGAAATCAGTTCATGATTATCCTCAAATATAAATAATATGTTTCAACTTCCTCCACAATTTACTCTCTCTTTAAATCTGGTAGCTTTGCTCTCCCTAATTAAGCCTAGAACTGAATACTGTCGACGAACTTCTATGCTACTCTTCCGTTGCTACAAAATTATTACACAGTGTAAATAAATTCAGGAAAGATCTGAAAAATGTTCTTAAATACTATTACTTTTTTCTGTAGCTTATAAGTGTAAGCCTACCCTTTTCCCCTCTCTCTTTTACTTATAAAGTTGGAATAAAATTGTTAACGTCCATTTGTGAAATGATTTTGACAATGATCTATTTCTATATAAGACACTCCAGATTTGATTGAAATGTCATGTGTGAGTATCTGCTTGTTTTGTGTGACTCATTTATAAAGCATGTGTATGCTTGCAAGTAAGAAAGCACAGGATCTACGGCTTTAAGTCCTCTCCGCCGGTAATGAATTATTCTTTACAAAAGGGGAACTATTTGTAGGTCATCGATATGGTTTTGATTCAGGGATTTCCTGGTAACGAGGGCATTGTTTTACCAATGAAACATGGTGGGGTTGGGGTAGGGGGGCAGCCCGCAGAAATTTCATGAAGAACAAAGAAATAAATGAATAAAATTTCTACTGAAAAATTCCTCTCTACTGCCATGCATTGAACCATTATACATACACTGTATACTCCTAATGGAAAGATCTAATAGTTCTACTAAGCTTCATTGATCACAAATAAACCATATTGTCACAATCATTGATGAGTGGATCATTCTGAAGTAAGGAAAAAAATTAACAGTGTGTATAATATCAATATTTCCTTTATTTCTCATGTTTTACTGTATTTTTTTAAAATTCACCATTGTAATGTAATCTGTTTTCCTGCCACTATGTTGATACATTTTTCCTAAACAGCGTTGTTATCGCAACAGAGCTGAGTAGGGTCATCCCTCCGTCTTTTTAAAATCAATTTGTAATATTTATATATAAAACCGTAATCTCGGATTACACATATGTTATTACGGTGAACCGCAAACGTAAATCACTGCGACTGACCACAATTATGTATACATAATTATATATATATATATATATATATATATATATATATATATATACATACATATATATCTTTTGAATAAATATAATACAATACAATACAAATGCTATACAAAATTCAAAAGGAAGAAGGAAAAGGAAAAAGGAAAAGGGAAAGAGGAAAAAGATAAAAAGAAAATGGAAAAGAGGGAAAAGGAATATAAGAAACAAAAACCCAATAACAAAGTAACTGCATGGAAGCATTCGTTCGCATTTTAAGCTCTTTAACCAAGACCGGTTATATCAGTAATGATTATCACTATGAAAGGAAACTGGTTGGCATCTTGTTTCTTATCAGTTTGATGTTATATTATCTTTCTGCTCAAAGGAAAGTTAGTAATATGACTGCAGTGAAGCGAGCGGCAAGTTGACATATCAAAAGTGGACGGATTTTCAGAAAATAACGGTGACCAATAAGCCTATTCCTATCATACCCACTATAAGAACCACTGGCGGCACCAAGGGGGGGGGGGGGCATGGGGGGCATTCCCCCCCCCCCACTCAGAAGCTTCCCCCCCCCCCCCAGTTGCCCCCCAGAAATTTTGAGGACTGAAAAGAAAAATTATACAGTAATTTGTAAATAAGTAGATATTGTCATAAGCATCATATTCAAGCTGCGAAGTGCTCTAAAATACCATTTTCCGCCCTTCAAAACTTGAAAATTTTCTCACTCAGTCGCTGTTGGCTTCCTCGCACACTATTAGTTTGTAATGTAAAATGTTCAGTTCATGATCTAGTTTTGATCAATATTTTTGCTCCATTAAGCATTACCCAATTTTACAAAAATTTCTCTCTATATCAAGTGTAACAGAAAAATGTTTATTGGGGCCACTAAAAGCATTGGCGTAAATCCGGGGGGGGGGGGGGTGGCGTGTACAAATATCCCCCCTCACTTTTTAAGGAGGAAAATATATTTTGATTTATCAGTTAGTAAAAATTTTGAATATCTATTATAAACAACCATCATATTTTAGAATTTCTATTTGAAAATGCGATTGAAAACCAAAAAAGTTGGGTTTTTTTGCTCGCTCGCTTCGCTCGCTCGTCATATTTCATAATTTCTTTTCTAAAATGTGATTATAAACAAGAAAAGTGGCCATTTTGGGCTCGCTTGCTTGGCTCGCTCGTTATATTTCAGAATATTTATTCGAAAATGCGATTAAAAACCAAAAAAGCGGGTTATTTTTTGTTCGCTCACTTCACTCGCTCGCAAAATTGATATTAAAATGTATGTAAGAGGGGAAAAAAATTGTCCCAAAATTCAATTATTCCCCCCCCCCCCCCACTCCTCAAAGTGGATTTACGCCGGCAACTAAAACTCGCGCTTCACGCTCGATTTTTCCATACACGCAAAAAAAAATTGACTGCCCCTGCCCCCCAACATTTTCTTTTGCCCTCCATTTGCCCCCCCCCCCCACTTTAACAATCCTGGTACCGCCACTGATGAGAACGGAAGATGCTGATAAAAATATAGGTGACATATAGTAACACCGCGTCAGGACCTGTTCTCAATACACAATTATGAAAAAATTCTCACTCGCTTGTAATATTAGAATACATGATGGTTTCGGAAAGCATGGAAATTTGGCAAGAGAGGGACCTAGTACAATGCCAAGTACTGTTGATATCGATGACGAATTTTACCTCTGCAATGAAAAATGAGAGAGCGTTTTTCCTCGCTCTCTTCGCTCGATCGTATAGAGTATTTAAAAAACAGGATGGTTTCGGAAAGCAAACGAAAAAAAAAATGGCAAAAGCAAGGTATAACCTTATATGTTGTTTAGTTATCTAATAAACCTATAGTGTATATGACGAATCCCCACTTTTACCGTGAAAAAACGTGTATTTCCATCCTCGCTAGCTTCGCTCTCTCGTAATATTGAAAAAAAAAATAGGATGGTTTCGAAAAGCAAACAAATTCGGCAAGCGAGGTAGCAAAAAAGAGTCATAATTATATGACCGAATGACGAAATAACACTTCTACAGTAACAATGAGTGCGGGTGTTTTGTTTTCGGTTTTCGTTTTTTGTTTTTTGTTTTTTGTTTTGTTTTGTTTTGTTTTGTGCTCAAAATCCAGGATGGCTGATAATCTAGCAAGAAATGATAATTTTTGGAAAGTTAATTTCTTGTGTGTGACGGAGAAGGGGGCGGGTGGCTGGGATAACATTAATAGAGAGCAGCAAAATGTCGGCAAATTTGGGGTCACCACCTAAAAAATTGTCGGCAAATTCAGGTCTTACAACCCCCACCCCCTTCCAAATGTTCTAGCGACGGCCATGCTAACCAAGGGCTTAATCTATCTCGTAAAAACGTTAGAAATGAAGAAGTTGATGTTCGAGCAGGAGATGTTTATCCTCACCATTGATAAATAAAGGGGCAGTTTGACCCTCGTGATGCCGTAGAAAAAATGCAGCCACAATTTTAGGTAATTATGTTTAAGTCAATGGTTATTAGTTTGCTCGTAGAACATGTAAAATTAATCAGTTTACTCACGAATCAATATCTATTTTCGAACAATAATGAAGGGCACTAAAATGTCGTTTCCTTGCCATGGATCATAGCAAACTTTGAGGCCAAGTTTAAAACTGATCTCGGTTGTGAACTGAGGATCGAGCATGAGCATTATTTTCTGCAATAGCTGCAATCATCTGTGGCAATCAGTGCCTCAAATTTAGCAACTTATTAACATTCGGAGCGCATGTCAAACGGTCAAATTAATGACCACCCCTTCAGCCAGAAATTACCACAAGTATGTCGCAGGTTAAAACTTAGATTCGGGTCAGTCGTGACTGAATTTTCTAATTGTGATGTAAGCATGAATTTTTTTTTCTTTCACATATGCGTATGCCCCCCAAAAAACAACTAATGAATAATAATAATAATAATATATATATATATATATATATATATATATATATATATATATATATATATATATATTTTAAAGATAAGAAAAATGCAAAAAATACAAAATCACCACTGTACATGTCAGTGCCATTTCGGAACATTTAGGTGCGGAATGGAAAAGAAATCCGGTTGGCGAATTTGATTTGAGTATATAGGCACTTTGCTCCTCAGATTACCAATCGACCAGCCTAGCTCGAGCTAATATTAGAGCAAAAATGTCCCTATGGGAGATTTAGAGTGAGAGAAATCGGTAGTCAGCACAAACGATGCACATCTTTACTTTTGGTTACTAATGTTCTCAGGTCGACCCTCCAAGCACTGCGAATGCAGCATTGTGCCATACGCACATCTCGACATTAATGACTAATTCCGAACAAATGTGACAGGAAAAAAAATCCGCCTCTATACCTAAGAGAGCAATGAAAGAGCGAAGTGAAATTGTATTGTCCTGCAAAATTATATTGAGCAGAACACCGTGTGCAATTATCTTTTCGCAGTACTATGCGCGGATAGATCTACATAACTGCGCACTGCACATCACTTTGACGACCGTTGTCTGTACAAGCCCGAAGCGATATATGGTTCATATCTCTGTAAGTGATACGTTTGTTCACTTTTTCCATAATACCAGCAGAGACAAATTATTTTGGATATCATAGCAGATAATCTGTAAAGTCGACAGTGAATTCAAACTGAAGAGTTATGCAAATATCGTCGGCGACTTTCTGTTGAGCGACAGGATTTGTAGCACTTTCAAGTTCCAGTGGATTTTTTTTTGTTAATCATCTTTGTGTGTGAAGCAATATTGAGCGAAGGCATTCCATCATGCATACAGATGACGACAGATATTACTAACAAAATTTGGATAAGCATATAACAAGGTAAGGCTTGCTGATGATTCTTTGGTTCTAACATTATGTAGCCAGCACAAACATTCTGAAATTCGAAGTTAGCAAAGGAAGAAGTCAGCTTCTCCACAGTGAATGCCTTAAGTTGGTTCCATCACTTGATAATAAGTTGCAAGCTTCCTGGGGTTTTTCCCATCAGCAGTATTCTCTTCACTGTTATCTTATTCCTTAAAAATGTATTGCGAATGAGTAATGAATTAAAATCAAATGAACATAGATCTCTAACCTTATCGTCAAAGGTGGATTATGTTTACTACCATGCACGGGCGTGGAACGTGGTAGGGCCACTCATTGTGCAGTGTCTTTATTGCTACTACTGTTGATCGTTCTACTGCTATCCTATTACTTTGTTATAATAAAAATAATAAAAATAATAATAATAACATTTATTATTATTATTATCACTATCATTATTATTATTATTATTATTATTACAAAAGCTACGACCATCTTGTAGTCATCTCTTTCAGTAGAATTCAATAACCAGCTATGAGTGACCGCCAGCTTTTTGTTCAAAGAACAATTGTTCTTCTCTCTCTCTCTCTCTCTCTCTCTCTCTTTATATATATATATATATATATATTTATGTATATACATATATATATGTATATACATAAATACATACATATATTTGTTTCTAACTACAATTACCATGCACCACACAACAAAGTCATGTGGTTGGTGACGGGTTTCTTTAATGTTTTTTTTTTTTTTTTTATTCTTTCTGATGTCTCTGTAAAAATCACTGTACACACTTTCGTTTTATAATCATTTTCAGATCAGTATGTTCTTGACTTATGATGTAAAATTACTCCGTGTGGCATGCTTTTCAAAGTATTATTTGAAATATTTGAATATATATATGTGTGCATATATATATATATATATATATATATCTACACACACCTCACAAAAAGTAACTAACCACTTTGTCTTTGGATCATAGCTCAAATATGGTGTGTTGTATTGGACAACTTTTAACAGAATTTGAAAGAAAATTCAATTCCAAACATTTTGACACTTCATTTGTTGAAATCGAATAAAGAATGTGAGCACAATGGCATATGCAAATACTCTCAAAATAAAAGTTGCAGCAATCTCTATTGATATGGCAGTCTCTATTCACAGAATGGATTCTAGCTGTCAACTTTATCTCTTTGTTTTTTGGACAATAGGGTATAAACAAAAACACAGAAGTGATCTGTAAAATGACAGTCAAAACATGTTCCGATCAAAGTCATTCCAAATGCACGAGGCAATGGCTGTCTGGCAAGGAAAAGTTCCAGCGCTCAAAAGGATACCTAGGTTACCTGAAAGTGAGAAAATGGCATCTTGCCGAACATTCACTGCCTCGTGCATTTGGAATGACTTTGATCGGCACAGTTTTGACTGCCGTAAGCGCCTGAGTTGGCGGATACCAGTGCTATAGAAGACTTCGAAATTATTATCATTACTTATAGACCACCTCTGTGAGGGTTTTTCAATCCTTTCTTTGAAAACAAAGAGATGAAGTTGACAGCCAGAAATCCATTCTGTAAATAGAGACTGACATATCAGTGGGGATTGCTGCAACTTTTATTTTGGGGTATTTCCATAATGAATTGTCATTGTGCTCACAGTCTTTATTCGATTTCAGCAAATGAAGTGTAAAATGTTTGGAATTAAATTTTCTTTCTAATTCTGTTAAAATTTGTCCGATACAACACACCATATTTGAACTATGATTCAGAGATAAAGTGATTAGTTACTTTTTGTGAAGGGTGTGTGTGTGTGTGTATATATATATATATATATATATATATATATATATATATATATATATATGTATGTATATATATATATATGTATGTATATATATATATATATATATATATATATATTCAAATAACATATACAACAGCTTTGGCAACTCTCGTGGAGATCTCATATATAACGCTTACAGACGCTTATAGCGGTGTTCTTTTATATATATATATATATATATATATATATATATATATATATAATTGTGAGCATATATCATATACAACAACTTTGGCAAATCTCGCGGAAATAAATACATGCGAAATCAAAGGAGAGAATAATTGTAGCGTAGCATTATTTTTGGAAATTTTGCAAAGGCTGAAAAAAATTCTCCGCCGGGAATCGAACCCGGGTCATTGTTCCAAACTCGTCTGCCAGCAACAAAGGAATTAATAAGTGAAGGTTGAAGATTTGTCATTCTGTCGGTTAAACGAATTTGGAGTCTCCGTCTCCGTGGTCTAGTGGTTAAGACATTGGCGTTCATCATGTTCATGGCTAATGACCCGGGTTCTGTTCCCGCCGAAGAAATTTTTTCAGCCATTGCAAATTTCCAAAAATGGTAGGCCAGCTCTGGGGAACTTTGATTCATGCTACGCTATAATTGTTCTCTCCATCGATTTCATATATATATAAATTCATGAAACGAAATAGAGATTTTAAAAACTCCGTTAACCATGCTAACTACCAAATCGTGTCAGGATTTCACCTATCAGGCTTTGTCGGAAAATTCTCAAGGATTTCATACAAATTTTTGTTTCATAATCATTTTCAAAGCAGCATGTTCTTGACTCTGTATGCGTAATCAATCCGTGATGCGGGGGTTTTTTTCCCCAAAAGAATTGTTTGAATTTCCTAGACATTTTATTATAGTCTGCCTATGAATGAAAAGGTACAAAAAAGAGTACACTGTCACAGTAAAATCGTCTTTCCTACAGATTCATTTCATCATGAACATAAGCAACTCAACCGAAAAAAAAGTTCCGTGACTGAATACGTCGGGTAAAGTGTACGAATAGCTTGAAAGACAATTGGAACCAGAAGGCGGTTATTGTCTCGGAGCAACACTGTCGCCGGAGAATGTGTAGTAAAACAACACTCTAAAAACTAAACTGTTGAATCATGTTTATTCTTATTTTGTCTGCCTTTCCTTTTTTATTTTTATTTTTATGTGTTTATGCATTTTATTTGTATATTGAATCCTGCCAATCATGTAAATATGTGATTCTGCTGATTACTTTGATAAAACATACACACACAAAAAAAGAATTGTTGAATCACCTTTTAAAAGGGTGGAGGAGTGAAAACATTATTTAAATGTTAGATTAACAATTTAAACATGCTGGATTCAACACTATAAAGGTTAGAATCCAGCATGTATAATGTTGAATCCAGCATGTTCAAAGTGTTAGTCTAACATTTTCAAAATGTCGTTACGAGTATTGCACTTTTACATATATCCATGCAGCATTAACGTATGGAAGTGAAACATGGACAATAATCTCAGACACAGTTAGGCGTTTGGAGAGTTGTGAAGTGTGGTTTCCAAGAAAAATACTAAGGATTTCATGGATAGAATGAGTAATGAGGTAAGTTTGGAGAAGAGCTGATGTGAAAAGAAATTAAGCTGATCCATGAGATTTACGGGACACTTAATAGGAAAAGGAGCATTAGAGAATCTAGCATTAACAGAAAAAATTGAGGGAAAGAGGAGTAGAGGAAGGAGAAGAGTGTTATGAATGGATAGTCTGCAGAGATGGCTAGAGGACAGAGGAGTTGGAGAGAGAGAGAGAGAGAGAGAAAGAGACACTTCTCATTATCATTATCGTTATTTATTCATACCTTTATTACCTTCATTTATATATTTTTTAAATGAATATCACTATCATATTCATTTTCATTATTATCATTATTATCATCATCATCGACATTACTATTTTCAATGCTGTTGTTATTGTTATTATTTTACTGTTATCATTATTGTTATCAGTAATAGTAGAAGAAGTAGAACTCATAATCATAATCGTCATTGTCATTAATACAATATGACCAGGATACAACTATATACTGCCCTGAAAAGCCAGCAAAAAAAAGTGAAAAATAAACGAATTAATCATGCTAGATGGTTTTTAGTAGTAGGTCAATATTGATTATGTTTATGATTTTTATGTTTGTGCCATTCTGCGTTGTAGTGGGTGTAAAACATTATTAGTATTATTCTTGCACCACGAACTGCATTCGCTAATTAACCCATTACGTTAATGCGAATAACCTTCAATATCATGAGAGAGATACAGAGGGGAGAGAGAGAGTCAGACAGAGAGAGAGAGATCAGGGAGACACAAAGAGACCGGTGGACCAGTATAGGGGGTAGTGAAAGAGAAGAGGGAGAGAGAGAGAGAGAGAGGGGGGGGGAGGGGTGTCGGACAGACAAAAATGGGAGGGGAGATAAAGAGACAGATCTACTAGTAGAGAACGAGAGAGAGAGAAAGAGAGAGAGAGAGAGAGAGTCAGAGAAAGAATTAAAATCGATTGAGACGGGTAGATGATTGAGGAAAGGGCCAGGGTAGAGAGAGAGAAAGAGAGAGAGAGAAACACAGGCTGAACATAGAAGGAAAGGAAAAATATATAGAAAGCTAGACCGACAAAAAGGTGGAGAGTCGGGCAGATTCTGGTGCGAGAGATAAAACATATGTATAGGAGAAAGAATTAGCATTCTGGTGGGCTGTATTTCACCTGTCATGCACAATCCTGGGCCCTTACACATTCTTCATGTTCTTACCCGAGGCAGACTGAAACATGAAGTTCTGACGGGGAGGGAAGTTCCGGCTCAATAAACCATAATTGTCAACAGAACAAAGATCTACTGGCCTTCGAACCGAAAAGTTGGAGGGGGGGGGGGGGGGATAAAGTGTAGCGTTACCATAGTGTGACGTCACAAACCGTTGTTTTTCATGTCACTGAAAAATCAAAGGGTTGAATATAGATTTTACATACTAGAAAAAAAATAAAGCTAACCTGCAAAATACTAATAACTGAAGAAATATCTAACTTCGCTTAATATAGGCGTGTAATAATACCACCAAACATGCCAAATGTGAGCATTAATGTTTTTTTGTAACGTTACTAAACGAAATTTAAGACGCCGCTCCACACGTAGCTCCAGTTAGCATTGCACAAGTAATTCTATTTTCACACTAGTTAAAGGTCTAATTAAATAAAATTAACTGTGGGGCAATTATATCGATTGAACATGCCCAGGTTTTCGTTTTATGAGGCCCATACGGTAAATATCCTTTAAAATGTCACGTTACCAATCATAGAATTCCATATACAGCACATCAAAGGAGCCCCAACGGCCAACGGCCATGTTCAGTAAGAACAAATGGTATTACAGAACACACGGCACCATTTAAATCGTTTAAATCGATATTATTCTTATAAAACAGAGGAAGGGCCATTTTTTTCAATAGAAGGGAGTATTTCATCACCATTATGATTCATATGTTTTTATTAACATCATCACCATTATCATCATGATTATCATTATTATTATCATTATTATTATTATTATTATTATTATTATTATTATTATTATCATTATTATTATTATTATTATTATTATTATTATTATTATTATTATTATCATTGTGAGCATTACAATTGCCAGCAGTAGTATACAGTAAGAGTAGTAGTAGTAGTTGTAGTAGTAGTGGTAGTAGTCATTTTAGTGGTGAAAGTAGTATGTTTGCTTCCTTAACAATGTTAATGTGATTAACGAAACAACTATATTCTTCCCTTAATGTGAATAATACGTTCTTCTCGACTTTGAAAACGAGCACTTCTCTCTCTTCAGATTCATTTCATTGTCGTGCAAAGCATAAAATTTAATTTTCACATATTCCGTAAATTTGTATACTTGAAAATTACTGGATTTGTACGTTTTCAACGTTAAAAATTGTAATTTTTAAATGAGTGATGTAATATTAAAGTCAAGAGATTCTGAACCATATTTAAAAGGCTTGCAGCTCGCAAAGAAGGGTGAATCGCGGGACATGATTATTTGAGGGTATACTGCATTATCAGTTAACACTGCTCTGAAACACAGAAATCTGATACTGGCGGAAGCATGAACACAGTCATGATCCTGGTATATCAGAAATAAGATCTGTTCGTACCCTTTATTTCTTTGTAACGGAATATCACATTGAATAAAGGGCTTGAATATTGATTGAAATTCCATTGCTATTGTGAACGACATGGAAATATGTAAGTCTCCTTCCCTAAATGTGAGCGTGCGTCGGTGTGTGTGTGTGTGTGCGTGTGTGTGTGTGTGTGTGTGTGTATGTGTATAGAATTTTTGTGATCATGCCGATGTATATCGAGCTTATATTGTCACAGATGTTCATATATTGGTATGAATTATTCAACGCATTTTAAAAAATAATAATTTAATATCTTATTTATATAAAAAAGCAGGGTAGTCCAACTGAAGTCTCAAGGCCTGCTTTCCAAAGAAGCCCTGCTGCAACAAGATCACATTTCAAACATACTATACAACTGAAAAAAGAAGAATATATATATATATATATATATATATATATATATATATATATATGTATATACACAAGCAAATGAATAATACATAAAATTAGGACATTATGTAGGAGAAGGAAATGAAGAGAGAGGGGTAGATAGAAATGGGGGGGGGGGGGGAGAGAAAGGAAAGAGAAAGAAGAATAAGTTACATAATATAAGACACACGAAATGGAAGAAATCAGTTAACCACTTAATTACGTTTGAACGTGGCTGATGAGGGGGAGCATTTAGTGTCTCATTACAAGCGAAAATAAAAGGGCACAATTTTATTTACAATGCCGTACACTGCAAGCATCAACTTCACAGGCGCTTTCGATTCAATATCCTCTTCTAGTTAACATATATATATTTATAACTGCATGGGATTATACAGCATATTCCAGTTCAGTATTTCTTTGTTTGCTTATTATTTTCCATGGGATATTAGCATTTTCAATTTTAATGGAACCGCAAAAAGAAATCCAGTGCCATATGATCTAATGATGATCCAGTGGAACCACTGCCGTGAGGTAGTAACATATTCTTATATTACATGGATTACGTGCACCGAAGAGGATCAGCTTGCTATCAGTGCTATAATAACACTATAACACTTTACTTGATTTTGAAGTTTCCCATAAAATCCTGTTAATACCTCTCTCCATTTTGTCTTAAAGGAGGAAGCAATTCCCCCATATCAGCTTTGGCGACTCTCAGAAATAAATACATGCACTAGAAAGGAAATCAGAGAATATAGCTCATGTAAATGATGTATCTCATGTATGTCATGTATATCATGTATCTCAAAGCATTCACTTGGATAAAGCTTGAGGCATGCGGCTTCTCATTGTTTAAAACTCATCTGCCCCCGACAGAGGAAAGTCATGAATGTTGAAAATTTGTCAATTGAATCTAGTGAGGCTGAAACCACTGGACCATGGTCTAGTGGTTAATGCATTGACGTTCTAAGTCAAGGACCCAGTTTTGATTTCCGGCGGAGACAGTAAGTTAATAGAGCCTTTGCAAAAATTAAAAAAACAGAATGCACCTCTGGAGGTCTTTTAACATTATTCTCGCATATAATGTTTTTGGTTATATGTATTTATGTAAAACCGAAAGCGCGTGTACCCCTTCTGAACAGATCGGGTAAACACAAGTATAGGTAGATTCATCGACATTGATTTACAGAAATATGTATCAGCTTTGTAATATCTTAAATGAAATGGTAAGTTTCCAGAAGAATAAACATAACATTAATTGAATCAGAAAAATAAGCCTTCAATCTTTTTTGTTTGTTTGTTTTGTTTTGTTTTGTTATTTGCGTCCCTTTTTTGTTTCATTGGCATTCAGTGACCCGTATAGTATCGAGAAAAAAAAATGGAACAAAAACAAGCTTGAATACAAGAGACAAGCTACTTACTGAGAGGTTTGGTGGAATAAAAGGAGGCCTGCACATAAAACTTGTTATTTTACGCTTTAATGTTCGCGAAAAAATAGTTACAAGAGAACTTTATCTAGTTGAACAGTAAGAGGTAATAATGTTTGAGCGCCGTGAGCATCTCGACGTGGCGGACCGTACATAAGCGCTTTATAAGAAGCCACCATTATTGTTGATATTGTTATTATTGTTAGTTACTCTCTATTTAAAAAAAGGTTTACGCAATATTGGGTAAGAAGGGAACATGCATGTTTGTTGGGTAAAATGATACAAAATACTGTGTACATTTTTCCCGATGTTGCGTTAAAGTTTACCCATAAAACGTGCATTTTCCTTAATATGGGACAAAATTTTACCCAAGAAATATGCATGTTCCCTTTTTATACCCAAACAATACTGGGTAAACTTTCACTTAACCTTTTTTTTTAGTGGAGTGTATTCATTTTCATTTCATTCATTTGATTTGATTTTGTTTATTTTCCATTAAAGCACAAAGTAAATACACATTAAGAATTAACAGTAAAATCGGAGGGACCCTGAGGAAAAGCCAAACTTTTAAAGAGGGTCCTGTGCAAACAAACAAAATATATAAACAAATAAGAAAATCATGAGTTATTACAAAATACAGTTTAACTGACCAGAGCAAACATACACACAATCATACACCACACATACTCAAACTCGTTCATTCACATACACACTCTGACGTAACACAAGCAGAACATTGTTAGGCCTACAAAATAAGAAGAAGAAAAAAAAAAGAACGAGAAAGAGAGAGAGAACAAAGAAAAGGAAGAAAGGGAGGAGGAGATACAGAACATAGAAAAAAAATAGAAAGAAGGAAAGAGCGTGTATAGAAAGATACAAGTCTTCTACTCATTACACATCATACTAACATTGTTATTATTATTATCACTATCATTATCAATTAGCACTACTACTACTACTACTACTACTACTACTACTACTACTACTACTACTACTACTACTACTACTACTACTTACACTACTACTACTACTACTACTACTACTACTATTACTACTACTACTACTACTACTACTACCACTACTACCACTACTACTACTACTACTACTACTACTATTACCACCACTACTACTACTACTATTACCACTACTACTACTACTACTACTACTACTACTACTACTACTACTACTACTGCTACTACTACTACTACTACTACTATTACCACTACTACTACTACTACTACTACTACTACTACTACGGTTCAAGAGAAGTAGTAAGTGAAAACTTTAAAAGATATACAAGAGAAACTGCATAGAGGGAGCATAGGGTTGTACCATACACAACCCACAGCGTGGGAGGAAATGAATATCGTACATGTATATCAAGCTCACTCACTTATTTTCAGTGCAATACTTCAGTGAAGATAGGACTCTGATGTACGTTCATGTAATATGCAAATTGACAATTGAAACTAAAGTTTATAGGGGGAGCGGAACACTTCTGTAAACACAGCTAGCTATGTTCTATGACCCATTAAAAATAAATGTTTACCGGTTAGATTTTTTTATGTCTATGACTCTGGCAACTTCCCCAAACTTATACACTCTAATATCTGCGGAGTCAAATTTGACTCGGAATGATTCGGAATCTGAGTCACTTTAACTCGGAATAGAGTTGACTCCCAGCTGACGCCATTCTGAGTCAGATTTGACTCCGCAGAGATCAGAGTGTAGTGGTGGACCAGAAGGAATCTGAACCAAATCATTCATTCATTCGATCAATCAATCAATCAGTATCATTTTTTGTTGTCCAGAAATCATGGATAGAAATATGTTTTACGTTTTAACTGTGTGGTACCAGATAAATACAAGAATAAACAGAATAATGAATAAAATCAATACACAAAATGTCACAGGTACAAATCTTTTGGACGCGTCATAGAACCTCTTCCATAGGGTAGATGTAGGGAATATGAGACCGTATAAGGGACTCTTGAACTATCTTGCCCTACCTGGCTAAGTGAAATCAACCAATAACTGAAATAGCGCCATATACAATCTCCTAGTACATTGCGGCAAATTGTTGATTAAAAAACTCATTGCTGGATGGATTCTTTACAGAGAAAATCACTAAATACTGAAAAAGATAAGAAAAATGACATAGTAAAAACTGATGTAATTAAAAAATTGAGTTTTCATAGATCATAGTGGTATAAATTATTTCGGGGGAATTTTTCTGGAATTAATGCATTTTGGCATAGTACTGGGGGTTCGTCAAACCAGGATTGTATGCGTGTCGCAAGAGTACAGTGTATATTGGCTAGGGAGGGCATTGTTTGGGGCTTGTTGATCAATAATTTGTGTAGGGAATATGGGACACCCAAAATGGCCGATGTAATGGACATAGTGGCTATGCTGATGTGTCATTAATAATTATATAAAAGGTTATTTTCGTGATATTATTCATAAATGATAATACTACACACCCATTACACAATTTAATCTGTGGTTTAGCTGTGCCCCCCCCCATATATTGATATCTGTTGGTTGAGTTAAAAACGGCTATATGCAGTCGGCATCACCAAATGTTTTCTAGTGTGTTTTGTGGTGAAGAATGTATATATATACATATATATATATATATATATATATATATATATATATATATATACATATATATACATATTGCATTTCAGTTTTTTTTCATAGGTCAATCTTTTGCCAAAAATTATGTTGTCAATTTATCTGTTCATACATAATAAATTCTGGTCCCACCAATGTCAAAATCATAGCGACGCCACTAATTTGATTATGGTCTATTTCATTTTAATAAAATAATTGTAGTAGGCCCACATAATACATGTAGTGAAGACACCTTCACAATTACTTTACAATCACTGAATTTATACTTTTAAAATCATAAAGTTGATATGCAGTATGGTCCTTCGTTCATTTTAAATTCAGCGTAACTTTGGAATATCTTGATTTTTTACATGAACATGATAAAAATCCCAATTTAAAAAAAAAAGAACCAATAGATACACTGAATCAATTAAAGCGTTAAGAATCACAAGGAAATATTTATTTAGTAGTTTACCTTAATGATTTTGTTGTAAATGATTTTGTTTATACAAAAATATGGTTTGTTGCGTGATCACGTGACCATACAATGTTAAATTGAATGGAAACTTTATGAATACGTGCGTAAATTGCGAATTTGGATAAGAAAAACGTGAATTTGAATGCTTCCAAGATGATTTTGAAAGCTCAGATCATGAATTTGAATTGCCGTGCGGCACGGCAGGGCAAAAATCTTTTAAATTGAATGCTCGTAATATGAAACAGACTGACAAAATTGCGAAATTGGCCGGGAAAACCTATATTATAAAATGTGTTATATCTGTCTTATACATGTATAGCCTAAGATATTTCGGAATTGTGCCATCTCTTCTTACTGAAATATGAATCCTCCTTTCTCATCAACATTTATTTTTTTTCAGTCTTATACTTCCTCTAATTCCTGGCTAATTTGGTAAATGAGGATATCTCTTGCTTTGCCTCATTAAGCCAAATGAATTGCATGGAATTACGTCCACTTTGTCCTGTTTTTTTTTTAAGACGATCAAAATTATGATGGGCGATTCGATAAACAAGTTTCAGGCGTTAAGAGGTAACGCCTGAACTGTGGGAATTCCACAATAATTATACATTGCAGTTTCGCGTGGGGCTTGGAAAGGGATCCACTGGAAAGGATGAATCAAGCCTTCATTCAATTCCATTAAAATCCAAATGGACAACACAACAACAGAATAAATAAATAAATTTAAATCGTTTTCTTTTTCGTCTTAGAAAACGTTTGCTAAATTTGCTAAGGAATTTTAGCGCACTGGACGAAACTGTTTTTTTTTCTTTGGTGTAATTTTTTATTTGACATTTGGAAACTCCTTGCTTGCAAGTGTGCTTTATGTTTGTATTTCTTTGTCAATCCACCTTAGGAGATTTTGGACGTTACCAGTTGCCAATCCTTGACGCAAGTGACTAGAAAAAAGAACCCGATACTGGTTACGCCCAAAATACATTTAAATCGTATGGGGAAAAATGGCTTTGGTTATTAATACAGAATATTCAGGGCCGTCGGATGATGGAGTGTTAACTTAAAACAGGTTTCAAACCTTTCATTATTTTCACCAAACTGTTTCGTGCCTTCAACAGGAAACCCAGCCTAGTGGACACTTTGCTGGTTTCAACAAAGCACTTGTAATGTATTAGGTATGCTAAGTGGAAATAATTATAATAACCTGAGCGCAATTAACTCGAGATGGATTACTTGTGATTTGCACATTAATGTTGTTAAGGCTAAAAGGATGTAAATTTTCTAATCTTTAAAAAGGCATCTCTACATCCTCTCTCATACTACTCTACAATATGCGTTGTTTTATTGTGATTGGAATTAATAAGGAATTCAGCTAGTCCCACGAACATATTCCTTAAATAGTTCCTTTAAGACTTCTTTTAGCTATTAACAGTCAGAGGCGTCGATCCATTTTTCGGATTGGGGGGGCAAAGACGACCAAGCGGAGATGAACCCACGGCTACTATTTGTATACACACACACCCTCACATATATACATATATGTATATATGTGTATATATATATATATATATATATATATATATATAGGCATACATAGGCCTATGTCAACGTGAAGCATTTTCAAATTGGGGAAATTAGGCAACTTGCTATGTGAACCATTCTGCTTTTTTTTTTTTTCAAGCGAGCGAAGCGAGCGAGCAAAAAATAACAAATTTCTTGTTATGAGAGAAGGGTTTAGTTATCATATAGGCATAAATGATACCTAATTTATATGTATACGGTTACTTCGCTGCCAAATATGAACTCTACTTTGTCACATCGTTGCTGCCCCCAAACCACTCTGTTTTTTAATATTACGAGCGAGCAAAGCGAGCGAGGAAGCACACACTGTTTTTCATAGTAGATGTAGTAAACCCTTCGGCAAATTACGCTGTGAGCCAATGAAACATCTACATTATCTATTCGGTCTCATCTCACCGAATTCGTTTGCTTTTCAAAACCATTAATATGAAACGAGCGAGCGCAGCGAGCGAGGAAAAATATACCCTTTTCCATAATGATAGAAGTGTTATTTCGTCATCATAATAATGTGATAAAAATGTGATATGCACTCTACAAGAACGGAATATTATTATCATTATCATCAGAATACACTATAAACCTGTCATGCCTGTATGATATCTAAATCATACATCTGATCACCTGAGTGCCGAATATGACACTGTTTTAGCTACCTCGCTTGCAGTCCGAATCCATTCTGTTTCTACCATAGCGAGCAAAGTCAACGACCGATCCCGGCAAAATTATATGGATTCGTCCCAAAATCTTTGTCAACCACCTTGCTGCCCAAATATAATGGGTTTTTTTTTAATCTCGCTGCTATAATAAGCTACTTGCTGCCCGAAATCATCTTGTATCTAGCTTTTACCAGCGAGAGTCACGAGCGAGTTAACGAAAAATATGTTTTTGTTTTGCGTTTTCTTTTTCTTTTTATCCAGGCCGTTGTCTCCTGAAAGTTTATCTATTTTTAGGTCAACTGGCCGCTCGATTTCTAGGAGTGATATCTTGTTTGGTTATATTAATTCCTATGAGTAGAAGAATAGCATAACATTAGATAGAAACACAAGATGCAAACCGATTTCCTTTCATAAGAATAGTAATTATCATCGGCATTGGTTAAGATACTTAAATGCGAGCGAGCGAAGCGAGCGAGCGCTTCCCAGTTTCTCATTTTCTTTCTTTTTTCTTGTTTTACGCTTTCATTTCACTTCCTTTCTTCCTTTTCCTTTCTTTTCTCTTTCTTTTTTCTTTCTCCTTTTTTCTTTTTTTTTGGTTGGGAAATTATTGGGGGGGCAAAATGATATCTTTGCCCCCCCGAAATTTTCTTTGGGGGGGCAACTGCCCCCTGCCCCCCCAGGATCGACGCCTCTGTTAACAGTATATTCTAAGGGTGAAAGATCAATTACATAAGATATTTAACAATATCTGTCAGAAGTTGGAAAGGTATTAAGCACATGAGATATATCATTAGTTGTGCATACAATGGTATATATTAGCACATCCACATTATGTGTGTATACATGTAAATGAACATGATTTCATAAAAAAAATATCTTCTCGAAAAGACTGCATGCACTTTGCCATTTATGAACAGTGATATAAGTGCTAGAATACATTTATAGAGGAAGCAACGCATACTGGCATCATTATGTTTAGAAATAGTGATAGAAACCTGATTCTGATGACATATTAATCGGGGATTTTGGTTTTAAGTTGGTTTTGATTTTGATTTTGTTTTTTGTTTGTTTTGTTTTGTTTTTCTTGTTAATGACTCACTTGACTTTCCTACTACAGCAAGTAATCCATGTCGAGAACTTCACTACATGCCTGTAATGATCAGTGCTGGGTCCGAGACAGTCTCAGACGAGACAGAGACCGAGACAGAGACAGAGACACTTGTGTCCAGAACAGCCGAGACCAAGACCGAGACCGAGACATTAGCGTCCGAGACCGAGACGAGACACACAATCACTGTCTCGAGACATGTCTCGGAACCGAAACCGAGACATGTCTCAAGACACCCAACACTGTAAATGCTTGAGTATAATGCACGGGATGGGGGGCTTACAGATGTGGGACTTTTGCCATTTTTGTAACATAGTCGTTGGGCGCCCGGCCGTCAATTCTGAATTTTGTTTACTTCTAGTTTTTTCTGCGTATATATTCTAGTATATATTCTCTGATTGTTAAATAAAAATCAAAAATCTACAGACTGTATTTCAAGGTATCCAACTCTGAATATCTACTCTCTTTGGGTTCTTTTTACTTTCAGAATGAAAACAATGTGATTTTATTCTACAGATTGAAGTAAAGCAGTGTGATTAACTCGTCAAAATTGAGCTCTTTTTCAGTGTCTCGCCGATGTCTCGGCTTCCGAGACACGAGACATTTCCCTTCGAGGCAGAGACCGAGACCAAGTCATTAGCGTCCGAGATCGAGACGAGACACGAGACACACAATCGCTGTCTTGAGACATGTCTCGAGACGAGACATGTCTCAAGACACCCAACACTGGTAATGATCTTTGTTCAGTGATTCCTATACTTAATTGTGTATCGTTATGTTTGAACTTTGTTCACGACTCAGATTTGGTTCGGACAGGGGTGTGCCGCTGAAGCTTCCATACCCGCACCCATTTGTAAGGATCATTTTGGCAGGAATGATACACATTATTATGGATTTTGCATCATTCTCGGGTCTGTACTTTAGCGACTATATCAATCTGAACAACAGAGTTACCCATGTTTAATAAAGAGGGGGCACTTTTAGGGATTCTCCGGCACAAAACCATACCTCAAGTGTAGGGATTTCTTGCAAAAAAGCGATCCATTAGAGCGACCCCCCCCCCTCCGTATACCATATTAGGCGAGTAACACCCCCCCCCCCCCCCCCACGACTGCTGAAAAGCTACTTCATTGCTGGAAGCAGGTTTCTAGAGTCATTAGATTAATGAATATAAACCATTTTTCCACAAAAAGGTAATATACATAAATTGATGATCAAACTATGAAAAAAAAAAAATTAAGATGGCTGCCATAGCAAATTCATATATTGGCCATGGAGTTGGAACAGAGAATCTGCTTCACACACCAACAAACTCCAATAGCGAAAAGAGTGTGTATCTTGTTCGAGGTCAACGAGCACGTCCACATGCCAACCAAATGTAAAACAATACCTTTTCATGATTTTACTTTATTATCATGCGTCAGCGTTTATATATGCATTATGCGTAATTTAATTCAACAGCACACACACACCCGCACACTCCCACACACCCACTTTTTTCCATACTGTTTTATTCTGATTTCATGTACATAACATTTCAATTTAACATTTCAAATTACATAATCTAATATTTCACATTTCATATTTTGACTTTTTTTTCAATAACTTAATTAAGCATGAATCATATATAACTTAAAAGAAAAATAATGAAATCAGTTATTATAAAAATGTTGAGTCATCACTCCCCCCCACCCCCCCCCCCCCCCCCCCCGCCCTAACAAAAAAGTCTTCCCTATCCAACTTGTACTTTTTGTGGAGGGCGATACACACATGTTGTGTCTTTAAAAAAATCTTTTCTTGTAGATTTTTTTTTAAATCTACAAGAAAAGAAAAAAAAAAAAAAAAAAAAGGAGACCCAAATCCAATACAAACTAATAAACAAAATAGATATATTGAAACTAGGATCCCCTTAAAAAAATACATACCAATATGCATAATAAAACACTTTTCCTTTCATGTATCAAATATTCACTCATTGATATAAAACTATCTAAGATTACATAGCTTACAGTCATCAACACAAATACACAAACAAAATAATATGTTAATACATCAAAACTACATTTGTTGTGTACATTAGAGAACCAGGAAACACCAAACATCATCAAATCTATAAGCTCTAGGCTACAACCTATTGCTGCTGCACTGAAAATAATAATTATTATTACAAGCGAAAATGAGAGTATGACTGCTTCGACACTTTTAAAGGACATATTCATATGCATTAATGATTTTCGATATTCGATTCATCATGATCATGAAGAACTGCTCAAATTTTGAAAGGTTTATCCTAGTGTTCTCATTTGCAGCTCAAAACTGTAGCCTTGCCTGTGATAACGATACACCCTGAAGGGTTTGCCCTGAATTTTCCAGGAAATGTAGCTGATACTGCTTTCACACCAAGGTACGGTCGCTGCGACCGGTCGCTGCGACCGTACCCAGCGACCGATGAAATCATAGTGTGAAAGCATTTCATCGGTCGCTGCGACCGATCGTTTTGGTCAAAAACGATCGGTCGCTGAGTACGGTCGCTGAGGTACTTCAGCGACCGATCGCGACCGATGCAAGCTAGATGTGAAAGCACATCGTACTCAGCGACCGATCGAAATGCAATGACCCCCATACTTGCCTACGCACTATCTCTACTTCCGCTTCCGGCTAGGTCAGCTATACAGCGACCGATCGCTCTGGGCCTGACCAAATTTTGACGGAGGTGTGAAAGCACGTCCGATCGGTCGCTGGGTACGGTCTTAGCGACCGGTCGCAGCGACCGTACCTTGATGTGAAAGCAGTATGAGAAGTGTAGCTACATGATTCTGTATTCAGATTTCATCAAAGGTTCGTGATCGAAAAAATACAGGGACATGTTTTAGGGGGAACTTATTTTTTGTTTTGTGTTTATATTGGAAAGGGGCACAGGTCAGAATGAACGATTATGAAATATGTACGGTGGGCCCTGAAGTACGCTTGACAACAGGTCATGTGCGACGTGAATTTCGCATCCCAGGTCCTGAATTTCGCGCCACGGGTCGTGAATTTCACGACTGGGATGCAAAGTTCGCTCCACGGGTCATGAATTTCACGACGGGGATGCAAAGTTCGCGCCACTGGTCCTGAATTTCTCATCGCGGGTCGTGAAATTCACGACCCGTGGCGCGAAATTCATGACCTGGGATGCGAAGTTCACGACCCGCGATGCGAAATTCAGGACCTGGGACGCGAAATTCTCGTCGCACATGATCTGTTGTCGAGCGTACTTCAGGGCCACCATAAATATGGGACGATACAACCACATGCACATGCACTCCAGGAAAAGAAAAAAGAAGAATAACACGGTCACACTACTTACTCCAAGCCGATTCTTGACTATTTGGAGTGATGTCATTTTTATTTTAGGTCTCAGGTTCGGACTTGGCCATGGGGAGGTTATGGAATTTTCCCAGGGACTACTCGATAGCTTGGCTTCCTCTGGTTCTTAGTGTTTTTAATTTCATTTTTGGCGTTTAGTCACAGTTAAGTTCATTATTTACGCCTATGTTGTTTGTTTGTTTGTTTGCTTGCTTGTTTTTGTATGAGTAGTCTAGTCTTAGTGCTTCTCAACCTTTTTTTTACCTCAAGGCCCACTTTGGCTATTAAATTTTGAGGCCCACCTCACAGAATCTCAGTGAGAAAAAATCAATAAAACATGACAAAAGAAAATAGAGAACGCATTGTGTTGTAATTATCTGGACCACATTACCTACATTACATTACAAAATCCAACCTACATCATGTACATGTATGGTTGCAATAATACCCCCCCCCCTCCCCCACCCCAAATGTACAGAAATCTTCGAAAAGTTTTAGCACATTGCATTGACGATAATCCACAACTGTTTATGTTGTTGTTTAATAAATTCAGTTCAATTTGATGATGCAGTCAAGCTGAATTCAAGCATTTTTTCCCAATATTTTGGACTGATCTCGCGGCCAACCTGAGAAAGCTTTGCGGCCCACCATTGGGCCGCGGACCACCGGTTGAGAAACGCTGGTCCAGTCTGTCGTAATTGATTAATTCGTGACTTGGGGAAACTGCTTGATTGGCCTGTGACCTGAAGGCCTGTTGATATGAGGGCCGGTTACATCGAAATTCCCGAGCCCAGTGCTGGTCAATCTGATGTCGGCCTTTTTAATGGTGGCCCTGAAGTACGCTCGACAACAGGTCATGTGCGACGTGAATTTCCCAGGTCCTGAACTTTGCATCCCAAGTCGTGAAATTCACGATCCGCGATGCGAAATTCATGACCCGTGGCGCGAACTTTGCATCCCAGTCCTGAATTTCGCACCGCGGGTCGTGAATTTCACGACTTGGGATGCAAAGTTTGCGCCACGGGTCATGAATTTCATGACCTCAGATGCAAAGTTCAGGACCTGGGATGCGAAATTCACGTCGCACATGACCTGTTGTCGAGCGTACTTCAGGGCCACCATACTTTTTGATGTGATAAGAGTATTGATAAATGATAGTGGAGTGAAGCTTCCTGTTTCGATTGTGACAATGTGATGGAAGGAGTGATGCAGAAGTAAATAAACGAATTGGGCACTCGACCCCAAAAGTGGTAGGTATGTGCCGCGGGCGAGACAAAAAACGGGGGCTTTGGAACGGTTCGCCTACGTGTGAGTGCGTATGTATCCCTATGGAACGGGCATACTGCATGCAGCTAGCCCCGCAGCACGGGCCCCGGGTGCGCTCGTGCAGAGGCGATGGTCGGACAGCGCTCTGCGGGCCGCTTTTCACCAAAAATGCAGCTCATTGTAGCGGATCAATGCAGAACGGCGTAACGAAAAACATGCGAAGCTTTGGAACGGATTTCTTTCTTCTTTTTTCTCGATAAGAAGAAAATGCTATGCTTTGGAACGGCTTTCTTTGTTTTTTTTCTCAATAAGATAAAAATGCTATGCTTTGGAACAGAAATTTGAGTGTAAAAATGAGGGTCTTCTCCGCGGCACATACCCACCACGCCTTATATACTGAGTGCCCCCCCCCCCTCCCCGGGCAAATTGCACTTGTAAAGGAGTCATGCACCAAGAAGCAAAATGTGCTCGCAAATAGAAACCTGAAGATGAGCACTAAAATTCGAGTTCTGAAGTGCTATGTATGGCCTATCCTTTTGTATGGCTGTGAGAGCTGGACATTGAATAAATCCTTAGATAGTAGAATTCAAGAAGCAGAAATGTGGTTCTTGAGAAGAATGCTCAGGATACCTTGGACTGACAGAATATCAAATGAAGAAGTACTCGATAAGGTATGTGTCAATAGGTCCCTCCTTAACATCATAAGAAAAAGACAACTGCAGTTTGTTGGACATATCATGAGAAGAGAAGGCACAGAAAACAGGATACTACCAAGAAAACTTGAGGGAAAGAGAAGTAGAGGGAGGCAACGCATAAAGTACATGAACCAGTTCATTAGGCTGACTGGCAACAGTAATGACAGCACATTACACGGTAAAAACTCTGTCTAAAAAGTTGTTTAAAAATTATACCACCTGTTTAATATTCAAACAAATTTTTTACAGTATGAACTGTACGGCGGGTTGTTCAGTTCGTATTGTAAACAACTGTTTGCATTTTTTAAACAGCGTTTTCTCTGTGTACAAAAAACCAGAGATAGAAGTAGATGGAAAGCCTTGATCGCCAATGTCTGGAACAGACAAGGCACCTAGCAAGCAAGCAATCATTAGCCTTTCTCTTCGGTACTTATCATCACCCATCTGTTTTTATGGCAACCATTCTGTATAGGGTGTTGATTTATGATCAAAACTTTTCCCTGCAGTGATATCTTCTTCAAACAAGACTCCTAAACGGTGATATAATCATTCAGACAGCAATAATAGAAACGAAGAAGGAACGTGAGAAAATTTTTTCTTATGTATGGTAAGGCGATCACTATATAGTTTTGATTTTATCAGTTGATACGTAAATGAGGAAATATGATAGGACTGGGAAAGTCATACATAGAAATGTAGTCATTAGTGGCTTGATAAAGAAAACATGATAGTGCTGTAGCAGCTCAAACATCACTTTGAATATTGATGGATCATTTTCAACGTTAATCATTTTGACAAATGCTTTTATATCTGGATTGTTCAGTCCCACTTTGCAGCTTCCTGGATCTGTTGATATTTCTGTATTGCTTTGCCAGTGGTGGATGGGGGAAGCGGCGCATTAGTTATTAGGACTGATGTGCAATATAGCAGTGTTTAACCACACTGTTAATTATGTTGAGCCTGGCTCTAAATATCTTGAAAATGTAAGTGTTTTTCTTAATTGACATGTAAGCATGTAAAATAGGTTTCACAAAAAATGGAGTTTACTTTAAGCATTGATCATTCATTGAACCTGAGAGTCAAAGTCTTGCTGATAATGTATATAAAAAACATAAAGCAGTTAGAAATGATTTAGCATGTATAGATTTCGCATATTTTGTGCCTGTGGATACAACAGCTACTAAAAGTTTTCAGCATAATACCAGACATGTCTTATTGCAACCAATGCATTTTTTTTTCATAAGTAACACTTTTTAGATATTTCAAAGCATTCATGCGGGTTATGGTCGACATACACGGGGGACTGGCTGTAGATAGTTTGGAGGAGCCCAAGGACCGGAATATATTTTGCTTGAGGGGCGGTTAGTTTGTTAAGCATACAATATATATCATTTCTGTAAAGCGCTCAGAGACTGTCTTGGAAAAGTATCAGGCGTTATATAAATCCAGATTATTATTATTATTATTATTATTATCATTATTATCATTATTATTATCATTATTATTATTATTATTATTATTATTATTATTATCATTATCATTATTATTATTATTATTATTATTATTATTACTACTATTATTATTATTATTATTATTATTATTATTATATTCCAGTGTTTAAAGTACCAGGTGTTTCATAAATCCGTTGGTAAAGTTACCACAGAAATATTTCCGTGAAAGTTACCCATGACTTTACGAACGACTTGAATATGAAGTGCCAAATGAGATGCCGAAAGTATTTCCTGACGGTTTAACAAAGTGTGACTGCTATTCTCATAATCTGACTTAAATTGTGGCAAGAAATAAACTTCGCAATGAAGATGTTTGTAAACAAGAGGATACATCTGATACGTCTGCATATCTTACCTTTAGCTGATGGGATTTATAATGATTATGAAACAAAATAACCACAGGCTTGATTACCATTCATGCTATTTTCTGGTTCCTTTTATCCTCTAACCCGTTTTATTAATTTTCAGTGTACCTTTTTTTATATATTTTTATTATGGATAATAAATGTCAAGTTCAAGCTTATGTTTAGGTTCATAATAATTTATTCGTAGAAGTAAGAATAGTTTATTATGAGGCGTACATGCATTGTAAAACTTTTATTCTAGCAATATACTTCGCGCTTTTTTTTCTTCTGTCTTCCGTTCGTTTGTCCAGTTGAACAATTTGTAAACTCTCTTTTTCTTATATTGATGATAATCCAAAGTCGTGGATTTTTACTTCAATAAATTGATTTGATTTAATTTGCTTTGATTTTAGAAATAATATCTCCCCCGGCTAAAATAAAATTATTCCACAGATATTTTGAAGGGGTATTGTTATCATTATCTCTCCGTTAGCTTTGATTTTAGTTTAAAATCCGCAGCGCTATTACCTGTTATTATTATTTCCTTCGAATGTCGTTTTCCAAGTCATATTAAACTGCATGGGAGCAGACTCAAAAGAACCAAGCTTTTAATCTAGTCAGAAACTACCTCCATTGACCCTTTTCTGCCTGATCATACTGACTGCACTTTTATAATATGCTTTTGTTGCATGCTTTAAAAAAAAAAACCATACACATTGTCTGATCAGTGACCATTTGGGCTCTTTATTAAAAGCATGCGCCTTCAATTTTAGGACTCGAGAAATTCACCGCATAGTTTTCAAGGTACTCTCTTTAAAAAAAAAAAAGTGAACGCATTCACTCTGATAGGGGTGAATTTAAGAAAAGAGTGAGTTTAGAGTGAATTAAGAGTGAATAAAGAGTAAAAAATGTGATGTTCACTCTTTATTCACTCTTTTAGGGGTGACCTCAGTAATCACTCAAAATCATTGAGTGATCACTGGGTCACCATGGTCGCCCTAAAAGAGTGAATATCACAATTTTCTTTTTGCTCCTAATTCACTCTAAATGCATTCTTTTCTTAAATTCACCCCTCACATAGTGAATGCATCTCTTGAAAAAAAAAAAAGAGTGAAGTGAATGCATTCACTCCTTTTTTTTTTTCAAGAGAGTACATATACACTATAAAAGGGCATTTTTAAAATCACTTCATACGGTCTGAAGTGCACACTTTTGCATTACATGTGTTACTTCATGTTGCTCTCGCTCTGAAAGGAAATCATAGTTGTTTTTGAATATGTGCAACTGTTTCATTCAAGTTTGACGCTGTATTGTCTAAGTTGAAAAGAATTTCTCCTTGCTCCAAGATGTGCAGTTTAGCATGCTATTATGCCGCTTTTGTTATGAGGTTAGTGCACTGTTTACTTTAGGCGTCTCTCTGTGTGGAATCACTAAGGTTCCCTGTCGAAAAAAGAAAAGAGGAACTTGATTGTATATTTGAAGATCGACAGCCAAGGGGAACAACATGCACCCTCATGCACTCTCAAGAACCCTCAGAATAGTTGTCAAAATCGGTCTCCAGTGTAGCTTCCTACATACAGTACACGTACCACATAATAGACTAAACATGTTTTTGTTCGCGTGATGATTGCCATAAAGCCAGTATCTCACAAACGGAGACGTCTCAGTCGCTGCAGTAGCGGAGACGTCTTCAACATAAAAATGGCTTCGCTCTCACCAATTAAGGAGACGTCTCTGCGACAAGTTTCAGAATAATTATGATGGAGCGTTTGTAGGATCATGCACCTGACTTGGACCAGGATGGATGTCAGCACGCGTTCAGTCATGTGGTTTCTAAAGTGGGTAGAACATCGTTAAGAAGAGTCGCGGAGACATCTCCGCAACGTCTCATCAGTCTTTCTGGTCTCCTGCAGGTCTCCGCGACGTCTCTGAGACGTCTCTGAGACGTCGCGGAGACATCGCGGAGACGTCTCAGCAGTCGCGGATATATTTAGACTCCGCAACTGATGGAGACGTCTTGGAGACGTCGCGGAGACTGGAAAAAGTCTAAAAAAAAAAAAAAAATCAAACATGTTTGAATTTCTTGTGACTCCTCGGAGACTCCAAAATTTTCAGGAGACGTCTCTGCAACTAGCAAAATCTGGAGTCGCAAACTAGTCGCGAACTAGTTTCAAGTCCAGTGAGATACCCCCATACTCCTTGTCTGTAAGTCAACCGCTGGCAATAATGGAAGTTTATTGTTAGAGGGTTGCGCGCCCTTCCATCCAATTGTAAAATCGCTTGTAAATTGAATGGCTTGGTCAATAATTATAATAAAAACATGCAAGTGGGGGATATATCATGTTACATGGAAAATGAAAATACTTGACGTACGATATTGAAACTAATGATTGCTATAAATAAATGAAAGTAAAAGTCTTGTTTCCGTATACTTGTAATCTCTTTGCGTTTGCTTTATTATGCTATTTATCATACCCTTTCGTATTCTTTGATTGTTTTACATCATGCATAGTTATTTCAGTTGTATTTAGGACCCTCCTCTTAATAGTTTAGTTTAGTTCAGTTTATTCTTATTCCACAAATCATGCAAGTATATGTCGCAGTATATTACATTCCAAATGGGGAAAAAATACATATAAAGTGCACCAATCACAAAAAGACACTTTGCTCTGTATGTTAGGGGTTAAGTGTCACTATACTATCATTAGCTTCAACTATTACTTCTTTAAAAACATAATATAGCGCGAGTTGAAATATATTCCCCAATTAACAACAACAACAAAAGTATTTTTCGGCAGGGTCGTACCCCTACGGTACGCGCGGGCATGAATTATAGCGTGTCATGTGATTCTGCGCGTTGTGGTCATGATATCCTTTATCCACTTCGTAAACGTTAACCTCTAGAATGTTTTAGGGAGATCATATCACGCGTACTTTTGGTACACTTCAAGGCAGCTTTTATCACTGAAAAGAACGGATAACCTCACTTTTGGTCTTAACTCAATAAACCCAATTGTAGCTCACTGAAAAGAACGGATAACCTAACTTTTGGTCTTAACTCAGTAAACCCAATCGCACCTTAGGCCCTAAGAAGATGAAATAACTTAGCTGTAGTGAACCATGCAGCATCCCTTGAGAATGTTTCCTTTTTTATTACTACAGTTAACACTTTCAGTATTATGATGAAGTATTAATAACGATAATGATAATGTTTATGATAACAGTAGTAATAATAATGATATTATTATTATGATTATTATTATAATTTTTATCATAAAGATAATAATGATGATGATAATAGTGATAATAGTAATAATAATGATGAAAATGATGATGATAATGATTATCATCATCATCATCATCATCATTTTTATCTGTATTATCATTAGTAGTAGCAGTAGAAGTAGAAGTGGAAGTAGTAGTAGTAGTAGCAGTAGTAGTAGTAGTAGTAGTAGTAGTAGTAGTAGTAGTAGTAGTAGTAGTAACATCTTCGTCATCAGTCTACATTGCTACATGCACCTTGAGCACTCCAAGGGTGGATTTGGCGCTTTATAAGTTGCATTTTTATTATTCATTATTGTTATTAACATTCCTTGTCAGAGGGAAAGTAAGCGGAATCCCAGTATCCCCCAGGTATCCTCTCTCTTTCCTCCATGTTTTTCTGAACTCCAAGGTCTCAGTTTGTTTGCTTGTTTGTTTTTTTCCATTGTCTTGCAGGACTAATTCTTTGTTGGCGATCCAGTTGTAAATAGTATCCCACCATGATAAACACTATGCTACCTATCCGGAAGATCACCAAGTACAAGAAGCTGGTCGTCGTCATTCTCGTAATCGTCTTCATGTACAGCTCGATGGTGACTTATACCTATGACGACACACGTATTTCCGTCAAAGAAAAGGCCTTACCAGCAGTTAATGGTGAGTGGAGCTGAAATATCTTGATAAGATATAATTTGATGTGTTTGGTTTGGTTTACTTTAGTATGATCTGAATGATATTTTTCCCCCTAGATATCATTTCAAGTTTGTTTTGGTGGTTCGATTTGAAATTAATTTAATTTGATACGATTCAATCCATTTGAATTTCATGTGTATTTTTCTGATAATAAAAAATAATGTCTTTAAATGATTTCATCAAATTCTTTCTGGCATCGTCCGCTTTGACCTAAATTTACTGTTTAGATTTGATCTGATTTCATGAAATTTGATTTGATTTGAATTGATATCTAAATTCAATTAATTTAATTTGATCCGATTCCCCGATGTGCATAAATCAAACTGAATTCGTTCCCATTAGATCTGAGTCCATTAGATTTGAAAAGGGCTGTATCAATAAAAAAAAAAAGTGATGTGATGTGGTAGATTTCATGTGAATTAAATGAAGTAACATGATTTCCATAGATTTCATTACATTAAGGTGATTTTGTAAGGTCGATTTGCGTTTATTGCGTAAATTCCCCTCTCTCCCACCCCCTTCCGGCCAGCAGCTGTGTGATTATCGATTCTTCATTTAGGAACTATTTCACGTTTCATAATTTATTCTTCATGAACTGACAAAATAGATTGCTGTTTTGGGGTCTCTTTCCCTGAGTCAACAGAAATTTTCCACTTTCTAATGCCAGCCTATAGCCCCATGCAATTTCAGGCTTCAATCTCCATTCATTTGGGCTGCATGCATAATCAGTTGGTAGAATGACTATCCATTAAAAAAAACGTAATCTTTCACTCTCGTGTCCTTGCATTGTAATCTGTCATTTTAGATGAAAATTGCTTAGTAGCTGGTATAGTTCGCTGAATATCATGAATGCAGTAAGCTGCATTTTAACCCGCGTTTTTACTAACATGCAACACCCACTTAATGGTATTAAACAGGATTTCATTAGTTAGATTATACTCATTTCATGATTTCCCACCCGGAAGTATAAGATGCTGCATTTTGTTGATTATATCCTTTTCAAGGCAACAAATGCCCCCAAATGACCAAGAGGTTCCGTTTTCAAACTGAGACCTCTACATATACCGCTTCTCAACGAACAGATTTTATGGTAATAAATTTACAAGGCTTTTTTCGTCGTCGGCTTGAGGACAGTAAAGGTGCCGTAGTCGAATGTGCTGCAAATGAGAGTGCACACAGTTGTAGCACACACACACACACACACACAAACACACACACACACATAACCATGCACCTTTGTCGGAACAATGGAAACTACCATGAGAGACACAGTTGCAGCACACACACACATAGCCACGCACCTTTGTCGGAACAATTGAAACTACCATGAATAACGTATTTAATTAGAAACCAACAGATAACATTGCTCACTGCATTTGAAATGTGATTTGTTTTCGATCAGAAGATATGTGCTACTTTAGCTCTGCTATTGCCCACAATATTTTGAAAGTTTCTATTGAATATTTGTACGTGTGAATGATCCTTATATAGGATTACAACAGTTGTTTAAAAATCATTAGGTTGTTTAAATTATGAACCTACCAACTGTTGTTTAAAAAAATTATATGTAAAACAATGGGGATCTTTTAAACAACTATTGCAAGGTTCATATTTTAAACAACCTTATGATATTGTGTTCTTTGTGTTTTTTTTTTTTTCAATTTCATAATTAAGCCAAACAGAAACTGTTTCTGTTTGGCAAAATTATGAAATTGAAAAAAAAAAAGAAAGAAAAAAAAACAGAGGGAAAATGAGTTTCATGGAGAGTGCCTGTTTATTTCTGTGCATGATCAGTAGATAAAACTGATGATAAGATTCATTTGTATATCGGAGCATGGACCCTACTTGATCGGAGGTACCATCTGAATTTATTCTGATCCGCTTTGATAAGAACCTGCCTCAAATGCTCCCACTAAAGACACACACACCTAATATATTGAAGGCCTGCAATAAAGCTTTGAAGCTGTTTCAGTTTCGTATCAAACTAAACATTTGTTGAATATCTATTTTCTTCCTTGTGCTTGCAGAGTCAGAGTTGCTTCGAAAAAAGGAGGAACGGACTCTCGCGCACAACGTCATCCCAAACCTCCATTCCCTCCTAGATGTCAACATCATGTACATGTACTCGCATAATGGTATGTATTAATGTCTTCTGTGAGTTTCCACTTTCATCGTTTCATCATTTATGAACTAATGCCCAGGTCTCGAAAAGCCCATTTCAGGAGTGGACCTTATTTCATAAGGGCTCGTGCCCCTTTCCTTACCCGCACTTTAAAATCAAAGTGATATACCTAAGGTACACATTGCCCATCATTTGTGCTTCCCCCTTTTTTGACGTGACGCTTTTTGTCTTTTTGTTCTTGCTAGAGAATTTTCCATTAAAAATAGGTATAGACGTGTCACAGGATTGATAATCCCATGACAGAGTCCCATTCATACTCATCACGAGAAAGCCATCAAATCCATAAAAAGGACAAATAAATCAATGTGATCTTTCACTTTCTATCCTGAATGTCCTGTAGTGAAATTTAGTATTATACATGAGGAAGTACTCTCCGTTGTTTTTCTTCTTCTTTTTTACTCCCCTCCCCTTCTTCTTCTTCTTTTTTTAAAGAAAAAAAAAATCAAATAAAACGCTTGTCTTGCCCTTCCTCACAGAAACCCAGGATTCGCCCTAAATTCCCAGCATCTATAAAGCCGAGAATCGACTCAACCGTGAAATTGATTTTCACCATTTCTGATCGAATGAGGTTGTTGTTTTGCCTTGCATGTTGCTTGATATTTAAGTTTGTCACGCATCCCTTGACCTGAACAAAATGCATGGCAAGAAAATCAGCACATCCCATTTAACATGTTTAATGATTTAAAATGTGTTTTAAAACGAAATTGGAACTTCAATGAAAATGAGATTGGAGCATGCTGGAAAGTTGAAAAGCGAGGGGATGAAAGACCCTTCATTCAGACGTATATCATGTATATGTGTTTAGAAGGGAGAGGAAAGAAGAAAGCAGAGATAGTAAAGTGCCTCATTAATGACTCGAAATGATTAAGCACTAATGGTGATTTTTGACAAACAGAATGGAAAGAGACTAAATGTTATTAAAAGAAATATCATTGTCTCCATGAAAAAAATAATCATTATCCCATGACCATCCCCCCCCCCCCATTTTTACCATGGTTCACAATGTGTTTTTTTTATTTTCAATTTTGTTATGGAAATAAAAAGAAACAGCTGTCATAAAGATCTGTTTCTGTTAACTACTAGTAACCTGCCAATGCAGTTTTTTTCTTTTTCTTCCTCTTCTTTTCATCAGCAAAAGAGGAGTGCACGTTCCCCGCCAATACAAGTTCCAAAGGTGAGCAGTGAAAGTGGTTGTCGTGACCTGGGGAGCGTTTCATGGAGGGTTTTGTCGGTGAAAATCACCGACAAAATGTTATAAGCTACTGAAAATCCTCGCATCTGATTGGCTGAAAGCAAATTAGTCAGTGAAAATCACCAACTAAACTCTTCATGAAATGCTTCCCTGATCTTCATCTGTGTTTCACCTCTCTGTTCCTCATTCCACTCTCTCGTCCTTCATCATTCTCACTCTCTCTCACTCTCTCCCCCCCTCTCTCTCTCTCTGCTATCTGAAACTTCTTAGAGATGTATTATGAATTCTATCTGTGCCATCTTATCCCCCCTTTCATATACCCCTTGTTTCTCTCTGTCTTGTCCTTCATACTTCTTTTGTTATTTCTATTATCTGAATTTGTTTGTGAATGATTGTATAGATATAAATCCTTTTATGTATTCCCCTTCCTTTCTGTCTCTTCTCTCTCTCTCTCTCTCTCTCTCTCTCTCTCTGGGTCTTAACTATCTGGGTTGGCTGCGCATATAAAATGTTGATCTCTCTATTTCGCTGTTTGCCACTCCCTCTCAATAGTGAGTGACGGCGGACTGCGTGTGCGTGTGTGTGAGGGGTGTGTGTGTTTGACAATTTTTTTTTCTTAAAGAAACACACACATGAACACGTTGGTATCAATATGCCTATAGCACGATGATTGATTTGAATGTACGATAAAAGAGCAATGGAGATAAAATGTCTTGTTCAAAGGCATAAGTGCCGTGCCGGAGATGGAACCCCCCATTTCTTGTTAATCTCGAAAAGTGCATGGTTTTGATACGTGGATAAAACTTGTGGTGAGTATGAGGAACCTGTGGTCACAAGTGTCTACAGTGATATATTCTGACAGCACCCCCGGTCAGTAGACTAATATTACACAACCACAAATTACCAAGATGAGTTGGATGACATACAATGGTCTTTCATGCCCATGAAAGTAATCAGTTCCATCCCATTAACGAAAACACTCGAAAAATTAATAAATGGAAGAAAGAATAACGACCAGGAAAAAAACAATAGAACGTGACCGAGAAAACTATGATACAGACATTGTTCTCCAATGGATTGTGTTGCCAACTGTTTTATTTTACGGATCTAAGAGATCAGGGGTGTTTCATAAAGCTATTCGAAAAGTTACGCATGACCTTACGAACGACTTGAATATGAAGTGCCAAATGGGGTACCCAAAGTGTTTCCTGACGTTTGAGTGTGACTGCATTTCCCATAATTTCAGTTAAATTGTGGCAAAATATATAACTCCCATTAAGAATGTTTGTAAACAATAATAATGTTAATATACGTCTGCGTATTTCACCTTTAGCTGATGTGATTTATGATGACTTAGAATCCCATTTGGCTTGCCATATTCCAGTCGTTCGTAAAGTTGTTCGTAACTTTACGAACAGCTTTATGAAATGCCCCCCAGGGTCCTTAAAATTTAGTAGTCCGGTGACTCGCAAAGTCATACGGTGCGTATAAAAAACTATATCCAACTTTCGAAGCTTGTAATTAAAAAAAAAGTCAAAGTAACAATGCATTAGAAATTAATTGAATGATAAAAAGTAACTTGCCCTCTGTTTAGTGATACCATATTCAATTTTTTTTCTACCGCGGGCGAAGGCGCAACGGTATATTAAAAAGCGTCGTCAAAATCTCCTTGTTCCAACTTAGTTTGGGCTATTAAAAGCAACGTAGGTTTGTGAAGCTGCTTGCATATGTATCTTTAGAAAAAAATCCTTTTTAAAGTTAAATTCTACTGTCTGTTTTGATTTTTCACTGTTTAAAATGATCTTAAGTCTCTAAGCTATCACAGCACCTTGTATTAATTCATGTGGGTTAGAGTCCACCCTGGGCGGATGACTGAAGCCTGCGTTGTGTGTTAACGTGCCGTCGTGCCCCTCCCCTGTTTCACAGACGCAGGCTATGTCACAGTGGAAAACACTCCGCCCCTCGAATAGGACGTTAAATGGAGGGCCCCGTGTAGAGGAGAGTCACCACCTTTGCACGTTAAAGATCCCACTGCAATATTCGTATAAGAGTAGGGGGAAAGCCCGGTGTAGTGGTCCACCTGCACACCCCCAATCAGTTATATCGGGAGGAGAGACCCGAGGGTTACAGTGATTCATTTCGCTTTTCACCTCCCAGGCACAGACGCCAAACAAATAGTAGTAGTAGTAGTAGTAGTAGTAATAATAATAATAGTAATAATAATAATAATAATAATAATAATAATAATAATAATAATAATAATAATAATAATAATAATAATAATAATAATAAACTACTAAACGAGCAGATATCAGAACTTCCATGAAAAAATTGCTTCCCAAATAAATTTTGTCTACACTGTAGTGGGGGGGGGGGGGGGTACAGATGGAAATGTTACCCATGCTCGTCCAAGCACCTCAAGTCAGGACCCTAAATGGCGTAATCTTTGGTGTCAAAATCTACCTCTAAATGGGGTAAATGGCGTAAGTTTAAGTAAAATATATCCGTAAAACGGCGCAAATGGCGTAGAACAATGAAAATGTACCCCTTAATGGCGTAAATTGGTTGGCACAGTATACATGTATAAATGTACCCCTAAATGGTGTAATTAAACAAAGATGCTGTACATCATTTACTTATGTGGTACTTTAGAATGAAGAGAATGAAGAAACATGAATCAATGCAGACTTCACGTTGACCTTCTTGTCCAACTTTTCTCTACACTGTCTTCTTTTGCTAGCATTGCAAAGCAAGGCTCTTTAATATGTTATCGATTTTTCGAACCCAACGTAGAAGAAACAGTTAAATGATAACCCTTTTTCTTAAAAACGTCGAACGTACGGCTGAAAAGACACCCTTTTTCCAAAAAACGTCGTCGACGCTTAGGGTCGGAATTCTGACCCTTATTCAACGTTTTTTGGACAAGCATGGATACCACTTCCATCTGTAAGTGACCCCCCCCCCCCCCCTCCCCCGCCACTGTACATGCTGTATGTTGACTGACTCAAAGCGACTTTCCATAACAAGGCCGCAGTGTTGGGATTAGGCCAAGACTGTGTTATCATGACAAAGGGAATGTCATAAATTTAGTTTGAAATAGCCATTTTCTTGACTCTGAGATGACAATGAAATGTGTTCTACCCATGCACAAAGTCAACTTGAATACATCGTCAATTCCTTTCACTCTGACACAAGAAATGCATACGGGTTTTTATCGCACTTTCGTTACATCAGCCTTAACTTGGTGCAAGTGGGTTTTGACAATACTTTTTGAAAAAACAGTTACTCTTTACCATGAAATAAATTTCAGGGCCAGATAGATTATATCGTTTTAATACTTTTATTTGATGCGCACTGTAGTCACCTGGATTTCAAGCTCCAGTTGAGCTGAATTCCGGCTGAATTCCGGCTGAATTCAACCTATTTAAATCACAATTTTCAGAAGTCAGGGCTCTTTAAAAGTGTAAAATCTGAATGGCTTCCATGTTTTATGGTTTTTGCCCGTCAAGATTATCACTTATGTATAATGAAGGTTCCGTTAATTCGTAAAGAAAACACACTGATTCTTTTATTATTCACCCGACATTTTGTTAGTTTCATGCCAACATTTAAAAGGAAGTGAATATTGATCTGTATCTTTGTATCTGTTTTCCGGTTTTGAAATTACAGTTATGACTTTAGAATGTTTCCATGCCATTCAAAGAACATGCTTTCATTTTAGGTGATCTTTATCATATGATGCCAAATATGAATGAATTAAACCGAAACCTGAAAATAAAAAAGAAATTGCAATAGCGGATGAAGCCGTCATTTGTCCATCCATAATACTTTCAATAGAGATCACCTGAGACTGTTCGGGTTTATGTTGTTGTTGTTGTTGTTTAAGTGGGTTTTTACAGGCGTGTATCAATCAGATATGATTGTTAACGTCTGGGACCGACCTTTAACGTCACCATCCGAAAGACGTGACTCGGACTCGAACCTGGATCGATCCGATCCAGGTTCCTCCGTTTATCGGCACCCCTTTTTTTCTTAAAGGGATCTACCTTTGTTAATTTCTAGATTACACCTTCTAAATCCAAGGTAATATAGCATAAACTTGATATGTCTTTCCCCCTGTTTTTCTACAATCTGTCCATCTGTTGCATTGCCTTAGATATCAACTACATCGCCAATATCACGAAAACCGACTTTCGAACGACAGAAAAGACAGTCTTCAAGGACCTTACTGAGAGTGTAAGAGAACTGACTCGCCAAGCCAACAATAAATTGCAACAAATTTTGAAGGAAGACCAAGTGGTCGCCACCAAAGATCTATACAATCGAAAAAGGCAAGAAGATATAGAGCCGACTGTTAGAAATGCACTGGCCATAGACTTTGGAACTCACCTGTATTTTCCCGGAGGGCACTGGATCCCGCTGCGCTGCAAAGCCAAATGGAAGGTTTGTATTCGTGAAGGGCCAGTTGCACCAGATATGAATGCCTTCACTCTAAAAAAATATTGGGTAAAAAATTTACCCAGCACAAGGGTAATTATGTGTCCAACCAACGTTGGGCAATATATTTACCCAATGCGGGAAGCATTTTGTCCAGTTATAGGATACAAATGAAGAATAATTACTTTAGAATGGGCGAAATTTCCATCAAATTGGATAAAAAGAAATACCGAAAGAAATGCCCAAAGATGGCTGGACACATAATTACTCTCATGGCACTTTTTTACCCAATATTTCTTAGAGGGTTTCAGTGCACCCAACTAGCCAGACATGGAGGATTGGTAATCTGACGTAGTTATGCTCTGGCAATACTTTCTCTGGTATTTAGTCCAAAGACGTGGGGTTAAGGTTAAAGTTGCTATTTGACTAGACTTTGAGCATTTCATTCAAAGTGCCAAGAGCAGAGTATTTTTCTTAAACAGCTTCAGTAGCCCGAAAGCGCAATGTATTGGCAGACTATAATTTTTTGTTCGTTTGGTTTTTTGTTTGTTTGCTTATATTTTTTTGTGGGGGGGGGGGGAATATTAGAGCAAAAATATTACACATTCCTGCCTCCGATTGACGATGTTTAAATCTTACTGATAGAAACGACTCAACGAGTTTGCAATAAGATATTCAGAAATAAGGATTCATACTTTTTACAACATCGTGTATGGGCGTGAAATCTACTGTACATCCAAAATTTCCACTTCTGTTTATTCCGTCATCCATATATTTTTCATTTATCGTAATTTGAATTTGCAGTTGTATGTTTTTGTCCCAACGTTATTCAGATTTTTTTTCAAATACAATTTAACGTATGAGTAAAAGATTAGAAATGATGGAAAAGTGCCCCTTTTTTCAAATTATAGATGACTTTCCGAGATTTCCTGGGAATATTGTCGCTATAGAAGAGTCCGAAGTGAAATACGCCTCCTTTGAATATATTTGTCTTTGAAATGAATCTCCCATTTGTGAGCGAAACCTGGGAACTGCCAACAATTTCAGACAAATATATTTAATCAAAGTTTGTTGCAAAATATACTTCTAAATTTTACTTTGACCGACAGGTAGCAGTCATCATACCATACAGGAATCGGACACAAAACCTTCATGTCTTTCTGAAGAACTTAGTCCCATTCTTGCTTAATCAAGAGTTGGAGTTTGGAATTTTTCTCGCCGAACAGGTACATGTTATGCTTTTTCTTTTAAGCCACTCTTTCATCATCGGTTTGGGTAAAATCAGCAAAATGGTGAAAATTAGAGGGAAAATGTGGAAAAGCACACGTAGCAATGCTGGGTTATTAATTACAGCGCCAACTGGAATTGTAGTATCAAGGAAGATAAGCTCATCCTGAAGTCCCCAGTTTTCCGCGATACGTAAAACGGAAAAATTTCATGGAATTCGGGAAGAACACGGAATTCACGGAATTTCACGGAAAACGCTATTTTTCAGGCCAGATAAATTTGAATTACGAAAAATACAGTGAAAATCATGAAAAACAAAGCAAAATCCAATAAAACAAAACCGTGCATCAGCGGAAAATCTGGATCAAACCTGTTCGCAGTCTTTAGCGTATGTTCGCCAAGCTTTATCTGCACACTGCATGTGCGTGTATATTACTAGGGTAACTTACGTTTTTCTAAAATTGTTACTATTTACAATTGCTTTATCATATGTTTTGTACATGTCACTGAAGAACACGGAATTTGCATTTTAGAAAACGGAAAACTGTGGACTTTATATAGTTTATCCTTCGTAATAATACCTTCTTAGTAGTTAAGCACTATTGCCATTCTTCTTCTTGTTATTCTTCTTCTTCTTCTTTTTGTTATTCTTCCCAGTATTGTTATGATGACGATGATACCCGACGCTTATTGTTATTTTTACTATTATTATCATCATCTCATCATAATTGGTTTTACTGTTGTTGCCAGGATTAATATCAAATTACAATTGTAGTTATCCTAATATCGTTTTCATTGTTTTTAACTTTGGAAAATGATAATGCGAAATTCGCATTACCATTACAATCATCATCATCATTATCATTATCGACTTTATTTTTAATATGGCCATTACCTTAATCATCATAAACATCGCCATCATCTTCATCAACCCTGTCATCATGCTCAGGGTTTCTCTGAGATTATGAACCGAGGACTGATGAAGAACATCGGCTACCAGATGGCGAGGTTGAGCGGAACGGAGTGGGACTGCTATGTATTCCACGATGTCGACTATGTTCCTATGAACTCGACCAACTTTTACGGATGTGACAACTATCCCAAACATTATGCTACCAGGCTAGAAGAATACAAATACGAGTAAGAATCTTTTTTCAAAATAAAGTTTAGTTACATATACATGTATATATTTATATTATATTGTATGTACCCATATTCAGTGTAACCAGCATTATTTCACTATTCATCGTTTCCTTTGTAAATCTTATGTACCGATAATTTTCTATATTTACTCAGTATGAAACAACCATCTCCTGCAATATTCATGATCATTGTTATTACTGTAAATTTTTGTGAACTTTTCATCTCTTATCTCTTCTCTCTTACTATCAGTGCACTTAATTTCACTTTGTATTGACTGATTTACCGATTCTCAAAGTGCAAAATTTGGTCGGGAAAGAGGACCATCCAGGTTAAAGTGATCAAGTTTGCTGTCTCCTTCCCAGGCAGCCAAGTTTTGCATTCTGGGAGTTGCTATATGTTTCATGTCTGTTATTATTGACTTTTTGTTGTATATTTTCATGTATTTTTATTGTTCTGATATTGCCGAATAAACAATAATGATAATAATAGTAATAATAGTAATTTTCCTTAATGATGGTAATCAGTTGATGAAACAAGACAATGGCCCTTTAATGGACCCAAGATTTACGAAGTAATCAACAGAATTCGCTTTGAGTCATTTTTTATCATTGTTTATCATTGGGTTCAGAATATTACACAGCATTATGTTTTGATATTCTACGAATACAGTACTTCCGATTTTCTTTAGCACTGTAGCCGCCACGTTTGTTCTGAAATGCATAAAAAATAATGACGTGCCAGCATAGCACAGAATTTGGACACTTTAAGCACATTTTTTTCAAAGATCAGTCAATGCTATTTATTCTATTATTCAGTTTAAAAGTAAAATTCCTGTTATTTAAGATAAATCCTCAGCAGAAAAAAAGAACCGTGATTTCGATGACATGGGTTTGTATCCCAGTGCTGCCACCTGGGACATCCCGGTAGGCACGAGGCTGACGGCCAGCAAGACTGAAACTGATTTTCCCTGTGCTGTCGGTCTATGAGCCTATATTAAATTATCTTGCGCTGATTTTTCTTCCGTACCATGCAGTGTTAACATAATATATTTTTTAAAACTTTTTTTACTCCCTCGCTCTCTCCTCCGTTCGTAATAGTAACCCCTTCTTAGAGGACTTTGGGGGCGTCGTGGGGCTAACAGCACTACAAATTGATATGGTCAACGGCTACTCCAATATGTACTGGGGCTGGGGTGGTGAAGACAGCGATTTGTACCAGAGAGTTATCTCCAAGAAGTTACAAGTCAATGCATCCGCCGATGGTTACTATCTCGATTTGCCTCATAAAAAGAAAACAAGGAGAGAAAAATGTACCCAAAGGTGAATTCAAGTACCAACATCGTACTCTTTAGTTATGTTTTTATTTATTTATTTATTTATTTATTTATTTGTTTGTTTATTTGTTTGTTTATTTATTCATTCGTTTATTTATCTATTCTTTCATTCATTCATTCATTTTCCTATTGATTCATTTTCAGCTTCAGTTTCAGTTTCAGTTTCAGTTTCAGTTTCAGTTTCAGGTTCAGTTTATTTCATATTTCCCATGTAACTCACATAAATGAAACGGAGCAATAATACTGAAAAACATCTACAAAGCTTTTAACAAAAAATCAGAAAAAAACAAGTGAACATATAAAGACACAGATCAATTTTGCATCAGTGAGATAAGATAAACTGATTTGGTGAAGTGAAATATTAGGGAATCTAATAAAAAGCTAAGCTTGTATTTGTAGATTCCCTTGAGAATTAAACAATTTTTGACATTGTTGTGTGTTTATGAGAGACGATTGACTGATTGATTAACTAATTTGTTCTTTCATTCGTTTAATCATATCATGTTGTATTATTCATTTATTTATTTATTTATTCATTTATTCTTCTTTCCAAATATTTATGTATTTATATATTTATGTGTTTATTTATGTATTTATATATTCATTTCTGCGTGGGTCATCCCATTACACATCACTGGCTTGATCATGATGAGAATAAGTAAACATTAGTTGTAAAGTTTTCAATCTTTATACATTTACCATGTTTATAGTTGGAAGTATACTAGAGACAATAAAAGCTTGAGACGTTGGAACACATATACCACTAAAAATTAGATATTTTCTTTTGTGACAGGACACAAACTAATCACCATGTTAACAATAGCAACAGAGAGAAATATCTCCCCGTTAAAAAAGGCATTAACTTGGTTCATTTCAGTTCAAACACATTTATTTCCGATTATTCAAATAAACAGCAAAATAATGAAACAACAAATTGACATTCATGGTATTGATAACAAAATATGACATAATATACAATTATCGTAATTACATGAATAATTGGAGGACACACCTCTAAAAGCAAAAGCGTGGGTTATATATTGGCATCTTTCCCAAGCAGTTCCAAGGATTTTGTTCACACAGTCTAATAGTTGGTAAGCGTGATTTTCATACTTAATTGTTCCACTTTAAAAGGTTTCGAGGTTTCACGGTTTCTTTTACTTCCTCATGATATTTCTTTACAGAACAAATAAACATGTAATATATAGAGATTGATTATATGAAACAAAACCGCGAAAAGAAATAAATGGCGTGTATAAGTATATACATATGAAAGCTACTAGACTATTCCAGTAGAATTAAAAATTGGCATAGTAAATAAACATAAGTGGAGGAGTCTATTGAAAAGCATAGCTTGTAATTTGAATCTCACAGGAAAAAATGTAAATATGTAAATTTTGTTACGGAATTGTAATTGCAATAACATTTTTGCTTTTCTCTCTCTCTCTCTCTCTCTCTCTCCCGCTCTCTCTCTCTCTCTCTCTCTCTCTTTCGCTCTCCCGCTCTCTCTCTCGCTCTCCCGCTCTCTCACTCCTCTCTCGCACACACTTCTCTCTCTCTCTTCTTTTCCTATATCACTCTCTTTCTCTCCGTTTCTTTCCCCTCTTCCTCCATCCGCTCACTCCCTTCCTTTCCTCACCCTTCTCTCTCTCTCTCTTTCTCTCTTTCTACACCTCCTCCTCCTCCTCCTCCTCCTCGCTTCCTCTTGCTTCCTCGTTCCTCTCCTCTCCTCTTCTCCCTCTTTGCTCAATCCTCCTTCTCCTCCACAGATTCTGTCTTTTAGAAGACGCCGTGCCTAGGATGAAAACTGACGGAATTAACGAGATCCGTTATGAACATTCAGCCAATATTTCTTTGTCCACGTTATATACCAAAATAAGTGTTGATGTGGTTAAAACGGACTGGAATTACAATTACCGAAAATGCCGTGTTTTCAAACGTAATAAACCGGAAGACAAATGGGTTGCTGTTGTTGGCGTAATGTGCTACGCGGGAGTGATCATTTTAGTATTTGCCTGTGCCGTCTGTGGTCTTGCCGTGCGAGATAATGACGCGTGGTCAGAAGATGAAGAAAGTGGGGACGGTGTAAGAAAAAAGACGAAGAAAAAATTACAAATACAGTTTGAGAGGTAGTCCACTGCCTGGACTGTTCTCTGTGATCCGTGAGCTCAATGACCATAATATATAGTACATGTACATGTATGTATCAAATAAAAAGCGCGTATGGACACACAGCCTTTTTCGGGGAAGGTGAATTCGTGGGGAAAGTGAATTCGTGGGGAAAGTGAATTCGTGGGGATATACCACATCAGCGCGCGCACACGCATGCTCGGGAATTAGTGACAGTTTTAAACGACCAGCAGCTGGACTATTTGAGAGGAAACTCCGTTGCCTTCTAATAACTATAAATGAATTAGCGGCGGAAGCAGTTTTCCTCTGGCAATTGCTGAAGGATTTTGACTCTCATACGCGAGGCTCTAGCTCGGTGTAGGCCTATAACACCCTTGGGCTAGGTCTCTCTCGAACCAGGGGGGTGTAATAAAGAGATACAATCAATCTTACAATCAATTGTATCTCTTTAGTACATGGTTTGCCATAGACTTACGATTGATATCAATCGTAGGATTGACTGTCTGTTTACGTTACACCCCCAGGTGTTTTAAATACCTGGTAGTGCCTGAGTAATGATTATGGCAGTTGACTTGCGACGAGCAGTACTAATGCTGATGGGACGTCCATGGATGAATATATAATATATATGACTAAAATAGGGTTAAAGGGGACCAATTGCCAATAGGGACCAATTGGTCTTTAATGGGTAGATTTCAATGGGTTAATGATGATCCCAATCTTTGAACCGGGCATGTTGGCTCAATAATTTATTGATAGAGCGTCGCCGAGTCATAACAAAGACTATAAAAATGGGACCTTCTGCCTTCAACACGTTCGGCATATAAGAAAGGGAAAGGGTAACATAATGTTATGCAGGGCCCGCTGGGAGAGCAGTTGAAAAACTGAAGTGGCTGCCCTGGGTAAATAAGACGTTATTAGGCCTATTATTGTTATTATTATTATCCTAATATTCATAATTAGTAGGTATTCCCATACGCTGGAAATACAAAGGTCGTGGGTTCGAACCCAAGCAGGGCGCTTATGTCCGTGTGCAAGGTAATTCATTGCAAATTTTCTCCATCCAGGGATACCGGGCGTTAAATGGGTACCCGGTAGGCATGGTAGGATGCAAACGTTATCCTAGCCTGTGTGCTTGCGGCCAAAGTGCCGGGGAGTTGAAAGTGTACAGAATCGTGAGTGAGTCCAGTGACTGGGATGAGGATCTGTTGTCTGTTATCTTGTTATCAAGTTGGAAAAAAAAAGTCATATTTATATAAATAATTAAAGTTCAGATCCAGCGTTACCCGTCTTGTGTACATGTCGTCACTAGATGGGATGTGAGTGTTGGCACCCACTGCCCCTCTCACCCATTTAAAATGGTATAGAGGCGCTACGTCGTATTCCTGGCTCGGATTTGCGCCTGTTACAGCCCTAGTAGAAGCCAAGACGCACACACACACACACACACACAAACACACCCGACATGGACTATCTTAAGACAATGTGACATTTTGATATTCTCTTTTTTGATGTAACCTAGCGAAATGCTAGTAAAAAAATGTCTTTCAATTAAAATACCAGAACAGCGTGTATATATTGAGGATTGTTATGTTCATCATAGATGAAAATTTGAAACGGAATGTTGTTCAAGCATCATGTACATCATGTACATGCAGCAAAGGTTATGAAATAGCCTAATGCCTTATTTAATACTGTATTCATGACATGTTTTAACCAATGATATGTTAGAAGCTTTATTGCTTCGACATTGATGGTAGTTTTTTTTTTCATGTTCATTGTTGAAGTTATCTATTGGTTTAAGTTAAAATCAACTGACTGCAGCATGGTGTGAACTTGGAAGAAAAGCGATATTTCCCTCTTCCATTTATCAATAATTTTCATGATATACCCTTGATTTTATCATTCTTATCATACTACGATGCAATTACCAGTACTGGCCTTGCCACGATTAGTTTGCAAGTATTATTATTATTTCAGATAATTATGTTTATGGACCAGAAGAGCTTTCACTCTATGAAAAAAGCGTATGAGTTTATTTTCTTTTGGACTCAGCAATTCAAAGGAGAATGAAACCAAGGGTAAAATCAATTGTAATAAAAAGAGAGGATAGAGAGGTTAGAGAGAAGCAATTAAAAAAAAGTTCCATCAAGAACAGTTACGAAATGAGAAAGCTATGAAAGTTTGGAAAGTCTCAATTTACTTTCTATGGCGATCCTGAAATTGGCAATGTTGCTTCAAAATGGCAGGTTTCTTGGTGGACTCAATTGTGTCAAATACATTTTCCCATGATAAATCTTGAGCTAAGAAGGAGACAAGCTGTGCCTTCATATAGATAATGGAGAAAATATGAAATTTTGTGTGCAAAACATACTGAAAGTTGTCCTTTAAACCTGCCATTTTGAAGCAACATTACCAATTTGAGGATCGCCATAGAAAGTAAATAGAGACTTTCCAAACTTTCGTAACTGTCTCATTTCGTAATCGTTCTTGATGGAACATTTTTTAAAAATTGCTTCTCTCTCTCCTCTCTTAGCATTAAAATCGACTTTTCCCCAGGGTTTCATTCTCCTTTAAATAGTGAATTATGTTCCTGTATGATTTTTTTATGTTAACATATTATGCAATCGCTCTGAATTGTGATTATATTGTGAATTGTAATTAAATTTCAGTTGTATAACTGATGTGAATTACTATGTGCTGGTATTGATCGATCGGTCAATAGATAGATAGATAGATAGATAGATAGATAGATAGATAGATAGATAGATAGATATAAATGGACAAGACGAATGTTGAAGAAATAGCCGTAGAGATGTAATTACGGTTTTTCTTCAACATTCGTCTTGTCCATTTATATCTATCAAAACCAGCGCAGAATAACTTTCTATATAGATAGATAGATAGATAGATAAATAGATAGATATAGACAGACAGATAGATAGATAAAGAGATAGATACAAGAATCAGAGTTGGTAGTAGAATGCCATTAAAAATAAAAATAAAAACATAGATGCATCCCTAAAAATAGATAGATGGATAGAAGATATAACCATGTAAACTCTCCAAACTGAACCGTCCTCTTTGCAAATGATCAAAGAAAATCCTCGTCAGAATCGGAAGGAGATGTGGATATTTCGTGATCAGCTTTACTATTCGACCCCACCCTCTTGAACATTTTAGGGATGCATCTATGTCTCCTGAAGTGGTATATCGCTCTTCCCGTTTTGGGTTTAGAATTAAAAAAAAATGTCGTGGCTGTCATCAATGGCCTTGTAAATTCGTCTTTCAATCGCCTTAAAATGCACCTTATTCGTAATTTGTAGCTTGAGTGAATTTCCTGCACGCATTGTTATGATTTTTGTATGATTCCCTTTATTGGGAAGATTATGCGTGTGTGGTTATGAATTCTGCTATTTCTATTTTTTTCATTTGTTTTTGAGTATGATACTGCTGAGATGAAGATGATGATATTGATGATGTTAAGGATAACAATGTTGTGGTTAGAAAAAAAAAATGAATTTATTATTACCATTGCTACAGCTGTTTTCCCTTTTCTCTTTGTTTTTCCCTTTTTCTCTTCTTCTTTCTCTTATTATTGTTACAAGTAGTAGTAGTAGTAGTAGTAGTAGTAGTAGTAGTAGTAGTAGTAGTAGTAGTAGTAGTAGTAGTAGCAGCAGCAGCAGCAGCAGCAGCAGCAGCAGCAGTAGTAGTAGTAGTATCATTATTATGATCATTATCATTATTGTCATCATCATCATCATCATCATCATCATTATCATTTTCATTATCATTATTATGATTATGATTTTCATCAGTGGACTTGACAGAAATAATGTCACTCTTCTTCACCTCAGTTTTCTTAATCCAAATATGTGGTTATTGGACAATCATATTTTACCTCGGAGTAGCGACGGTGGATAAGTTGAATTTTACAATATCACATATGATTTTACTCCATATTTATGTTGGGTTTTTAATTTATATTTCTTTTCCTTACACGCCTTGATTCTTGATTATTGTAGAGCTTAATAATATTCAAGCCTTTGTGATGTATCGTATGACTATTATTGGTTTTACATAAACTAGTAATAAAACAAAGTGGGTGGATTATGTTGGAATGAAAGGTAGGTTTATGTTTGTTAATTTGTTATTGTTATTTTTCTTTCTTTTTTTTTCATTTTAAAGTTGTGTATGATGTGTAATGAAGATATATGCATAACCTCATCTCAGGTTCAGATCAACATAATTATTTTCATGGATCAAATCAACATAATTATTGGCATGGAGTACTAGCAGTTTTATATTTATGTTTGTAAATACGTAAATGGGAAGCCTGTTTATAACACACTATAATTACTAAAAGCCCACCGCACACTATACGATCCGACTGCGACTCAATTTTCGAACAAATGGCATTCAGCATTCCATATGAAAGTTTAAACTATTGTAAAAATTATCTTATTTGAAGTTCAGAATAATGATAGGAATACTAAAATCGAAACTTTGGTTAACCGTAAGCCTTTTGGTCGGAGTAAAGGCCAAATCGGCTTCAAATCGTAGCCGATCGCAAGACGTCACTACGATTCGGAATTGAGTACGCTTTCATCCCTACAGGGAGGCTCGCAATAGCCCGGAATTTCGATTTTTGTGTTCACACGACTATTCGAAACTTTGATCGTTATGATTTCACATGTTTGAATGTTTATATGAAATGATATAATCGGATCGCAATCGGATCGTATAGTGTGTGGCAGGCTTATATCATACAAACCTACGTGTATATCTCATATTTTGAAATATGCGTTAACAGACATACGACATTGCATGCAAATACATTTTATGAACTGGAGGATAGTAATCTCATTTCAAGTCATGGATATGGATGTGAAACGATAATTTTTTTTTGTTTGTAATAAAATATGAAACATGTCTCGGTATTTATATGTGATAATTCGTCTTTATCTATTTTTTACGTCCAGGGAAAGCGCTTAATGGAGCAAGGGAAGCAGTGCCCCCCCCCCCATTTCCAAGTACAAAAAAAAAAAAAAAAAATCAGTGTTTCGCCTAACAATTTAGGGGCCATTTTCTTTTTCAGTAAGTGCCCTTTCGCCTTCCAATAAATGCCCCTTGCCTCATATAAGTTGCCCTTCTTGAAACCTAAAAGTGCGCAGTTTGGGATGCGGGGGGGGGACATCCAGGGGGCTCACTTTTTTAGGGGCTCGTGTCTTCTCACCCTCATGTAAAACACATCACACACTCACTCACACACTGAAAAATATATACTCGGACGCACCTTTACACACGACCCAACTTTTATACACAGGCCGGGAGCGGCGGGCATCTTTCAAAGTGGGGGCATTGCCGAAAAGGGGCAGTTTGGGGAAAAGGGGGCACTTACAAAGGGTGAACTCAAGAAACGTTTTAAGGCGTTGCAATGTGGTGGTATACCTCTACATTTTACACACTTTAAGGATCATTTTTGATAAAGGCCTATATTTGTTCTAATCTTTACACAATAACTACTTTGCATTTGTGAAGTCTGCTCTGATTATTCATTTTCGAGTGAGCAAAGCGAGCGAGAGAGCTTTGGAAAACTGAAAAAAAAATATCCTCCTTGCTTCAAGTTAGGGGAACCATTGTTTTTTCAAAAAGTGGCGTTGTGCCCTAGCCTCCTGCTCCATTGCCTCACACTGTTGTAAATAACAATGGAATCTATTATTATAGCTTCCCTGATTCTTTGGAGCTTAGGCAAACTTTGGAAACTTTAAATAAGATCACTTACCAGATGTGAAAGGGATGATTAAAAGAGGGGATGGCACAAGAAAGAAAAGGTGCGCTTATCAGACGTATGAAAGGACGTGTATCAGATTTGAAGGGGTCCTTATCGGAAGTAAACAATAGGTACATAAAACGAAAAAGACACTGAAAAAGGAAACGGGACACTTAACAGAATTGAGGGGGAACTTATCGTAAAGAAAAATGTCACTTATTAGAAAGCAAAAGGGGAACTTATCAGAAATCAAATGAGTGTGTATCAAATTTAAGAAGGGGCACATGCCGGAATGGACAAGCGACACATCAGAAACAAAAGAGGCAATGGTGGCACTTAAAGCACATTAACAAAAGGAGAAATGGGACATAAAGTATAAAAGAAAACGGGCATTCATCAGAAGTAACAGATTTCAAATGGGCACTTCCCCAACAAAAAGGAGAACTTATCCCCCACATGTGCGTATGAATATTCATAAATGCTACTTGCATGGACATGCATACCAGTTCGGGTGATAAACGCTTCTGAAACGCGCTGCGGTCTGACTACTTTTCCCCCGACGTTTCCCTTCTGAGAAGTGCATCTTTTTCACTTCTGATGCATGTCCCTTTCCAAATGTGGTAGGCTAAGTGGCCTTTTGACTTCCCTCTTAGTTATTCATAGTGCAATTCCCCTTCTCCTGAGAGCCCCCTTTAACCGTTAATTGAATAATATCCCTTTTCAATGAAGGTAAGTGCCCCCTTTAAAATCTCATACATGATGCCCCATTTACTCCTTATAAGCGGTTTTTTTTTTGTTTTGTTGTTGTTCTAGTATGTCCCACTTCTCCTTCTGTTAAGTGCGATAAGTACCAGGTTTCGGTTTTGTTTTGTTTTCTTCTTCTTCTTTCTTTCTTTTTATCTCTGATAAGTGCCCCATATGTTTTGTTGAGCTATCTTTGGCGACCACTCCAGCGACCATTCGGGGGCACTGAAGCGTGACGCGACCTTCTTCTTCTTCTTTCGTTGTATGGTATCGGCAATCAGTCATATTTGACTATTGTTGCCAATGACATTATAAATAAAGGATTCACTGCAGTATTTCTTTCTCTCTCTTTCTTTATCTCTTTCAATTTACATATGATTTCAAGTATATTTTGAGCTATTTATATATATATCTGTAATCGAAACTTAGGAAGGAAAATGAGTAAAAGAAAGAAAGAAAAAAAAAAAAAACCCACATGCTTCAGCTCAGTTCCAAGCTAGCGCTTGCCCAGCCCTTTCATAGATGCAATCTTACCAATAGCAGTACATACCGTTTTTTTTCGGGCATACCTAGGTAACTCATGCATAGACGTGGGGGCGCCGTTGTACCTGTGCTTACTGATGGGTCAGACATTTAATTTGGATAATTATATCTAGAAATGAGATGAAAACACTTGTGGGCTGTGTTAGTAATGTAGGATAGTATTAAATGCACATATGAGTATCACTCATACATTATTACATGACTTATACACAAGAAGAATAAATACAAGTAGGTTTAGCATCTACACTTTAGTTAGTCTTTACTGAGAAAAAGGGGGTTTAAACTCCACCTTCCCAGAGAGCCGTTTCGTTCTGTGAACGAAACGTATGATAGCCCTTTGAATTTGTGGATCACTACTTTTCAAATACTCAATTATTTGTCTTGCATTGCTTTCATTCAATTCAGACAGGAGCATCGCTCTCTCGATAAGGAATTTTGGGCAATCTATAAGGTAATGACGGACAGTTTCAACCTGTTGACATCTATCACAGAAACCAGTTGCATGAATACCCAGTCTTAAAAGATCATGATTGAGACCAACCACTCCAACTCGAAGACGATGGAGTATAATTTCTTGTTGCCTACCTAGATTACATGTGAAAGTAGATGTAACAGATGGCTGCAGCTCTTTTAAACTGGAATTTGTTTGATTCCACCTGTCTTGCCAGAGTAGTTTAGAACTCTGAACTATAATTTGCTTTATTTCTGAAAGTGTTATTTTATTATGTATTTCAATGTTGTTAAATAGAGCTGTTTTTGCACATGAGTCTGCTATTTCATTGCCCAAAATTCCGCAATGTCCTGGGATCCATTCCAGATATATATCTATTCCTGAGTATTTAAGCCTCGTAGTAATCGTTAATATTTCGTTAATAATGGGTTCATTGTTTCGGTTTTGTAAGGATAAAAGAGCACTGAGTGAATCGCTAAATATTACAACACCTGTATAAATGTCCATATTTTCTACCCATTCAAGAGCGAGAAGAATGGCAATCAATTCCGCCCTGTAAGACGAAGTGAAGTTAGATAATCTTTTCCCTCGATATATCAAAAAGTATGGTACATAAAAGGCAGATGAACTAACTCCTTTATCAGGTAATTTAGAACCGTCGGTATAGATATGGAGTTGACAGATTTAACCATTTGGTGTTTATCAATTCAAGGCTCTGTTGCTGTAATTGCATAGGGTGGTCAGTTTTCTTTATTTGTAAGGTTAATTCAGTAGATATAATTGGTGGACAAAATAACCATGGTGGAAAAATAGAGGGACATAGTTTTTCGATAATTTCTTTTCCCATCTTACTCTGTAACCTATATCCAAACGGTTTGCAAACCTTTTTACCTTTAAGGTATTCAAATTGCCAGCATGGTTCTATATGGCTTATTAGTGGGTGATCAAAGTGTCTTTCGATGCTCTGTCTGTACTTACTAGATAACAACTGTCTTCTTAGGTCTAGAGGTAGCTCCCCCATTTCCACCTGTAGGGAACATAAAGACGTTAACGGGAGACCCCCCGCGCATATCCTTAGTGCTTGATATTGCACAGAGTCTAGGCTCTTTTTAGTGGTTTGAGCTGCACTATCGTATGCTTGGCACCCGTAATCAAGAAGAGATCTGATAAGTGCTCGATAAACAATTAGAAGGGATTTTGACGAGCTGCCCCATTTTGTTCCTGTCAAGCTACGTAGTACGTTAAGTTTTCGTTTACATCTTGTAACTACATGATCTATATGGGGATGCCAGGTCAATTTACTATCGAATAACATTCCTAAAAAATAGTGAGACTGTTTGTATGTTAGAATATTCCCATGCAAGTTTAAAGCAGGTTGGGGAATATTAGAACTTTCGTAAATAGTACAGGTACAGTTTTCTCATTGGATAGTTTGAAGCCCCATTCTTTAAACCAAGTGGACAATCTATCTAAATAAGTTTGGATTTTCAATCGACTTATATCCAAATGTTTACTAGACGTCCATACTGCGCAGTCGTCTGCATACATGGATATGGTAACGTCTGGGTCTGTTGGAATGTCCCTCATCATCACATTATATAGGAGGGGGCTCAGAACGCTACCCTGGGGTAAACCATTATGCATTTCGTATATACTTGATTCTGTATCAGAAATCCTTACTTGAAAGGTACGTTCTGTTAAATACTGACGCAAAAAATTGAGCATCCTTCCTTGTATGCCACATTGAAAGAGTTTAAATAACAATCCTTCGACCCATAGACTATCGTAGGCCTTTTCCACATCCAAAAAGACTACTAACGTATGCTCACCACAATTAATGCTCTTTTGTATGTCATTTTCCAGAAGAACAATGTTGTCAATTGAACTACGCCCTTTTCTAAAACCACTCAAGAAATTTGGTAGTATATTATTCTTTTCTATGTACCATTGTAATCTGTCGTTAATCATACGTTCAATAGTTTTTGCAAAACATGACGTGAGCGATATGGGTCTATAAGAAGATACATTTTTAGAATCCTTGCCTGCTTTTAGAATTGGAACTAATATGGAGTGTTTTAAAGGACGTGGAATATCGCCTGTTTCCCAAATTTTATTAATGATATATAACATAGTGTTTTTAGCTCTCTCGGGCATATTTTCATAGACAATGTATGGGATATTGTCCTGTCCTGGCACAGCCCGTTTGGTGATTTTAACAGCACCGAAAAATCTCCTCTATGTCCTGGTATAATCAGCTAAGAATATGAAATGTCTTGCGAACTTTTATTCAACTTTTCATGCGGCATGTCATCTTTGAACTGTGCGAAGCTTCATTGCGGGCGTCCATTGTCAGAGTGGATGTATTAGGGGTGAATTTGGTGTACGAAAGTTGAAACAGTAAGGTCCACACAACTTGCTAAGTATAGTGACCTATATCAGGATAAAGCTGAAAATCCCCTCTTTTTCATGGTATAATCAGCTAAGAATATGAAATGTTTTGCGAACTTTTATTCAACTTTTCATGCGGGATGTCATTTTGAACTTTGCGAAGCTTTAGTGCGGCCTGCATTTTCAGAGCGGATGGCATATATTTAGGGTGAATGCGGCGAACGAAAGTTGAAACAGTAAGGTCCACACAACTTGCTAAGTATAGTGACTTATATCAGGATAAAGCTGAAAATCTCCTTTTTTCATGGTATAATCAGCTAAGAATATGAAATGTCTTGCGAATTTTTATTCAACTTTTCATGCGGGATGTCATTTTGAACTTCGCGAAGCTTCAGTGCGGGCGCTCTTTACACAAGTTTACGCCGAGTGAAAATTCTTTTGGGGAAATTCTGTCATAAAGTTCAAATTTTTGTTTCACACTAGCGATGAAATAGAATATAGCCTTAAATAAGAAATTAGGTCATTCATATGAGCCATTTGAGTTCTCATACTTTTTAAAGCAGTAAATAAATATTTTCAACCATTTTTTTATCTTACAAATTTATTTCCTTTTTCTTTTGGACCTTTTGTCGACACCTTAATTGGTCGGTAGAGTCATTGGCGACAATAGTCAAATATGACTGATTGCCACTCAACCTAACGAAAGAAGAAGAAGGTGTCGTGAGCTGACGTGGCAGGAATAACTCACTCTCTCGGAATACTCGGAATTTATTCTGGAATTACTTAAATTGTGATTTGAAATTCGGAAATTGTTTTGAACCAAATTGCGCACTTTGGAATATTCACTTCATTGAATGACTTACAGGGTAAGCAAACATTTTGTGGGCTTTTTAAGCACCCAGCACTTTATCCACTGATAAGTAGGTTTAGAACGCACCTGACTAGGTCCACACTAACAATTAAATTTCCCGCTCCTTTCGAAAAGGCCAATCATGGCGACAGGAGGGCCGGCCTCAGAACCGGAACCTGCTCTTATGGGCGATGAAGATGATATGTGGACAGTCAAACAAAGGTCCCATCGTAGAAAAAGTACTTCTCATCAACCAGAGAAAAGAAAGAGAGAAAGAAGTGATGAATTTACAATAGAAAACATAAACCAACATGGATCAGAGTCCGATTCAGACATGAATACTACCATATATCGTATCCCCACACAAACCTCAAGACCACCCCAAACCGACCTCAAGCTATTTATAGCACCAATAGATAGACAGAAGAACTTGAAGAATGTTAACCCCTTGAAAATTGCGAAAGCAATTAGGGATGTATGTATTCAACCAGTGGAGTTTATTAAACCCATAAGTACAGGATTATTGGTTAAGTGCAAAAACACCAAACAGATGAAAGCTATCTCACAGATTCAGAGTATAGGTAACATACCTGTAAAGGTTACAGAAAGTAGAACAGGAACAAAAGGTGTGATATATGGAGTCCCTGTCGAAACTTCAGAAGAAGAGTTACTGGAAGAATTAAGAGCCCAGAATGTAACGGCAGTAAAAAGAATGGTAAAAAAGACCAGAGGAACAAGACTGATCATGGAACAGAGGGGGCTAGTAAGAATCAGCAGTATATCCCCATGAAAAGTGTTGTACTAACTTTCAGTAGTTCAGATCTTCCAAAAAATATAAACTTTGGCTACCAATTCTTCAAAGTAAAACAGTACATCCCCCCAGTAGCTAGATGCTACAAATGTCAAAAGTTCGGACATACGGCAGATATTTGCAGATCAAAGCTGAGATGTGTAAGATGCGGAGAACACCATACATTTGATCAGTGTGAAAAAAACTAACACCAACATGTGCAAACTGTGGAGGGGAACATTCGGCGGCATACCAAGGGTGTGAACAAGCAAAGAAGGCTAAACAGGTTCAGGAAATCAAAGTTACTAAGAAACTAACATATGTAGAAGCTTCCCAAATTTGGAAAACACAGCAAACTCAAAGACAGGCCATGCATACTGAAGATACCATGGAGGTTCAGGCCATGCAGACTGAAGATAACGTGGAGATTTCCCAACCCAAATCAAAGTTAAACTTACAACATGGTCATAAGCCTGTCGATCAGATCAAAGTGAAAAATACTTCTGACGTTCGTCCTCAAGTAGTAATACCTACAAATGTGGCACCTACTACTAGCACCGCCAATTTCCCAAAATATATTCCACAACCACCATCGGAATTACCTCCCCAGGCTACCACTTCAGCCCATGCAATAATCAGAAGTGAAACAGAAACAAGCCCAAAACCCACTCCAAATCCAAACTTTATAGCTACAGCTAATGACGATCAAATTATAGATTTCATATGTAAATTAATCCTTTCTTTTACAGAGGGGAAAACAGAAGACGATATCAATGCCTTGATTGTGGCAGCAGCAAAAAGATTGCTGCAACAAAAAAGAGAGCACTTAGCACAACATGGCAGGGATTAAATTTATTATGGTCCTGCTTTCCATTCTGCAATGGAATTCTCAAGGTTTACTCGGACACGGCAATGAACTTCTCAAGCATTTGAATGTACATAAAGAATATGATTTAATATGTGTTCAGGAAACCTGGTTTCAAGAATATTCTACTTTATTTATTCCTGAATATACATGTCTCACAAGAAATAGAGAAAGTCAACCCAGAGGGGGGTGTGCCATATATTTGCACGATGGTATTGATTACGAGGGTCCCATTAATGATTTAAATCTAGAATTACAACAAGTGAACATTTATGTGGCTAATGAAAAAGTTTCCATCATAAATTTTTACAATCCATGTAAGAGACTGAATGAATCAGTCTTAAATAAATTACTGAAAAATGTAAATAAAAAGGATAAACTGATAATTGTAGGCGATTTCAATGCACATAGCACCCTGTGGGGTAGTGAGAAAACAGATAGAAATGGACGCGCCATCGAGCAATTTATAAATGAGAACAATTTGATAGTTTTGAACGACAAAACAGGAACCAGATTGGACCCACGTACTGGGAAATTGTCGTGCCTAGATTTATGTATGTCCTCCCCATCACTGGCCAGTAAGGCGATGTGGAAGGTTATGGAAAATTCTTTTGGAAGTGATCACTTCCCAGTCATTATTCAAATAACATTTGGAAAGAATGGAAAACAATGTAAAAATTATATTAATGAGGGAAAAATGGCACATGAACATTTGTCCTTCAAGAATATAAACTGGCCTAAATTTGCAAATAAATGTAAAGCTATCATAAAAGATCAGTTATTTAATACTCAGGATGACGTCAAAAAATCTTATGAGTTATTCATGAAATATTTGAAGGAATGCATTTACGACACGATTCCGAAAAATAGAAAATCGGAACGGAATCCTGTTCCCTGGTGGAACAAGGAATGCACTGAAAAAATAAAAGAAAGAAATAGATTAAGTAATTACCTGTCAAGAAAAATTACGTTTGACAGAGTTGAAGAATTTAAGAAAAAGAAAGCAGAAGCACAACGAGTTCTTCGGCAAGCAGAACGAAAATACTGGCAAGCTTTTTGCAGTAAGTTAGACAGATACATGCCAGAGACAAAGATATGGACATGTATAAAACGTTTAAACGGAGTACCTGTCAAAAAATCACAAAACATGCCTATATTGGTTGAGAACGGGAAAGATATCACATCTGTTCCAGAGAGAGTAGAGATTTTCGGGAATTTTTTCCAATCTTTGGGAGTGAAAGACAAAGAAACTAACCAAAAAGCGACCTTGACAGCAGAACAAGGTTCTTCTGTTTTTCAAACAGACCATGTCATCAATGAATCATTTTCGATGAATGAATTTGAAAAAGCAGTAAAACCCACCAAGTGGACCGCTCCCGGAAAAGATAACATTCCATATATTGTATACGAAAATATGCCAAAGACCACAAAAGAAATTATGTTAAATATCATTAATAAAATATGGGAAACGGGGGATATTCCTTCCCCTCTAAAACACTCTATATTAGTGCCAATCTTAAAACCTGGCAAGGACCCAAAGAAAGTCTCCTCCTACAGATCAATATCACTCACATCATGTTTTGCTAAAGTTATAGAGCGTATGATAAAAGAGAGATTACAATGGTATATAGATAAAAATAGTTTATTGCCCAACTTCCTTAGCGGGTTTCGAAAAGGGCGTAGTACCACTGACAATATTGTCCTACTGGAAAACGACATTCAGAAAGCTATTAATTGCAGTGAGCATATGATAGCAGTATTCTTGGATGTCAAAAAGGCTTACGACAGCCTTTGGATCGAAGGATTATTATTTAAACTTAAGCAATGTGGTATACAAGGTAATATGTTAAATTATTTAGCGAATTATTTAACGGAACGTACCTTCCAGGTAAAAATTGCAAACATAGAATCCAAAACATACAAAATGCACAACGGTCTCCCTCAGGGGAGCGTCCTGAGCCCTCTCTTATATAATATAATGATGAGAGATATTCCAACTGACTCAGATGTGACAATATCTATTTATGCTGATGATTGCGCAGTATGGATATCAGGCAAAAATATTGCCAATATTGGAATGAAAATTCAAACATATTAAGACATATTATCTTCTTGGTTTAGAGAGTGGGGTTTTAAACTTTCCTCCGAGAAAACCGTACCCGTATTATTCACTAAAAGTACAGTTAATGTCTCCCCACCTGTAATAAAGTTGGAAGGAAGTATTTTGACATGTAAAAATAACCATCGTTTTTTAGGAATGATACTGGATAGCAAATTGACTTGGCAACTTCATATAGAAAATGTGGTTACAAGAAGTAAACGAAAATTGAATATACTACGAAGTTTGACAGGAACAAAATGGGGAAGTTCGTCAAAATCATTGATGATTGTCTACAGAGCAATTATAAGATCTCTCTTTGATTACGGATGCCAAGCATATGACATTGCAGCTGCTACTACAAAGAAGATGTTAGACTCAGTGCAGTATCAAGCACTTAGGATATGCGCTGGTGGTCTGCCCTTAACATCACTAGCTTCATTGCAGGTGGAAATGGGAGAACCCCCATTAGATTTAAGAAGACAGATGCTATCAAGCAAGTACAGACAAAACATAGAAAGACACGTTGATCATCCATTGTTGAAACATATTAAACCATGTTGGCAATTCGAATATCTTAAAGGTAAGAATGTAAGTAAACCTTTCGGATATAGGCTCCAGTGCAAGATAGGGAATGAGATTAGTATGGAAAAGATAATCCCCCCAGCTTTTCCGCCGTGGTTGTTATGTCCACCAATAATATCCACGGAATTAAGCTCACAAATAAAGAAATCAGATCACCCAATTCAATTACAACAAACTAGTTTAGAATTGATAAACACAAAGTGGTTAAACCAACTTCACATATACACAGATGGATCCACCCGAAAAGGCGATCAGTTCAGCTGCTTTCTATGTTCCTTATTTCTCAATATGCCAAGGGAAGAGATTGTCTAATTTCACCTCTTCTTATAGGGCTGAATTGATGGCGATTTTTCTTGCACTGGAATGGTTAGAAGACAAAAATATATACACAGGTGTGGTTATATTCAGTGACTCTTTAAGTGCACTTTTATCCTTACAGCAGCAAAATGATGAACCCATTATTACAGAGATTCTGACAATTATATAAAAAATAATAAAATATAAAGGAATTGACATCTATCTTGAATGGATCCCAGGACACTGTGGAATAGTAGGAAATGAAATAGCGGACTCCTGTGCGAAAGCAGCTTTACCAAATCAAATAGAAATATATAATAAAATAACGCTATCAAAAAATTAAGCAACTAATATCACAAAGTTTCAAGATGCTTTGGCAAGAAAGATGGAATCAAACAACCTCAGCTCTGAAAGACCTACAGCCATCGGTGATGTCTACATACATATGTAATCTAGGAAGACAAGAAACTATACTCCATCGCCTTCGCTTAGGAGTCATTGGTCTTAATCAAGATCTTTTAAGATTAGGTATACATCCAACAGGTTTCTGTGACACATGCAATGAGGTAGAAACTGTCAGACATTACCTTACAGATTGTCCGAAATACATTATTGAGAGAGCAATGTTTCTATCAGAATTAAATGAATCCCAATCAGGGCAAATAATGGAATACTTAAAAAAGACAGATCCAGGAATACAAAAAGCCATAATACGTTTCGTTTCAAGAACGAAACGCTTCAGTAAAGAGTAGTTAAGTTCAGTATATATATATTGATTATGGTATGTACATTACCTTTTATTTATCTAAAGAAAAATAGGAAATAGAAAAGAAAAAGAAATAGTGTGACTTTATAAAGAGTAACGACATAAATTTTCATTTTAAAATTATTTTCTCCTCTATACGGTGTAAATAGGTTAATGTATGTACATGCATGTGCGCACAAGTTATTGAGAGGTTTATTACAATTAGAAAGATGCACATGTTACTAACCAAGCCCACAAGTGTTTTTCGCCTTATTGTTTAAAACAAAAAGAACTTTTAAAAAAAAGTCATACACTGAAATTACAACCCATCTATACGCACAGGTACACTAGCGCCCCCTCGTTCATGCATGAGTTACCTAGGCTTGACCGAAAAATCGGAGCAACGTACCGCGCCGATTTGGTAAGATTGCATCTTGGAAAGAGCAGGGCAAGCGCAGTTGGAACTGGGCTGAAGATAGTGGTTGTTTATTGTGTGATTCTTTAGGCCAATTTAATAAAAATAAAGATTACTATTATTTCTATATATTTGAAGGTATTAAAAACACAAGTAAAGAATAAAAAAGACAATACTAGAAATAAAATAAATAATAGGGTATATGTTTTAATAGAGAGAAGTGAAATAAACCTGTAGTCATTGGCGACAAATGTCAAATATGACTGATTGCCACTCAACCTAACGAAAGAAGAAGAAGAAGCTGAACTTGTGGTCGCCAGATTCAAGGAGCGATAAGTTGTCCGGTCGGTGTTCCTTTTCCACTCTGGCACTCTACCACATGAACTTGAAAATACGTGCCTACTGGCTGAAGCCATGGATAGGGGCAGCTAGAGTACACGATCCCCACTGAGCTCTTTATTAGTATCCTGTTCAGACCTCTATAACATGTTTCAACTGACAAGGGGAGCGTTCATGAGTAGTCTTGTCGGTGATTTTCACTGACTAATTTGCTCTCAGCCAATCAGATGCGAGGATTTTCATTAGCTTATAACAGTTGTCAGTGAAAATCACGGACAAAACTCTTTATGAAAAGCTCCCCAGGCTTTGTGCCTGCAAACTACCCTCCTCTCTCTTTCTCCCCCCCTCTCTCTTTTCCTCTCTTTTTCTCTTAACTTTATCTGCCTTTCTTCTCTTATCTCCCCTCTTTGATTCTTCCTCATTTATTCTTCTTCCCCTTCTGATTCCATAATTCTCAACATAAAACACATTCTTTGCATCTTCTTTTCACACAAAAAAAGACATCTTTAAAAATCATTTAATTAAATAACTTGCTTTAATTAAACGAAGATATAAATTTGAGATTTATTCGTACAAAATTCTGCAGTAACATTTACATCAAGACTCAATTCTGTTCCATTGCATATAAGACATTTTCAGACTCATGAGAAACAATATAAATGCGATTGCATGGTATAATGCCTCTGCCTATATCCACTCCAGTGCTCTATCTGTTCCTGAATTATTCCCCCATAATTACATGCAATTTACTTAAATGACCTCTTTGACCTTCTTTTAAACAACTCAAAAGTCTAATCACTTTGCCTCGTCATAAGTCATACATACAAATAGTTGAAATACAGTGATAACACAACTAACAAATCTTTAATGTCATGCATATTGACTTCTATGACCTTTGAGCATTGACCTCCTAAACTCAAAATCTAATCAATTTGTCTCTATGGTGATGTATACTTGCACTAAGTTTGCAGTTTATACCTAAAATGGTTCTTGAGATATCATGTTAACAAGGCTTTAAAACCTGAAATTTCAGAAATAGGCCTCTAAGACCTTTGACATTTGACCTTTGACCAACATAGTCCTAAAATCTAATCAGATCTTCCTATGGCGATGCATACTGGCACTAAGTTTAAAGCAGCCACTTCAACCGGTTCCTGTGAAATCGCATCAACGAGGCTAAAATCTGAAATAATGGAATTGACCTCTGTGACATTTGACCTTGGACCTACATAACCAAATATCTAATCTGATCATCTTTGTATGTAGCGTGTCCTACAGTGTAATAATTATTGGTTACACCGCAGATATGGTAATGCCTCAGCAAGAGGACAGTACTTCATAATGTCTCTGAAAGCATACAGTATGTGATATTGATCTGAGCATAAAATATTTGAACAAAAAAATCTATTATAGAGGATTATACATGATAAATAATACAAATTTGAATACTGTTTTTAGGATAAATACATGCGGTGCAAATTCAAAAAAGTTGAGACATTCTAAGTAATACCGGTATCATAAATTAATGCTATTTTGAAATGTGCTTCATTTGCACAGGATTATCAACAACCATTACAGTATTCCTTTTTTGAGATTTAATCTCCAGAACAGTGATGGGAGAAAGATATAATACATTGAGTAATGTTTTACTGATTGTCACCAAAAACAAAAAACAAAAAGACATAAAACAAAAACAAAAAACCACAGAAAAGTTCCAACTTCCAAGAGTCTATGATTCCAACTGACACCATTATCACATTAGGACAGAATATATTTCCAAAAGTTATTTCAGTTAATGACAGCAGAAGGAAATATGACTTACTACCAAAGAGTTGCAAAAGGTCCTAATGTCAAATAGATTGCTACATCTTAGCCTCATCATGTCAACTAGTGTCAAATGCATTGGGGATAGCTTGTTCCTTCACATTTAAAAGAGATGGAAAGCACACACTACTGTTCGTTTTATTTGCTCTGTCAGTGGTAAACCACTGGTAAATCATAAACCGTTGACTATGCTGAAAAAGAGACAAAATTTTCATGCAAAGCAGCATTGAGCACACTACATAAAATGTTAGCAGACACCACGTGAGCAAATAGCTCAACACTGTGGAGTGCATTATGTGTATTTTTTTTAGTAACAAAATAAAGGGGGGGGGGGATGCTGAAGCAGCAGCGCTGCAGCCCCCTGATAAGCCTTCTCTGGAGGGGTCTGCAAGGAACCTTAACCCATTCGTGACAGAGGTCCACATTTTGTGGTTTGGCCTAATGTCTTTTGATGCAAAGCCCTAAAAATCATACCAAATACATGAGCAGAAAGAGCAAAAAATTCTACACAAACTGTGCCCATTTTGGTTGCGTCAATATTCATTGTTTGATGCTGAATTTTTTTTAAAAGGGAAATAAGCATTAAAATCCTTAAATAGGCAATGTGATAGAAAGTTTAAAATCACCGTTTTCCCCTGCAAATTGGCAACTTTTTGACTTCTCATCATTATTTCTGTCAATTTATATTCATTTCAGATACATGACATTTTATAAGAAAAATTTAGCAATAAAATAAAAATGTCGGTGTTGCCAATTTGAAGAATAAAAGCTGATCAAATTAGGCTTCAAATAATTCCTGTCACGAATGGGTTAAGGGGTGTTCAGACATGAGCCAACATTGTGGCGCCACAAAATTTTTAGTGTTCAGATATGGCGCGACATTATGGAGCCACTGATGTTAATGAAAGCGCATTAATGCGTCAAATCTAAAATAAAAGAAAAGTTTGTCAAAACTTGCGCAGACAATCTCATGACAACATCTTTTGTGCTAAATTTTTAGTAATTTGATTGGTGTGCATTTTTTGCAGCCAGGCAGCAAAAAAAATATGTGTCCTGCCCTCTACCACATTTTTTTGTCACCTCATACCCTACTGACTGTACAGCAATGTTGCGGGGACTTGTGATGCCATATTGTGGCCTCAATCTGAACGCCCCTTAAGGAAGACGTTACGTAAAGTATGATATAAATATTGATGAACCCTCCTGTCATAACAATAGACAAACAGCAATAGAATAAACCTGGCATATAGTAACATAGTTTCAACATCCAGAAAAATTAGAGAGCCAAAGAAGAGATTCATGAAAACAAACTTTATGTCAAATTCAAGATGTTCAGGAATCCCACACAGTCTTAACTAGCCTGGAAGACATTGAACTAATTGGTGAAGGTTCGCTTGCTTAGAAACCTATCGATCATATCAAAGCTCCTCTCTGGTTGGTCGTATGGCAAGAGATGCCCACCTCCTCGCACAATCACCTGAATATTCATGAAAAAGCATAGACCGGAAGGAGAATGTGATGAGGAGGTGGTTTATTTTACATTCTCTAATACAATCTCTACAGTTGAGATTTGTCATATAATTTGTGGAAAAATCTTATCAAGCTGTTCTCTTAATAAACACATCATTTATGGTTTTTTTTGGTAATCTATGTCTTTGTATCTGTAATAAAATGGCAAAGTCTCAGGGGAATGGTCAGTAAGAAAACTATAATCCTGCCCTAGCCCTTCATAAAAAAATTAGAAAATGTAAAACACCAACGCACTCCACTCTCTCTTAGAGTCTTCATCAGAATTCCTCACAATTTGAAGTAAGATCACTGTCCCCTTCAGAAAATAAATCGTCTCTCTTGATGAAATCAAGTAAAAATAATTACTGACAGGTGTCATTTGCAGCATTTGATAAAATGCAAACAGCAATTAAGACCTAAAAAATGTCAGATAATGTAAAACATACTAACCTCACAAAATTCTTTTTGGTGAATAGCGTTGAACACATACATAAATGTAATCATCAGAGTATAATGCATGAACAGAAAGCCGAAAATCAAAGCAATTTGAACAAAAACCAAGGGAAGAAAATATGCGAAAAAATAATGGGATCTGATTAGCCCTCAGGGTTGTGTGTGTCCAATGCTATGATTCTCTACTTCTTCACAACCAAACATCTTTTTAGTTCTTGTAAATGGAGGTGCACTACTCAATAGATTAAATAATGGGGAAAAAAATAATGGGATCTGATAAGCCCTCAGGGATGTGTGTGTTCAATGCTATTCTCTAATTCTTCAGAACCAAACATCTTTTTAGTTACTGTAAACGCAGGTAAACTACTCAGTAGATTATGTATCCCCCCAAAAAAATGGTATAGCCTCACAATCTCCTTCCTTGGCGTCACTTGACATGATTGTGTTCTTTTGTTTAAAAAATATCTCATGACGACTTGAGCTTTTCATCATATCGCACGTCTTCTCATGTGAAGACGACTGGGAATAAAAGGTAAAGTTCCAAATAAACTCACCTGGTAAAATTCTTTGTATTGCCTCACATAGCCTGCTACTTCTGTGTCACTTGGATCAACCTTCCAGATTGTTTTATTGGAATTCATGTAGCCTTCCTGCCCTGCCCAGTTCAGGGTATGTAGGAAGTTCTCTGTGAGAGTTGCTCCGACGATGATGTCAAGTTGACCGCTGTAGAACATGCACTGCAATGAAATTAGAAGGAAGCAAAACATTAGCGTTTTGTGGTCTCATTTAAGCTGGGTAGCCTCACTGGTACTATTACTGATGTTCCTAAGGACCCCTGTAACCACATTATTACTATGACTTTTGCCTCGCTACCATGACAGCGTGCTCATTGCTCAAGCATTTACAGCATTTCTTCCTACCTTTTATCCATACTTCACACAAGTGGATAAGGGTACATGTAGATTTATAACCTAGCAAAAGGACATTTAATACACCCATGCACTAGTGCACCAGTCACTTGATGTATTTTGGTACTTAAAGGCATTGGCTAACTCTGTGAGTAGCTGATTTAAAAAAATTCTCAAACCAAGATGAAACATGTTTATGAGTACTACTCAAAAACCCTGAAACCAACCATAATGTGGAATGAAAAAGTCTAAGTTAGACGCAAACGGCAAAGGAAAAAATTCTTAAAGTGATTTCAATTCTTACGTATTCTATTGTTTTGCGAATTTCTTATGTATTTCTTTGTTTTTCAACTTTACCTTGTGTACTGTTTTTTCAAGTTTGCTGTTTCAGGGTGTTGTCTGAACCACTATTCAATTAGAATAGATGATAATAACAGCTCAAAGAAGAAATTATAGAAGATAATGGAAGAATATAAGGAAATGCATTTTCCCATTTGTTTTGTACACAAAACTCAGAAATTCTCTGTTTTCAGGCTGACATGAGGTCACAAAAGGTCATGTGACTCAGTAATGGTATGACCAATTTTTGTGAACTTGGTGTCAAAAGATGTCCAAGACTTGAAAGAAAAAAGTCAGGAAGTTGTGTGGCGTGAAATGTGGCGGTTCGAAGGGGGAAGGGGGTGTCGAGGGGGGACCATGATGGCCCCACCCCCAGTCTTTTTAAGGTTAAACCTACAACATCCCATCACAGACATAACATTTGAAGATGAAATCTTGAAGTGTATACCAGCATGGATCCCCATATATGGAGAGTAAAATATTTGGTGGTGATTGGTCTCATCTGCATTATGACTCATCCATATAGTGAGAATGGTTCCAGCATTGGTGGGGGGGGGGGGGGGGGTATTAGTCTTAAGTGAATAAAACGAGAAAGAACAAGGCTTTTGAATGGGCTACTGTAGTGAGAGGGACTGTCATAATCTTTCTTCTGGTGTCTTGCCCTTCTTCCTTTATTCTCTCTCCTTTTCTCCTTTTCTCTAATTCATTTTTCTGCTTTTTTTTTCTCAATTAACTCTTTGATTTTGAGGAAAAAATAAATGACAATTGTTCTTTTGATATTTTCTTTAAATTCTACTTCTTTAAGTGCAGTATTGACACTGGTAACTATTCTATAGATATCACCTGTTAAAGCACACTAGTTATTTGTTGGTTTCACTGGTACAATGGTGCAGAAGAAAGCTAATTATGACAATTGTTCTATTTAACTGTACAAATGTGTACTGATGCGAAAAAAACGCTCAAAGAGTTATTAAGGTGTGTTCAGATATGATGCGACTTTGTGCCGCCACATTGTGCCCACACATTTGCTGCAGTAGCGCCGGAACGTTCTGATCAGACAAAAGATTGGAGGGGCAAGCCATTGTGTGTTAACAGTGGCTTGCCCCTCCAATCCTTTGTCTGATCAGAACGTTCCGGCGCCTATGATTTGCTGTCTTCAGATATGATGCCACTTTGTGCCACCACTTAAGCTAATGAATGCGCCTTAATGCATCAACTCTCAAATAAGAGAGAATTTTGTCAAAACTTGTGCAAACAATCACATGACAACAATTTTTGTGCTAGCTTTTTAGGAATTTGATTGGTGCACATTCTTTTTTTTGCAGCCGGGCAGCAAACCAAAATGTGTCCTGCCTCGGCGACATTCTGTTTTCGCCCCATACCCCATAGACCTGTACACAAAAAATGTGGCAGCACAAAGTCGCATCGTGTCTGAAAGCACCTCCAGGGGACACAAGCCGAAATGTAGCTAAGCAACTGATTACCCTGTAATTATCAGCCAACACCACAGTCCAATCTTTAACACTCTGGCAGATATCTTCCCTCAGATGTTCCTCCACCTTAACACCATCATTATATGTTAGGTTGCCAACATGAATAGCTAGTCTAACCTCAGGCAATGCTAGATAGTCGTTGTAGTAGTTTGTGTCCATTGGAAGCTGAAATCAGAAGCAAAATGTCGACAAAAATATCAGTGCTGAATATAGAGGGTGTACAGTCAGTCTCCAATGGCTCAATAAGCTGATTACACAATGCCCCTGGCACCACCTTCAGTGGGCAGAGGTATTGAAACACAGCATTTTCTAAGACTGGATGGCTTTAAACTTCTAACTTTAATATTTAGCAGGCAACATTTTCCTCTCTAAATTGGCAACACTTGGGTGGAGGGAAAAGTTCTGTACTGGCTGAATGAAGGAGAAGAGGAATTTTCAAGGAATCTAGCCCTCTCATACTACCATGTAAGTCATCATGGTGATGCTTCATGTCCAATTTCCCTCATCCTAACTAAGAATATGATTTGGAGATTAAATCACAAACAATACTAACACTTTTAACACAATATCAAACATGAAAATATCCAATTTCTTAATGTACAGTGAAACGAAAGGTACAGGTTTAGGCTTGTTATCATAAATCAGAGCCCAATTTGACTGTAGCCTAGAGCGGGATTCCCGCTCAGCATCTTTTGATCCACTAATCCTTTCTAATCCTCCCATCCCTGTGAAGACAAAACAACAGGGATCGGGAAATTTGATGTGAATACCCGGGTGCGGAGAAGCCGATAAGAACGGATGCACGCGCCTTTTGATAAGCGACCTTTAATATTGTCAACTACAAATTATACAAGAATCATGGAATCATATAAAAAACCCTCTTACTGTCGTCATCATGAAGTTGTAGTAGTTATTGGATCCTGTTGCATTGTAGTAGAATGTGGGATAAGGGAACAGGTCTCCGTTCAGTAGTATATCAAATTGCTGGAAGAAAGAAATTTTAAAAATCCATTACTGTTTCATATTATTGCTTCTAAATACTAAATCGTAACTCCTAAGTGACATCTACACAAAACTTACACCCATTCTAGAAGCAAAGCCAAGACAATGTACCTGTGCCCCTTGGCCAGGCATTCATTTGGAATAAGAAAGTCCCTCAGATAGGGCTTAATATCATAGGTCCACTGTCTGCTTGTATACAGTTCAGCACAAACTTGCTCTCTTATCAATTTTACAAGAACAAGAGCATCAACACTGTTCTAGAAGGGTCACATAGCATAATGAAGAAAAGCTCTATTCTTACCTCAAAGCATTCCAGCCATTTTTTATCGGCAATGTACATAGTTCCCTTGGAGGTGTAAAGGTCTACAACTTTCTTCTGTTTCTTGTCGATCTGACCTGTCTGGTACATCAGGTCTCCATAGCCTGAAAACATCTGAAGGATTACAAAGAGAGAGAAATAGTCAATCAGGGTTCATACGCTTATACATTTTCAAAATTCCATGATTTTCCATGACTTTCCAGGGCAGAAAAATGCAAATTTCCATGACTGATTGATGATATGTGACGTAAAAACTTACATAAAAAGCGCGCTGATTAAAAGAGTTTCAAAGCTGATCTGAGTGCCATGAATGCAAGGGTGGCCGGAGCGCAAATTTATTAACATGAAAAATATCCTGAATAAATGATTTTCCATGACTTTCCAGAAGAAATTGACAAATTCCCTGACTTTCCCTGACTTTTTGCTTCTGGAAAAAAGAATGTCCAATTCCCTGACTTTCCAGAAATTCCCTGACCCGTATGAACCCTGTGAATTATCTTAATTATAATCCATGTTTTGTTTAACACGCTGAATTTCCTAAACCAAAGATAAAATGGGCAGGGGTCTGGTAAATGTATTTTTTTTAAAAACCAAAATCAAAAGAAATTCAATAGCTGAAAGAAAATATAACATCATGGACAAAAAAGTAAGCTGAAATGGCTAAACTCCTCCCCCTCCCCCAAAGACATAAATTGGGAAAATGTTAAAAATACACTGGAAATGATAACAAAAATAATGCTCTTGTACTAATACCTTTACATTTTTGTGAAATGTTTGTTTTTCACTGGAAATAAGCTCTCAAGCTTTACAGAGTTATCCTGCTCAAGCTTATTCAATTCTTATGTTTTTTTATGACTATTCTCTTGTATATCTTCAAAGCTTGATGAATGAAATTCAATCAATCAATCAATCAATCAATCAATCAATCAATCAATCAATCAATCAATCAATCAATCAATCAAATGATTCAGTTGCTCAATGTATCAAGACCTTCCTTGAGCACATTTACTTGATAACACTGCAAATGTCAAACAAAAATCATGACCTTTGACCTACGACTTACCGAGAAAGGGTCAACAAGACCATCCCCAATGGCCATTCCTTGGAGATTGATGTGGACCTTTGCTTTGGGATTCTCTGTATGGATCTTATAGCAAATGGCTGGTACGTATTTCCCAGCATAAGACTAGGGGTAAGGAGAAAGGGTGAAAGAAAATATTTGAGGATGAGAATACAAAACATATTAGGTTGCATAATCTTATACTTTAATAATAATAAGGATAATAGTGGGCTCTTGTATAGCGCTCATATCTGTCAGAACTGACGGTCCTGCCGCTCCACTGTCATTAATCCAGCTTTAGCAAGGCAGTCATACACTATGAACATGACAGGCAAAGAAAGCGGACAAAATAAACAACCCCTCATTCTACCCTTCACAATGGTTCTGGTAGTCAAAAGAACATCCCTTCACTGCTATTGTCTAAAATATGTAGAACAGGTGTAACATGCATATTCACCTGGAACTACATGATTAAACATAATAGCTGTGAAGGGATGTTCTTTTGACTACCAGAAACATTGTGAAGGGTAGAATGATAGGTTGTTTATTTTGTCCGCTTTCTTTGTCAGCCATGTCCATAGTGATAGGCCCTCTAGCATTCCAAAGAAATCCTTCCTACCAGTTATCCATTTACTACACCTGGCTCATAGAACTATGGAAGTGAATCAAGAAATAAATATAAATGCAGGGGCCAGCTACATTACATGTACACATATATTTAGCACTATTGTTATCAGTGAAAGGTAAGCAAGGTCTTATCCTGCCACCTGTACCAATCAATCTAAAAACAAAATTCTTGTTCATTCATAGATCTATTTTAAAAGAACAGAATATATCTCACCTCCCCTGTTGCATAGAAGTCGTTTTTCTGCCATTGAGGAAACAGCTGGAAAAACTGTGTCAAAGCACTGTAGAGAGAGAGAGAAAAAAAATATTGCTCAATCTTTGAAACAGGAGATTGGTGATCAACAAAAGTGACGAGGTTAAAAATCATCAAATGTAGATTATTCTCTGGGGAAAAAGGGTATTCACAATGAAAAGCTCTTCCTTTTTTTCTCCTCAGTTTTGTTTTACAAATACCGAAGACAAGAAATAAAAGTCATTATTCTGGGTTAAATTCTCATTTCATGTCATCATCATCATCCCCATCATTATTATCATCATCATCATCATCATCATCATCACCATCATCAACAGCACCATCATCTTAGTCATCACCATCACCACCATGATAATTATGGTGGGCTTTGTTTTTGTTTATGTTTTGTTTTTTCTTTTCTTACTTTTACTTTTCCTCCATCAGGTAACCCCTACCCACCCCCCCCCCCCCCCCATGGCAGGTTCTTTTGATGAAAGAATACATTATACATGTGTATATCAACAATATTTCCAGTATGAATAGAATCTTCATATTTTTTCTTCTTCTTTACTATAAGAACTCTATGTCACATTTCTCTTATTTTCTTCTTGTTTTGTTATCACAGATCCTTTCATGAAAATGTTGTTGGTAAAACACAAAAAAATAACATGCAGATCTAATTTTTTCAGATACATTTCAGTGTTACATCAGTAGCTTTATACACAATCCAGAATCAGTATCAGCCAGTATCTCTAAAAATACCATTTAATTTCAACGACCTGATAAAGATGAACCATGGATAAAGATTAAAATATTAAAATAGGGAATAATCTGTAGACTTATCTTCTCCCTTGCCTGTATAGATTGACTGCAACATCCATCGCATTGTCTGCATGTATATCCACACTCATTTTGAGTGGAACTAAATACTAACTACATGTAAATATTATTATTATTATTATCATTATTATTATTATTATTATTATTTTATTATTATTTTATTCGGCAGAATCAACAAACCAAAGAACAAATACAAACAATAGTAGAATATAGGGAGAGTCACATGGATGCCAGGAAAAGAAAAAGATTAACTTAATAACTATAACCCGAAGGTCTTCTTTTCCAATCCATGTGACTTTACATAAATACATTGTAGAAGTACATAAAATAATGTAATGAATACATGTACATCGTATAATGAATAGCGAATAATAATTACAATGATCAGAAAGAAAAGGAAAATACAAATTAAGGATAGGTAAGAATGTCGCCCTGGGCACACGTAAAACACATACCATAGAATGGTGCTGTGATACATGCACCCAAGTCCGACACATGTGGAGATAGAGGGCGCTGTGCAACTAGCCGTATCAAGCAGGTATGTATTAACTGTGTATGGCAAAGTATTACAGATTTGACAACATAAGCAGAGCACGGATGCTTTATAAAGGGTTGAAATCTTGTGAATGATGAATTGAGACATTGTTACTATAATAATTACATTATGAAACTGTAGAAAAAAAAACATTGTGCAAAGATCATGTAATGATTACAGATTTATCATATGCATGTACAATACCAATAAAAGTCATATAAAATTAATCCACAGAAATACTAACTAAAAACTGGAATGAAAATATCACTAGATTTCTCTACTCCCTTGCCTGTATAGATTGACTGCTACGTCTTCCTCATTGTTTGCATATCCAGCTTCATTTTGAGTGAAACTAAAACCAGTCCCAACCTGAAACAAAGGGAGAGGACATTAGAACTCATTATAAAACCATTTGTATGAGAACATACGGACTATAAAAAGCACTTCAATTAATTAATGTATGGTTGACAAGCTTATAGGGTATGTAGGCCAACAGAAAAATGAAAGCAAGTAAACTGTTCATATAAGCTGGAAAAGTTTCATAAATGTCAGTTTAATACAATAGGATAATTCACAGAGAAATTTACTGTTTGTTATTCATTGTTTTATTCATTCATTTTCAGCACAATTATTGTCTAAACACATCATAATACACATTTCACACTGTATTAGATTTCATAGTTACTGTACATTAGACTGATAGGGAATACATTTCCATAACATTCTTTTATAATGGCCAGCATCCCACAATTATATTACATTACAGCGTATATACATGTTTCCCCAAAAGAAAAGAATTCTTTGAGTAAATTCAATTTGCATTACGTGAATCCTGTGTTTAAAAAATACCCCACCAGCTTATAACACAGGAACCCCATTGCCCTGCGTGTTATGTCAATGGGAGGTCAGGTGGGGAATCTGAAACCCCAATTTCAGATTTTGGGAGAGCTTCAATTCTCTCGTTTAAACTGGGGTGGGGTTCATTTGACTGCTGATAAGGCCTTGCGTGTAAGTCAATGGGAACTCAAGTGGGGTATCGACACCCCATTTTCAGTTTTTGGGGAAAGTTGAGTTTTTCTCGTTTAAACTGGGGTGGGGTCGACTGCAGCTGCTGATAAGAGCCGAACAAACACCGCGCTGGAAACCGCAACAGGCCGATAAACAGCGTGGAGTGAGATTGCAGCTGTCCTCCTTACGTAATAGGATAAACAAACTATTAAGAGCTTCCTGGCTGAAAGTAATCTTGAAATAATGACTTTGTATTATATTTGTTTTAGGACATTGGCATGTCGAAAAACGATTCAAAAATTTGATGAAGATCGAAATAAAATTTTGAACGATGCAAAATGACCCACAATTGCCGAAATAACAGTAAGTAAAAAAAATCTCCCAGACAAGTTTTGAGCTTGCATAATAACCAAGCGCCGCCGCATAAGCCGAGCTCGCTCGCCTATCGCCTAAGTAGCTAGCGTGCTCGATCGCTCTCAGCGGATACTTGGGAACTGCTAAACCGTATTACATTGCGTATAGATATTACGTTTTTCCATTTTAATCATCCATTATTTTTTGCTTAAAATTGTCTAAACTTGTTTTCTTCAACTAGGACCGGAATCTAAAATTCAATTTCTTCCTTGAAATATCACTACTTTTGCCTTTTAAATATTCCCCAATCAAAGTATTTTTTTCCTCCGCGGAGTAATAATCGGCAGTGCGACGTTCAGTTTCAACAACACGTGCATTCATCAACAGCGCAAGGACAGAAGCTGTTGTTTTTTCTTTTTTTCACAATTTTGAGGTTGGAACCAGTATGTGCTGCTAAAGTTTAATAGGATGGCAGAAATCATCATGATAGGGATAGGCGACAAAGGCCTCTTGTCATACATTTAGTCTCGTGCATGTCACAGCTCCACTATTTATTTTGTATTTGTTATACAAACATACACAAATATTCAAATTTTCTGATGCTTGAGAAGTGTTTAAGATCATGATTGCTTCTTTTTTATCAAGAAAAGGGTTACATGCATGAAAAATTAAATATGATTAAAAAAAAAACAAATAGAAAAGAAAAAGATGGGATATGAAATTAGTTTGCTCCTTATTTTGATCGGCCTATACTAGGTTAAAGAATTGTTATATCAACAACAACAAAATGATAATTGTGTTATTTTCATTTGTTTAGCAAGAAATCGTAACTCCGTTATATTCGATGAAATTAGAAATATGAAATGCAGTAGAAACTCATTACAAAGTCCTTCACTATCTCCAACATGTAAATGTTATTCTTATTCAAGATTTTTGTGACATCAAACTTATAATGCAATTCACTGTTTCACCTATCAAAAAAGAAGAGTAAAACACAATACAAATAATTAAATATATAGATGAAATAATAAGACAGAGAGAGAAATGATTTCGAAATTTCAATATTACACTTACAGTCAAATCTATATATTGAAATTGTTTTAGTCTAATGGCAAAAAAATTCAGGCATGAAACCATCACGGATACAAATGCACCCTCACTGCATTGTGAAAGAAAACAGTTCCGGACTCACATGTTTATAATACCTCTCTCTCTCTCTCCCTCTCTCTCTCCCTCTGCCTGGCCGTATGAAGGTCACTTCTCCTTGGGGGGAAGGTGGATTATCTGGGAGAGTGTGTGGTTGTTTACTTAAGGATTACCATTCCTGCTGATATCGGGATGGGGGGGGGGGGGCAGTGAGAGAAGCTTGGAATTTGAAATTGGGGTGTCAGAGGAGATCTGTTTTTAAACACAAATTTTCGTAATGTAAAGAAATGGACTGTTTTCCTATCACATGCAATAAATGAATTCAATTTCATCTGCGAATAAGCTTGCAAGAGATGGCACAGTACACAGTTCTCAGTTTTACAGTCCAGAAGAATAATGTGACAACCCTGAGAAAAAAATAAACAACTAGATTTTTAAAAAAGAAGATATGAAACAAATGATCATACTCACTGGATTATCTATATACAGCACAGAATATTTCTGGGTCCATGCCCATTTCCTGGCTTGCACTAGAATTTAGAAAAAGAAACATAATCTGGATAAATCATCAGAAAAAGGAAATAAGGAACTATATTTCCCCAGCAGACAACAGCAACTTCCTGCTGGATAATGGCAAAAATCAAGCTACAGGAGTAATATTTAAAGGTAATGTACACTAGTGGTAGCAAAAAGATAATAAGCATAATTTCCAGACTTTCAGTAAAATAATTCAAATGATCACATATCAACCGTTACCTTCTGCCCATGCTACGGCCACTCACCCAGACTGTTGCCCATACAGCAGTGCACAGCGCTTTGCACACATGTCACATTAACAGAAATCTCATTGGTTGTGTGAATAAAATATAATGCCCGCATTCAAAACTTGATGTTTATTTCTTCGATATTTCAGCCATTTCTGAACCCATTTTGCTCAAACAAACATCACCTATGTTTGAAATTAATCATTTCACATCAGTATATGTAGTAATTTTCATTCTAGCTGCCACAGTATTTAATCTCTCCCACTTCTGAACTTCCTCTTAACCCTTAGCAGTACAGGGTTTTCTTAAGCTCGAAGTTAATTAATTAGCTTGCTCTCCTTATATTAGCATCACTCATTTTTATTTTACAGTACTCAAATCGTATCCAATGGGTTATACATTAGATTCTGAATAGTTAAGAAATTCTATGGTATTTGTAAAAAGTTTCTGTCCCATTCATTACCAAGAATAGGCAAAAAATATGCAGATATTAACATCCTAAATGTAATTTTCCATGTTCCATGGTTCTAGTCTTGTCATGGATTAGATGGAGTCATCTAGTAAATGTTGCTTGTGTTTTTAATGTATGACAGAAAAAAGATACTGGACTTGTCTGTTAAAAATACATGTATGTGCACCTCATTGCATCTATTATTACATACAGAGAATGCAATCAGTGGAGAAAGAACTGATGAGTTAAAAGGGTCAAAACCACTATTTCGGCGCAATTAGCCAAAAATCGTGTCGCCAGTGTTCCAGCCCTCCCAGTGAAGAGATTAAGCTTTTCTAAAATGTTGTTGTACTTTTATATGATGCTAAGGGACATATGAATAAAATCTATAATCATTTTATGGGCAGGTTTAAACTAATAAGCGAGTGATACGGGGTTAAGTTTGGGCAACACGCTTAAAACTGCATGTCGCCAGCAACTATTTGGTGTGTTTTTCCACCTTTTTACAAAAGTATGAGCACGTAGAAGAAGCGAGATGAAAAATTAATCAAAGCGGCGCCAGGTTCCATGCAAACATGATAAAATCGTGAAAGTTATCCTTTATTTAAAAATAAGACACCGATTGAAAATGTGTCGCCAGATCTCCTGAAACATACGTTACCACTTTCATACTGGACAATAAGATATGCCTTACAGTGCCAGATTGCATGATATCATTGTTTTTCTGATCTACAGGAATATACGTACAAGTCCAAAGAGGGTAGCATTCATATTTAAAAGCTTTGCAATTGATAAACTGGAAAAGGAGAGATGGAGCAAAAGGTAGAGATAAGAGTTGTAACATACGTTACCATAATTTCTTAAAAAGACAAATCTAGAGGGATGGAATCATTGTTGTAGAGTTGAGAGGAATAGAGCTGAACGTCATGACCTAGGAATATTTAGAATAAATCTAATGTACACTGCTAAATGAAAGGATTCATACCTTCGTTGTAACATACGTGACGTAACATACGTTACCCTCATTAAAATCATACCTGCATTAATCACTTATTACCATCTTAACAGACACAATTAGTGTTTGCGCCATCTGCGAATGGTCCAGGGAGAACTCCAGAGACTACTTTCATTATAATGGTTGCATGCAAAGTACCGGTACATGCACAAGACCTCTCTATGAAAATTTTAGAATAGTATATTTTCGCAAAAAATGAGATTTGTTGTTTCATTGCAATATGCTAATTGCTTGAGTTATGTATGTTGATTCAGTCAATAATCCCCTCGAAAAGATTCAGTCATTACTTTATCCTACATGCATATTTTACACGAGAAATGAACCCATTTATTTGTGTAACGTAAGTTTCAAATTCTGGTAACGTAAGTTTCAAAATTCATCATACCCTAAAGGACGTCTGAGCGTGAATGTTATCTTTACTTTGAAATTGTTTAATTGTCAGCAATGATGCACAAGATTTTTTCAACAAAAACATATCAAATTCAATAATTCCATGTCTCTCATTTTCCTATTTGGACGGGAGTAACTTTAAAGCAAAGATACCCTTTTCAGAATTTTGATCAGCAAACAATTTTTCAATTTTTCTTTAATGATTTATCGTATTTATAGAGTAGAAATAAACCCAAATCAAGATGATAAACCAATGAAATTAGAACGCTGATTTTTCTTTACCAATTTTAGTCTCTAAATATTGTCAGTTTTTCATTATGGTGTAGTAAAGTAGGTTTCAAGTGTTGGTAACGTAAGTTTCATACATTGTTTTCATATTGATATGGCTTGATTTATGAAAAATATTATTGTCACAGAAGTGTTTGGAGGCTTATAAATCAATAATCACTAACGATGGGTTGGATGAAAAGCCTTTCTGGATCAGAAATCCAAGGTACTTCTAAAAATTTGACCATGCAAGCTGAAAAGGAAGCAATTTTTTCCAGCATATGTGACTGAAAACTGAATGGCTGCTATAAAGGGTGTGTGTTATTGTTTTTTTTTTTTTTTTTTTTTTTTTTTTTTTTTTTTTTTTTACCGATCGGTTATAGAGTCATCAAAATCAACAGAGAAGACTGCTGTCACATATCTTTGGGGTCTCATCTGTAGAACAGTTTCAAATGGCCCACCAGAAAGCCCCGCCTCTATCCAAGTAAAGAACATCTTAGAAGATCTCTTCAGACTACTTTTTAAATCAAAAGGATCATAAATTGAAAATGCCTTCAAGGATTTCTCATTTTTATAAAAAAGGGGTAAACCAAATATCTTCTTGTTAATTTGTCAGAGTAATTAGCACCAAAATTACAGATAATGTCAAAACTGATAAGGTTGATATGAATGTCACTCTGATCCTTTAAAGTTGCAGCCCTTTTCGATGTTATTTTAGGCTAAGACCTACGTCTTTTTTTTTTTTTTTTTTTTTTTTTTGAAGGAGACTTCATACGTTAGCCAGCTATGGAGCATCGTAATAGTTTTATATAATTTATGAGGAACTTTTATTGCTCTACATTACTTGAGTCTGTGTCCAAAGGCGTTAGAGCTCAAAATGAAATTTCGAATATTGTTGAATGTTGATGTTTATTATGAAAAGCGTCTATTGTTCACGTTTGAGAACAATTCCTTCAAACTACTCACTTATATTCAAAGGTATATTTGTAATAGAGTACAAGGATGCATACCTTATTTCATTAGTGACGAGGTGAGGGGATGGGGGAGGGGAAGGGAAAGAGGGTGAGAAAGATGGGAGGATAAGGAAAATGATGGGTGATGAAGATGAGGGAATGAGGAAGATGGGGGAATGTGGATGAACTCATACTACAGCAGGAGTTTGGTCATATTGCAGTATATGCATTTACCTCTTTGGTTTTTGCATTTATGAATACTAATACTTCTGTCATGTCTGTTGTTGTTTGCATATTAACGATTTCCTTCATAAAATTGGTTTTATTTACTACTCTGCCACACAACTGCTTTATTCTACGGACTCCTTGTTATCAGTAGGTAATATCAGACCCGGCATGAATATGAAAAATGCCAGATACCTATAACACTACTTAACAATAAAGTTAGTGAAACTTACGTTACCCATCTCTTATCGAACTAAAGATTCCAAGAACGCATTAAAAAAAATCATTTTAGGCAGAAAACAGCAGTTTTCAAGTTGAATTATCTTGATAACATAAGAAAAATTCCCAAAATGTTTCCATTTGTCTTAAAATCCCCCAAATCACCATAAATTTTACTGTAAACTTACGACGATAACTCCAGGAACAAACCCGGGAACAAATCCCACAGTAATGTAGTATTATAAGAAATTTCAACTTTAGTTTTGACCTTATATCATCTCACAAATATTTTAAGAGTTTATGATATGATTTACACAAATTTGCCAAGACACTACTATGTGAAAATACATTAGTTTATGTTTTAGAAAGACCCGTGTAACTTACGTTACCGTATGTGAAACTTACGTTACAAGTAATCCATCGCACATAACTTTGGGCTCAAAGTCTCACGTGGATCCCAAATGTTACTCAAGAATTTTAGGGCATCGTAGTAATGGAAAAAATAAAAAACATCTTCTGAGCATTTATCAGACGTTGATTGTCCTGAAAAATATGGGAGCACATTGTTGAAGTTTATTTTTGTAAAAAGTGACATTTCAGTTCTATATCACATCCACACCGATTGAAACACTATACCTCACCGGCAACATTTACAAACATTGCATTTGAAGAAGAAACGCACTTCAAATTCATTATCAAGCAAGTTTAAAGCTACGGTCACCAATTTTGAAGCCTTTGAAATATAATGACAGGGGTAACGTAAGTTACATGGGAATATTTACATCAGTTCATGAAAATTGACGCAGCAGTCCCATAAAGAGGTTTCATATGCTCATATTACCCAAATACACGCTTGAATATATGCCTCTTGCATTGGTATCAAAATAAAACCTTTCGCGGAAACTTTATTTTTTCACTTTTGTGACTTTGTAATTGCGCCGATATAGTGGTTTTGAGCCAAAAGTGTACCCGTATTTTCATCATTACATCATCATGACAAAAATGCAAGAACTGAACAAAGACCTACATTTGAGGTCTTTTGTGACAAGAAATGGACCATTCTCAGCAAAAAGGCCAAAGAGAGAGGAGCCGCCTGGACCTCCTTGTAACCATAGCAACACAGGGGCAGAGGGGTCTTCATTCTGTAGGGAAGAAAAGAGATCAAAACTGAAGAAATGCAGCATTTCCCTGAAAAATGTTACAATTTCTACCTGACTGCAACTTTCAAAAATGCATCCACTTTTAATCAAAACTGACTTGAGGCAATGAGGCTAACAAACAGTATCACACAGTCTTATTTCTTGTTACATGAAAATGGTAACTGGTTGACTGCCATTTAGTCCAAAGCATATTTGTTTAGTATCCAGCTTGTACATATCCTATTTGTTTAATAAGTCCATCTACTACCCTAATGATCCATTACCACTTTGAATCTATAATATAATAAAGTTCATTTATAGGCAGACATGTAAAGCTAGTCTGTCTGATTACTGATTATTCCACCGACCACTTGGGATAAATTTTTTTTATGTACTGAGTTTTCTGTAAAAAGTGAAAGTCACCAGATGATAATTCATCATTCTAACTTTCTCCAGACAAAGACCCCAAGGAGCATCAAAAATTTGAGGAAATGAAACGAACTTACTGGCTACAGTGCATCAACTGTGCCTTCTTTGTCTTCATTTTTACTACAGGTGATATTCATTTCTCTATTCATGTTAAATTCTAGAATAAATAGTGGGGGGGGGGGATAGTCTGGTTCAGTTTTGCAACTGCTTTCCAACGGAGCCCTCCACAAAAATATAATCAAACAAAATATTAAACATAAAATATATCAAATGAATTCAAAATATTGAATACAGTGTACATTAAAAATTCTTGATATACATCACCTAAATATTAAATCAAAATAAATCATTTTTTAAAGATAAACCTGAATTCAGGGCCCTGGTTCATAAAAACTTGTTACCGTATCAGTAACAACTGCCACATTTCTATGACAAATTTGCTCTCAGCCAATCAGATGCAAAGATTTCAGTAGCTTATAACAGTTATTGCAACTTGTTATTGATAACAAGTTTTATGAAACAGGACCTTGGTCATGCAAGTACAATGTACAGTAGTGTATATCTTGAGCAGTGGCGTAATGAGCCAAAATATTTGGGGGGGCTCAATCTTTGCGAGGAGCGAAGCGACCAACCCTGAGTGTAGCGACCGAGCCGGGGTACACCCCCCCCCCCTCACCATATGGAGTTTTTTATATTTTCGACTTAAATTCCAACTTCAGTTCAGTTCAATTTTTATTTTCTCTCATTTCCAACGAAAGGATTTCATTTTAGTGGGGTGGTAGTGAGCATACGAAGCGTGTGAATCACTTAACCTAGGGGGGAGGGTGCAGGGGGGGGGAAGGTCCGACGTTTGATGACATGTACTGTTATGGATAAACGTGTCATGAATCTACCGACAGGAAAAGGATATTTATTTTCATGAACTTGGAAACATGATTATGAAAATATATGCAGCCCAAATAATCTTCTTAAGTTTCAAACAAATGCCAGCGTTACACAAAATACTTTATTACTTCTGATAATAATACAGGCAAAGACAGTATGAAATAAAAAGGACGAGCATGGAGAGGGTGTGATGCAGTGGGGTACCAGGGTTTCACTCCCACAGTGGCTAGCTAGGATTTCATTTTAGTGGGGCGGTAGGGGGAGGGTGCAGGGAGGGGGGGAGTTTACCCCCTCCCGCGCGAAGCGCGGAAGCTCCGACGTTTCTTTGAATTGATCCTTGTCTGCTCCCGCTATTCTTACGTTCTCTTACCTTTTTTTCTTTTCTCGCTCCTGCTTTTTTTTCCCTTCTACTTTTTCTCTCTTTTTCGTTGGCGTTTTGGAGGGGTGACCGCCCCATCGCCCCCCCCCCCACTGGCTACGCAAGTGCACTCCCATGGTAAAGGAGTTTTTTTGCAGTATTAATGGTTTGCAACTCCGTAAAAGAACACTATTTGGGACTGCAAACTTAAAGCCCGTGTCTAGCTATGGTAAATCTAAGAATATTCATTATCAAAGTTTGAATCCATTGTCAGATAAACAGATAAAACCAAGTGTTATATCATAAAACACATTAGTATTGATATTATGCGTGTTTTCTGCCTTGCTATGCATGCTATTTGGGAAATTGTGAATGCGTTACTTAACAGTAGAAAGGGAGTCTAGGGAGAAGTAATGAAATTCGTGTGATAACACTAATATAAAATTGAAAATAAACCATGGTTGAAATTTATTTGGGGGGGCTGGCGCCCCCCCAAGCCCCCCCTCCAGTACGCCAGTGATCTTGAGGCTTTGAAATCATAAGAAGAGTAAGAAATTAACTCAGTCTTGCTGTTTCTTGTCTTAATTTGAATGTGACAGCATTTGGAAGACAATCCTTTTCAAGGTACATTTCTATTTTTGCATTCTCTAAACTGTCATAAAAGAACTAGAAATCTCAAAAAGTTATTTTACATCTTTTCAAGATCTTGAGAGATCTTCTCTATAAAGGGTTGAAGAAATTTTCAATTTTCTTCAATTTTCATTTCTATTGCGATAGTCTTCTAAACTGTCATGAAAGAACTAGAAATCTCAAAATGTTATTTTTCATCTTTTCAAGAACTTGAGATCTTCTCTATAAAGGACTGAAGAAGTACAAACCTGTGCAGGGAAGAACCAGAAGAACATGGAGCTGTTGTAGGTACTATTGACAGTCAAAAATCCTGAATATGAAAGGACAGCAACAAATTATGATTAAGGGAATATAGCTTATCTTAAGTCAGTTTTTATCAAGAATAAATTAGGAGTGCACTTATCCCAATTTAGCACTTTAGATAATGGTCCTAATCAACATTTTGGGAAATTGGGAGCTGTCACATAAATTAGAATAAATCCATAACAACAGCTACATTGCATGTAACTCCTATTCATCAAAAAAATTGTAGTACTTTTTTTTTTTGCAACTGCTCCCCCTCTTAAAAAAAGGGGGAATAATTTGTGTGTTAACGTTGTGTGATAACATGCCCCTCTCATATTTCGTAGACGTGGGCTATGTTTCAGTGGAAAACACTCTGTCCCTTGGATAGGATGTTAAATGGAGGCCCTGTGTAGAGGAGAGTCACCACCTTTGCACGTTTAAGAGCCCACTGCACATTGGAAGAAGAGTAAGGGGAAACCCTGGTGTAGTGGTACACCTGCACATCCCAAAAAGTTATATCAAGAGCAGAGACCCAAGGGTCACAGTGATTAAGTTCACTTTTTCCCTCCCAGGCCCTGGTGACATCAAATACTTAATAATAATAATAACAATAACTTGGGCTGGGGTCAATGAAAAATGTGTGTTACTCTGAAATCAAATCGTGCTCAACAGATTAAAGGAGACACTGTACATGCTATGGATTAATCCTGTTTTACCTGAATGACTTTCTACAGTAGTTCCAACAAGAGGTCCAACACGACTCAGTTTCTGACCTGAATCAAAGAACATAAAAAAAAAATATTAAAATTATTAAAGAGATCAAAGTTACAGAATGTTTACCAACATATAATTTCATTTCATTTCATTAGAGAAACAGGCAGTAGACATTTACACATGGCATTCATATGTACAGCAACAATCTGACAATTTAGGAACAATTCCGAAGAGCAAGGAATGCCCTCTGTTTGTGAAAAATCTGAATCAGAACCCAGAAATCATTTCAACATGCCCAAGTCAATCGTAAACATGAAAATAAGGTGCTATCAAAATGCTGTCAACTAAGTGACAACTGTTGCAGAAACATAGCAAGATGAACACACTTTGAAAAGATAATGTAAATCCCCAAACTGCCTCCAGAATTCAAGAGATCTGTAAAATAGTGGCAATAAGTAAATCTACAATAGTGACACTGCATCCAAAAAAAAGTGATCATGAATAGAAATCAAAGAGAGATAAATAAATATGTAAAAGAATGAGTAAGTAAATAAATGGTTAACTAAATGAATAAATATATAATTATATAAATAAATAAATAAATGAATCAATAAATAAATAAATAAATCATAAATAAATTTCTAAATGAATTAAAGGAATAAATGTATACATAATAAATGATTAACCCAAACGAATGAATAAATAAGTATAAATAAATATAAATAACAACAAATACAGAAGCAAATAATTAACTAGATGAATCCTCGACCACGCGCGGTCAAAATTTATGCCTCCACCATTGCCAGGTCAGAAATATATGGCACATTCATGATGATTTTTTTTTAAATTTTCATGTATACAATGACGTCTTTGACCTTTGACCTTTGACCTTGTGACCCCCAAATCTAATGACACCATCATGAGACCTTCCATATGCATACATGAGCCAAGTTTGAAGTTGAACCATCAAAGAATTGTTAAGTTATCACAAGAACAAGTGATTTTCATATATATAATGACCTCTATGACCTTTGACCTTTGACCTCGAGACCCAAAAATCTAATCAGATCATTGCCTCTCCCATATGCATACATGAACCAAGTCTGAAATTGATCCGTCAAATTGTTTTTGAGTTATCGCAAGAACGAACCATTTCTATGTACATAATGACCTCTATGACCTTTGACCCTTGACCTTGAGACCCCCAAATCTAATCAGATCATTAAACCTCCCATATGCATACATGACCTAAGTCGGAAGCGGATCCGTCACATGGTTGTTGGGTTATCGCAAGAACGATCCATTTCTATGTACATAATGACCTCTATGACCTTTTACCTTTGACCTTGAGACCCCCAAATCTCATCAGATCATTAAACCTCCCATATGCATACATGAACCAAGTTTGAAGCTGATCCATCACATGGTTGTTGAGTTATCGCGAGAACGAACCATTTCTATGTACATAATGACCTCTATGACCTTTGACCTTTGACCTTGAGACCCCCAAATCTAATCAGATCATTGTCCCTCCCATATGCATACACGAGCAAACTTGATACACGAGCCAAGTTTGAAGTTGATCCGTCAAACGGTTCTTAAGTTATCGCAAGAACGAAAACGGGACGGATGGACGGATGGACAGCCGTACGGACGGACGGACGAACAGACGGACGGACGGACCCCGGGGGGGCCACTCTATGTACAACACTGTAACCATGCGCGTGCACAAAAACGCGGAATAAGGGGTGTTTTTTCAGGCAGAGCACGGATCCGCGATAAGGGTATCAAAATCGCCGATTTGAGAGAAAAAGGGGGTCTTTTCAGCGCTAAATCCGCGCTAAGGGTATGCGTGGAGAGAAAAATCCTAGTTAAGGGTATACGTGGAGAGAAAAATCCTAGTTAAGGGTATGCTGGAGAGAAAAATCCTAGTTAAGGGTATGCTGGAGAGAAAAAAAATCCTATTTAAGGGTAGCTTTTTTGAGCTCCGCGAATCCTAGTTAAGGGTACTTTTTGAAAGGGTGTGCACGAGCATGGTTACAGTGTTGTACATAGAGTGGCCCCCCCGGGGGACGGACGGACGACCCGAAAACCTAATGCCTCCGGCAACCACATATGGTGGGCGGAGGCATAAAAAACATCATTAAATTTTCATTACTTATCCATGTAAATAAAATATACCTTCAGCTATTTGCCCAGATTCAATGTACGGCGTTAAAAATAAAGGCTGACCAGGATCAACCTTTGAATTCCTGGCATAAGCCGATGGTCTTGGGTGGAACATTCCTCTTAGTGCACTCCTGCTGGAAACCAAGGGTACTGAAACAATCGCCAAAATCATGGATCCAAGAAAGACGGTCTTCAGATAAGAAGTGGCCATTCTGTAATATAAGATTTCAAAGGATCATCTTGGTAATGGATGGGTAGAAAGCGAGTAAGAGTGAATGAGATAGGAATGAGATGTCGTAACTGATATAATAAGATTCATTTGGATTGACTGCCTGTAACTGATAGCTGAAAAGTAAAAAGTTGTAATATTTTACTTTACTTTACTTTAATCCCACGATGATATAGGACACTGCCTGTTCATCGATCATAGCTTGTGTTCACGAAAGGTTATACATTTTCCTCGACTTATCAAGCTGAATATGTGGGAAAGGACAAAAAGTGTGCAGGAATAATACAGCCTATACAGGCTCATAGACAAGATCAAGGTTTTTAGACCAGTATTTATCTAGGCTATTCTTAAAGGAGTTTACAGAAGTCGCTGAGATGACACATTCAGGGAGACTGTTCCACACATCGACAACTCTGTTGCTGAAGAAATATTTTCTCAAATCAAGCCGAGAATATTGCTTGTCCAGTTTCATTTTGTGACCTATAGACTTCAAAGATCGTGTTGAGTGCCATACACTCCTGTCAAATATTTGAAAACATCAATCATATCACCCCTCCTACGCCTATGAGCAAGAGTTGGCAGTTTGAGTTTCATGAGGCGTTTACGATAAGATAAATTTCTAAATACTGGAATCATTTTAGTTGCTCGCCTCTGCACACTCTCCAACTTCTTCTGCTCTCCTATTTTATATGGCGACCATGTTGCCTGACCATATTCTAAAATAGGTCTAATATAGTAATAAGACCCTTAAATAAAAACAACATTGTATCTGCATCAAGATTCACAAATGTCCTTCTTACAATTCCTAAAACTCTATTAGCTTTCAAGGTTGCTTAGGAAACTTGATCTTTGAAAGACAATTTTGAGTCTACTAAAACCCCTAAATCTTTCTCAGCATGGATTTCATTAAGAGCTACTACACTTGATTCTCTCCTCATATGATATTCAGTTTGCATATCTATGTTTTGTTTTCCAAGCTTTAAAACAGTGCACTTCTAAGGATGGAAGCGAAGCTGCCACTTTGCAGCCCATTCTTCCAGTTTTGATAAATCATTGGTTACAATCTCTTGTATCCAAGCGTACATACAACATACATGTTTAATAATACCAATGTTAGCATGAAGAAAGAAAATAGAACAATTTAATCATTTACATGTCATGCATGTAGTTCTATTTCAAATGCAAAACAATTACTAATACTGACTCAAACACATTTCAAACAAGGCAGTGTATACAGCCACACGCGTGTGTCCTTACCTTACGGCCACATGCGTGTGGTTGTATCCACAGCATCGATATGAGGATACAGCCACACTTGTCTGAATTCCCACTTGAAGTCTGTGCCGCGACAGCTATCGCTAGTCATAGTGCACTGCACTGCACAAGCGATGTGTATTCATGCGATGGTATGTGTTGCGACTTGCAAAACTTGGATCGTCACGAAGGTTTTATCTCTCGATTTCACTTATTATACAAACAATATTTTCACTTCATTCTCACCTGGTCAGCAAGCAGGTGACAATATAGTACAATATTGTTTGTATTTCAGTGAATTTCAAGAGATAAAACCTTCGTGACGATCCAAGTTTTGGGGTTTGGCAACACACTGTCGCATGAATTTACACATCGCTTGTGCAGTGCATACATGTACATACACACTAGCGATAGCTGTAGCGGCGCAGAGTATAAGGGGGAATTCAGTTGAGTGTGGCTGTATCCTCACGTCGATGCTGTGGATACAACCACACGTGTGTGGCCGTAAGGTAAAGACACACGCGTGTGGCTGTATACTCTGCCTTCAAACAAATCAGACTTGAGAAGAGCTGTTAAACATCCAGACTACAATCTATGATTTGAATGAAGCAGAAGTGCAGAAAAGCAATTTGTTATCATCAAATCATCAACTCTGCTCAAACTCAAAGTCAAACTGAAATGATAAAGTAAAGAAATTGTTTACAAGTTGTAACAGTTAAAGAATAGGGTCTAACAGTTAAATGTTTTGTGTCTTAACTATAACTCTTATGTCTTTATGAGATTGATTCAACATAGGTTCTAACTCTAAGTTACACTTATAATGTGCATTTACTTACGTCGTTTAAATTCTTGCTTCTTTACACTAGTCTAAATCTATTCAAGATACGTTTAAAAACAAATTCAAAGACGTCTTCCAGAACTTGCAGAAAGAAGGGGAGAAAAATGCAAGTGAAAGCTAGTCCAAGGCAAAGGTCTTGGTGCAGCACCGCACAGTTGCATGCATGTGATCAACCAGCGGTCACCTGACAATATAAAAAGTGTCGCATCATGTGACATAGCAAAGTGGGCGGGGCAAGACCACGGTGGGCAAGACCTCGGGTTGGTCAAGATTGTTTCTTCACTGTCTGATGGCCTGATGGCATATGGGTATATAAATTACCCATATTTAGGGTTTCATTTTACTAATGATCTGATTCATCCGTTCAGTTTTTCACCCTCTAATTGCCTGAAATTAAGAAGAAAAGAGAGAAAACTAACTTGGACAGCGGATTCCCGCAGGAAAACAATAGGTCAATTAACAGAAGGTACATGTACCCCCCCCCCCCCCCGCACTTTTGGGGATCGGCAGGATTCCCGAAATCACGTTCCTGAGAAAAACTATTGAAATATATCACTGACAATCAACTGGTCCATAAACCTATTCCTCTAGATCTGTGTGAAATCTTCCCCTCTCCCCCTTTTCATATTCTTAAAACTGAGGTTCTCAATAAAATTGTATGCAAAGCCGATTAATCACATGATGCTATTGTTTCTCATTACCTACACTGAAATTCGTTTACATTAAAATATTTGATTAACAAACCTCAGCATTACTGCCCTGAAGGCTAATATAGTTCCTAAGATTCACTGTTTTCTGAAAAATTCATTACCGAGGTTTGATTGATCCTCAGAATTATGATCAAATGATGCTTACCGCGCATCCTTTTTCATTCCATTCATTAAAACATCATATTGTATAACATTAAAAACATGACTGAGCTTAATATTGTGTGTGTTGAGGATTTAAATTCTCAAAACACAGCATGGTCGCATGGACGAAAACTATTCAGAGCAATGGGGTGTTACCAGTCTGGTCATCCATGAACTAGTGTAGGATAAAAAATCGTGCAACTCAAAAGTGCAAAACTGGTTTCCTGCAGCCCAAATTAAAACATGTACAAGTTGCGATTTCAAAAGCGCAAATAATTTCTTGCAATTGAATTTAGCAAAAGATCCTCTTTTTAAAACATAATTAGAACTTGAATTTGATTGACTGAAGTTTCAAGCGATACATATACATATAACCAAATTATATTTCATTAAATATAATTCAAATGATTTAACGATATTCCTGAAATTTCCTTTTCTCAATCTGTAAATAACAGGATTTCAACTTTGTATTTTGAGGACCCCACTGGAAGCTCTCGAGCTTTCGTGGGTTATCCTGCTCAAGCTAAATTGATTTTGTTGCTTTCCTTCGACTATTCTATTTATTGTCGTATGTTCGAGGCTTAGTGAATAAAATCAATCAATGAAATAGTGCTACTGCCATCACAAAATTTGCAGTAGGATTTCATGAAAAAAAGAGGGGAGAGCAAGAAAATGTATAATATACCGCATATTGCCAACCAGGGCCGGCGCTAGCGAGAGTGTGACCCCCCCCCCCCCCCCATAAAAAAAAAAAAATTGGTCATCAAGAAATGAAGGTAATAAGGAAAATAATCGGAGGGAAGGAAAAGGAGAAAAAGAAGAGAAAGGAAGAAAAGAAAAAGAAAGATAAGAAGGGAAAAGAAATGGAAAGAAGGAACTTAGAAAAGTAAAGAAAAAGGAGAAAGGGAAAATCCTGGAAGCGCTCGCTCGCTTCTCTCGCTTTCATAATTGTTAAAGTATCTCAATCAATGCCAGTCAATTAATGATTACCAATCTTATCAAAGGAAATTAGTTTGTATCTTTTGTCTCTATCTAATGCTATATTCTTTTGCTCAGAGAAATAATTATATATAATTAAGAGTAAGTTGACCTAAAAGGGGGATATATGCATGGCCTGTGACCAATAGCCTATTCCAATCGACCCACTGTAAGACCGGAAGATGCCGACAAAGATGTACGTCAGGGGCCGCGGAGCCTGGGGGTGCAGCCCCCCCCCCCACTTTTTTAATAGACACATTGGCCTCTATACAATAACGCGGAAATGATTATGCTTGTTTGCAAGCATATAGCCCCCCCCCCCCTTTCGAAAACGCTCCGCGGCTTCTGTACGTTAGTAAAATCATGAAAATGGTGGGAGTCATGGGTGTCGATTTGTGTTCGCGGTTGGGGGGGGGGGGGCTGATTGATGCCGAAGATCCTAGGCGAGGAAGCAAAACGACCGAGCGGGGAAAGGGTGTGGGGGTTCAAACGTGAAGGATCGACTAAGCAAAGTCTAATTTCCAATCTATACCGTCCCTTCAATTAACCAAACAGGAAATCGTTTTCAAGCAGTATCGCAGAGGTAGATCCTCCTTACTTGAATGGAATATAAAGGGGCCTTGATTTTTTTTTCCCCGTTGACACTTCTTTTTGAGTATGAAATATTCTGTTTCTTATTTTACGATCGGGCGAAGTGAGCGGGCCAAAAATTCAAAGTTCTTGTTACAGAAATGTTATTTTGTCATCAAAATACACTCTAGGCCTATGGGATTATTAGAATGGTATGACAACCTTGCTGCAAAATGACTATTTCATGCATTGCAACTCGCTGGTCCAAACCACCTAGCTGTTTCTGCTTCATACGTGCGAACGAAGCAAGCAAGGAAAAACACACTCGTTTGATGATCATTTCGTCATCAAAATACACTATAGGCATATAAGATATTTGAATTGTATGTTTGGTCACCTCGCTGCCAAATATAACTCTATTCTAGCACCTCTCTGGTCCAATCTTTTGCTGTTCAAAAACACCCTGTTTTATTATAACGAGAGAAGCGAGTGAGGAAAAACAAACTCTTTTGAATATCATTTCGTCAAAATATAGGCCGATAAGGTATCTAAATCACATTTTGGTCTCGGGGGCGTCGCCAGGGTATTTTGATAGGGGGCAAGATGACCCATAAGTGAATTTATTTACGTTTTAAAAGGAAAATAGGGGTATTTTATATATGTATATATATATATATATATATATATATATATATATATATATATACATATATAAATATAGCTACATGACCCAACCACCTCTTTTCCCATAGGCCTACTGTTCTTTCTGCTCACCTGTAGCGTCGCCCCCGTTTGGTCTATTCACTTGCATGCCCAATTTATGTTCCTTCTCAAACTGTACCTAAATGATACGACTGAGCGCAGCAAGCGACGAAAAATTTACACTCTTAGATATACGTCTCAAAGATATCTGAATAGTAATACTGTTCAATCGACTTAATCGACTATAATTTGGCTTGTCGCTTGCCATCTAAAAAAAGTATGTTTCTATATGTGAACGAAGTGAGCTACCGAAATAACCTCCATTTTCTCTGAAATTAAAACGAAGAATTGCCACCAACATAAACAAGACGATTTTCATGATGTATATCTTCCAACAGAATTCTAAAGATACTTTGACACCTATATAGCTGCCAAAATATTGTGATATTTGGACATGTTGTTTAGGGAATAAGAGTGCTTGCTGCTCGAAAAATATAATGTTTCTAGATTATTTTTATGAGCGATCAGCGTATATATAACGAGCGAGCTAGAAAAGAAAAGGATTTTTTAAATACTGAGAACAGATTCTAGTTCTTATGATTTTATCAACATAAATTTTATCAGCATCTTCCTTTCTCATATTCGGTGTGGTAAAAAAGGGCTATATAATTGGTCACAGGCCAATATCTCCTAAAAATCATTTTATTTTAGGTCTTCTTGCCGTTCGACTCCCTGCAGTTATATTATCAGCTTTTTTTGACTAGAAGAATATTATATCTATAACATTAGATAAAAAGACAACATGCAAACCAATTACCTTTCGCAAGAAAGGTAATATCAATAATCAGTAATATCAATTTCTTGTCATAAAGATTGTAGGCATTGGCTGATATACTTAAGATGCGAGCGAGCGAAGTGAGCGAGCGCTTCCAGGTTTTTCTTTCTTTTTTCTTTTCTTGATTCTTTTCCCCTTTTTCTTTTTTCTCTTACTTTTTTAAAAGGGATTAACAGGGGGCCATGTCATATTTTTGATGGTGAATTATTGGGGGATGATAATACAGGCCATCCTCCCTACCCGAAATATTGGGGGATTCCCCCCCCCCCCCCGATCGACACCCATGGTGGGAGTAACAATACACCAGAACCTGATCTCAGTATACAAAATTCTACTTTTCCCACTAGGTCTCTCGCCACGCTCGCTCGTAAAATCTGCAGTGCCATGGGTGTTAATCCGGGGGGGGGGGGGAAATGGGGGATATATCCCCAATATTTTGGGTAGGGGGATGGCCTGTACAATCATCCCCCCAATAAATCACCATGAAAAACATGAAAAATGTGATAGCCTCCTGCAATCTCCCCAAAACAAGAAAAGGAAAGACAAATACAAAGGGATGAAAGAGTAAAGAAATAATTTTAAAAAGAAAAGGAATAAGAAAAACCTTTCAGCGCTCGCTTACATTTCAAGTATCCCAACAAAATAATAATGACGTTTATTGTTTATGAAAGCAAAATCGGTTTGCATCTTGTCTTTCTATCTAATAATAGTATGCTATTGTTCTACTCGCATTTAATATCTTTTGTAAGTTAACCAATGCAGGTGAATATTTTCATGAAATGAAATTGGTTTGCTTCTTGTCTTTCTATCCAATGTATACTATTAGCATATAACTTCTATAACTACTGCTACTCCACTTTTAAAGTGGAGTAGCAGTACGCTATAGAACCTGTTCTCAGTATTAAAAAGTATACCTTTCTCGCTCGCTCATAAAAACAAGATATTTTAAGGAGGCAAGCGCTCTTATTCCCTCAGCAATATTGTAATATTTCTACAGCGAGATGTAAAGCTTTCCTCGATTTCTGTGGAAATAGTATATCATCAGAATCATCTAATTTATTTTGGTGGAAATTCTACGCTTTACAGAAATAAAGTTTTGTCGGTAGCTCGCTTCGCTCGTTCATATAAACATAAAGGTTTTAGATGGCAAGCGACGAGCCAAAAAGCATCATATTTGGCAATTGGGTGATCAAAATCTATTTAGATATCTTTGAGGCTATCAAATAATGTAATTTTTCCTCGTTCGCTGCGCTCACGCTTATAATAATTAGATACCGAATATGTAATGTACATAATTTATAGACCTATAGTGTATTTTGATGACAAAATAACACTTTATCACCAAAAGATTGTGTTTTCCCCCATCTCGCCTCCCTCGCTCATAATATTATGAAATAGGGTAATAAGGACCGTAAACAATTGGACCAGCGGGGTGTTGAAATAATCAAAATTCTCGTATTGCTCGAGTATACTTTGACAACAAATAACATTCCTTTTATAGCTAGAACGTGAAATTTTAGCTCGCTCGCTTCTGGCTTCGCTCGCTCGCAAAATAAAAAACGGGGTGGTTCATACTCCATAAGTAAATGTTCAGGTTCCCTAAAGATTTCATTCAAGTAATGAGGATGTACCTCTGCAATAATGTTTGAAGACAATTTCTTGTGCGGTTAGTTGGAGGAACGGTAGATTAGATTAGGAATGCAGCGATACTGACAGCAAAAATAGGTCCTACAGCCCCCCCCCCCCCCGCTTGTTTAGTCTCTGTTTCACGTTTGAACTGCCACTGCAACCCTTTCCCCCGTTCGCTCGCTCGCTCGCTTTGCTCCGTGGCCGAGGATATTCGGCATCAATTACCCCCCCCCCCCCCACCACGAACACAAATCGACACCTGACCCGTGAATAGATCACAACTAGATCGCTGCCTAGTGCGTACTGCCCCACTACTGCCCCAAGGAATATTGCCCATTTGCTTGCCCCCCCCCCCCCCCCGACCCCTGTGTCATACGTCTTCAAAAGAAATGAAGCCATACAATCTCGGAACCCACAAGCTGTGGTAGAAAATGGAAAACATCCATGGAGTACCATTTACGGATTTTGTGTATCCTATTCAAAAGTGAGCGCACGGTGCGTGTACACTGTACGTGTGTGTGTATTTGTAGTGTATATAGCGTACGAGCAAATTTCAGTGCGGATAATTTGTTCAATGATGTATTTTTCTGTGGGCGTTGAACCTGAAAATGAAAGCCTAACATCATAATTTTGAGATTTAGGAGTATCCAGGACTCTCATTATACTTCTTCAGGGGTCAGTCAGAGGAGATCGTCAAAAATGTCGACCCAGCCGTCAGGAAAGAACATGAAAACGAAGCATATAAAGGCCGTCTCGCAGAAAGTCAAGCTTTTTCGGGCGAGTGAGCCACTCCTCAGTGTATTGATGTGGGGAATTAACCATTCGGTGAGAAATTCAGATGATTGTTTTGTTGTATTCTTAACAGGAAACTTCTTTGGTTGGTTTCCTCCAGTCTGGAGAACTGCAATCATTGCAGGGTTGTCATCAACGTGAATATACATGAACATGAGTGTTGAAGTACAGGGTTTACAATATTTAATACGATCGACCGTAGTAGAGTCTACGTTTGACAAGGTCGAGAAGGAAAGTGAGACTCTGAGAGAGAGGTTGTGGAACAGTGAAGGGTTGCTCCACTTATGAGAGCAGGACCCAAGTAAGGTTAGCCCATCAGGGGAGTTTAAAAAAAAAAAATTGCTAACGCTATACTCCCTATTAGTATTGACGTGCAGTGCTTTTACCCCCTATTTGTACATAGCAAGCATCTTGGCACTTCAAAACAACCCCTGGACATGCTGGAAAATCACTTTCCCATGGGCCAATGACACCACCAGCCTTGTAACTAGTATTGGCTGTAGCCTGTGGTCATTACGAACCCGACTGACACTTGGAACTAAAAATCGGACGTACGGTCAATGGGGAGTAATAGTGTTGGCGTTTTTTTTTTTTTTTTTTACTCCCCTGACGTCCCTGGACTAAGTAAGGTGAGCTTGGTGAAACAATCAGCCTGCGTTCCAGTTGCGGCGTAGTGTCTGTCCCAACGTCTAGGCCACTGGGATAGGAAACTCTCTCTGATGGTGGTGTACTTTACAAACAGTATTAACATAACACGAATGTAACACATAAATGACATTACAGCATATAAGCTTATGGAACACATCATCTTTAGCCAAGTGATGGACCATTATGAGGACAATGACATCCTACACGATTCCCAACATGGCTTCCGACCTGGACGCTCCTGTGAGACACAGCTGATAACAACTTGCGAAGAGTTAGCTCGATCCCTTGACCAGAGGGAGCAAGTTGATGCCATTGTATTAGACTTCTCCAAAGCCTTTGATCGGGTCCCTCATGAGCGTCTCTTGCAGAAGCTAGACCACTATGGTATTCGGGGTCACTTACTACTGTGGATCCGAGCTTTCCTTACTGAGAGATCCCAACGGGTTGTCGTAGACGGCCAATCATCCGATTGGACTCCCGTTTCATCAGGCGTTCCACAAGGAACAGTACTCGGTCCGCTCCTCTTTATCACTTACATCAACGACATTCCCAATGGCATCTCCTCAAACTTAAGACTGTTTGCAGATGATTGTCTCATCTATCGACCCATCCGTGACCTGCATGACCACCATGTCCTGCAACAGGACCTCGATCTTCTCCACCAGTGGTCAGTTACCTGGCAGATGAGATTCAATACCGATAAATGCCACCTTCTTCGGTTCACACTCAAACATAACAACCTAGAAGGCAACTACCATCTTGGCAACATCCAACTATCAGAAGTCAAGGAATATAAGTACTTGGGAATCACACTCACGAGCAACTTGTCCTGGCAATGTCACATCAGTAGAATAACATCAAAAGCAAACCAAATGCTCGGCCTCATCTGTAGAAATCTTAGACGATCCTCCCAGAAGATACGCCAACAAGCTTACACTTCCCTTGTTCGGCCCCATGTTGAGTACTGCTCTACAGTTTGGAACCCATCCTCAAAGAAGTACACAGCCAAAATCGAAGCCGTTCAGCGACGTGCAGCACGATTTGTTCTCCAGAAATACCACCATACTGAAAGCGTGTCTGCCATGATCCAAAATCTTCAATGGGACACCCTGGAGAAACGCAGAGATGCTGCATGCCTCACCCTCTTGTTCAAGATCCAACACGGCCTTGTTGCAATAAATCCAGACCAGTTCCTTACACCCATGACCCAGAGTAACACAAGACAATATCACCCAAATAAATTCCAGTTGATCACCACCCGGACTCAATTGTATCACAACTCCTTCTTCCCGCGAACAGTTGTGGCATGGAACATGCTCCCCCATGAAATCCTGGTTTCTACTACGGCAGGAACCTTCCAGGGAGCTTTGTCAAAAAAAAGCCACTGATGGCTGAGATGTTTTTACTTGCACGTTGTACATAAGCACCAACTGACTACACTGCACACAAGCACCTTGCCAGACAAGTTTCCCCCTTGACACAACATTCTGACTGATGGATCCTGTCAAGTACTGACGTAGAAGTAGAAGTATAATAAGGTAGTAAACTTGATTTGCTATAGGACTAACATAGACTAATAACATTTGGTAATTTTGGACTTCTCGATAACGAACATGATTTTGTGAAGAAGTGTCGTCCATTAGTAATCGGCATGATCAGATGATCGGGGTAGAATGTTGTGAGTGATTGTGTGGAGTGTCTGCGCAGAGTTTTTATGAAACAAAAATTGAGAATATGAGGCACTAATGCACTTTCATATCCAGGTCAAACTTTCACAAAATAATCGCCAACATGCATGACATGTATGGCATCTCTCACCTGAATTTTAATCATATACATGTACATGTATGATATAGATGGATGGAACCCTCGATTTACAGCTTCGATGTTCGATGTCATCGCTCAGAGCAGTCACTACGCTATGGCTGCCTGTGTTCTAGTGCTCGACTCATCATATACAGGTGTATTTTGATTGCTAGCTTCATTTTTTCAGTTTAACCCATAGAGGTACAGTGTCACCTTTAGGAGACGTTTTTGCAGTATCTGTTGGTCCAGAATATTGGGCAGTACATTGCATCAGCAGAAAGAGAAAAATGCACTGACAAATTTGAGCCCATTCCCACCGCTATATGGTGTGGCGTTCTCGAATTAGAGAGTTTAAGTGGAACTAATCATTAAACTCTTTAAATTGGCAATGCAGTGAATAATATATAAAATCACTATTTCTGTGTTCAAATTGGCAATTTCTGATTCAATTTTACAATTATATTTCATTTTGGTTTATGTTATATCCATATTTCTTTTTTTCAAGCTATGTAAATGTGGAAAACAACTAATTTGTATTGCCAATTTGAGGATTGAAGATTAATTTAAACCTCTAAAAAGCTCTGTACTTCTGTAGGTTAATAAGAGTTGAGCACGAAGCGTGCAGCATAGCGACTATACTCTATAGCCCCTGAGGCGGGGGGGGGGGGGGGCACTCGACCCCAAAAGTGGTAGGTATGTGCCGCGGGTGAGACAAAAAACGGGGGCTTTGGAACGGGCTTATTGTGAAAAGGAGGGTCTTCAGAACTACAAATGTTTGTGAAAACGGGGGTCTTTGGAATGGTTCGTCTGCGTGTGAGTGCTTATGTGTCCCCATGGAACAGGCATACGTGCATGCAGCTAGCCCGGCGGCACGGGCACTGGGTGCGCTCGCGCAGAGGCTGTGGTTGGACAGTGCTCTGCGGGCTGCTTTTCACTGAAAATGCAGCTCATTGCAGCAGATCAATGCGGCCGGAACGGCGAAACGAAAAACATGCAGAGCTTTGGAATGGATTTCTTTCTTCTTTTTTCTCGATAAGAAGAAAATGCTATGCTTTGGAAAGGACATTTGAGTGTAAAAATGGGGGTCTTCTCCGCGGCACATACCCACCACGCATTATATACTGAGTGCCCCCCCCCCCCCCCCCCCCAGGCTATAGCCTCTTCTGCTCTTTGTGAGGTGCACTGAACAGTCCTTGCGAAGCAGTGTACATTGTAATTACCGAGCAGGCAAAGGAACTGACCCCTTTGACCTCGCAAAGCCTTGCATCTTCCCATGACCTCATGATTTGTTTTACAATGTACATGTACATGTACATGTTAGTTAAAATATGCTTAAACAGGACTCTTTGGAAACATTATTTCTCAGTCATGAAAATATAGATGTATCTTTCACATCAGTGATGCAAAATCATGATCTGTTCAACAGAAAATGTGAAACATTAGTGATATTTGTGTGCTTCCACACAAAAATTTGACTGTAGAATTGCCCTAAAATTTCTTCTTTTCGTTTGATTCACAAGAAAATTACTATGATGAATCAATAAATTGCAGTTACCTACTTAAGTCCAGGGAAAAGATTACACACGGGCTTGGTGAATTTGCCCTTGAAATGCCCAAAAGAGCCCTCGAAATTCTCATAGTGTCCAGTGTAAATTGTAATACAGTGTAGAAAATTGGGTTGGTTGGGGTCAAAAAGTAGCCCCGGAAAAAAAATTATTAATTTTTTCCCTGATAAGTCTGCGGCAATCATTTGAGCTGAAGTGTTTGTGCAGAGTTATGTTAGAAAAAAAGACTGATGTCAAATTGCCAATGCTTGTGTAGCAAACAAAAAAAAACATTTCATCCTTGTCCCACGCATTGAAATCCATGCATGTGCGCAGCCGTGTGAGCAGCGTGAGGCTCTTCGAGCTGGTGGGCTATGGGTATTAAAATGCACATGTTCATTTTTAATTCATGGTGAGTTGGTAAAATTGTATGTGCTGATCGCGAATTTAGACTCACTGCATAATTTGCTGCTCAAAATCGTTCCAAGATATCGTGTGGAAAACGTTTTATCTTGCCACAGAAAGAAGACACATCAGCGAAACCCCTGGGCCCTCTAAATATGGAATAGACACCCTCGAATAAGGAAACAGTGTTTCATGAATGTTCGTCTTTGTGTAGACTTCTGTCAAAAAGAATAGAAGAGATGTTTTTCGAAGGTTTTCTTTCAAAACATTACAATATCTTGACAAAGCAGACATCATCATAATATTTTCAGGTACAAATGTTTGTGAATATTCCAGTTTGTGAATATTCCATTTTATGTGGGAAATATCAAGTCATAATTAGGAAAAACAGCGATGCAATTATCTTGTGAGCCGCATGTTTCCTCACCGTGAAATGACAGTTGAAAATTCAAGATTAATCCAGGGTTAATGATATGTACAAACAACAGTATATCACTACTGCTGTGCAAGAATAAAATGTTATCTTACATTTACAAGGAGAATGAAACCCTGGGGAAAAATCAATTTTAACCCATCAAAAAGGGTTACGTGATGAGAAAGTTATGAAAGTTTGAAAAGTCTCAATTTGCTTTCTATGGCAATCCTCAAATTTGCAGTGTTGCTTCAAAATGGCAGGTTGAAAAGGACAACTCTCATGTTTTATACATACATGTAAATTTCATGTTTTTGCCATTGTCTGTGAAAATGCTGCTTCTATCTTTGTGAACTCAACATACATGTACATGTATGTTGTGCCAAATATATTTCCCACAATATATCTTGAGCTAAGAAGGAGACAAGCTGCACCTTCAGAGATAATGGAGAAAATATGATTTTTTTGTGTGCAAATCATATAGAATTTCCTCCTAAATGTGCCATTACATGTATCATATACCCTGTATGTGACAATGAAGAACTGGGGGGTGTAACATAAAAAGATACCATCAATCTTACAATCAATTGTATCTCTTTAGTACATGGTTTGCCATAGACTTACGATTGATATCAATCGTAAGATTGATTGTATGTTTTATGTTACACCCCCCTGGTCTAATTTTGTTGAGCAAGAGTAGCAATTAATCTACTGAAATGTACTGAACACTAAGAAAATTTTGGATAAATAGTCATAATCAGTCACACTCGAATTGGAAATGTACTGTAGTATTCCATAAATTTCCATTTTTGTGACTGCCATTGTAGAAATATATTCCAGGGGTTGTTTGAAAAGAAAACTTTTTATATACAGTGTGTAATTGATGATGCTGTCTCTATGACATAAAACTATTTACTTTGGAGAAAATTGAAATTCATTAAATTTTTGGTACCTGAGAGAGGTCCTCATAAAATTAAAGAGGTAAGCCAGACCTTGGATATTTTGATTTGTGTTTCATGTACACATGTAGATTAAAACTTTTATTCATCCATCATTTATCTTTATTAGATTGTTTACCAATGGTCATTTACTTTTCTCTCTTTTTCTTTCTCTCAAAAATTAATACCGGCTGTGATAGAATTCCCCTTATGTGCAATTTATTATTGAAAAGGTGTGAATTACATGTATTTCTCACTGCATGCAATTATAGTTCCGTTTTTACTTTCATCTTCCCTGTGTATGTATTTCGCGTAGTATTCAAATGTTGGGCACCATAAAGAAAAAGTAAAAAGCAGATTAATTCTAAATACATGTAAACAATTTAAAGACATTGGTTAACATTGTTATGATTATAAAAAAAAAACTGGTTTTGCTACTTGAAAATGGGATAAAGATAAAGGTTATAGTGTAAAAATACTAGTCTGAAAGTTTCAAAGAATAACATCCACAGGAAGTATTTTTAAATATTAAAAATGTGAACCAATGTTTGATAAATATGTAAGGGTCGGTTGCACGGAGTAGACGTAAGGAGTGCACATGAGCGCATGGCTCACCGGACCGTACTGTGTGTATTGGCGTATCACGCAGAGGGAGGCAAATAACGGTCTTTTTTAATTCGGGCAAAACGGTCCTCTTATTGCATTGTCTCTGAGACCAAAATTGATAAAATTGTGGTTTGCGTCTTACCAGCAGTTTTACATTCCAAATTATGGTTGGTTTCAGGGTTTTGGAGTACAGATACTAGTACTTATACATGTACATGTACACATGCTTCATCTAATAGACCCCTTTTACACCAAGCGGCCGGGCCCCGGCCCAGCACCGCAATTTTGTGCGTTTACACCGGGACCTGCGCGGCCTGTATCTAGATCCTTTCAAAGTTTCGTCGTAGGAGCGCTCTATAATTTGACAAAGCCTTTTTAATCCCCGTGCGCCCGGTTTGTAATTCTACAATATTGGCTTTACATGTATGACGTCATTGAAAACAGAAGATGGCCCCCCCCCCCCCCATTTGGCCCCGCTCTGCGTTTACACCAAAACTGGCCGCGGCCCGGCTGAGGCCAGTTTTGGTGTAAACGCAATAATGATTATGATGATGATGATAATTTATATCATTGTTATAATTATAACATAATTATCATCATCATAATGATTATGATGATGATGATAATTAATAGGCTTAATAACCTAACCCGAGGCCGCGCCGCGGCTGAGACTACCTCCAGAGCTGGTCCGAAATTGGCCCCACATTTGATTTTTAAGCTTTTACACCAAGGCCGGCCCGCGGCCCAAAGGCTTGGTGTAAAAGGGGTCTTAGTTTGAGAATTTTTTAAATCGGCTGCTCACAAAGTTATTCGATGCCTTTAACTGACTTGATAAAAACAAATTTTTGGAAGAGCCCAGCATTCAAAACAGAAATATCCTCAAATACCAACTTTTATCACACCTACATGTATCAAATGATGACCCTTCCCTCTTTTTTATCACTTGAGAAGAAATAGCTAATTGATTTTCTTGATTGTTTAAAATTTGGACTGTACATTTGTAAACATATTCCAGGACTACTTTCAGGGCTTGCCAATTATAGCCATCCTGCGTATGTAATGTACAGTAGGTGTATGCAAGCGCGGACCTTGTGTTGAATGCCCTGTGAGGTGAGATAACGGAAAGAGGAGGGGAAAAAATAATGCCAAGGCCTTAATGACTTTTCCAGATTATAAAGTTTCATCAATAAATGAATAGAGGTTTATATTATAAAGCCAGTGTAGTCTCATTTCGCAGACTTGCATGTGACTGTAAACAAACAGAACTGCAACTTGCAGTAAAGACAGTTTATACAGCAAAATATAAAACTTGTTATGTCACCCATACAATGTACATGTAGGTACTTGTTGTATTTTATTTTTTTAAGTAGTATTGGTAGTAATTATGATAATGGCAATAATGGTTATGATGATGATGATAATTTATAGGCTTAATAACATAACAATAATAATAATAATAATAATGATAATGATGGTGATGATAATAAGTGTTGTAATAAGATCAAAGTTAAGAATATTGTGAAGATACATGTAGTAATTATGATTACAAAGATAAATCTACGTACATGTACTACTATCCCTACTACTGTCTACTGCTACTACTACTGCTACTACTACTACTACTACTACAACACCACCACACTACACTTCCCGACACTACATGTACATGTACACTACACTACAGTACACTACACTAATACATGTACACTGCTTTTACTAGTACTGCTACATCATCTACTACTACTACTACTACTACTACTACTACTACTACTACTACTACTACTACTACTACTACTACTACTACTACTACTACTACTACTACTACTACTACTACTACTACTACTACTACTACTACAGTCCGACCTCGCTTATTGGGCCTTCATTTATCCGGACTCCTGTATTGATCGGCCGCGTTTCCCGGCCAGCTCCCCTCTTTTATTCTTCATCCAATTCACCTAAAAGCCTGAGAGACTGAAACATGATCGTGGGCAATTTTCAGTTTTATTTTTTATTTTATTTTCGTCTCGTTCAAACAGAAAGATATCTACAACAACAAGGAAATAGATATTTTACAGCAAATAGACCACTCTATCCTATAAATTTTCATAGAAAAGGTGTCCCAATATATGTACATTACTTTCATATTCGGCCATTTCACAAATACGGATGGGCGTCAGTCCCGACGCGGAGGGATAAGCAAGGTCGGACTTTACTACTACTACTACTACTACTACTACTACTACTACTACTACTACTACTACTACTACTACTACATGTACTAAGTTACTGCTATACATGTAAATGATAATAGTGATGATGATAATGATTATACGTTAATATGATTATATTTTCTGGATTTATAATTGTGCGTAATAAAAATAGATCTGCACTGCCTACAAGCACATAGTAGAGTTTACATCTAAGTTGTTTTGAAAATACAGTGAATTTTAAAAAGTTTTTTCTTTCTTTCTTGTATGTTTTTGAACAGGTATGTAGGAAAATTCAACTGCTTTCGCAGCCATGTCTTAGAAAGAAAAAGAAAAGAAAAGAAAAAGAGTTACATTATCTTTCCCCATGAAACAAAATAGGTAGTTTAAAAAAAAATATCACAGATTTACAAGGCCTGTGTGTGACCTACATGTACAGTATACATCTAGGTACAGTACTGATACAGTTGACAGTTTTGTGCAATTTGTTGTTGTATTGGTCATCAAGCTTATGAATTCAGACTACATACATGTACGGGTACATGTACAAGTATTTGAAGCATAAGGCAGTCAGTGAAGCAGATCTTTGTGTCTGGCTGAAGAGCTGTTATTATTACTGCCGACCACTCATCTGTTAAATATTTGAATCAAGTAAAGGAGGTGGTTGATGATGTACGTCATCATACTACTTGTACATGATGAGTAGTGGAACCTACGTGTAGTATCAGTGTCATTAGATTTATGTACAATGTACATTGTAGGCCTAGCAGGCTATGGCTATACATGTAGCCTGTACATGTACATGCACATTTTCTGTACTGAACTTGATGGCAATTTTAGGGAAGATGCACACTTTCACACAGTATCCAACAAAAGTGAATAACTATTAAAGGCATTGGTTAACACGATATGCCTGTAAAAACACAAACAGACTCATTTTGCTACTTGAAAATGGGATAAACATAGAGGTTATAGTGTAAAAATGCCAGTCTGAAAGTTTCAAAGTGTAATATCCACAGGAAGTATTTCTAAATATTAGAAATGTTTGAAAAATAAGGGTCGGTTGCACATACTAGACGTAAGGAGTGCACACGCGTGCATCGCTCACCGGATCATGCTGTGTGTATTGGCGTATCACACGGAAGGAGGCAGATAACTTTTTTTTTTTTTAACTCGAGCAAAACGGTCCTCTTATTTATTGTCTCTGAGACCCAAAAATAATAAAATTGTGGTTTGCGTCTTACCAGCAGTTTTTCATTCCAAATTACATGTACACATGTATGGTTGGTTTCAGGGTTTTTGAGTACAAATACAAGTACTCATACATGTTTCATCTTAAATTTGAGAATTTTTTAATCAGCTGCTCACAAAGTTAGCCAATGCCTTTAATAAAAACTGGAATGTATCTATATAACTTTTTTTGTATAGTTGATTGAGCACTATCATTCTAAAATATAATTTGTTGAACAGCTTTAAACCACATAGATAATCTACTTGGAAAAATAGGGTATACTCACTTTTTTGCACCCCATTTGAACAATAACTAAAAAAATAGCATTCTGTTTTGAATTTTTCTACTGATACACATGATGCCTACTCTTTAATTGCTACATGTATAAAGCTTGTGCTTTTAAATAGTAAACTTGTATCAGAGGTTACATTAAAATTTATAACTTACATGTAAAGGGTGTACAATGTACAGTGTACTCACACATATGGGAAACCGTAGTTATTTCAGTACTTGTACATACATGTAGTAATTGTTTAACCCATTCGTGACAGGAAATTTGATCAGCTTTTATTCTTCAAATTGGCAACACCAACATTTTTCTTTTATTGCTACATTTTTCTTATAAAACATCATGTATCTGAAATAAATATAAATTGACAGAATGTATGATGAGAAGTCATAAAGTTGCCAATTTGCAGGGAAAAACAGTAATTTTAACATTTTCATCGCATTGCCAATTCAAGGATTTTAATGCTTATTTTCCTTTAAAAAAAATTCAGCATCAAACAACAAATATTGATGCAACAAAAATGGGCACAGTAAGAGTAGAATTTTTTGCTCTTTCTGCTCATGTATTTGGTATGATTTTTAAGGCTCTGCATCAAAAGTTATTGGACCTACCACATAATGTGGACCCTCTGTCACGAATGGGTTAACGTACACTGCACATGATTACATTTGTATTTGAAGTGTATGAATCTAAAAATGTAAATATACATGTACATTGTACATTTACATGTACAATGTACATGTAGCATCATGCTACAATACATGTACACTGTACATGAGGTTCAGTTTTTTTCTTTTTTAAAGCAAGAGTTAGGCAAAACAAAATGTTTGTGTCAAAGTGTCACTGCATTGGAATGTGTTGGTTTCGAAACCTCAAACCTGTGCTTGATTGACATGCCATTTTAATTGCATGTAAGATTTGATGGTGATAGATGAATCATTTTGTAAATTACAGTACAGGACAGGTACAACACATGTATGTCCTGCAAATGTACATTTACATGTGTAGTAGGTCTGTAGCAACAGCATTCTAACAGAAAATTGCTATCTACAGCCAGGTTTCCATGTTGATTGAAGTACATGTATACTTATGTAAAATATTAAAGTAAACTTTAACAAACAAAAACCTTTTCATCTTTGCTTGATGGGCATGCTGGAATTGTTAGTATTCATGCGCTGTCTGCCACTTTCAGGCATGTGTAGAGATTATTTATTGATGTTTATGAAATAATTTATTTGTTTGTTTGTTTATTTTTTATTTATTTATTTATTTGCTAGAATTGCTGGAATTGTTAGTACATGTATTCATGCACTGTCTGCCACTTTCAGGCATGTGTAGAGATTATTTGTTGATGTTTATGAAATAATTTATTTATTTATTTATTTATTTATTTGTTTGCTTGTTGATTTTTATTTATTTATTTATTTATTTATTTATATATTTATTTATTTATTTATTTATTTATTTATTTATTCATCCTTTCAGTCATTCAGTCTATCAGTTTATTTACCGGTATGAATTTAACCAGTTTCTAATGTATGAATCAGTTTATACATCTTTTTTTTCAGTGTTGTCACAGGAGACCATAGATTTCACAATGCAGACACCTACATGTACATGAATGGCACTTGACAGTGTAGTTACAATGTAGTACAAATGGATATGAAAGTGAAATGGGTTTTGCGTGTTTTAACCCAATAGCTACATGTATGGGAACCGAGTGGCCCCTGTTCCAAAGTCTATGGGAATTTGATAATTCAGTAGTCAACAGATTAAAGTGATCAGTGGGTGGAAAGGCAGAGATATTCAGATATATATGTAATTGTGCTTGACTGAAGAAAGGTGCTAGTAAAAATATAAAAAAAAGGAATTGCAAATACACACTCCATGCACATGTGTAGGCCTACATGTACATTTGTACATTGTTGTAGACATCTGCAATTCCTGCATGTTAAGAATAGCATCAGTTGGTTTCATTCAGGACTTCATCACAAATGTTCTACCGTAATCAATATAATATCCCTCATGCTTACTGATACATGTGCTATACAAAGGAGAGAAAGAAAGAGAGAGGGGGAGAAAGAGAGAGAGAGAGAGAGAGATTTGTTTTGAAAATCTGTACAAGGAGGAAAAATGTTGTATTGGAAAGAGCCAATAAGGATTTGAAGAGAAATGTTTCATACAGTGTACAATGTACAATGTATTTAATATAGAACTTTATGCAGCCCTGAAGGAAAAGGATTTTATATTTTTGAAGACCATTGTGTGGAAGAGAAAGGCTTCATATTTTGAAGACAAGTGAAGAAGATGATTTTTTTTGTTGTTGTGGAAAACCAGTATAGAAAAGAGAAAAGAGAAAAAAGGTTTCATATTTTGAAGTCCAGTGAAAAAAAAAAGATACAGGTTTCAATAGCAAAGTATGAACATTTTTGAAAGACGAGTTAAGGGCAGAATACATGTAATAAGATTTCATATTTTCAAAGACTAGTACATTGTAATAAGAGAAGGATTTCATCAACATGTATTTTTGAAGATAAGTCAAAAAGAGAAGAGAAAGGTTTCATATCTTAAAGACCAGTAAACAATAAGAGGGAAATAAGGTTTCTTATCTGTAAAGATCACTGAAATGAAGACAAAGAATTCATAAAGTATTCAGAGAAAAAAAAAGTATGAAGGGTGCATGTAGCATAATTTCAAGTTCAGTGAAAAAGAATTGGAAAAAAAAAGGTGAATATATGAAAGGAACACAAAGGTTTCATTAAAGACCAGGGCCGGTATTCAATTCATTCAATTCAATACTTAAGTCAGAAATATGATTATTTTTCTTAGTTTTTTACTTAGATAAAATACTTAGCAAAATGTGGTATTCAATATTTTGGCTAAATATTTTACTCTAAATCTAAGACATCTACCTAGGAGTCTTAAGCCAATTATTTTGGAGGCCTTGATTGGCAGGCATAGGTTTTTATACGCAGTCAACATGAGCTGCGCAGAATTACATGTATATCATACCGTGATCGAGCGATTTGATGCGACATGTTAATTGCGCGTTGAAAATATAATGTCACAATGCTTATCTGTAAGAATTTTGGCTTAAAGGTGGCTTACTAAAGTAAAATTCAAAGTATTGAATTGAATATGACTTAAGCAAATTTCTTAGCCAAGTAAAATACTATGTAAAAGTTTTACTTAATCCAAGTATTGAATTGAATACTGGCCCTGATATACATGTCATAAGGTTTCATATTTTCAAAGACTTAAAAGAGAGAAGAGTATGGTTTCATTTCATTAAAGACCAGGGGATATATTAAAGAGATAAGGTTTCATGTACAGTGTACATGTAATTTTGCATGCCAGTGTACAGGAAAGAGAAAGGTTTCATATTTTTAAAGACCAGTGGATATGGAGACAAAAGATTTCATGTAAATTTAGAATACCAGCACCGGAAAGAGAAAGGTTTCATAACTATATATTTCAAAAGACTTATTCAGGGAGTAAACAGGAAAAGACAGAGATGCCACACATATCCTCTTTCAGCGTTACTTATTTCCTGGTTGGTTGCATCAAAGACCAAACTTTGTGAAGATACATACATGTAAGGATACATTTGATGATCCACATCTAATTAGAATATTATGAAGTTGCTGGTTGCTTCTGAGGTATTGAAGTATGGAAGAGATAGGATTGTCGAGATTGTTAATGTCCAGGTGATCATTGTCTGATCAGAGTACATTTGTACATGTACATGTACATGTACTTTGTTGTATCAGATTGAAGCATGGAAGAAATGATTGTGAAGATGTGCATGTTTACAGCTGAAAAAATTATGTCACAATAGAATTTTTAAAAAAAAGAAAGAAGGCAAAGGATTGGTGAAAAAAGTTGATCCACATGAAAGAAGAATTGTAAATAAACAGCTGGTTGGTAGAATGCTAATCAAGCATGATGACAAAGGGTCTAGTGAATAGGTTTCTTTATGAATTTTGTTCCTAATATTGTGTGTGTGTGTGTGTGTGTTTTTGTTTGTTTGTTGCAGTTTTGTTTCAAACAGATGTACATGTAATTTTAGATTTCCAATTTAAATCATTATTTTGCGTAAGTGTCATTTTTTGGACAGATGTTCTTTGTTTTTGCAGAGATGCATTTTTGATACAAACCTTTTCTTCTCAATTTTTGTGGATATAGCAGTAATTATGATGATGATGATGATGATGATGACGATGATACAACATGTAAATGTAGTAACAACAGCAATCATAATGATATGATAATAATGATGATGATTATAATAATATAAATAATAATGGTAACAATAATAACAATAAATGAAAATAATGAAATAGTGATAATGATAATATAATACTATTTACTCATATGATAATCACATCGATGCCAAAGTGAGGCAGTTTACATGTACATTTTTGTATACAATTTACTGCTGAGAGCATTTTTAAGATAAATGTACAAAGCATATATCTACATGCATGAGAAAAAAAAAAAATCATACAAAAAATTGCACATAGAGTACACGAAGAAGGTGAATTGTTTTCCATTGCTCTCCAGGAATAGCACATTCCCCTAAAATAACTCTTAATATTGGTCTGCTTTGTTGGATGTAGATCAGTGAGCTGAGCCATGTAAGCATTCCTGTCATGTTGATGCCGGATGATTTCAAAGCCAACGGCAAAATCAAGATTGACAATCACCTCTTTAACAAGTAAGTACATTATTTTCTTTTTGAGCCTACGCGTGTATTAGGGCACAGTGGTACGATCTATTTCTTTTTTTTTGGGGGGGCGGGGGTGGAGGACATGACTTCCTTTAATGTAGATCAGTGATCTGAGCCTTATGGGGATTCCTGTCATGTTGATGCCAGATGATTTCAAAGCCAACGGCAAAATCAAGATTGACAGTCATCTCTTTAACAAGTAAGTACATGTACATTATTTTCTTTTTGAGCCTACACAAAAGGGCAATTGTAGGATTTTTTTTGGGAGGGGGGTGGGGAGGGGTAGAGGACATGACTTCCTTTGATGTACATGTAGATCAGTGATCTGAGCCTTACGAGGATTCCTGTCATGTTGATGCCAGATGATTTCAAAGCCAACGGAAAAATCAAGATTGACAATCAAGATTTAACAAGTCGGCACATCATTTTTTTTAAACATGTTCTTGCAAAGTGGGAAATGTAGACCTTTAGGATGCATACATGTAGCAAGCCTGTGCCCCTGGCCCCGTCCTTTAAAAACTTAATGGCCCAAATTCACAAAGGTGGTTTTGAAACCGTGGTTTGAAACCATGGTTTATGCAGATTTCATGCGTTAAAAAGCGCTTAATTTAGTGCATATATTGAGATAGGTCCATTAATGATGCGCGCTTTTGTTAAAGGGCGCTAAATTCACGCTTGTTGCCATGGCGTGAAACCACAGTTTATGTAAATTAATTTAAATAAAGAGTGGACTCATTAATTCAAAACCGTGGGCTCATTAATGCAATAACGATGACAACCTTTTGACAAAAGCGCGCATCATTAAAGGACCTGTCTCAATATATGCGCTAAATTAAGCGCTATTAACGCATGAAATCTGCATAAACCATGGTTTCAAAACCACCTTTGTGAATTCGGGCCATTATGGCCAGCCTTAAGATATACAAAGAATGTGCCCCTCCTTCTGACTGGGTTTGTTTAAAGTTTTTTTTTTGGCTCGATTTCCTTGCCAGATGTTTTGCCCTGGTATCAACCACAGACTCCTACAGCACCAGGGCCATTGACAAGAGGCTACTCTACTATGTGTACATGATGGCACACTGTGCAAATCAAAATTCAAGAAATTCTATTTCATGGTATTTTCTGCCAATGTGACTAAGCCTCACAATTTCTTCTTTGCTCTTCCTCTTAACAGGGAAAATTTGCCCAGCCATTTCAAGTTCAAGGAGTACTGCCCACAGGTCTTCAGAAATCTTCGAAATCTTTTTGGTATCACAGATCATGAATATCAGGTAAGGGAAATTTTTAAAGGGCGACCAGAGATTTGCTTCAATATTTAGCTTATATATCCAAGCTGTAGGGTTAGGGTAGTGCAGGACTTGATATTACATCGTCATCTTTTTTACGAGCCAACGAATCCATGCACGGTGCACAGAAACGTGAATTGGAGGGAAACATGATTATGAATTTAGATGTTCTTTATAGATAACGGAATTTGCCTTCTTTACATAATTTTATGTATTAATATATACATACATGACTTTAATTTTAAAATGGTGTATATTACCATACATTAATACAAAATAAGGAAGCACTGGCCATTCAAACCTGATTCGACTGTTCGTAAAACCGTTTTCTCCAACGTGCATTTCTGCGCACGTGCGCGGATTTGGCGGTTCGTAAAAATGACATGTAACAGGTGTCCCATAGATATGGGCTTACAGACCACACCCTAAAGTTGTTTCAGAGGGCTCATGCATGTATACAAAGACATTACAAATATCAATCCGGGCGAACTTATTGTGAAGCCATGGATTGCGGAAGGGCTTAATTGTGGTTCAAGATTAGGTTTAGGGCAAGGGCTGAATGTAGCACCAAGTCCTGGGCCCAGTCGCATAAAACTTGCGGATGCTAACTTTGCCGTCAATGGTATCTTTTATGGAAACCTTGAATTTGATTGGCTGTTGAACAATGTTACCATGGTAGTTGCCAATGATGGCAGAGTTACCATTAATGGTAAGTTTTATGCAACAGGGCCCAGAAATGAAGTTTGGAATTTGCCTGGTGTGTGAAATTGATCATGGAGTTGGTATTTGCAAGAGCTCATGGTGTAGAATCTTATAGAAAGAATTTTACAGTATCCTGAGGAAGCAAAAATCCCAGCTTAACTTCTTGTTGGTTTTCTTACAGACAGAACTACACATGTACTTAAGAATCGATTTGTCTCGAATTTAATAGGCTCAAAGTCTATCAGTCAGGGTCTGTTGATAAAGTGATTGACATGTTTTAATTAATCTTATTCTAAGAATGTAAATATGTTTGGAACAAAGCATTTATTACAATATGAAAGAGAAACAAGTTATATAAAGAAAAGAAACCAGCTGATTAGGCTTGTAGATCATTAAATGAAAAGAAGCCCCATTTAAACGGTTCCCTTGGTAGTAAATGATACGTATAATATGATGCATGACAGCCACTTTAGCAAACAGCTTATACATATAGCTTTTTAAAAGAGGAATAGGTAGATAAGAGGCAGACATGATCCATGACCATCATTAGAATGAGCTTTCATTTTCCATCAGTGCTGTCCAAGTATTAAAGGCATTGGTTAACAATATGATTTCAAAAAATCATTTTGCTACTTGAAAATGGGATAAACATAATGCCCCCATTCCACTACATGTATGCCGCTCTAGCTACAATTTGGCAATTTTTTCAGGTCGGGGACGATCTGGTGAAAAATGGACGATCTGGACCCAGTACTCGGTGATTTGGCAAGAATCATTTTCGTTTTGGAGAAAGCCAGGGAAATCGTGGTAGATCGGGGCAGCAGCAGTACTACAGCGGCGCCCACTTTACGTCCCATTGAGGTGCCGTTGTCACACTGAGAAAGACTTTACTACGCTGTGTTTACGCTGTAGTAACGTTCTTTCCTCTTGCTTTACGATGAGTTTTGATCGGGAAGATCGGGATAAAATTTTGAACATTTTCAAAATTTCTTGCCGATCTGAACAAATGCCTGCTCCTATCCCGATCTCACAACGCTGTTTTTACGATGGCGCTAATTGCAAGCCATACCATTACGCTTTCCCCCGATCTACCAAAATCTGCCAGATCGGGGTAGATCTGGAGCCAGATCGGCATAGTGGAACGGCCCCTTAAGGGATATAGTGTAAAAATACCATTCTGAAAATTTTGAAGTATTATATGCACAGGAAGTATTTTTAAATATTAGTAATGTGAACCAATGTTTGAAAAATATCTCGGGTCAGTTGCACAGACTAGATGTAAGCAGTGCACATGCGCACATGACTCACCGGACCGTACTGTGTGTATTGACGTATCACAGGGAGGGAGGCAGATAACAGTAATTTTGAACTCTAGCAAAACGGTCCTCTGAGACCAAAAATAATAAAATCGCGATTTGCATCTTACAGTTTTTCATTCCAAATTTTGGTTGGTTTCAGGGTTTTTGAGTACAAATACAAGTACTCATACACATATTTCATCTTAGTTTGAGAATTTTTTACATCGGCTGCTCACATAGTTAGCCTATGCCTTTAAGTCTCCTGTAAAACTTTGACACATCTGCATATTATATTTCTAAAAAGTTGAAGAGGTTTATAAGTGTTTACAAGGACTTCTCATGATGGTGAATTATTTTATAACTCTGCATGGTTATTCAAATTACAGGGAACGAATGGAGGAAACGATAGTCTTCTCAATATGATAATTTCATCCACCTTTGATGAGGAAACAGGTTGCTAAATCATCAATATTTTATGAAGGTCCACTGCTATGGAATAATTTACCTGATAGCATAAGACAAAGTAAATCTTTAAACCATTTTAAGAGAAAATACAAACAATTGCTACTAGAGAAAATGTAATGTAATAACCAACTCATAACTTGCTTGTTTTATCACTTTATCAATCTCCTTCTTGCTTTCATTTCTTCTTCCCTCTCTCTCTTTTTGTAGTGATTTATATATATTTTTTCCTTGTAATAATTTGATACTTGTATTATGTATATGTATTATATAAAAGTATACTTTTCGCAGCAGGAGTCACTCTTGACAAGCCCTTGGCTTTTAGTGACTCCCCCAAAATATGTTCAGCTTTATGTATATTATGTATCATGTGTTTTTATGTGGAAATAAATGAAATGAAATGAAATGAAATAATAATAAATACTTCTACTGCATGTTAACATGAACGGAAGGGGGTTTTTTTTGGGGGGGGGCAGAAAATTTTGCAGCATTGGTGCATGTTTACTTTCAAAATATTGATGATTTTCTGACAGAATTCTTATAGGTTGAAACCACTTTGAATATTTTTTGTTTCATCTGGTTATCTTATTGATGGATAAGCAAAGGACCTTACAGAGCTGCCAACTAGTAAGATTTTATCCTACTTAGTGGGATTTTTGTCTTGCCTGCGTAGCAAGAGCGAGATATAGGCGCCGCTTTTCCGACGGCAGCGACAGCATCAACATTTTTAGAAATACTCTCATTCCAAAAGTGTTTGTATTTTCATGAGACTGGTACCCAAGGCTTATCAAGTATCAAAGATCATGTGGAATGAATTTCAGGTCACAAAGACAAGGTCAAAGGTCAATAAACTTGAATTATGTTGCAAAAACTTACCGTAAAGTTTTTTATTTTTCACCCTCATTTCAGAAGTGTTTGTTCTAATTCTATGAAACTTGTCCACATGAGTTATCAAGTAACACATATCGGTTAAGTTTTGGAATTTTCACCCTCATTTCTTAAGTATTTGTTCTAATTCTATTCTATTCTAATTTTATCAAGTAACACAAATCATTTGGAACAAATTTCAGGTAACGTAGTCAAGGTCAAAGGTCATTTTAGGTCAATAACCTTAATTTATTTTTTCAAAAATGTAACAAGGTTAAATTTTTGAATTGTTGCCCTCATTTATAAAGCATTCGTTAGAATTCCATGAAACTTGTTCACAAGGGATATCAAGTGACACAAATTATGTGTAACATATTTCATGTCAAAAAGTCAAGGTCAAAGGTTCAGACTTTCCCGTCAAATATTAATAAGGATTTTTGAAAGTTCTAACAGTGATCCTTTATTACCTTAATTTTATGTTATTTTCATGTTAAATTATAAACATTTAAGTGTACCCCAAGTCCAAAATGATAAGTGTATTTTACCTTGATCATTTTAAATGAAGAAGTGTAAAGTAGAAGTGTAAGGATCAAAATAATTAAGTAAGCCTTATAGTATTCATGCTCTATTTTAGTTCAGATATCATGCAGAGTGGCAAAGGAATCACAGTGTTGTATATTTTGCATTTTCCTGCCAAAGATAGGATTTTTGGCTTGAAAATAGGATTAAAAGAAATGAAAGAGTAGGATTTTTTTTTTCCAATTTAGGGGTTGGCAGCTCTGACCTTCTGCCAGTAAGCAGGTAGAACCCCGTTCCTGTTCTTTTCTAACCAGAGTACTTTCAAGATACATGTACATTCTGAAAATTGCAGAGAGATTTCTAGAAGAAAAATGCAGCTTGACTTAAAGCTTGAGTAGTAATATTTCACCCAACTAGATTTGTTTTGGTGTGAAAGATTGTGAGATTTCTTGATAAATCTGTGTGTACATGTGTTTCAGACTGTTCATTTTCCTTAGAAATTGATTGTGACAGAGATATTGTTGACACACAGTATGTCTGTATATGCATAGATTTCTGGCACTGAGTATGAATTAGATTTTTTGTACTTACAGCTTTTTAAACAACTGAAATGAAACACAGGAGTAATATTTTCTAAATATTTCTTGCCGATATCACCTGCAAATACACATGTATCTGATGCCATATTTGGACCATGTATAGACTGATCCGAGAAGCGATTTGTGGGCAGTGCCATAACTGCTGTGTCCCCAAGTTAGTGCGCATCATAGTGCATATGTGACTCTGTGGTTGAGAATGGATTTCTCTCCTGCACGCACTACCAAAGATCATAAAGCGCACACTTTATAATCTTTGCGCGCTACATACAGCTGCGAGACACTGCAGAAATGCACTGCACTAACACTGTGGGGATACCGCAGTTTTGGCTCAGAGCCCTTGATTACAATTAAAATTATTAAGGGCTCTGTTTTGGCTGATCATCTGCTGCCCTCAACGATAAGCCGCATCGGTCTATATACATGTAATGCGTACATGGAGACTTCTTTGACCTTCTCTAAACCTCTGTTCTTCTTGTTTGTCTTCATCACAGAATTCCTTTGTAAGTTCAGCACCAATCTATGATGACTCCGCGGGTAAGAGTGGCGCCAAGTTCCTACGGTCCAGCGATGGGAAGTTTGTGGTCAAAACAATATCCAAAGAAGAGGTTGAACTCATGCATAATATTCTGCCACCATACCACCAGGTGTGACATCACCCTTTTCCCCATTTTTTTTTTGTTGTTTTGTTCCATTTGTTTTCTTTTTTATTTGTATTTCTTTCATTCTTTCTCTATTTCTTTGGGGGGGGGGGGGATAGGTTTTTAGAGTTTTTTTTAAGGGAAGAAGAGATATTCCTTCATGTATTCATTTTAAAGACCTTGATATTTTCTAAATATTTCACTGGAGAAGTTGTGGTCTTTTGGATATGTTGCCAACTGTTGATCAACTATTTTATCCAACTCATGGTTGGGGTGACTAGCTAATTAATATCTTTTCATACTTCTTGGGACGGTTTACACCTTCAGATGTATTTATCATTTTGCAGATATCTTTTACTTGTTGTATTGATCAGTCAATATAATTGTGATGTCAATCTGTAGAATTTAATTCTTGTTCTTTTCAGGGTCCTTTCTTGGAAACATTTGATATTCATTCAAATTTTTTTTCAGTTTGATTTCAGTCACAACTCTTACCTCTTATCGGCAGAATTGCGGTTGACGTCAGATTTCAAACAGTAGCAATTCTTGAAAAGAAGGGTCCTTGGCTCGAGATAGCCTTCCATTGCACTCATTATACATGCGTTTCTTTTCCTTATCTGTCACAGTACATAGTTGAAAAGCACGGTGAGACGTTGTTACCACAGTACTTAGGCATGTACAGGTTAACGGTAGACGGAGCAGAGACATACATGGTCATTATGAGGAGTATATTCGGTCATACTCTACCCATCCACAGAAAGTATGACTTGAAAGGATCCCTTATTGACAGGCAAGCCAGCGACAAAGAAAAGGTATGTCATGAAAGATATAGGGTTGGTATTTATCACAGGAATGCAGAGAAATGTACTTTATGTACATAGTTTAAGTACTTTACTAAATTTTCAAAATTATGTTAAAGATATGCAGAGGAGATAGAGCACAAAGTAACAGATATCTGGTTGCCGGAGGCTATCCCATACCTCATTGGCACGAAAAACAAAACATGGTATGTCGTCCAATTTAAAGCAACATTTGACCATATTTTTGTAAATATCACTTCTTGTTCATTTATTCTGCATTATCTTGATTGCCTTGTGACCCACTTATGACAATGCTTCAGGTAGGAAGTTCTATTACATGAAAATGAAATTCGAAAGAATACATGTACCTGTCAACTAGATTTCTTCCTACAAGTGCTCAGCTTTCCTTTGAAGTAGAAGGTTGGGTTCTGGCACAGGCTAAAATCAATTAGGGTAGCTTTTTCACTTCTGCTGGGAAGAATACAGTTATATTAATATTGGCACATGCATAGGGTTGCACTTGATATGTGCTCGAATACCGAACTTGAGAAGAAAACAGTAAAACTTTGGAGTAAGTTTTTTTAATTCATTATTTGTAATTAGTCCCAGATACCAATATCTGTGTTTTGTGCAGTGCTTTATTTTGATGGCCCCACAGTGGCCCACTACGCATATGAATTAAACTCTTCCAATAAATTTGTGAATTTCTTTCATGTTGCTCATTCATTATTATGATAATTAAAACAAATACGTATGCAAACAACTAATACTTTCCTAGTATATTTAGACTTTCCTTTACAATGCAGTTTCTGTCAAGCTCTTCTGGCAGATTAGCCTTGTGTTAAACAAGTTCTTCAATAAAGTATGCTACTACTACTCTTACCACTTCTCTTTATTATTCCAATGATGAACCCTTGGAAATAAAGCACCACAGTAACCATTCTACATGGGTAATTTGATGGAATACCGTCCATTTACCATGATATACTATCAAATTCCTGTGATACCTTTTAACAAGGGAATTCTCTCAAAATACAATCACTCTAACCTTTTCCAATAAATTGTGAATTATTTTTTTTAATGTACAGTCACAAGACAAGTACTTGTGCTTCTCTTTAAGTTCAGCTGGTATCGTGTTGCTTCCTGTTTTGTTCCTCCTCCCAGGCCAAAGATCTTCCCACATACAAGGACATCGACTTCCTGAGCGGCAACAGCAGGATAATCGTTGGACAAGAGACCAAGGATCAGATCCTTAGCAAACTCAAATCAGACACGGATGTGAGTATCATAACTGTAATCTATATATAGATAAATGGATTTATAGACAGCAGGAAAGTGATAAGAGCGTAAATTATATTCTTGATTGAAATATGAAAATATTGAGATAATCACAGAGATCGTTAGCAAGGTCAAGTTACCCACAGGTCTAAGTACCATAGATGCAGCTTGTATTTAGATTTGTATTGTTTTATTTACAGACATTTAAGAAGAGAAGAAAAAATGATAGTTACGTGATAAGTGAAAATATTATGATTGGAAACGTATCAGATAATGTCCAGATATTTGTATGTACTGTAATAATATACATATTCACTCTTCATTGACTATGGATCAAAACCCAGGACTGCCATATCACTGTATAAGCCATTATTTTCACGTACAGATGTTTTCGCGAAACACAGGCTCAGAGACATTTTTGCGAGTCATTGATTTTGCGAGTGCGAGTGCACTAGCAAGATGGGACTTTTAGTCAACTTATTAGTACATAATGAAAGAGCTAAATCAGCAGATCTGGGAGATTTGTTTTTCAATTTTTTTGGCCAATACCATCACACTTGTAGCTTCCAATTTAAAACAAAAAGCCATCACAAAACCCCTGATTTCTTGATTTATAGCGTTTTCGGCGACCCTCCTTACCACCCCACTAAAGCCCTGCATGCTTTGGAATAGTGGCACCGAGTCTTCAGTTTTGGTAGCAGAATTTGACTTCTTATAATTATAGGGGTTTTTAGAGGTGACTGCGGAACTAACTACTTGCAGTGAGTGACAACTTCTGTGTGTGTTGTGATATGATGCTACACACAGAGGACTGCTGCACTCTCCACATACTAGCGCGATGGCAACATCGTGCCGATGAGAGATATAGCAAACGTGCGGATATTTTCGCGTGTCGTTGAATTCGTGATTGGTGACTGATTCGCGAAATTCGCGAAAATAAAACCCTCGCAAAAATAATAGCTTTTACAGTATATGGTTTGTATGGTACATATACACTGTATGTGTGCCGAGAGTCGACAATGGAATCCCAGCACTTGTGCTATTAGTCAACTAAAGCTACTAATGGGTTAATGGATAGCATGATAAATAGGGAAATACAAAGAGGAGAAAATGATTGAATGAATAAAAGATCACTCGATTAATTGTTAAGGAAAAAATGATGATTATCCTTTTGTATTAATGTGATATTGGTTGGCTATTTGACTGACTCTTCTATCATGCACAGCTCCTCTCTCATTTTTTTTTTTCAGGTCTGCATAAAATATTTTTAGGGTATGAATGCATTTGCTGTTCATTGTCCCAATTTGTGTAGTAGACTTGTTGAGCCCTGCATTTGAACTCATCATGCATTAGACTTTGTACTGTATGGGACACAAAATGAGCAAATATCAATGGCCTACATGCTAATTCATGTAGGCCACTCATGATGATCAGAGCATACTGACCAAAACATCGAGTCAGCTCTTTCTTTAAACAGAGTTCTTTTCAGAACAAATCCGAAAGAATCTCAGTTTGAATTTTAGGTCTTCTAAGAACTCATTCACTTTAAGAAAGATACTTAACAGTCCTTTTTAGGACTAACTCTGACAGAGTGCTACCGAAAACCTTTAACTTTTGCTAATTCATCACGAGGAGTGTTTGCACTATCCTAACCATCTGTTTCCTTAGGATCTTTGGCAAGAGATTTCCATTTGACTCTTTCGGCCCAGGTTTAGTAAATGGGTATTCAGAAGAAAATCTTTGAATGCTATGTGCAACCAGTATTTTGACTTAAAGCCATTGAGTAACTTTTGAAAATCTGAACTGCATCATGCTATATGCTATGCACTTCAAAAGCATCAGCATGTCACGAAAAGTGAAAATATACAAATGACCGGAAATGCCAGACTTTTTTTACCCCATAGACTGCAGTGTTAGACAAAAGCATATTACCCAGGTTGGTTTTGCCAATAGTGGAATTCAGTGATAGATATCTTGATAATAACATTATGTTATAATACAACACAGGCATAAAAAATCCACAACTTATTAAATCAAGCCTCCACAAAGTTACTGGATTGCTTTAAAGCTGGGCTAATGTGGAAGTACTGGAGCATTTTGCTCAATGAATATCAGCATTATACACTTACCCAGTATTGTTGCTGTTGCTGAAATTCTGATTATGATTAATTCTTAATTACTAACACGTTAGTTCCTGTCAGAGCTGAAGATCATGGACTACAGCCTCCTGGTGGGCATCCATGACATGGACAAATACGAGCAGGACAGGCAGGAGGAGGAGACGGCCAGCCAGGAGAATGGGGATGCGATCATAGAGGAGGAAGGAGAGGACTCAGGCAGTGGCGAGTGTCTCACCCCACCCGATAGCCCTGTCATTACTCCCAGGACAAGGCATGTCATGATCGAGGAGTATGACCCAAGTACTGATGTCTATGCTGTGAAAGGATTCGAGAGTAAGTCTACCTTGAGATGATATGAAAATAATAAGCTATATTTGTACGGTGCATATCACATAAAGGTATTATGTTGCCCCATATGTTCTTAAAATGTTGGAACACTGTAAGCTGCAAGACTTGACAGGTCTGAGGTTTAAACAAGAAGTCATTATTTGTATTCTTAGCATTAGTATTATATGTTCTCGTTCTTTTTTGATGCCTTTTATCATTTTTTGTTAAGTTAGTTTCTGCCTATTCAAACAACGTAATATTTTGCTATTATTGTGGCTAAATCGAAGCTGTGTTTCTGATACTTAACATGTCTAAAATTCATTTGAATATACACAAGTGTATCTCCTCATTTTATCAAGAAAAGAGCCGTATGACAGCTGCATTTGGACCAGATATCAAATTGAATTATTTTTTAATGCCAATTTGTGTTCACAATTTCAAATACTTGGTAACATATGGGACAGCAAATGACCAGAAGCTGTGAACCTGCTTCAATCCCCCTAAACATCTAGAATTACAATTTCCTTTCTAATACGTGTGCATTTGACAGGATGCCCGAGGAAGCTGATCTACTTCATGGCACTCATTGACATCCTCACCCATTGGGGTGCTAAGAAGAAGGCTGCACAGGCTGCTAAGACAGTCAAACATGGAGTAAGTATTCCCCTGCTTGTATTGATGGGAACTGGAAAGATACATGTATGTGATTGTGGACAACAAAACCAACAGGAAGTTGCCAGATATGAAATTCAAGTTCTGCCTGACTTTTGATGAGATTTCCTTCTCTAGAATGATATATAATCAATCAGAATTGAATTCTTCTTTTGAAAGAAGATTATTCCAGAGCATAACACACTTTTTTTAACATGTATAACCTGGTATTCAGTATTATGACTCTGTATCAGTGCATCAGTTTCTAGTTTTACAGTAGACCTTGTATATATCAAGATAATCTTTCCGTGGAATGTAAACCTTGATTCTTTTCCCATCCTTTACCTCAACAGGCTGGTGCTGAAATATCCTCCGTCAAACCTGAGCAGTATGCAAAGAGGTTTTTAGACTTCATCTCAAAAGTCATGGAATGAAGAACCAGACTAATCACACAGTTTGAGACTTTTTCTTGAACCCAAGTCCTGACAATGTTTCTGTGACTATAAAAGAAAAACACAGGGTCTTCGCAGGGGAGCCATCCAGTCCCAAGTTGTCCGTGGGAACATGCCATTGGCTTATTTGGAGAAATCTGCTGATTGCTTTGGACCAGAATAAACCGAGCAGCAAACTAGCGTAAATGTCAGTGCTGTTTGTTGGTCAGGTAGGGTTGAACGGTGTAAAGAATTTGGATTATGAGAGAAAAAAGTGTATGTTCAGAAATTTATCAAAGCTTATTTAATATTCACATGTATTTGAGCATATCCTTCTTGGGGGCTTGTCCGGAAGATAACTTTGCTTTGTGTGGTAAATGTGAAGGACCTTTGTGTCTAGCGCATCACTCTGTATCAACCGTCTTGATTCACTGTAGTCAGGGATCACAGCTTCATCATTGTCAGTGCGATTTTCTTCACTTCAGTATGATATTATAGTTAATGTCTATAAAATGCGGGGAAGTGGAGAAATTGTGGAATATAGTCTTTTTCTGTTATTTTCAATTTTTAGACCCTGTACTGTACATGTACATTATGTTGCAGAGAAAGAATTTTTTATTTTCTGCATCTTAATTTATATCTGCTATACTTAATGAACTTTGTAGAAAACAATATCCAATCCTCAAACCCCCTGAAATTGCACTGCATGAACTGTTCTTATTTTTTTTCATTGACACCCTCTGCAGCACAGTGTTGCACAAAAATCCTTTGTCCCTGTTTAATTATGAGCTGTGCCAGTACACAATATCCCCCCTCAAGACCCATATTGTACTCTGTAACATTCATGGACATTTTTATTTTCAAACCGTATATAGTTGTATCTTTGTAGTTGTATCATGTTTGCCGACATTTGAAATAGCTTTGATATATTTCACAAGGTATGTGAAGATAGATTTGATTGATATTGAAAAGCTCCATACAAGGCCATATGAAGGGGAGCTGCCACAATCTAAGTACAGTGGAAACTCAGTATAACGAGGTCCTTGGGACCATTGAAATTACCTTGTTATAGCAGGAATCTTGTTATATCAGGGTTAAAGAACAATAAAATATAAAGAGCTGGGACCGGAATATTACCTTGTTATATCAGGAATATTGTTATATCAGATCTCTTTATACTGAGTTTCCACTGTAATGCAGGGGCAAAAGTGACAAGTCATTTTAATATTTGGTCATTTTGTATCATTTGTAATATATTTCTCCGTCTATAAATATTTGTGAAACCAGCTTCATTGATATAAAAATTTGTAGCACCTGAACTCTGCAATGGCATTTGAAATGTTGATATGATGTAAGTGTCGTGGTGCTAAATATTGTTATTTGATTGGACCCATGTGTAGCTAGGAATGTAGTAATGTGGGGTTTAATTTTTTGTAGGGCGATATAATAAAAAGGAAATTTTCATGAGTCTGACACCTATTTACATCCTATCTGAGGGACATGAGACCCATTAGCCCTGTCACAATACTCAACTTACATTGTACATGTATGAAATTTCATTCTCATGCATATGCAGACACTGTTTTGGTGAACTTTGTGTATATAGTCCTGATATTTATATTTAAGACAATGTTCTATTTTAAAAATGAAGTCCATAGCCTGCTTGTCTAAAAAGTTGTGATTACACATTACTGAAAAATACTAAACACAACTTCATGCCCAACCGATCTGCATCGCTTATTTAGGACCTGTGTTTAAGTTTTTAGTTGCATTTAATCGCAACTTTGTATACGATATGAAAATCATGATACCTAGTTGAAAGGGGAGATGGCGGGGGTACAAAATAATTGCAAGACCCTGCTTTCTCATCGCTTCATGAGATGGGGTAAGGAAGGGCATTGTGTGCTAGTGAAACTAAAGGTTTGTTCACATATGCCCCAATAAACCACAGTATTAAGGGTTGTTCCGATATGACGCGACAAACCCCCCCCCCCCCCCCCCCCAATGTTTTTTTGTGTAGTAAGTGGATGGGATATGAGACGGCAAAAAAAATGACGCCAAGGCATGAGGCATATTTTTTGCCACCCAGCGGCCAAAAGCTGTGGACCAATCAAATTCTTTAAAAGTTAGTGCAAAATATGTGTCATGAGTTTGTTTGCACATCTTTGTGACAAAAATCTCTTATTTGAGCATTGACATGTTAATGTGCGTTCATTATCATAAGTGGCATGGTTTGCCATGCCATATCTGAACATTAAGTCGGGGTTTGTCGCGTCATATCTGAACAAGCCTTTAAGGAAGCCGAGTGTAATATAGTGACACGAAAAGATGCATGAGGAACCCAAACAATGCAGACAACAGCAGGAATTTTGGTTACAGTTCGTTATTCCGAAGGTTCGTTATTCTGAAGGTTCGTTATTCTGGAGGTTCTTTTATCCCAAAGGTTCGTTTATTCCGAAGGTTCGTTAGTCCGTAGGTTTGTTAGTCCGTAGGTTTGTTAATCCGAAGGTTCGTTATTTCGAAGGTTTGTTAGTCCGAAAATGAAATGAAGTTCGTTTGTCCGAAAATGAAAAAAGGTTCGTTATTGCGAAGGTTCATTAGTCTGACAATGAAATAAGGTTTGTCAGTTCATTAGTTACTTTCGGACTAACAAACCTTCGAAACAACAAACCCTATTTCATTTTCGGATTAACGAACCTTCAGAATTATGAACCTTATTTCATTTTCGGATTAAAGAACCTTCAGAATAACAACCTTATTTCATTTTCGGACTATCGAACCTTCGGAATAACAAACCCCATTTCATACATTTTCGGATTAATGAACCTTCGGAATAATGAACCTTATTTCATATTTTCGGATTAAAGAACCTTCGGAATACGAACCTTATTTTATTTTCAGAATAACGAACCTTCGGAATAAGGCCACAAATGTTCGGATAACGAACCCTTTTTCATTTTCAGACTAACGAACACCTAGGTATATGCAATTTGCGTGTTTCGGAATAACGAACATCACCCAGCATTTTGCGTCGTTTGATCATCTTTTTGTGCCTCTATTTAGCTACCTATGAAAACACAGGGTTTTGAAGTGTAGTGCCCTTCATATTTGTATCTTATTACACATGGTTATGTGTTAAACATTTGCTGCAGCATTTTCTCTGTTTGTGAATCATAGAGTACTGGTAGGCGAAAAAAAAAAAAGCTGCAGTTTTTTGCTACGGTTTACCCCATCATGTATGAACAAGCCCTTAGACTGGTTATTCTTTGTAATGTGAAATGGACCAAATGGTTAGCTTTAGATTGTGAATAGGACCAAAGTTGAGAAAGAAATTGCTGCAGTCATAGAATAAAATTGAAGGAGGCCTTGTGACTGTGAGTCTGATAGAAAATATCCTAAAGATTTTTCTTGAAACGATGTATTTTTCTGGCACGTCCTCATCGGCAGACTCTGGGTGCCAATTTATCAGTGCATTGCAAAGGGTCCACAAGTGGAAACTATCAGGAATAGTAGATGAATGCATTTTGTCGTGGAAAATTAAGACAGGCTCTACAAGGGTGTATGTACATAAATGTATGTCTACCTGTGAGCTCAGATTGGAAGGGTCAATTTGTAAGGAGTTTTAATTCTTTAGCATTGACCAGTATGTAAGAGATACTAAAATGTTAGCATGATCCGGAATCATTGAATTGTAAGGCTTGTTAAACGTTTGTGCTCTTCTATCTGCATGTAATGGTCCTGTCTAGTGTGTAAAAAAAAAAAAAATTGCAATGATGACTTGGTGCATATTTCCATCATTAGATACTGTTGGTTATTCTTGGGTAAGATACAGCATTAAATCCTCATTCAAACATAACATTGTACACCGCCTCAAAGAACCGCTGCAGCCAAATATAATTTTACCAGTGTGTGCAAGAAAGCATAGTACATTTGCATGTAGTGTAATTCACCACAGTGATTTTTTTGAGGTGGTTTACTGTGTTATGTGTTAATGAGGCAAAACTGATGTTCTTGCTATGAACGATGTTACAGGCTTCCAAATCTGACTTCTGTGATTGAAGACACCATCGGTACAAACTCGAGTCAAACTAATGGCAGACAGAGTCAAGTAGATGGGCAGGGCTCAATACGAACTTGCGCCCTCCCTCCAGAAAAGTACCATGGCTACCATTGTATTTTGACGAAATTACCGTCAGAACTGAAAATACCATGTATGTACTATCAAACTACCATGATTTGATGACAATCTTGTCACATTGCATGTAATATGGTACCCATTGTACTTTTTTACAAGGGCTGGACACATGGGCAGCCAAAATCTAAGCCTTGGACCCCCACAATTTCAATAATTTTACACCGGGCTCATGCAATAAGACACTAGAAATCTCAGTCTGCCACCACCCCCTCCCCTTAAAAAAAAAAAAAGAGTTAATGTGGAACCTTCATATAGGACCTGTGAATGAAATTGAATGAAATTTGCCAGTACCGGTCGTCACTCAAAGTAGTAAAATGGCAAGACTTACCCACTTTCCAAGAGGAAGGCCAGTTTAGTTTTCTCCATATCTCCTCATGTACACTCTATGTGATAAGGTATAAAATGTAACAAGGAAGACAATCACTAATTTATGTTTTGGTTGTAAGTGTGGTTTAAGTGAATGAGAAAAGGGAAGCTTTGCATTATGAAATTAGGAATTGTACTGTAAGACATTATACATTTATATAGCTATTTGATTATTTCTTATTTATCTGTATGAGTATGTTGCTTATCATTAATTGCAGGAAATATTATGTCATTGTGAATGCTTCAATCTCCAATTTTATCATTTTTTTTTTCAGTTGTCCCGTTTCTTACTGCATGTATTGAACACATGCTTGGCTACAGACTGTTTGAAATGCTGACATGTGTACCAAATTTAGATTGTTATTATCAAGAGTGGAACAAATATGTGATGAATTCTTTTTAATGAATGATGAAACAAGTTCTATTTTGTTTTTGATTGTTGGGAAAACATCTCGCCATTTGTTTTGCTTGGTTTTGTTTACTGTATTTGCTGACCATTCATCATTTTTTCTATCTCATGCTACAAATTTCCATCTAAATTGTGGCTCAAACCTCTATGGAGTTCCCACTTACTATACATGGGCCTGTGATAATATCTAGATCAGTTTTACTTCTTTCGTGAAGGAAGCTTCCCCCTTTAGCAGTAATGCACTACAATAATCAGGTAGACAGTTCTGTAGTGGAAGTTTCAAGCATTGTTCGAAAGAGAAAGAATACATCATTATGCAAAAGGTTATTACACATTTTTTTTTCAAAGTGACATTTACAAGAACTTCAAACCTTCGTTACTTTCAAAAGATGTTCAAGTACTGTATGTTCATTATATACATTTGCATGAGGTCAATTAGAAATAGTTTTGATCTATGTTTTCTATGATTATTTTCTTATATTTTTGCCAAGGTATCAGGGTAATTTAAATTAGCTCTCCTATTCTGACTTTACAATATTCTTTCAAGGTCCTATTTGATGTTTTTCCCCTTATAGATATTAAGCCATCATATTAGAATCATTGAAAACCCTTGGCTAGTTCCTTTTGTACAATTTACCTGAACGTGATGTATTGAGCTATTAGTAGCCATTACTTGAAGAAAATTACTTCGTAGTACTACATAAAAATGAGTGGCTGGAGATATAGAAGTCAGGAATGAACCATTTTTTTCAAGATTTCTTTGACTTTTGCATATTTTCCCAACCAAAACAATGTGACATTTTGCAAGAGGCATGTCTGGTATACCAACAGCAATGTGAATATCACCGACTGCAGCCAGAATCTAAAAACCTCTTGCAAAAATGGTTCACGAACAAGAAACTCACTTTGTTATAGGTGATTTTGTTTGTGTATGTCTATTTGAAATAATTTGAAAATCTCTTGCATGGCATGAACCAGTATAAACCGGTTTTGATGGCACTCTAGTAAAGATGGACAGGTTTTCAAGTAGGTATGCTTAGTAAATGCTTGTCAAAAGCATGCTGCACAAAACTAAACCCGAGTGTCTGTTGCTATGTGCAAGCTTCAAGTTCTTTGCTATTCTGTCGGGAGATATGCCGTTGTGTAGTTTGTCAAGCACAGTATTAAAATTGTTTTTGTTTCTGTCGTTGAATTTTTACTACTCATGGGGAGAACATGTAGTTGAGATGTACTATGAAGTTGGAAAGCCTAGGGTACCGGCTTCCTTTTTGTTTCATGGCATGGCAATGCTCTCGTGAGCTATCATTCGTGCTTCTGTTGTATGTTGGCATTTGATATAATTCTACCTACGTATACACGTATGAGGTGCACAGTTTTTTTTGTACAAGCACCGAATATGCTCATGTTACACAATTTACATTGCATTGTGTATGCTGAATTGTATATGTATAACATTATTCTAATCGTGTATCTTTCTTATGAAATGAGATGAATTGTTTCTTATATTATTATGCAAAAAGATATCACTAAAAGACAAAAAAAAAAAAAAAAAAAATGTATGCTCCCTGTTAATTTTTCTTTGTTTAAATATGTACGTGTACATGTAAAGTTTTGCTAAAGAGAATTTTTGAAATTTTTATAACTTGTTAATCTTTAGAGGAGTGTATTGACCCCTTCCTATCCTTTCAAGACCTGTCAAGAAATACTGTATGTGGTACACAGCTCTTTCCATATGATCAGACTTTTAGACAGTGATGCTTTGTGAAGATGTTCTATCATGAAAGATTTTGCTAGAAAGCATAAATGGCATGCAATGCCTACTTATGATTATTTATAAAAGAAAGCAATTGTCTGATATGACAAGACATGAAATAAAAAAAAAAATCATTATGCTAACCGCAATAATACGTTTGTACTTCCAGTTTTGTTTCTGCCTAAAAAAAATAACAAAATGATATCACTTGGAGCTGAAGTGCTATTGGGGGGGATAGAGACAGGTGCTTAGGGTGAGGAAAGGGGTCAAGTTATACTCCTTTGAAGAGCACATAACCCCCTCCATGTACAGAAATTTCCACGAAGTCATTGTATGTGTTACCATTGGAATGTGTCGGAATTCTATGATTATGATACATATATTATTACACTGTCCACAAAAAAATCCTCAGCAAGCTTCTTCTGTTGTTTTTTTGAAAAAAAGAGAAGAATTTGAAGAAAAAAAAAAAAAATGAAGGTATGTCTTAATGTTTACATTGTATGTAGCTCATTGGTCCATAAAGTGAACTAGGACCACATTTCAAATTAAAAAGATTATGGTGCAATTCAAATCGGATGAATTTTTCTGTTTATTTTTGTGTGATATCTGTATATGTTTTGGGGTACTATATGTGTTGCTATGCTTGAGGAATAAGGTTATTACATGGAAAATACAAATTCAGATTGTATGTTATGTAATGAGAAGAAATGGCACAGAAGCTAGGATGACTACCAAATTTAGGATATGAGAAGCAGGAGAAAAACAGATCAGTTCAACGGGCTGACGATGAAATATGATGCATTGTTATGTGGTACAATGCCATCACTTCATTTCAACTGTTCCGAGTTGTGAATATCCATTCATTCTAGGTTAGAAAAGTGAGATTTTTGCAAATTCTGAACTGACACAAATCACACAACACAATGTCTGTCACATACCCCGATGCCTTCTAGCATAATATCAAGTCGAGTTCTTGAACTGATCAGTCATACAAGTCACAATTTAAGAACTATTGTGGAACAAAAATACACAGACAGAGATAAGATAAATAAACGTTTCACACATGTGTATGATGAATTTTAAAAATATTTAATTACGACTATGTACAAATTTGTGAAAACCTACCATCTGCATGTACATGTCTAATCATGTATGACTCAAATGGTGTATATATATATATATATATATATATGGTATAACAGTGTTCACCATTAACTTCTGCCATAGGGAATAAATGTAGAGAACATAATTGGTAACTATTTAATAAAAAATCTCGATGGATGCCAGTCATTTTTGGCCTATGAATACTTAATAACAAAATGGTCCTTGGGACCATCAAAATTACCTTGTTATAGCAGGAATCTCGTCATATCAGGGTTTAAAAAAAAAGAATATAAAGAGTTGGGACCAAAATATTACCTTGTTATATCAGGAATATTGTTACATCAGATCTCTTTATATCGAGTTTCCACAGTACAAAGAGGATTTCATGAGAGAATTTCTGAATTGTGTTTCATGGAAATCCTTTGAAGGTTTCCCTGGTGGTAGAAGGTATGGCAGTAGAAGGCTTCAAGGTACCATGAGTTATTTCTTGGAAATGAATTCTCCTGACGATGGTAAGAACATACTTAGCGTAAGGTCTGAATGAGTAGGTCCTTTTGAGGACCACAGTCATTTCCAAGAAAGAATACATGGTGCACTGTGAAGCCTTCCACTGCCACGTTTCATGTGTCAGTGTTCTGTGGTATGAAACTTCACAATACATACGCCTACAGTACGACAAATTTCAAGAAGAATGACGCTCCTTTTCCAACCACAATTAAAGACAAAATACAAGATTTTGGGTGGCTAGCGTCGGCAGAGTATGGGTCGATCCTTGGTGTAAGCAGGCACGGAATGGTAGGCACTTGATCGAAGAATATCTATCATACTAATATATCATATCATATCATATCAACTGTTTCGTCAACAGACTAAACGTCATTGTCATCAATTTCACAACGACAAAAAAAAATTACCAGCGTCAAGGGGATTTGAACCCTTGACTAGCATGACTAGTAATATATCAAGCTCTGATAATGGCTTTAACCACAGAACCACGAGCAGTTGACAAAGTTGACGGTGCACTTTATTCATTTATAACCGGATTCATTTCTAGTCTTAACTTCTCAGACGTGATTATTTTGTAAATTTCGTGCGCGCTTACACTAAGGATAGACCAGAGTATGGAGCTAGAATGTCAAAAATTCATTTTTAAAGATTACGTAGAGTTTTGGTAGACTGTACATCATTTGTTTTTAGCTGTTCAGCAGCAAGATAAAAGTGAAACTAAAAGATATCGATACTGTGAAGTTCTTTCCTCCTTAAGTTAAATACTGAACAAATGAAAGGTAAAAAGCAGGTACAAGTGTCAGGTGTCATAGAACAGAGTCCCTTGATCAATGCATTTGATGTTGATGCATTTTCAAAGGTACTAAAAAGTTCTTTTTGATTCCGAGCCATGGAAGTTGGGGATGTAAAGTCACACAGCCCTGTACACGTGTAAAACCAATGAGAGTTCTGTTTACGTGAAGAGCTGTGAATGGTCGGGATACAGGGGTCCTAGCGTAGGGTACAATGTAGCCGTTACGTTGTGCTCATTTCAGATATTTACCCTGAAATTCACCGGAAATCATGAATAGAATATCACGTTATCTCATGCATGTATCTTTTCATGCAAGCTGGACAATGTGAGACTACATTTAATCACTTCTATGCCAATTTTCTTTTTGCTACCAACACTGTACATGAGCTTTAAAAATGCTCTTCAAAAAGTACATGGAATATGCATGGGTCCTACAATGGGCTGAAGGGTCCCAAAAATTCCAGCTGGTAGCTGGTTATCCTTGTGTGATAAAATACAAAGAAGAAATAAAGAGTGACAAAAAAATGACACCATCACTACTGCATTAAAATGAAATAAGAATACAAAACAAAACAAACAAACTGACTCTGGGCCAGAACACAACTAGTGTAAAAGAGAAAGGGCTCAGCAATAGTGTCGGACAGTGCGATTGAGTTGAGTAAAGACAGGACGGTTCCATTTTGACTAAGTCTGTGGTATCTTCACATTGCATTCCTCATCTGTCTCCACTCCAACTTCCTCCTGTCAAAAAAGAAATGGATGATGACAGGGGAAAATAAAAAGAACGATGATAAACAAGATGTGTCAATAACCAAGTGCCAAGATTTCACATAGGTTTAAACTTAGTATGGTACAAAAGATGAATAATGCATAGCCATTCACAATTAGTTGGCAGGGAGAGGCAGGGGGGTGAAGGCCGGGGGGGGGGGGGGGGGGGGGGGGGCCACTCGACCCCAAAAGTGGTAGGTGTGTGCCGCGGGCGAGACAAAAAACGGGGGCTTTGGAACGGGCTTATTGTGAAAAGGAGGGTCTTCGGATGGGCTTCGGACCTACAAATATTTGTGAAAACGGGGGTCTTTGGAACCGTTCGCCTGCGTGTGAGTGCATATGTATCCCTAAGGAACGGGCATACGTGCATGCAGCTAGCCTGGCGGCACGGTCGCCGGGTGTGCTCGCGCAAAGGCGATGGTCGGACAGCACTCTGCGGGCCGCTTTTCACCAAAAATGCAGCTCACTGTAGCGGATCAATGCGGCCGGAACGGCGTAACGAAAAACATGCGAAGCTTTGGAACGGATTTCTTTCTTCTTTTTTCTCGATAAGAGAATGCTATGCTTTGGAACGGTTTTCTTTGTTCTTTTTCTCAATAAGATAAAAATGCGGAAATTTGAGTGAAAAAATGGGGGTCTTCTCCGCGGCACATACCCACCACGCATTATATACTGAGTTCCCCCCCCCCCCCCCCCCGGGGGTGAAGGAAGAAATAAAGAGACAAATATATACCCTGCCTTCGGAGTTTCTGGTTGAAACTATGGGCAAGAGTCGATTCCAAAATAGTACTATTCACTGAGGGGTGCAGCCGGACACTGCGGGAGTTGTCCATGGTAGGCATTCAAGCTCTTATACGCCGGCAGAATACTAGTATTTCGGGGTAGGTCATTGATTCATCCTGCATATAATTGTGACGTCATTCCACAAATAGCATACTATTTGGAAAATGTCAGCGTACAAATTGACATCATTTTCCAAATAGTATTCCATGTAGACATGACGGTGCCATACATGCCGGCATTCTGAAATGGTTGAAAATACATATGATCACATGACGCTCTTGTAGCCAATTTACTCTAAATTTTTGATCCATGATATAAAATCTCATAAACAGAGTAGTAGGATAGAAGACAGAAAAAATAGCACTAAAAAGTACACTGTATGTGAGAGAGCAAGAAGGAAAGCAAGCATGGGAGGTACGAAAAAAATGAATTTATACAAGAGGGAAGAGTGAGATAGGAATAGGCAGTAAGAGAGAAAAATCAGAAAGAAAAAACAAACGAACAAACAAACATGAAGTAAGGCACATATATTCTTACCAGCAACTGTTTCTTGCTTTTTGGATACCCCTCAAGAATAGCATCAATGATGTCCATCGCCTGTAAGGAAACATATTTTTAATGGCATTCCAGGTGTTCTGCTTCTTGAGAGAGAGAAAAAAAAAAAATCCCCTGAATCTCACTGCAATATCTAGGGAATATCATTTTCATATTCATAAATCTTAGAGGAAATGTGAATTTTACTCCTTGCGTTTTCTTGTAGACTTACTGTGAAAGATGATGCACTTGAAGGCTCTTCAAGGAACAAGGAAGGCAAATATAATGTACACAATGGATTTCTTAAATATGCTGCATCTTCATCCTTTTTAACCTCATGCACCATTGAGCAAAAAGAATGGCATCTTTTCCTTTATACCATATAAATGATAAGAATAATAACTGGAAAAACTTTACGGCCTTTTATAGCTGAAATGCATAAATTGATTCCTTAAAAAGAAAGAGACAAGGAGGGAACCCTCAGCAGAGAGAAAGCAACATTTAACTGTCATAGTGCCATCACTTGATGAAAAATGTACATGAATTGCATATCAATATATTAACCCATATAAAAAAAAAGTGATATTCTCACTCATTACTCTTTTATCTCTCTCCTGTTTCCATCATATTTCAACTTTGCAAGTCTCTCCTCCACCCCCCCCCATCCCCAATTCCTTGGAAGAACTCAAATTCAGTAGCATTTTGAAACAATAAAGCTTATTCAAAGGGCACTTTGGTGTTTGTTTTTCACGGGAGTGCTAGCCCCCTTCCTTAAGAAAATATTTGTCAGATTTTTTTTTTCTTGTTCTTTTTGAAATATATAGCCATACCTCTTCCTTCTGAAAAATTTTGGTCCAATTGCCATGAAGAAAAATTTACCCCATTTATAATTGGCCATCTGACAAATCCTGATGAAAGATTTTGTCACGGTTTTGTGTTCTGGTAATGTATAGTCATATATTTCCTTCTGACAAACGGTATTGCATAATGTTAGATGGGGTGAAATCAACCCAACTTTGAGACCCTTATGGGAGGTCCTGGGGCTACCCCCCGGCAGCTACGTTCAGGCTAACAAGCTTTTTGTGAATGAAATGAATGGTCTCACTAACTTAAAGGGGTCAGATCCGATATGAAAAAAATGTTGTGACTATTTTGGGACCGGCTCCTGGCCTGTTTAAAAAGCAGAGTATCGTTTACTTTGTGCTCTGATTATACCTTGCTCCAACTGAATGTCCCCAAATCAATGTTTGCAATCCTGATGGTCACAACAGCTCTAAAAGGCTACAAAAAGAACTGCATGTATTGAGACTGATGCTTACCCAGCGGTGTAGCCAGGATTTTTTTAAGAAGGGGGCACGGGGGGGGGGGGGGGGGGGGGGGGGGACCTCCCCTTCCTGTAGGGGGCATAGGAGGTTGGTTTTGTTTTGTTTTCTTTTTCTGGGATTTTTGGTTAGGGGACACCTGGGGGCACAGGAAAGCTGTGGGGGGGGGGGGCCCGTGCCCCCGAGCCCCAAGGCTACGCCACTGCGCTTACCATTCTCTTTCTTTTCTTCCAAGCCTTGACTGTTGTTTGATGATTTTCATAGATCACTTTCTTCTGTTCCACACTAACATGGCTGCCAGCTGATTTGATCTGGTTCACTCTGCTTTGCTTCTTGGCGACCTACAAAAAAAACCCCCCAAATACAATCAAACTTTGAAGAAAGACTGCCCAAGGAAGATATTGGCCCGAATTCGCATAAGAGGTTCATATGTAAACCATGGTTTATGTAAATATAATATTAAGCCTTTAGAAGTAAGAGTAAATGAATATAGATAAGCTTAAGTGAGCATATAAAAGCACATTGGGTGATTTCAAGTTCGGTGTTGGTGCTGGTGTTGGTGTTAGAAGCACAATTTTGATTGCTTTCCATAGCTCCAACACCTAATCTGAATTTACAAAAGTGGTACAAGTGACATTATTGACAGCACAACAAGTGACAGTTGTCCCAAGACCAGTTTTATTTTTAATTTGGAGCTGCGTTGTTTTAAAAATCAGCCTAACACTAACACTAAAAGGTCAACACCAAACTTGAAATCACCCATTACAGCCTGTACATTGGACAAGAGGACATGCACGTTTTTTACATGTTTGGAGATTTAGATCATGGTTTAAATTGAAAGGCATTGGCTAACTGTGTGAGCAGCCAATTAGAAAAATTCTCAAACTAAGACAAAACATGTGTGTGAGTACTTCTATTTGTACTCGAAAACCCTGAAACCAACCATAATTTGGAATGAAAAACTGGTTGTAAGACACAAACCACAATTTTATCATTTTTCATCTCAGAGGCAATTAAGAGGACCGTTTTGCTCGAATTAAAAAACCTGTTAACTGCCTCCCTCCGCGTGATATGCCAATACACACAGTACGGTCCGGTGAGCCATGCATGCATGCACACTCTGTACATATAGTCTGTGCAACTGACCCTTATATATTTTTCAAACATTGGTTCACATTTCTGATATTCAAAAATACATCCTGTAGATATTGTACTTTGAAACTTTCAGACTGGTTTTTACACTATAATCCCATTTTCAAGTAGCAAAATGAGTTAAAAAAAAAAAAATTATAACAATATTACCCAATACCTTTAAACCTCTTTTGGGAATTTGGGCCAATAAGTCTGTATATGGTCCACAAGCTGGTGGTCTTTATATTCAATTTCCCTTCACTACATGATGTGTTATTTGGTAGCCTGGGGTACCAACTAAAAATTCACCATTTTGCTGAATTATTTAATTTTTTCAGTGTTGAACCCTAGGTACCAAAAGCATGCAAAAGTAATTTTTTTTAGTGTTTTATTTAAGAAGATTTTAAAGTGATTACACAATGGTAAATTTTTTTTGGATATATGATCGAGAATAGAATTCTAAGAAGAATAACATTAAAAATATGATGATTTTCAATCGAAATCAATGCATTTTGGATAATTTTCTCATAAAAAGTCAAGAGTTGACCCAAAAATTTGAGTATGAGGTATGACGTCAAAGTGGGTACCCAGCTTCGCGCATTGCAGTTGTGCTGCGCGCTGGACTGTACAATTTGTATTACACCTTGCGCGCATTTTGCTAGAATTGCGCGACGAGGTACTCACTTTGACATCATTTTGATGTCAAAGTGGGTACCCAGTTGAAACTGGGTCACAGCTGAGGGGTCAAAAATATCCTGAAATCTTACCATTTGGGGGTTTCCTTGGCAACACGACTTAAAAAAATTTTTAGGCAGATGATTTTCTGCTAATAATATCATGCTCTTTTAAATGAACTAACATTGTTTCAGCATTGGGTACTCCCTTTACTGAATTTAAGAAATTGGTTGTTATACGTCGTCATAAAAGAAGGAAAACTGGCTCTGTGATAGTTATTGCCGACCATGACATAAAAGTCACCTAACAACACTGCATTACTGTATTCTGATGGACGTGAGATGGCGCTGCACAACGCTTTGCTTCTTGACACACTGTAGCAGAGATAAAATAGCCAACTACAGAAACAATTTGGAAACAAAACCAAGTATGTCAAAAAATAAAAAGTAGTTTCTTAGGAAATCATATTTTTCCACGGTGGGTTTTGAAAAAGATTTAAAATGTACCTGTATTACAAGTTCAAGCTGCAAGTACTTCTCGAATTTGAACAAGCAAATATTCAAAAAGTATTAACCTTTTTTATTTTCTTCAAAATATTTGTTTCCACAATGGGGTGGGCCTAGACAATTAACCTGTTGAGCATGAGTTGATTTCATTTGATCTTTCAATTCAAACAAATATTTTAAATCTTGATGTAATATGTGTGTATTTAAAAAAAAAAATTATTATCATTTTTTGTTGCTGCTGTTGTTGGCAATTATCAAATCATGTACAAATTTCTGATCAAAGAAAATGTGCACTCTCCCAATCTTTCTGAGTATACAGCTTTAAAGGTACAGTAAATCTTGAATGAAAAATATGTAACTTCTACATATGAGGAGTAACTACTATATATGTATATGAAAATATGTCAAGGCCACATTAGCAGTAAAGGACTCTCTGGTTCTGTTGAGGAGAAACTTACCCCAACCGACCTAAATTTATATAATCACACATTTTAGTGACCTAAATCTGGAAGATATTCATTACAATTTTGGTTTAAATGATCGGTTGATCTAGCAAGCTTGAAACTCTAGAAAAGCTGCATACAGGAGTATGATTAAGGCTTCATATTTCAGGTTTGAGAGTTTGAGAGGACTTGGAGCCTTTTGCTGAGAGGGATTAATTGTTTGGTATTGTGAGGGTTAAGGATCGCGTGTACCCTTGTTGACGGACTTGGTGTAATCCAAGAAGGCTGTCACGTCCCAACATAACAGCTGATGAGAATTTCTCGCCTCAAATAAAGAGCGAGAAATATGAGCTAGCAACAGCATCCTTCCTCAATGCCGATGAATGATTAGCATGCAAGAAATATTTTTTTCCTTCCAAAATATTCCCCTAAATGCCAATGGTGATTACTAAACAAAATGTGGATAATAATAATCATAATGAGAAGAGCAAAAAGAGCAGGAGAGAAAGACTTGGATTTATGCAACTTTTTTGTTTAAGTGCAAGGAGCTGAATACAATTATTAATGCAATACCTGTACTAACTTGATACCCAACCAAGCATAGGGACATCAAAATGATTGTTAGGATTTCAAAAAAACATTGGATTCCTCACTTATTAATTCCATATTTTAAACACAGTTACACCAATGAACTGCTCTGACTGGCTATTACAATTCTGCAAGCAGCAAACAAAGAGAAGGAGGAGGAGGAGAAAAAAGAGAAGGAAGACAAGAACATGAAGAAGAGGAAAAAAGAGAGGAAGAAGAAGAAGAAGAAGAAGAAGAAGAAGAAGAAGAAGAAGGAGAAGAAGAAGGAGAAGAAGGAAAAAGAAGAGGAAGAAGAAGAAAAAGAAGACTGAGGAAGAAGAAGAAGGAGAAGAAGGAGGAGGAGGAGGAGAAGAAGAAGAAGGAGAAGAAGGAGGAGGAGGAGGAGAAGAAGAAGAAGAAGAAAGGCTTGATATGCCATAATGACAGCTGCCCATCATAATGATTTACACAATTTTCCGTTAATACTGGTGATTGCGTTGAATGAACCACATCATGGGCACGATCTGTCAATCAAGACTGAAGGCCACAAAGTAGTACAATCACATGTTTAGGGACTCCACCCCATCATCCCTCCTCCTCCTTCTCCTCCTCCTTCTCCTCCTCCTCCTCCTCCTCCCATCCCTGATAATGATTCACTCCCAACCATCAACCTATCAAGACTGATTTCCTATATGATACCCTGAATGCCCATATGGCTCGGCCCAGCCAGAAGGAAACTATGTCTTACCGCTCCAAGCACCTTCTGCTATGGTGGCCCTGAAGTACGCTCGACAACAGGTCACGTGCGACGTGAATTTTGCATCCCAGGTCATGAATGAGAGTGAGAGAGGTAGGGGAGGATAGGAGCTGAAGAAAGCATAACAATCTCCTGGAAGGAGAAGGAATCTATCACTTCATCTCATTTACCGCTGTCTGCTCCTGAGTCCCTGGAGTACAGCTAGCCACCTTGAGCTTCCACGTGTATTCAGCCAGGCAGATAAACCCGGTGCTATTTTCTGCACTTGTTTCTAACCAAGGCACTTGGTCAGTGGGGTATCGATGGGGTCACAAGGGCATGTGTCTTCTCTACCCAACACCCATGCAAGCAAATTTGCCACAGCAATCGATCGTTTGATTACAGACTGTTGCAATGCTGGTAGCCTAATTGCTGGTGTGCCCCCTCCCAAAGGAAATTCTGGATCTTCCACTGTGGGGAGAGGGTGGAAACAGACAGCACCTGTCCCCTCTCTGCAAACCGAATTATGCCAAACCCTAAATACATGTCAAATATTAAATTTTGTACAAAGTGTAATTTAGGAATTTAACGACCCCTTTTTCTGGCTCGTGCCCCCCCCCTTTGAGAGGTAATCCTGTGTATGCCATTTCCAACAATCTAGAACAAACATCTGCATGACTCCATTGCTTCTTAGTTGCCCTCAGAGGCTATCAAATAACTTCCTGTTGCCAACAGAATAAAGTTGAGACATTACCCTACACCTTACCATCCAATTACACCTTTGCCAGAGGGCTTCTCTCTCCCCCCCCCCTCCCTCCCCCCAGTACCAGTTGATCTAGGAAGAAATTCATATTATATACCACATGTCTAGATTCTAGACCTCTGATTGGTCAAATCTCTGGGCATTAAATTCACTACTGACTGCTGGGCAGTATAGTGAAAAATTTTGAGCGCCTAAAAAGCAGTGGAGCAACAGAGGCAGCAGCGTATGATGTTAACAATGGATACACAGAGTTAGACAGGTATACATGCATGTACACTACTCTTAGATTGGTTTCCATTTAAATGAATAAATTCTGACAGCATATTTTGTAGAAATATTTACTTTGGGGTGTCCACATTCAGGATTTGGTATATAAATCCAAATTTGACTGCTTATTTTACAGGTCACAGTTAAAATTATAGCTCTTCAGTGATCTCGAGACTACTATGCCCCTCCGCTTTGTCTCAGGGCACAGTGCAGTTTTGAGATCGCCTTTGGCTATAGTTTTAACCATGACCTGTAAAATGAGCAGTCAATGTTTGTATACTAGAATTTAATACTTCCAGATTATATTCAAAATCATACTACTTCAAGGGGGGTAATTTCTCCCCCATTTTCATCTAACCCCCCGAATACCAAGTTTAGATGCATTTGGTACTAAAACTTTTGGGTAGTATAGTTTACCAATTTTACATTTTTGCTTGCCAGAAGATAACTTATGGATATGTACTATAACCATGAATTCAATTAAAATTTTGTGGAAATTTGCTGATTTTGAGACTGCAAAAACATTTTGAGACCTAATACCTAATAAGTAAGAAATTGACTAATTTGGAGATTGGTAAGAATAATTTCAATAACTTTTGTAAAAAACAATTTTTGGAAATCAACCTCCTTATCCAGGAAGGTTTACGCATTTAATGTTTGACCGTCTAAGAATCTATAATTATTTGAAAAGCATGCATTCATGAAATGGTCTCCTGCAAGGCTTGGTTATGTTTTATATTTTCCCCAAATACCAGATATATTCAATATCTACTTTCTTTAAAAGGCAGCGACTTTCCTCAAATATTTGGCTCTCAAAAGGTATACATTAACTGACTAAATGAATAGTGAATACTTATCAAAACAGAAAGCCTTTATAAAAATTTTCAATCTTCAAGGACAAAATTATCACACTCACGACAAGATTTGATCTTTCTCCCCAAGAGAAATTAAGACACAAACTTTCTTCCTGCAGGATGAAACAAAGCCTTGGAGATTTGCAACAGTAATGAGTGATCTTAGCAACATGAATCAGTCACATCAAAATGCAATACACAAATACACGCTGTAAAGGTCATTGGGGTTTATTTAAGATGTTCATAACGAGATTACAACTGAAATAGAAAGTCGGAGGTCTTGGTGGGAAACCTTGCAGCCCTCGGGTATCAAACAAGCATCCAAATTTAGATGCAAAAGGAGAAGTCATTATTAGATGATAATTAGATGACAAACTTGATGCTTTCTACATGAGGAAGACTTGGGCAACTTACATGTACATGTACAACCCCCCCCCCTTCTTTCTTGGGAAATGAGAATAAGTGCAATAAATATGAGAGAGAGAGAGGGTTAGAGAGAGAGAGAGAGAGAGAGAGAGAGAGAGAGGGGGGAAAGAGAGAGGATGAGAGGGGAAAGGGAGGAAGAAGGAAGGTCGAGGAAGGTGCAAAAGAGAGGAATAGGCAGTGGAAGAGGGAGGTAGTGGAAAAGAGAGGGTAAGAATGAAATGGAGAGAAAGAAAGACAGAGGAAGAACAAGAAAGATGAAAGGAAGAGAAGAGGATGGATGCAAAGAGAATTAAAGACATTATTAAAGACACAATACACACCTGGGGAACATTTCATGTAGTGTCTTGTCGGTGATTTTTACTGACAAATTTGCTCTCAGCCAATCAGATGCAAGGATTTCAGTAGCTTATAACAGTTGCCAGTAAAAATCACCGACAAGACACTTCGTGAAACGCTACCCTGGGATAGATAAAAAATAACAGAAAAAAGGAGTATAAAGAAGAAGGAATTTCCCACAGAGAATGTTGAAATAGTACATAAGATGCTACTTAAAAAGTGAGAGTGAGAGGCTACTTATGTGGAGGTGTTGGGGTAAAGTTGGTAAAACCTTGCACTCTTAAAAAAGGTTAAGAGTTTGATTCCCACTGATGGCTGGCACCTACAGAAAGACATTTCATCCGCCTTTGCTGCACTCAACCCAGGTGTATAAATGGGTACCTGGCACTGCTGGGGTAATAATAATGCATTGTAAGCACCGTGAGCACCCTTTGGGCTATAAATATCTTCATTATTATTATCATTATTATCAAAGGTCCTTAAAAACTCAGTAAGAGTGGCCGTATGCTCTTACATAGCTATTGTTAGAATACAGGGATATATAAGAAAATAGAGATGTCACCCTGGGGGGGGGGGGTGAGGGAGGGGGCCACTGCCATTACAAGGTGGACACCATGCTCGTACACAAAACGCGTAAAAAGGGTTGTTTTACACGGACGCCGATGTACGCGTGTACAGTGAAAAGGGTATCAAAACTGCCAAAATCAGGAAAAACAGGGTATACTTTTACAACAGCTTGATTTGAAAGTACTTGTTTAGGGTGGGGAAAACAAGACAAAATACTTGTTTAGGCCTAGGGTATTCTGAGATTGAAGGACAATTACTTGTTTAGGGTCCATTTTGAAAGTCCATGTACGAACATTGTGTCCACCTTCCCCGGGGGGGGGGGGGAGTTGTCATCTGCCGGGGAATGACGTATGGTTTAGATTTAGACCACTGTTTATGCAGATTGGAATAAGTGCTCTTCATTTAGTGCATACACTAAGAAAGGTCCAATAATAAACATGAATGTTTGGCAAAGGGTGCTCAATTCATGCTAGTTGCTATGGTTTAGACTACGGTTTCTTTAAATCTTGATTTAAATAACCTGTGAGTAAATTCAAATAAACAGTGGTCTAGACCACAGCAACTAGCATCACTTTAGCACCCTATGCCCAACACACATGTTTATTATTGGATAAAGAACAAAAATCGGCATAAAACTGTGGTCTAAATCTAAATCACCTTTGTGAATTCTGGCCATATCCACCTACCATTGCTGTGAGTTCTTGTATCCTCTTCTTGGCTTCATCATTGGTCAATGAACTATTCAACATAGCAATCTCTGAGAAGGAGAGAAACAAACAAGAATCGATGATAACATAGAAAACAGCCAATAATTTTATAGTTAATAAGCAAGCTTAGAATCCATATGAGGCATGCTATTTCCAGCTTAGTTTTCCCTTTTTAATACAGTCAACTCTGCCTAAGTCGAATTTCTTGGCACTGAAGAAAATGCTTCGACTTAGAGAAAATTCGACTTATGAGGGGTCAAAAACAATAGAAAGTAAAGGAATGGGACCCAGTACAGACCTTCGACTTAGGCGATTATTCAACTTATGCGACTTTGACTTATGCAGAGTTGACTGTAATTTCTATTTTCAAATTATGATTATCTTCCCATGAACTCATGATTTTGAGGAGTGTGGAGTATACAAAAGTAGACTAAATACCTACTTGTATTCTTCTTGTCTACATGTACATCTGTGAATGAGGTTTATTCTATACATGCTTTAAAATTGCAGACTAAAAGCAAAATCACTGAAAATGAAATTTCTTAACTTTCTTAACCTATAGCGAGCCAGAATAGAATAATTTTCACAGTATTCTTTGCTATTTTCACACAGCATGAATTTATAATTTACATTCACAGTAATCTGTATGAACATGAAATGTTGTGTGAAAGTTTTGGTAGGCCCAAAAACTCTTCTTCAGATTTCTTTGCTTTTAACTGGTCAGGAGCAAGAAGCTACCAAAACGAATGATGCTGTAATGCTGGGTTGTTTTTTTTTCTCCTAAGGTTGAAACTAAACAAATGAGGGGGAAAAAAAAGAAAAGAAAAAAAAGGTTTGATCTTGGATCAGTGACGTAAAACTCCAACAGCAGTGACGTGCATCACCCAGTACATGCACACGTGTAAAACCAAAAAGACCTCTGTTTACATGTCAGGCATAATGAAGCACTGTGATTGTTGTGAAGGAAGCAGTCGGGGTGCAGGGGTCCTAGCATAGGGCAGAGTGTAGCCATTATTGCGTTCCCCTCAGATATTCACAATGAATCTGAATTACACTGGGAATCATGAATGAACTGAATTACACTGGGAATCATGAATGAAATTGTCTCACACATGTATCTTTTTATACAAAGTGTACAATGTGAGGCTATTTAATGAGTTTCATGCTAATTTTCTTTTTGCTACCAAAAGTGTGCACGAGCTTTATAGTTATAAACCCTTCACAGTAGAGGTCGTCAGGGTATTTTGATGGGGGGGGGGGGGGGGGGCAAGATGACCCACAGGTGAGTTTATTTACGTTTTAAATGAAAATATAGGGGTATGATATAGTTACATGACCCACCCATCTCTTTTCCCATACTGTTTTTTCTTCTTTCTCCTCTTTTCCTCCTTTTTTTCCTCTTTTTTTCCCCTTTTTTGGTCACTTGAAAAATCATAGGGGGCAGTCACCCCCCTGCCCCCCCCCTGCAGTGCTGCCCCTGCTTCACAGTACCCTAATTGAGCCTCATAGTATCTCTCCTGACCTTTGCAGTTTCCTATTTAATCCCTGTCTATAATTAATACCCCCTCTCTGTTAAAGTCATAATCATATTAATAGACATTCGAAGTGCAGATCATCATGGTTTCAATCACAACACCACTGACCAGTCATAATCATAAAACTAAGCTGGTAAAGCTTCAGCGTATTGTTGATGACAGCTGATGAAGAGATAAGCCCTTTTGAAAAAGAATTACAGAATTTTTCTCTCACAGATGTTTGCTGATACATGTAAAATGCATATGGCACTCCTGGGCCTTGTTTCATAAAAATTATTATCAATAACAACTGGTCAAATTTCTATGACAAATTTGCTCTCAGCCAATCAGATGCAAGGATTTCAATAGCTTATAAAATTTATTGCAACTTGTTATTGATAACAAGTTTTATGAAATGGGGGCCTGGATAGAATTTCTGCCTCAGTATGAATATTCCAAAGTTGATTTAAGTTGAAACATTTAAAAATTTAGCATACAGGTACAACTGTCTTTGGTTTGATTTGGGTTTGAAATGAACTAGAATCAGAGTTACATCTTTAATTGTTTCATGTCATCTGAATTCATTTTGATTTCATCATTTTTAGTAATTTATCAATTCATCATTATTCAATTCCTTAAAGTGATGAACCTTCATAGAACATTACAAGAAGTGTGATAGGCCTCTTCTCTTGGCTTCACCTGATGACAGTCATCTGCCAAAAGTTAGGTGATGTATCACATCCCTAAATACTGAGCTAATGCTTTCTGGCTCTTGGCAAATGGGCAATTCCACGGTAACAGAATTTCAATTTGTAATTCTGTTACTCCCATTTTTAGAGTTTGTGTGCCTATTCTATACATTGCCTTCCTTCTTACCATTTAATACTCTGAAAAAATGCCCATCCTTTCACCTGAACTCTTTCATTCCAACAATTTTCTTCTTGCATTCATGATATTGTGGTATACATACCTTAGTAACGGAATATTACCAAAAAATGGTCTCATTTTCAAATAACAAAAATGTCTTGTGAAATCAAACATGCAATATACCAGTACTGACTAAGATGGTAGAATTACTTTTTGTTTTAGCTTCTTTAATTCCAGGATTTGGCTATTCAGGATTAACAAAGTAATTGTTTTTACTATAAATCTAGTTAGCTGATTGTGCTACTCATGTGGAATTGCCCAAATGTGATTATAAATCATTATTACCAGAGTTTCCTGCTAAAATCCTCTGAATAACAAATCAAATGTATATTTACCTTTCTCTGTTGACTTGCATTTTGTCCTGGAGGTCTCTAAACTTGCTGTCAATTCATTAATCTTGGCATCCATCACTTTCAGTTCTTTTTCATCTACACTTGGAAACTGACTCTAAACAAAGGGGGAGAAAAATACACTAAATGAAATAATCTAACACATCTAAAAATACCGGGGGGGGGGGGGTGTTTCATAAAGCTATTCGTAAAGTTATGCATGACTCTACGAACAACTTGAATATGAAGTGCCAAATGGGATACCTAAAGTATTTCCTGACGTTTTAACAAAGTGTGACTGCATTTCCCATAATTCCAGTTATAGTATAGCAACACTCATGAAGAAAACCAATCAGGATGCAAATTTCAACTGTTAACTTATCAACCAATCACTATCAGGTATCATAGCAGATTTTCTGTTTGAAATTCTCGAACTTTCCAAACATGCACAAGAGAGACCACATTTTACAGCGAACCATGCAACTTTTCAAATATTTCAAATGTTAACCAATAAAAATCCACATTGCTTTCCAAATTCAGCAGAAGAACAATGATCAAAAGATATAAAGGGGTATTGTTATCTTCATAAATTTGGATAGAAGTGCAATTTTCATATGGCACTTGCATACCTGATCTGCCACATAGACCTTCTGCTTTCCATACACTTTCTCTGTAATTTTGCCATCTTTAGCTAGGTCTTCCAGGCATCTCACAATGAGCTGGATAGAGAATCAGTGAAAGAGAGAAGATGATTAGTGAATTAGTTTATGACATGATAATAATAACAATAATAATATGATAATAATCTTGTTTACCAAGGGAAGCCTCATCAGCTTCAGTGGTGTTCTTCCTGAGGGCTCTGCAAATGATTATTACCCCAGCTATTTGCTAGGTCCCCATTTACACCTGGGTTGAGTGGGACAATAGTAGGTAAAACATCTTGCCCAAGGATCTAAGCACCCAGCGAGGATTGAACCCAGGACCTCTCGTATAAGAGTCAAGAGCCTTCACCAATAGACGACAGTGCTCCCACTTTTATAAAGATATAGTGAGAGAGACAGGGAGGATGAACAAGGCAAAGTAAAAAGGTGAACATACTAAAAAGAGAAATATTTTTGGATAAAACAGAAGGGAGAGTGAATAGTTTAGATGTGGAGATGTAAGGGCATCAACATTTACTTGTTCTATCAAATCATACTTTTTCAAATACACAATGGTGCTAACTTCTACACCATTTGCCGAAGTCATAATTGAGAGGCTTTTTTCAGAGACACTATGTCCATCAAAGTATAAAAAAAATTGCTGTTACATTTTTTTATGAAAATGCAAACATCATGACCATGTTTATAAACAACAATCCTGGGACAGAGACCTCCTCCCTTTTTCACAGGAAAAGACCACAGACCAAGCTCAGTGATGAGGTAATGCCTAGTTCAGAAAATTACTTTAATTCAATTCATTTATGACTTTTATTTCATACTTGACTATATTTTTAATTCATATTATAAATGTCTGCTAAATCATACATCAGCATATGTCATAACTGCACTTTTTTTAAAAAAAACCCCACAATATTCCCTCATTATTAACCCATTCGTGACAAGAATTATTTAAAGCCTAATTTGATCAGCTTTTATTCTTCAAATTGGCAACACCAACATTTTTATTTCATTGCTACATTTTTCTTATAAAATGTCATGTATCTGAAATGAATATAAATGACAGAAATTACAATGAGAAGTCAAAAAGTTGCCAATTTGCAGGGGAAAACAGTGATTTTAAACTTTCTATCACATTGCCAATTTAAAAATTGTAATGCTTATTTTCCTTTAAAAAATTTTCAGCATCAAACAACGAATATTGACGCAACCAAAATGGGCACAGTTTGTATAGAATTTTTTGCTCTTTCTGCTCATGTATTTGGTATAATTTTTAGGGTTTTGCATCAAAAGATATTAGGCCAAACCACAAAATGTGGACCTCTGTCACGAATAGAATCCTCCCATATTCTCAGGAAGTGACCACAAACCAACACCTTTCCTTGATGACAGTCTCCCATGAGACATGTATGACCAGCCAATGCTTTGTTCAGAAAAATTTACTATTTCAGTTTATTATCAGATCTGCAAAAATGCGTAAACCAAAACTACAAGTATGTTTACAAAACAATCCTATTATCCCTTGGAATTTAGACAGGACTCCTCCCATACTGACCACAGACCAACACCTTTCCTGCATGACAGTCTCCCATGTGACTTAGCTCAATGGCCAGGCAATGCCTTGTTCAGGAAATTAACCAATTAAAATTAGTAACAAGGGCCTATACATCTGGATAATCTCATGAGAGAGCCAGAGGGGTCAGTTAACACTGCTTTCAGACTTGAACCTCTCACACTACTTTATTATGTGTTCATTCGCTCACTACATCTACCGGTAATACAGGCTACACCAACCTATCCTCAGGGTTGACTTAAGAACAGTTTCCATGGACAACATACAGTTTACAAGGCTGAAATTCACTAACATTCTCTGTGATATACTACAAAATTATGAATCTATCAAGTGCATCTTTGATGCTAATTGTCGAATTCGTTCAATACCAAGGTTCAAACCTTAAACCTGAAGTTAAAAGCAGAGGGAATAGTTACATAGGCAGGGCAACAGCACCACAATGTCAGTGACATCAAAGGACTTGCAGAAGTTATTTTGAGATGATATCAGTCTCCTCTAGCATCATTCATCCTATTCCTGCAAACTTGCTATAAAGACATTATAACCAACATGACACTAATATTTTATTCTTGCATTTATACTTTAAAGATCTTTTCAGAATCACTTCAAACTTAAATTACCAATAAATATAGATCTAAAGTCCAATTTTATGTCACTGCCTATAGTATAATGTCTTCTTTTGTTTTCGTGTTTTTTCATTTTTTCATTTTTTCAATTACCTATCATATAGCCAAAATGTCTCGTATCTAAGTGCATGAATTCATGTAGTCCATGAGGGCGTAAGAGGTTAGGAGAGAGTATTCCCTAGAGAACCACACAGTATTTGTAAAAGTTCTAATGTCAGGTTGAGGTGAAGGGCATCTTGCATCCTTTGTGGGCTTATGGCTTGGACTTGTGGCTGACAATGTTTGGATTGGATATGGCAACAGTCCAAACATTAAAACAGGACAGAGGATGTCTGATCCAAGAATTCTGGAGGACTAAAATACCATCGATCTGAAAATACACAACATCATGAATTTGGTGAAGACCATGTTACTGAAAGTGTTCAAATAAAAATATTTAAGAGAGACTGAGGGACAGACAGAACAACATAAGAGAAGGGAAAAGACTGCGACAGAGACAGACAGACAGACAGACAAAACGAGCGACAGGTAGAGAAAGCGGTTGAAGAAAGAATAAACAGCGTGAAAGCACACAAACTAGGAGAGAATTAGATAGTCAGCCAATAAAAACAACAGAAAGATTATGGAAACATATACAGACAAGCAAACAAACAACAGGACAGACAGAAGGGGTCATCAATGTGCCTATTCATGAAATACAACAGTGCAGTAGAGTAAAAAAAAAAAAAAAAAACAGTACAAAATACAATTCAATCATTTGTTAGAAGTCCACTGCACTCTCATAGTGGTGAATAGCAATTTAACAAACTTCCTCTGCAAAAATACCTTGTCATGATCAATTTCAAAGTGAAAACAAATGGCATTCATTCTCTGTGATTCTCCTACACAAACACAGCAGACTTCAGCTGTAAGCCATTATGAATCAGCACCTAAATACGGCCACCGACCTGATGTAAAAGCGTCAGCCACAAAAGCGTTGAGAGTATTTTTGTCCAACCGATGGCGACGGTCGTAGCGGATGATCTGAGAAAGTTCTGAATGGGAGAAATTCTGCCATGTCAGGTATACCAGTAGATGGCTTATGCCATCCTTTAGTTCTACTGATTTCATTAGAGTAAGCTAAGTTTAACCAGGTTTCACTTGGAGATCATGCAGTGTTCTCAGATAAAGGATTCAAATCCCTTTTTTTTTTTGTTTACATTTACATGTACATAAATTTACATCAATACAAGTATCTCTGTCCTTTAATTCCAACTACAGTGAAACCTGTATATAAGACCACCTAAGGAACACAAGAAAAGCAGTCTTCATAGACAGATTCCTTTAATACAGGTTTCTATGGGAATCAATGAAAACAAAACTTGTGGTCTTTACAGACAGGTGGTCTTTCTATACAGGTGGTTGCTAAAACAGGTTTGACTGTATCTTCCAAGACATACGTGTAATATGCCTAATCAAGATGCTCCTGAGACATACTCAAATAACCACATGATGTCACTGTCATTTACAAAGTACTTTAATCTTTTATAAAACATGGTTATTCCCCCTTTTCATACTCCTTTGATGAGGATAGATAATATAAAGCAAAAATTTATTGGCAATGTATTACTTTCCTGTCAAAAACTCTTTATGATTTATGAATTATGACACTGTACAATATTCTCACAAAATGACAATTTTCAATAACCAAAAAGCCAGCAGAGTTTTATATTTCAAACCCAATACCATACTCTTATCTTCAGTTTAATAAAAATAACATTAGTGATTAATAGACACATAGACTAATCTTTCACAGTATCCAAAGTCCTATTTTGTTGGCAATATCAAATCTCATCAAAGTTTCTTAAAAGGGAAAGTCCACCCCAGAAGTTTCACTGTTTCAATAAAAGGAGATGAATTTGAACAGCATTTTAAAAAAGAAATGAGCAAAATCTGAGCAAAGTATGTTATGTAAAAAGCAATACTTCTGAACATACATTGACTATGAGGGTTAGAAAATGTGTAACTTCCAAGAAAATTGAGAAAATGAGAAATTTCATGTACATATGATGTCATCAGTATTGCCAATTTGCAGAGCCAAGAGTATTTACTAGAAAATGTAAATGAGTGTGATTTTCTTATTCTTTGACTGATTTTGCTCATTTCTTTTTTTAAATGCTGTTCAAATTTAACTCCTTTTACTGAAATAGTGAAACCTTTGGGGTGGACTTTGCCTTTAAACATGAATATGAAGAATAATTGCATTCATCACGCACATAGGGGATCTACAAACCACAGGCGCTGCATTAAGCTTTGATTCCTCCTACTATAAGTTCATCAAAGGGACATTCATGTACAGAATGAGCTTGTCATGCACATAAGGTTAAAAACATCACAGGGCCTTCTGGGTTTTACCACTAAATCACGGGTACATGTACGTCACAAAGCGCTGATGAGTTCATTAGCTTGTTCAGACTTCATTTTATGCTAATACTGGTATACAGCATTTGTATATTAAAGGTAGGAGATCCCATTTGCAGGTCTAAAATATTGAGATGTGTGAATATGTGTTCAATTATAAGAGAATGATTATTAAAAACTTCTGTGAAAGAAAAATGGATTGTACATGGCTAATTAACTGAATAATTAATATTTTTGATAACTCTGTACTTATTTCGGACCGAAAATTTTAGTGGATTTTTTTCGAGATAGCGCACAACGAAAGGATTCACGTTACATACAGTACAGCGCTGCTATTATGTGGTATGTGTGGTGGCCGTGAGCTGCGTGCGGCTGAGCTAGCTAGCTAGCTGGCTTCACTTCTGCCGGTGAGCTGATCCGACTTGCTTATTCAAGGATGGTAGCCCGATTTTCATTTTTGTATGACCGTAAGATTAAATAAACAGTATCAGAAAGGCATATCCTAAACTCCTGCCAAGTTGTATGGATTTTTGAAGATTTTGCAAAAGGGATCTCCTACCTTTAAAGCAAACATTGTATTAAGAATCATTCTAAAAAGAAAGGAGGGTATAAATAAATTTGTAAAAAATATAGGGAATAAAGTCAGCTGATAAAATATGTTTTGTATCTGGTTATGTCATGAGAACAGTGCTTGAGAATAAAAATTACATCTACATGTACATGTAACTGGTCATATCAGTGGGCAAACATATCCCACATGTCCCATTTATACCACTTTTGTGCAATATGACACCGAGACTACAAGAGGATGCTGATTCCTTAGGAGTTTTGTTCAAAAGATTGAAACTACGTGCAATACATTTGCTTCGCTATGTGACACTTTGTGATACAACCTCCAAACTACAATTGAAAAAATTTATCACTTCTAAAACAGCTTTACCCTTTTCTAATGATGAAATTAAGTAGTCTGAATGAGGAATACATAAAGTTTATTTCGGAGACATTCAAGGGCAAAATGTATTTCTCATACACATCATGACCTGATGTCCTCACAGCTAGTATACAAAAGTAAACAATGAAGAAGCGGCTGCAAGTTCATCCAGTTTCTAAATTACATTTGACAAAACTTTAGAGTATTAAACTTCAATTCTTTTTTGCGAAAGGCAGATTGATCTAGTCTGTGTGACTGAAAAAAAAAAATGGCATAGTGCATCATACCTATGGAAAGGATGTCTGATCAGAGGGAAAAGGAAAATATGTTGTCTGATCATGGGGAAAACAAAAATATATACCGGTACTTGTTTTAAAGGATTGGACAAAATGGAAAATGCAAGGGAAAATGTTCTTAATTTGTCAGACCATCCAAACTACATTCTGCCACCTAAAGTTGGGAAATACTGTAAAAAGTAAAAAGGAGAAAGAGAGAAAATGTTGAAAAAGAAGGACTTAAAAACAGGAGATTGTTTCACGAAACTGTCATAAACAAGATCAGCAACATCTCTGACTCTTACTGTTGCTCAACTTGTTTGCTAGGTGTTTCAAAGAGCCGTTTATGCCAAGATGATGTTTGTATCATTTCTATCAATTCATGTTGAAATTTTCTACAACTTTGGAGGTTCGGCTTTGAGTCAATTTGAGTGAAAAAAATGTGTTTTGAAAGTTCACACAAAATCTATGGATAGTGATGAAGAACAATTTAAGGCAATGTTTTGTAGGGCTTGGATAAACAGGAAGAGAATGACACATGAAAACAAGTACAAAGAAAGGAAGTATGGTGGCCCTGAACTTGAAGTACGCTTGATGACAGGTCATGTGCGCCATGAAATTCGTGATTTAGGTTGCGAAATTTGTGACCACTGGATGCCAACTTTGCGGCCTAGTTGAGAAATTCGCGACCACTGGACACAAACTTTGGGGCCAAGTCGCAAAATTCGCGTCCAAAGTCGTGAACTTTGTGGCCAAGTCGCAAAGTTCACATCCAAAGTCACAAATTTTGTGACTTGGCCGCAAAGTTCGCATTCTGTGGTCGCGAAATTCACGCCGCACATGACCTGTCGTGGAGCGTACTTCAGGACCACCATAAGGAAGAGAGTAAGAGAGAACACACACAACGCACATCCACACACACCAACCTCCTAATGAATGCAAACCCTCACCCATTACGTGTAGCAACCGACGAGGAGTGTATAGGGGTGTGTATGTGTGTGCGAAAGAGAGGGAAAGACAGAAAGAGAAAGAAAGACAGAAAAAAAAAAAAAACAGAAGGACATCCAAACAGACAATTAGTCAGACAGAAATGACTTCAGGGCAAAACCCTCTGTTCTAATTTGACCACTGAAATTTAAATCTCACCTGTTCCCACCTACAATTACTATCCTTGACCTTTACGCTAGTTCTTTCCTCCTCAGCTTGTATTAGAGCCACCCTACACTGACAGGGTGTGGTCTGAACTTGACTGTTACTGCCGTTGTTCCTTTGGGTCAGCATAAATTAAGGCCTGTTCATAGACCACACCCAACCAGTTATGATAATAATAACAATATTTCTTTCCCATATTAATTAAATTCATTTCAAAGCAGTTTAAAAACGTGTAGGAAAGATTCATCATAATACGATCTTTCAGAAGGAAAAACAATATGATTCTTTTGAGTATATCTTTAATTTCCAAGCATGTTTTTATGACACTTACTAGAAAACAATCGAATCTCCTGCAACATGCCACAAATTTCATTTTTAAGGGAATAAGACTTAAAAAACGTTTTGCTTCCATATTCCTTTAAAAATAGTTGTCAAAATGAAAATACTTCCACTGTCAATAGTATGCTATGAAACAAACATTAAAAAAAAACTCATATAAACTTTGAAGTTAAAGAATCCTTCTGAAAAGCTAACTCTTATGTGCACAAGCTCTCTCTTTCTCTGCCAAACCACTGGCAAAAGTATTAACTCTATCAACAATGAAACAATGAGAGAGGATATACCCATAATAAAATCAGAGGGCTGGTTGGGAAGGAAACAAACTGTGTGGATCCAATAACAATTTGTTAGCACAAAAACAGTATGATCCTTAAATGTCATCAAATTTGCAGAACTGGAGGCCATGAACATGTCACTCTTTTTTTTCTATTTCCTGAATCTTATTTCTCTGAGAGGAAGTAGAGAATAGCTTTGATGACAGAGAGAATGTCAAATAACTGACAGGGATTTGAGGGTAAATGTGTCCAGCTTGATTGATGGAATTTGAATTTGAACTGTGACACAGAACCTGAGGTACAAACCATGTTTCTTTTTAGAATGATGCTGTGATCTTCCAATTGTTAGAGAGAAATACATGTAGACAAACAGTAAGATGGTAAAAGGTCACAATTTACTCCAATTTTTTTTTCTAAACTTTCAAAACGTCTGGAAATCCTTCAGTTTTATAATGGAATAAAAAAGAAATAAAATTACAACAACAAAAAAGAGTTAACACTTTAAGGAGATGAGGACTGAATGAAAATGGATATTTCCAGAAATGGTGAGAAACTTGTTGGCCAGGTACAGCTTGGTCACTTTTTTTTGTTCATCAAACAAATCCTATAATTTATTTTGAGCTACATGTAAGTTAACCTAGGTACTTCAAAAAGTAAATAACCATCTTCGTAATAAAAAATAATAATAACAGCAACACATAGTGCCAGTATCTGCCAGGCCCTGATGCTTATGGCCTCATGTTCTACAGGGAATGAACAGGCCCTTCCACCTCAACCCCTCTTCCCCCTCCCCCCCCAAAAAAAAAAGATGGCACAAATCTCTTGGCACTTGGCAGCCTTTCATATTGTAAATACACTGTGAATTCTTTAAATATATAAAGATACACTAAAGAGACTAATTATAAACTGGAAGAACAAAACCAAGACAATGTCCACTGAGCCACAGAGGGGAAGCACCTTAAAGGTAGCCCGTCCCTATTGCAAAATCTACGAAAATCCATACAACTTGGCATGAGTTTAGGCTATGCCCTTCTGATACTGTTCATTTGATCTTACGGTCACACGTTGCTTAAGTTATTAATGTAAAATGAAAATCTGGCTACCAACCTTGAATACGCAAATCGGATCAGCTCACTGGCAGTAGCGCAGCCAGCTGTATATACATTGTAGCTAGCTAGCTCAGCCGCATGCAGCTCACGGCCACGACACGTACCATACATAATAGCGGCGCTGTAACATGAATCCTTTTGTTGTGTGCTATCTCGAATCTTCAGGTCTTTTTCGTGGTACGAAAAAAGAAAGCTCTGATGAATTATCAAAGATTATTTCCTTAAAACCGAATTTCACGCTTTGTCAATTTCAGGGATAGGTATATAGCCTTTCTCTCTCAAATGATGACAGAGTCAGGGAACTTTCAGAATTGGGTCTGTAAAAGGGACGGGCTACCTTTAATCTACCTTCCCCAATTTTTTTTTTCTACAGAAATAGAGAAGGAAACAGGGCATCCACATGGAGGTCAAGCAGAAACATCCTACTGCTACCATCTATCATTAGACCAATTACAGGGTTAATTTCCAAACAATGCCAAACATACTCCATCCTGACAACTCACAATTATGCACTTAAAGACGTAAGATGAGGGCACCAAGGACCTGTAGTAAAGGTACACCACTATCTACAAATTATATCTTAATACATATTAAAGATAGTGTTGTGGAAAAGAAAGGAGGTACTGCTTCATGGAGGTTCAAGTCATCATACTGTCACCATCCTAATATTATGTCATTACAGATCAATTACTTGGTTAACATCCAGACAATTGAATCAGTTCTTTCTAGACAATGTATTTAACAAAGCTGGACAAAGGTATCAGTGACTTTAATTTTAAGGTACTCCTCCATGCCTCCTAATCCCTGCCCCCTCCCCCCCCCCCCCCACAAAAGGGAAAAGGAAGAGAAAAGAAAAAAGAAAATAAAATTTAGAAGAAAAAGAAGGAAACAATGGAAAACAGCAAAAGGGCTAAGAAATGAAAAGATAGGCCTAGGTAAAGTGTAATAGAGAACTAGGGGAAACTTAAACACTTATTGGACCTTCAAAGAAATTAGAAAACTTCAATCAAAGAAAAGTCTTTTACTGCATCTTCAAACATTAACCCGTTGCCTACGGGAAATGGACGGTCCCTGTATTAAGTCTACGGCAGTTTGAGAATTCAGTGGTCAACAGGTTAAGAATGTGAAGTTCACATTCACAATATTCCAAGGTGACATTTTTGTGAACCCCCCCCCCTCCACCTCACTACTAACACTTACAGCCTCACCAATCATGTCTGTTTTTCTTTCAAAATGATTCACTCTCAAGAACAAAACTGCGAGAGCAAGAACAACTGTCTTTATCTTGCATGATATCTGAAGAGCCTATCACCATGGCAATGACTAAGCAAAAGACTTGTGATTAATATTCACTGTTTTGGTGATCCAGGGGTTTTTCAACCTGTTTGCCTTCAGACAGGAGTGGGAACAACTGCTCCTTCCACCCAGAGACAAAGTACAGTCATTTTCGTTCAAGAGGTATTTATAGGTCATGAGAATTGGGTGTTTTCCTTTATTATTTAAAAGGTGATTTAGCATTAGACAGAGCAAGCTCATACTTGAGAATTTAAGCTGATCAGTGCTCATAAGATGGTATACAATATAGTTATTCTCATTACTATAACTATTATTAGCATTACTTTGGCGTCACCTACGCCTAGGTGAAGGGGGAGGGGTGAGCAAATGTAATCACTGTGACCCTCAAGTCTCCCATTGGTAAAACAGATTGGGATGTGCAGGTTATGGTGGCCCTGAAGTATGCTCGACAACAGGTCATTTGCGACGTGAATTTTGCGGCCAACTTTGCGTCCAAGTTGCGAAATTTGTGACCCAGGATGTGAAATTCATAACCCATGTCGCGAAATTCATGACGGGGATGTGAAATTCATGACCCGGGACGCAAAATTTGCGACTGGGACGCAAAGTTCGCATCACAGGTCGCGAATTTCATGACTGGGATGTAAAGTTGGCCACGAAATTCATGTCGCACATGACCTGTTGTCGAGCGTACTTCAGGGCCACCATAGCAGGTGCACCATTACAACAGAGTTTCCCCCTAGCCATTGTTGGAAAAGTGCAGTATATGTGCAATGGTGGTGACTTTCCTCTACATAAAGCCTCCATTTGACGTCCTATGCAAGGGACGGAGTGTCTTCCGCTGCACTTCGTCTGTAAGACTGAGAATCAACACTCAACGCAGTCTGCAGTCATCTGCCTACAGTGGATTCGAACCCACAATGTATGGTTCCACAGGCAGATGGTTAACAGACAAAGCCAACTCGCCTCCATTATGGAATATGGTGCTTTGCTCACTCAACTACTCAAGGTGCTTGTTCATAAACCAAAGTAATCTAGAGTCTGAGAATTCGATTGATTAGTGCTCAAGAAATTAAATTTGTAGTTCATAAGAATCCATTGCTTCCTCACAAAAGGTGCCATGGTTTTTCATTAGCCTGATGAGAAAGCTCAAACTTGAGAATTTAGCCAGGGCAGTATCTCCAAAGAAATATCTCTTCAAATATGAATCTCATTCAACAATACGGTACCCACAATATTCTAGAGAAACATACACACAGCAGGAAAAAATATCAAGAGTTACATAAATGAATGTGAAGGAAGGCCATGGGTTAAAAACAAGTTAAGAAAAAAGTATGAGTGATTAATACCACCTGTATTCAAGATACATGAATAGAAAAAAAAAAAAAACACACACATTTTCCAAAGAGTTCATTGCTAGTACATCATTAATAATGCTAATTACTCCATTTGCTAAAATTAAAATTTTCAGAAATAAAACATGTAATCCTCATACATCAATTAATCCTCACAGATTATCTCATCCTCACACATAGAGGCCAGGAGCTACTTTAATCTCATGACCAGCAGTCACATGTCTTGAATGAGCATGAATGTGAGTGAATAGAAATAGATTGCTGCTACATGTACATGTAGGAGCACTCTGGGGACAATGCACTTTTAAGGTTCAAATACATATCAGTAAAGACGATCTTTGAAGGTGGAGGTTTGCATGGTGTTACCAATAATGTAGAGGAGGTTTACGGTTTACCATGTGGTATTAGTCCTGCAAGGACTATGGGTTGGAAAGAGTAGAGAAAGTTGAGAGAGAGAGGAGAAACAGAAAGGCAAGATAGAGTGAGAGAGAGAGAATAGAGAGTATCTTTCTTGAGATTGGGTGAAGTCCTAAAAAGGACAGTCACTGTGAACCAGTTGAGAAGGCAACGAGGAGAGAAGACTCTCATCAGATGAGAAGGTGATATGAGGAGAGAAGACTCGCCTTTTGGACAGCTTGACTGTCTGTCATCAGAGTGATAACAGACAGTTATATCATTGATAACAGACTGTTATATCATATCAGTGAAGTGGTATTTTTGTATAATGCATAAATGGGAAGTGGTTATGAGTGACAGTGTGATGATGCTACATGCATACTACCTGTGCCTAATAACACAAAGAAATTTGATGTGCAGTTAGGGGTGATGTTCGTTATTCTGAAGATTCGTTAATCCGAAACACGCAAATTGCGTATACCTACATTGTAGATGTTCGATGGTCCAAAAATGAAATGAGGTTTGTTAGTCCGAAAATAACTAACAAACTTACGAACCTTATTTCATTTTCGGACTAACAAACCTACGGAATATCGAACCTTATTTCATTTTTGAATTAACGAACCTTTTTTCATTTTCAGACTAACAAACCTTCAGAATAACCAACCTTATTTCATTTTTCGGACTAACGATTCTTCAGAATAACGATTCTTCAGAATAATGAACCTTCGGAATAACAAACTGTAGCCGCAGTTAGTACCTTAGAAAAAAACACTTTTTAAAAGCTGTTTTCCCTGTACACTTACATCATAAATGTGAACAAGCCTTTACTGCCTATCAAAAAGGATTGTTTCAAATCATGCCAACGTTAAGGGGGTTATCTCACTGGGCTTGAAATTAATTCCAAACTAGTTTGCGACTCCAGATTTTGCTAGTTGCAGAGACGTCTCCGTGACGTCTCCGCGACGTCTCCTGAAAATTATGGAGTCTCCGAGGAGTCGCTAGAAATTCAAACATGTTCGATTTTTTTTGGAGACTTTTTCCAGTCTCCGCGAGGTCTCCGAGATGTCTCGGGGACGTCTGCATCAGTTGCAGAGATTATTTGTTTCTGCGAGGTCGCGGAAACTTCGCTGCAACTAAAAGAGACGTCTCAGAGACTTCGCCGCGACAGAGGAGACGTCTCAGAGAGGTCGCCGCGACTGAGGAGACATCTCAGAGAGGTCGTCGTGACAAAGGAGATGTCTCCGCGAATTCCGAGCAAAGTGACTGACACCTGGCTTGGAGACGTCTCCGTTTAGTCTCCTAGAAGTTGCGCCTTGGTGAGATCGCAAGCCATTTTTTGTCACGGACTTGTACTATCATATCCCTCATTTTTGACATGGTAATATCAGTCACAGATTATTTTTACACTTGTAAGCATTCAAATCTGTAGTCATTTAATCAATGCCTACATTTTACTAGAAGCAGTGATTGAGATTTATGATAAAACAAAACAAGATAAGAGATAGAGCTCTAGATAATTCTAGTTTGATTTTGAACATCATTCATAATTTCCTTCAATTTACTTCAAATTTCCTGCAGTTTTGCATCAGAACATCATATGCTTAACTCTGTACTGCTTAATGAAATCTGTGTTTCTCAAAAGAGTAAGAAACAGAAGTTCAAGCCATATACTTTTATCTAAGTATGTTACCTATTTTTCACTTGTCTTGATTTTCTAAAATTTCATCCTAGGTTACACTGTACCCTAATGAAAAGGAACTTGCAGTCGAGATGCCATTTTCTACTCTATAATGAAAAGCCTATATATTACAAATCTGCTCTTCAAAACAAAATGACATCATCACAACCACCTGAAGATGATTTCATGCGTAATGGTAAATCATATCTGACAACGACTCCTGAAATCAAAAGGATTTTGTTCGATTCCGTGCTGCCAAAGGGTCCAGCAAGGAAGGAAGTCTACAAATGACTGGAAGTATCAGCTGTATTCCACATGATACTGTTTTGGGAGGTTCTTAACTTTCAGTTTTAGGTCAAAATCTGCAGTTTTTGTTGTTTTCAGGCCAATTTCAGTGAAGTGTGACCAAATGGCATCAGGATCTTTCACTGGGTCTCATCCAGTGAAAGACCCAGATTATTTTGCCAGGGAGTGGGTGGGGGGGGGGGGGAGTGAAGTTCATAACTGTGATAAGCTTTGTAAAATAAAATGTTGCTAGACTTCCAAGGCTCTCACAGCAGGGAGGGGAGGAGGTACAATTTAGCCTGGTCATTGTTAAGCATGACATACATGTATGAAGGAAAACAATTTTGAGAAAAAAATGGTTTCATTTCACCATATGTTTCTAAGAGTTCACATGTTCATTTTGCTTGTTTGTTTACATGTTATATAAGTGTATACAACACTGTTCAATATTATTATTTTTTTTATAGTTTGTAATTCTCTGTTGTCTGAATATTCATATGACAAATCATGGAATATATATATATATATATATATATATGTATCGATCTTTTGTAAAAATTGTTATGTTGAAGATCAACAAAGGAACCCTGTGGAAAGATAAATAGAAAAAAAAATAACCATGACATATCGTCTATTTGGAGCCAGAAGGGCATTAAGTCTATGTAAAATGATATGTGTTAACGCCCTTGTAGCTCTGAACAGAGTTATAGTTGTCATAGTTTGTTATAGTTTGTTATAGTTTGTTATAGTTTGTTATTCTCTGTTGTCTGAATATTTATACGACAAATTATGGGGAAAAAAAATGTATCGATCTTTTGTAAAAATTGTTATGTTGAAGATCTATGTGTTAACGCCCTTGTAGCTCTGAACAGACAATTAAAAGATAAGAGGGGAAAAAAGAAGGAACTAGACCGAGAGAGAAACCTAGAATCAACAGGGATGAGAACATCAAGAGCTAGGGTGGACTAAAACTGCAAGAATGTACCAGAATGGCAAAAGATAAGAGTTATGTAGAATGATGTTGCAATCAATCTCTGAACTGTGAGAAGATACCTGGATGAACAGTGGGAAAAAAGAGGAACAACATTCAAAATTCTGAACTTCATAAAGATTTGCAATATTCAATGGAGGGCGACACGCAGGGAAAAAATTATTTTTTTTCTGGGGCTACTTTTTGAGCTCACTCACTTGAATTTTCTACATTGTATTACAGTTTGCATTCGAGCCTCCTAGAATTTCAGGGGCTCTTTTTTAGTTTTCCAGGGCTCTTTCTGGCATTTTGGGGGCAAATTCGCCCCGAGCCCCCCTTTATTTTTTCCCCTGGTGACACATCCCCTAATGCCCCTTATCTTTAAATCTGCATTTTAATAACGATGAGTAACTCTGGCTCCTTTACAAAAAAAAAAATAAATGGTCACCAGTAGCATCTGTCAGACTGTCATTGTCAGAAAGGGGGTTAATGATGACAGTTTGTCTCAAATGATGACACATTTCAGAACTGTTCCTATTTTTGTTGGTCAATCAATTTAAGCTTTGAGGTATATTAAGGCCAAGGGAAGGCCTTTACACTTTGAAACGGGTCCAAAATAATCTTGAATTAGCCAGTTAATTTTTGGATTCATCTATGAGAAAATATATTTTTTAAAATTTATAAAATCCCCTTTTAAAAAGTGTAGAAACTGCAGACATTTTGTGTCGATTTTAATAGTGATGTCATTTCCAAGATTTTCTGTGTCACCCTCATTTTTGCTTGAAAGGGAGTGTAGTGCTCATAATTTTTATTTTGTTTGATTGCTCATGATTTATATTTTGTTTGATATACTGAGGAGTCTTATGAAGGATGCCTGATACAACATACATGTATTTCAGGATTTTGAATGTACATACAAAAATGGCTTTCTTATGAACTACTGGAAGTACAAAAAAGCAGGAGCTTTAAGAAGCTCAGGACTCATAATCATAATCAGAACTACGAAAGGAAGCTTTCTATTTATCATGAAAGTAAAAACATCCATCCAAAGTCTGCAGGCATTTAAAAGGATCAACATACCTTCAGTATGTCATGAAACAGAGACACAACAATCCTACAAACTCATTTTCACATTTACTCCTGAGTCTTGACCATTTACGCCAATTCACTCCCTGAAATTCTCTTAACATCCTGCCACATAACATAACAAGTCGAAAAGAAGCCTAAAAGGAAGGAATGTCCTGAAAATACAGCTGTACAACAGAACATTCAAGGGTAGACAAAAAACGCAACTCATACTCACAACACACAAAGCAAAAGATTTCAAAGGTCAACATCATCAAAGAGGTGTCTTTTCATCTTAATAATAAAAAAGTGGGAACTTACATACAGACACAAAAGTTTTGTATAAAAAAATCCCTTTTTTTCTGCATATGATTTCATGTGATTATACATGTTGAAAGATTGTTATAATTTGTTATGTATATGGAAAAATAAATGAATATCAAATCAAATCAAATCAAAAGACCCAAGTTTGACCCTGGATTTGCAAGTACATTCAACATTCTTTCCTCAGTTTTAAAAGTATTATTGAGGCAATGGGATATCATTTTCATCAAATTAGTGGATCTAAAGACAACAATTTTTTTTTTTACTTATCTGCTTAAAGTGCATTTTCTTTTTCTTCGTAATGAAGGTCTGCACATTTTCCACACATGATCTTACATGTAGTTCCCCGATGGATTTCATATGAAAAATTCAGATATTCATGGTTCACCAAAAGTAAAACATTTTTATTCTCTGTGAAAAGTAACATCAATTTACACATGTATCCATGCAAACAACAATAGAACTCAATAATGAGTGCACATAATAACAAATGACCATACATGTTAGGAACCCTCTTGGCTGAATGTCCTAGCCTCAAGAAAATTTTGACACAAATAATTCAATTAGGGCTAATATGCCAATAGCTGTGTACTTAGGGATATTAGCCACTTAACAACTTGGTCTGTGACCAATTTAGCGAGAAAATTATCCTTAATTGCCTTCACTAAATTCTCATGGTCTTCTCTCTGGCTATGGCGATAATTCAACGCCTTCTGGCAAGAAAGCCCACCATTAATAAAGCATTTGCAAACTTTGCAGAGTCAGGCCAGGGTGATTGGTGATTGTCTGAAAATTAGATGCTTCCTTTTCCAATCATGACGGCATTGTTCACTGCACTTCAGTTGCAACATGACGCACCCGGTAAACTCTCTGTCGGTCCCTAAGCTACGTGCATGGGGGCCACTTCCATTGCTTACCTTCGATGCTTCACCCTTAAGGACAAGTTGCTCTTTTAATTCATATCTCCTGTTTGGGTTTTTAATATGGAATTTTCATGGAACTGCTGTTATAAATGAACATTTGATTGTCCAAAATGATGATGAAATGGGACATTGAATGGAGAAGGTACATCCAATGGAATAGAAACGTAATCAAGAATGAGCAAAATGAAGAAAATAATGAATAAAAAAATTATATGGAATTACAGAAAAATGGGAAGAATTATAAGTAGTAATAGATGAAGAAATATACAAGATTGCTATATTTTGTCAATAAACAAAACATAAAAAATAACTAAAGAGTAAAATAATAGATTACATGTACCATAAATGAATTAAGCATTTCAGGAAGAGAAATGAGATAAGACTGTACACTGACAGCTGAATGGATAAACTAATATATATAAATAAGCACATAGTAAATAGATAGACAGATAAATAAATAAATAAAATAATAAACAGGTATTTAAAGGTCTTTTCAACAAATAGTTTTTATGAAATATGAAGAAGAGGGAACATAAAACAAAGCAAACAGCTAATGTCTAATTGACCCTCTAAATGGCATTAACTATCTGCCTATTTATTATGGCCATTGAAAAAAAGTCTGCTAGCAATCTCACTCAAGCACAGTATGTTGATCACTGTAGCTCCTCCCCCTAACAGCTGGCCTGCCCCCTTTTCCTTTCATCAACGAATGAATGAGCGCAGTACAGGCCTGGTGCTTTCTGGAAAGCCTCCGACTTGTTCAGAAGCACAGGAAGAGCAAAAAGCAAATAGGACACAGCTCCCAGAGAGAGAAGTCTACTCTTGGAGGTACTCTTATAGTTACAGTCAGCAATCTCACATGGGGGTCTACCATAAGTCAGGAAATGCAACTAGGACTGAACTGATGATTGCAGACTCACATGTATGGAACCGCTCCTGAAGCATACAGTAAAAGGATATGTCATAAAGTTTATTCTGGTGCAAGGATCTAACTGGGACATTTGAACTTTAGATCACCTGAATGTGATAATGAGAAGTCATTCAAGACTACTTTTCATCTAACTGACGGTGACAGGCTGTTATGGATCTTTTCTGACTATTACTCCACTCACTCAGTCTACAAATTCTACCCTGGATTTGAAGATACTGTGGGTGTGAACTTGTGCATTAGTTTATTCGACTTACATGTATGACTGAACTCTCCTTGCTTATCTATAAACTAGCTTCTGTAGAGTTGTAATTCAATTTGTGATTAAACTCACTTTGTTTGCAAGGAGTTCAGACTGTGAAGCTGTTTACTCGTCACTTCAAACTGATTCCAAATGCTTTAACATTCTCTAGGAGCCTCAAGAGTTTCTGACCAAAACATTTTGAATACAGAATTAAAGATGAAGATATTATTAACTCTCTTCCTTCTTGTCTTGGTGTACTTCTGCCAGACTACATCTGCGAAAGTGATGTGGCGGATGAAACCAGCTGAAATCATTGCCCTCAGAGGTAACTTGGTTATGCTGAACTGTTTTGTACATGGCCGCAACATTACGAATGTTGGAGAAAACAAGTTCTGGTGGTACAGGGTGGACAGGAACTCAATCCTTAGCAAGAACTTGCAGATCACTACTACAGATGCCGACAGTGATCGCTACAGTGTACTCTTGGACAAATACAGGGGAGTATACTCACTTGTGATTAGGAATGTTTCTGAAGGTGATGGTGGCCTTTATCAGTGCCTCTTGAAGCAGTCCAGGAATGGCCCACAAGAGGCATCTGACAATGCCAGCTTGACTGTACTGACTCCTCCAACATATGGATATAAGCCCTGCACCATGTTCACCCAATCAAACATCATTCTTTCTCCTCAGGAAAACCGTGCACTCAGGTGTCCTAAGTCTACAGATTCCTTCTGGAGGAGTGTCACTTCTAATGTTGTCACAAACGAAACCGTTTACCACAGCTGGACATCAAGCAGACAAGTCCTCCATGCATTTTTCCTACAGAATAAACAACGCTCTTGTCAGAATCTTCAAATGTGGAGAACCAAGAAACCGTTTACTGTGCTGTGAACAGTTCAATGCTTCAACAGTTCCCGAACAGATGCACCCTGATTCCACGTGCTACATCAACCAAAGCTACCATAAGGCCACCTATCATAGATGTAACAAATGGAGAGACAGTGAACTTCACTTGCAGTCATGAAGACATCGCTGTTGCTATTGACTATTCTTGGGATATTCCTGTAGAACTTGAGGTTGCTGGTATCCAATTTGTGAGAAATGGAAGAACTATTATCCTGAAGGGTATCAAGGGAGATTGGGGTGAAATGTTAAATATTGTATGTCAAGTAACAACTGAATGGGGTGTCAAAGCCAATGCAACTGCTACAGTAGCCTTCTTGCATAAGCTGATTACAACTCCTGTAGTGAATGCTATTGCCAAAGGTGAAGAAGGTGGGAAGCCAGAAGTTGTGAAACCACAACCAAAACCTGCTTTACCAGATGAATCACATAGGCCACCAGAATCTAGTAATTCTGCTCTGAAGAATATAAGTATCTTGATTGGGCCAGCACTCGGTGTGATTATTCTGTTTCTTCTCGCGGTCATATTTGCTCTCTGCATCACCAAACAGAAGACATCTGCTGCAAAGAGCCAGCTTAGACTGACACACCAACTCTCTTCTTCCATGGATCCTCAGAAGACGGTTACTTTGAGATCTACTAATAAGCCTTCCAACAGGAACAGCCGCTCATCAAGACGCTTCTCAGACTCCTTTACCTATCGATTCAGCAGGGACTGTGAGTATGAGAACATTGAGGCTTACATGGCAAAGAAGGGACAATTCATTGGTGGGACAACATCCTTCCAGGATGATAACAATCAACCAATGGAGGCAAACGTCAGGGTGAAAATTGAAATGCCAAACAGTCTGAGCACCAGCATGCCTGCCCTTAATGCTTGTAAGATCTCTTCAAACATCAACAGCCATGCAGCAAATGAAGAGAACTACCAACACTACAGCAATCACCAGCCCATCAACCACCAACCCATCAACCACCAACCCATCAACCACCAACCCTATAAGCCACTGGCAAATGGGAATGCCTATGCCACCAGGGAACAAATAGGGTTCCCGTCCCTGATCAATCAGGAACTCCGAGACACGCAGCATTATCATGTGCCCACAACAACATCAACCATGCCTCATGCAGTGATTGATCGGTCGAAAAAAGCCATGAAACCACCTAACCCACCACCCAGGAAACCTTCTTACTGATAAGAAAATGTCTCTAAAGAATGACCGATGATTGACACTTTAATGAGCTACTTGTGTGAAATTTGATTACGATGTATATATTACTAATAAGTTGCACTTTACGTATGAGTACTCTACACTGTCTTTCAACTTCACTGTTAAGTGTTCCGATATCACAACATGTGACAATGTCAACCAGTGCAGGACACCACTGACAAATAGGCAAATGTCTAGTGAATCATGGATGACTTGATTTATCACAAGTGCATATACTCTTTTTGTTGGTGATTATTCAAATTATGGTGGTTGATATTTCAAAATATAAGCAGAAGATGCAACGATTCTCTAGACACAATAAATTGAATTTATTAATTTCTGCTACACTTATTGTCTTGCTTGCTTCTTGAGAAAATAAGGAACAACCATGATGTACATGTAGCAATATTCCTTTCCTGAACAGTTTAGCATGTGTACCAATGTAATTATATTCTGCACAAACATAATTCAAGAATACCATTACTTAGTGATAATATTAACAGGAAAGTCATAGTCATCGAGGGTGTCAACGTGAATCATAATATTCTTTTGAAAGTTTTGGTGTGTGATAATGCTACCTACATGTATTCCTTATGCAGTCACTGAGTGTTTACATTTAAAGAATATTTTGGACTTGAGGTCTCCACTTTTTTCCAAGGTTGTGAGTCATGAGTATTTTCTCCTTGCAAGATTTATGTGACAAGCTCAAGGCTTATGATTTCATACTGATAAATAATTTGAGGCACAAAGGGAGCATAATCATATGGAATATGGATTTCCAATTTCCCAGTAACATGACAGATGTGGGATTTCACAAGAATAGCTTCAAGAACATTCCTCTATTAAAAATAACAATGACATACTACATGCAATTCAAAATATATAAAAACCACTTGTTTCTGTCATTATACAGAGGATTAGATTGCTCAGTGTCAGTGGGACATTGCTCATTCTAGGTGTAATTTGAGGAAATTATGATCTTGAAGCATTCCTGTGTGATACATATATTTCAATCACCTTAAGTCACCTGATGACTAAAGTCTAAAAAGGCATATTTCATGTCATGTTTCTTGCACAAGTGACGACCATAGGGATTCATACCTAATGAGTACACGTACGATAGACACTATGTTTAGTTACTACCAAGTTTTTCAAATGGGTGAATCTGGTCATTCATACATTTGTTGTCTTGTTTCTACTTTCTACATGTACATCTTCATTCGATTTACTAAGAGGTACTATTTGTTATTATGACTTCTCTTCTTGTAAATACATGTAAATGTAAACATATCATTGCAGAGTTCAACAAAATAATCATCATTAAACCTGGGGAGTGTTTCATAAAGCTGTTCGTAAGTTACGCATGACTCTAGCACGACTGGAACATGTTCTTGGGTGCTAATCAGATTCTCAAATCATTTACACGTACATGTAGCACAAGAACATATCACCAGTCATGCCTAAAGTCATGCATAATTTACAGACAGCTTTATGAAACACCCTCCAGGACTAAGAGAAATTTTGCCTTGATTTTATTTGTATCATGATTTCTATTAGTACCCTTTGGCAAATAAACATTTGTTTCCATCAAGGTACATACATGAAAAACACTTACCGTTGTTATGAAAGAGCAGGATTTATCATCAATACAAATTTTGCATCAAATTTCACATGTACAAAATGTGCCCTTTTCTCTTTCTGAGAAAGTTTTGTGTAATGACTATTAATGAATGACAGATTTTGAGGGCATTTTAAACCGGTAAAGAACTGTCAGTAGACAAAATGTCATTAAGAACATACTGTATTTCTTGTCAATCTATGATTGATGATATTCTGAAGTTTGAGTTGATCCGCATCATTTCATATTTTCATAATAATGATTCACAGCAGAGAAGAAAATTCAAGTCTAAAAAGAGCAATTCGACCGTGGACTACCAACAATTATGCCTCCATCTTCCATGCAAATGTTTTTTATTCATGCACATCTCTACAAAAGCTACATGATCACCATTACCTCTTCCACATAAAAATGTAATTCACTCATCTTTGACTAAAATATCTGCCATATACATATAACAAGTTATCATGGAAACACAATATTTGCAAATAAGATGAATACTTTTCTGACCCTCTGACCTCTTGTACCCAAAGTCCAATCAATTTATTCTTGCATGCACATACACATTCCACCCATGTTTGGTTAAAATCTGTTCAGTGGTTCTGGAGTTATCGCAGTAACAATGTATTTTTTTTTTTTTCATATTCAAAAACTTTTATGACCATGTGAACAAGTCTGAACTTAATACCTCATACCGCTCTTGACACATTGCATTAATTAACCAACATCTGAAATTTCAGAACTGACCTCTGTGAACTTTGACCTTTGACCTAAGTATAGAAAATCTAATCAGATCATCTTCCTGTGGTATAGCACCAAGTTCGAAGTTCATAGCTTCATCGGTTCTTGAGATATTGTGTTAATCAGGCTAACACATGAAATTTCATATATAGACCTCTGTGTCCTTGACCTTTGAACTATATACCTGTACCCCAAAATGTAATCAGGGGAGCATTTCATGAAGAGTCTTGTCGGTGGTTTTCACTGACTAATTTACTCTTGGCCAATCAGATGCGAGGATTTTCAGTGGCTTATAACAGTTGTCAGTGAAAATCACTGACAAAACTCTTCATGAAACGCTCTCCAGATTGTCTACCTATGGTGATACATAGGACCAAGTTTGAAGTTCTTACCTCAAACGGTTCTGTAGATATAGCAGTAACAAAAAAGCGGAAGAGACAGACGGATGGACGGACAACGAAGAAACATATTGTAATGCCTCCAGCATCACATTTGGTGGGCGGAGGCATGAAAAACCTACATATTTCTGAATACAAGTGCATACTTTGCTCAAACAACTACAAGAAGTCATATTATGAATTCATATCAATACTATTTTTCATGAAAGAGGACAAAATTTTGCAGGAAGCTATTTTGAGTTTTATGGAAATGATATAACTTAACTATGATTAAACACTGCATAAAGTTGAAAAGTGGTACAGGTAGTCTAGTGCATGGAAGATTTATTCATTTCAATACCTGTCTGGATTTTAAAATGTATGAAGAATGAACTTCTGCAGGTTCTATGCACTGCAATTGTATCAAAAGCATCACACAGATATGAGACTGTGTCATATGAATCATGTGCATTGCATACAGGTCTCTCCATTAAGGAAGGGATACGAGGTTAAACAAAGTAGTTAATTCCACAAACTCTAAAAAATTAACCACAATCTTTGCAAATGTCTTCTCACAGATTGTTCACTTATGGTTACATGATTAAAATGTTTTCTTTTCTTCTCCACTGCGGATTTTTCTGAACGATAGCTCTGTGCCTAAAGCCCAGCGCACATCTTACGATCCCATTGGCTCATGACTGGTCCTCGACTGGGTGAGAGGAGGTGAATCGTGGGGCAGTCGTAAGCCTCGACACTGCACACCTTGCGATTCCAGACCCATCCGACTACTCTGACGTCATATCAATACTGCTGTCTGATTGGCTGGAAGATAGATTGAGCCTGTGATCTCTTGCAATCCAGTCGTGAAGATTCGACATGTCAAATCCTTCCGACTGCCCTTCCGACTGGCCTCTGACTGGTCTACGACTCACGACTGACCACAGCTGTGACGTCACTTCTCTCATTCAGTCGTGGACCAGTCGTGAGCCAGTCGGATTATAAGGTGTGCGCTGGGCTTAAGTAATGTACCTTTCTTGCACAATCACCAATTTACAACTTATCATAATCCACTTTATATGTCTCTCCACTTTAGATTTTTCAAAAGATCTGAACCCATCTTCCCCTAAGTTTAATACACAAGCAAACAGGTTTCAGTAGTCAATGGGATAAAAGCAATGTTTTTATTTGACTACATGTACATTTGCACTTCATCATTAATCTGAATAAAGTTGGAGAGTATAGAGTATTGGGCTGATGTTCGTAATTCTGAAGGTTCTTTATTCCGAAGGTTCGTTATTCTGAAACAAATTGTGTATACCTAGATGTTCGTTAGTCCAAAAATGAAATGAGGTTTGTTATTCCGAAGTTTCGTTAATCCGAAAATGAAATAAGGTTTGTTATTCCGAAGTTTCGTTAATCCGAAAATGAAACAAAGTTACTTATTCCGAAAATGAAATAAGAATCGTCAGTGCAAAAATACCCAAGAAACTAACAAACCTTATTTCATTTTTGGACTAACGAACCTTCGGAATAATGAACCTTACTTCATTTTCGGATTAACAAATCTTCGAAATAACGAACCTTATTTCATTTTTGGACTAACGAACCTTTGGAATAACGAACTGTAACCAAGTATTGCATCCAGACATAAATCTAACACTGAACAAATACCACCAGGGACTCATTTTTAGATCTGATTAGCCACTCCATGAAATAAAGGATTTTCTTAAACTCAGAGAAATGGAGACCTGAAAACCGAGATAAACCTCATGAATGACTCATGTAATGGTTGCATGACTCTTTAGCACTTACAATTAAAGGATACTCTTCAGTAAAAACTAATTTCCCAACTCCAAAGTTAACCTCACTCATTTCACTAGCATGACTTCTCTTTTTAAACATGAAAAACAGCAATGAATGATTTCAAAACAACTGTTGTTGAATCAACTTTTACATGAATAGATAAGTGATGATGTGTTGTCATTATTACTATTTCAAGCAATTTCATTTGGCTCAGACTTTGGAATCCAACCATAAAACAATGGGATACTGTGGTCGCTCCATCTACACACGTACATGAAATTAAAATAAACAATGGTCACTTCTTAATTCTATAGGTTCATGGCTAAGTTTCAGCCTGGATGTCTGCACCTGTTGTCAGGAGGGATGAAGAGATTACTTCTTGGTAGAATGACAAATCATCATTCATTTATGTTCGCAGAGGCCAATGTAGTTTTGAAACTTTAATAGCAAAACATCCACATTTAAAATAGGAGAGGTTAAACAATAAAAAAAGGTCATACATTTATGGGACTGAAACAAAAACCACTCAAAGTTTTAAAACTACAAGCAGTAGTCTGCATCCACATCAGAATAGTCTGCACCTTTGTTATCAGGCTAAAATCCTCATCGATCTAAATATGTAATCTGTGTCTGAACCATTCAGACTACAATATTCCCCATGTTGTACAGGTGTCATGTACATGTAGCTGCAAAGCTCCTGACACAATCAGAGACTGGCAAAGTGAGGCTCAATATCAAATATTTTTTACTATGGATTGTGCTTGAGTATTAAAATAGAGTCTGTGTCTACAGACTAGCAAATGCATGAACTTGAGTGAGGACCATCCATTGCTTGTAGTTTGGAGTTAACTATATTTTAAGAGTTTGGAAACTGCGACTGTACTTTGAAGTTTCAAAAGTTACAATGTAAGTTACAAAATGAGTGTATCCACATGACCTGAAACTACAAAACAACCTAAGTTTTCAAAACTACTCACTTAAATTATTGTAGGCATGCTTGTGTGAACATAATTATCCTTGATGACTTCCACCACGTTTTGCATCATAAATGTAGTTTTATGCGTATCATTAAAATTAGCAATTCATTATTTACTGTTTAATATCTAAAGTGATTGATTTTGAGGTGTTTATGTTATTGTGGAGCAGAATGATTATTTTGTAATCAAAATTACAACCATGAGACCATACAGCAATCATCGATGATTTAATCTTGTGTACTTCCATTACAATCTGTATATTTTTTCGACTCTTCATGAGTTTACATGTATTTCACTGATTATGACTGTGAATAAAGTAAAGTACATACATGTAACATTTCAGCATGGTTTATCTCACAACTTTATTGGTTGATTCATGATCGTGAATTGAAAAGAAAATATAAACAAAATTTAAAGTGAAATACCGCATGTCCCAGAAAAAGCGGAACGGCAGATTTTCAGTACTTTACCTTCGAAAAGTATGTAATTTTTCTACATCATTGGGTACAGCATCCTCTCCGAGAAGAATGATACCGATATCATTGAATTTGGGGAAGTAATTATGATTCTATGCCCATGTCTTAAAATACAGTCATTTCCAATTTTGGATGAGAGATCAGAGCAAAATTGTGTCGGGAAGGCCTTTCATAATATGATGTTTGTGAGGGAAGCCCACTGATGCATGTAAATAACAAAACATGCCATATGAAAGGCCATTCCCAGCACAATTCTGCTCTCATCTGTCGCAAAAAACATGCAAAATTTGAAAATTACTGTATTTAAAAAAAAAACGGGCATAGAATAAAAATTACTTCACCAAATTCAATGATGTTTGGTAATCATTTTCTTTGATGCAAGATGCTTTAGGCCATTGGCGTAATTAAAAAATCAACATTTTGAGAGTAGAGTACTGAAAAACCGCCCTTCCGCCTTTTCTCGGACACCCAGTGTAGAAACATTTTAGGGTTAATTATAACAATCATACTTTGGAGGGATTACCTTTTGAAGGTCAAACATAAAGTTGTGCTGACATTCATAAAAAATTACCCAGTTTGGGGGACATCAAGAATGATACCGAGGACCCTTATTTGTGTGAGAATTTCTTCAGACAGGAAGGGTAGAAGGATATGGTGATAGTGACTGGTCATCTTTCTTCTTTTATTTCAAAAGAGGCACTTACTTGCATTTACTTTTGGATATGAGATTACTTCCTGTTACATCACATCATTTGATTGAGTCATTAACAACTCAATGAACATGTCCCAAGAATAGTTTGTTGCATTTTTAGCAAGAAAGAACTTATCGTATAAAAGTACAAGAAGCTTCAGAATACTAGTACTATAGTTTCAAAATATTTTAAGAGAAAGAAACTTTAATCATTTCACCCATGACCCATATTATTGTCAAGAGGGACTCCGGAATGGGGCTAGTGGATATTTCACAATGCTTCCACCTGAATAATCAGCTTATTATTTCTGAATTTGAAATCTCAAGGTACGTAAGAAATTGTGTCATGATATCAGTAACAATATTTCAAGTTTGATATTCATCAAAATACCATCAGACTGCCATATCTTTGGTTGTTAGCCAATATTACTTGTTATCATCATTGATGCAATCATCCAACACTGAAAATTCCTACAGGGTATCGCAAAAAAAAAAGAAAAAAAAAAAGATTACAATGCAGCTGGCAACTCGGCGTCTGGGTCAGACTTAAAAGCAAATTTCAAAATTGTGAATTCACTGGGTAGCCTAAAAATAGAATGGCACAAAAGAGCATTATCTTTTCAAGCAACTATGTGAACAATATGTGACTGTGACATATCAAGGTAGCCCTTGAATGTTCTACAAATAAATGGCGCTATATACATGTATACAAATGCTGTTCTTCATCATCATCATCATCATCATCATCATCATCATCAATAGAAACATGAACAATACAAATGACAATATGCTTTTTGCGTTTCAGGCATATCTCTTCATGCCACTAGATTTCGCTAAGCCGCCTTTAAGTTAATAAAGATAAAGAGAGAGAGAGAATGAGAGAGACAAAGACTGGAATAGTTGTCTGGCCATGCAGAAAAATTTGAAATCACTTCCAAGTCTGTTGCCATATCATCAGCTGGAAACCTGAAGGGCGTCAACTCTGTGTTGGGGTCTTGGGGATATGAGTTATTGCCTTCACAATCCTCAAGAGGCAATACTTTGGTAACCAGGAAAAATCAGGGATATGCAACAATTGCATATCCCTGGAAAAATGGACAATTTAAGAATTGTACAACCTCCATAAAGGGCCTGTGTAAACTATTTTGAATGGTTTGCCAAAAACTACGCTAATTCATCGACCACCTGCACACATACTGCTGGAGAGGGGGAGGGAAGTACTGATTAATAATACCTATAACGAGGCAGAAAAAAGTACAAACTCATTGGTGCTTGCCAACTCCTAATGAACAAGCTGAGAATTAAGTACATGTACACAGACTTATTCACACTTGCCAGAATAATCCAAAACACATCAGTTCTGTGTTATATGGGGTACTAAAAGGAATACTCTAGTTTTATGCGCACAAATATATGCACCTACATTTATGTGTAATTCATGAGCGTAATAATTTGGCGTCAAGTAGAGAAAACCCTGTGATTCACTCTACCCTCCCCCTTCCTGAAAAAAATTGGATGAATAAATAAGCTATAAAAAGTGATGAATTCGCCATTTAAGCACTATGTATGACTACAAAACATCCATTTGCACGCAAAGTATTTTTTTTTACACGTTTCCCTTTCTCGCCTTTCTGTTCTCGTAAATGTAAATGAAGATGACTTCACTTGCACACAGCACAGCTCCCAGCCTCCCACTCTTCTCAAACTCTCTACACCTCATTCTCACATTGAAAACCACCACAACTCTCCACCCAAATTGATACATCCTGCTCAAAAACATGAACTTGCTCAAGAAACAGGATTCTGAGTAAGAGAGATCTCATCCAAAAGCAATGTGTCAGTCTCCCTGTGTCCCAAAAGATGACTTTCCTAGACAGGTCAAAAAGCCTATCTTTACACTTTCTACAAGTGTCAGGTGTAACAGCACAGAGTCCCTTGATTCATACATTTGATGCTGATTCATTTTTTAAAGGTACATGCAATGTTGATTTTCGGTTGACGAAAAGTGCAATTTTAGGAGAACAAAACTGTCAGGAAGTTGTTCTGGAGTGTTTGGCAAACAGCAAGTACATGGAAACATCGACATAATGCAGTCCATGTCCCTACAGATGTCTTTGAGATTGGGTCCTATAAACATCTTTACACTTTCTACAAGTGTCAGGTATAAGAGAACAGAGTCCCTTGATTGATGCATTTGATGCTGATTCATTTTTAAAGGTACATGTAATGTTGATTTTTGGTTGACTAAATGTGCATTTTGAGGAGAAAAAAAAAACTGTCTGGAAGTTGTTCTAGATTGTTTGGCAAACAGCAAGTACATGGAAACATCAGCATAATGCAGTTGGCATCCCTTTAGACATCTATGAGAAATAGGTCATTTATGACATCTTTACATGTAATTCTCTACAAGTCATCCCTGTTTTCAGGAAGTGATGGATGAGCGTGCAACTTAAAAAAAGTTAGTCTTGAGTACATTGCTTTCAAAGTTTCAAACCTCAATCTCAACCTCTTTAATGCATGAAGGGTGTATAAATTTTATATCCTTGTATAGGGCATATTCTGGACAATGTTCATTATTTGCACATTCCTTTTATATTCTAGAGGAAAACAAGGTGTAAACATTGCCATCATTTTGTGAAAACACAAAATTCAAGGTCCCACTGTGATTTTGTTTTCACGAAATGACGGATCTCAGCAGCACGCGTGTTAAACAAATGGGACTTGATGAACGCGCATTTGACCTAATTGTGCGTGATCACATGTTCAAGTCGAGGACACACTCTTTAATTTTTTTCACGAAGTGACGGAACTCACCTGCACATGTAATACATACGAGACGGCTGAAAGCCGTCACTTCGTGAAAACAGAAAACCGTTTTACTAGGTATTTTGTTGACGTCATTGCCATAACTATGTAATTAGACATTATTACAATCTGAAACTCTGTGAGGTTCAAGATGTTAGTGAAAGACGTCCAAAAATGCAAAAAACTCGATTTTCCTCGTATCCGTCACTTCGTGAAAACAGGGACGAAATGTCAGGTGTAACAGAACAGAGTCCCTTGATTCATGCATTTGATGCTTATTCATTTTTAAAGGTACATATAATGTTGCTTTTTGGTTGACTAAAAGTGAACTTTGAGGAGAAAAAACAAACAAACTGGAAATTGTTCTGGATTGTTCAGCAAACAGCAAGTACAAGTACATGGAAGCATCTACATGTACATAATGCAGTCCGTGTCCCTACAGATGTCTTTGTAGGTCATTTATGACATCTTTAACCTTTAACTCTCTACAAGTGCCAGGTGTATTAACAGAGCACATTGTACCTTGATTCATGCACTTGACGATAATCCATTTTTAAAGATAATGCTGATTTTTTGGTTGACTAAAAGTGCAATTTGAGGAGGAAACGAGTTGAAACTTGTTCTGAATTGTTTGCTAAAGGACAAGGAGGAATCTCCATATTGCAATCCATGTCAGTATATGACTTTCATATTGGGTCCTCCAGAGCTACCAAGTCTCACGCATTGTGCGTGAGACTCATGCATTCAGGGTCCGTCTCACGATCTCACGCATGGCACCCATTTTTCTCACGCATCGGGACCCGACAGAAAAAAAAAAAAAATGTAGCATTATTCGCTAGATTATACGCACTGGCTGACCGCCTTCGCACGCCGTCTACCCTATAATAAGGAGCATAGCTCAAAAGATTAAGTGATAGCTGCAATTGAAGGTATTTTTACCTTTTGTCTTTCAAAATAATTAAAAAATAGTCACTTAAGTATGCACCAGATCGCACCATTAAGAGCTAAAAATTGAAAAAGCTCCCTACCGTGGGAGGGGGGTGTCCCCCCTCCCACACCCTCCCCCCGCTCGGTCGCTTCGCTCCCTCGCCGAGACGCCGAGTCATGAAAATCTCACTCATAAAATTGGGGGGAACTTGGCATCTCTGGTCCTCTATACTTTCTACAGGTGTCATGTGTAACGGAACAGAGTCTCTTGATTTATAAACTTCGAGCTGATTCATTTAAAGAGGGAGGGCAGACTTTTGGGGGATGAGTAAAACTGAATTTGAGACATGGAAAACATTAACATTTTTCCCGGGACTACTTTTTGAGCCTAACCACCCCAATTTCCTACATTGTATTACAATTTACACTGGACCCTATGAGAATTTCAGGGGCTCTTTTTAAGTTTTCCAGGGCTCTTTTGGGCATTTCGAGGGTGAATTCGCCCTGAGCCCTCGTGTAATATTTTCCCTGATTTGAGAGACAAAACTGTCTGGAATAAGGGAATATGATTTGAATTGCTGAACATGCAGAAAGTACTCAGAGGATCTACATAAAATAAAATATGAACAAAAGTTTGGTAACTAGCTAAAAATCAACTGTCCCCACTCTCTATCTCATACCTTTCTAATTACATGTATTACAGGTTCAATGGATACTATATCTTTAAATATCTCTCTTTCTCTCTCTCTCTCCCTCTCTTACAGTTACCTCTCACTCACACACACAAACATACACTTACACACAGTCAAACATGGGTTTCACTTGTATCTTCCAAATTTTTCCATTCATTTCATGTGAGACACAGAGAGTCAACATCTAACAAAGATGATGGTATCACATTGACCTGGATCATGTTACTTTCAATGCCATACATAAATCTAATCTAACTACTTGAAAAAGGGTCATGGATATGACAATGAGGAGCAGGAGCAGAATTGGGGGTAATCTTTGTAGACAAAGGCCCACCCCCACTAGTCTGCAACCAGACCCGAATGGACATTTTACTAGTATACAAATAATTCATGCTTGCGAGTGCATTAGTGCATACCCAACTACACAAACGTTAAGTCACAATGGGATAATGAACGAGACTTGTCGAGTTCATTTCTCGACAAGCAGAATAACAATGAGCAGTACCCAGCAGAACAACATGCTGTCATACAGGATAGACTGAATTGAGAATACATTCCCTTGCATAAGTATGACTTTCTCACTACACCTAATTTAGAAAATGTGAAGTGGATTACAAGTCAAATCACCACACGGTCTCAATCATAATTGTTTCTGAAACTCACTAAGGGTGTTTTTCCCATTCTAACACCTGGTTTCGATCACTGGACAAAAGGCATTCACATGTTCACATACATGCAGAAATTAAACCGTTCAAGTATTCTGAGCTATTTGTGTGGGCATATGTTGATTATATAAATGTACAATGTACCCCCCCCCCCAACCAAATACCCACGCATTGCCCCTTTTACTAGTACAGGAAAATGCATGTGTACATGTAGTTTGGGTGGATAGTGCTATCTTTTATTTTGTTTTGCTTTTACTCTCATGCCTTGTTCTATACCATTTGGTACTTCTCTCTTTCTCCCCCTCCCCCCCTCTCTCTATCTCTCTCTCACCCTCTCTCTTTTTCAAATGAAAGTGTCTTTCTCATCCTGTCCAAAAGAAAATTTCAAAAAGAACAATTTTCATTATTTTTCCCGAAAACCTATTTCAGCAGGCAAAGTTTTAGATTTTTTTTTTTTATAGCACAATTTACAAGTATTTTTCATAGAGTGGAAAAGTAATATTTTCCACTAATATCCAGGACTGTTTCAGAGAAAAAATATAATAGAAACTGGAACTTCTGGAAAGTACATGTAAATGCCTAATAATTTTCTAAACCACAAATGCAAGGCTGTTTACTCGCAGGAGTAAACAAAATACCTTATATAACCTCCCCTAAAACACCCCCTGGACTTTACTAATTTCTTCAAGCCAAGGTTATGAATACCGGTACATAAGGGCATTCATTTAAAAATTACTAAACAAGATTGCCAACTCCTGACCTACACATGTATAACATATCAAGGTAGAGCAGGGGATCATCAATCATCAGTCGTGCAGCAAATTAAAGACTTCACCCCTCCCGGCAAAACTGTTTGCCCAAAGTGTCGGCCGTCTTAACGGGGGAAGTACTTCGATTACAGCAGATTCAAGAGGTCCTGTAAACTTGGAATTATAAACTAACAGGAGAAGGATAATGACTTTGGGGCACAGGAAGAAATCTAGATTCTATATTTGTCAACCTGGAAGGCAAGTAAAGCTACGCCTCCCTCTTCATAACAAGCTCATGCTCCGTGAAGATTATTTTACAAGAGTAAAGGGCAAAAAAGTGAAAAAGTAGCCTAAATGAAAAGTAGCGTATTTTTGGAAAAAATATAACTGAAATAAACAGTTCCAGTAGATAATGTTTATAATAATGAATTAAGTAAATATCATAAATTGATGATATATGTCTGATTCAAGATAAGAAACTGAAAGCTAAATATCTCTACCAATGTACCCTCAGGGTAAGACAGACATTTTGTTTTGCTAGCCGATTCTAACAAGTTTTATGAAATGAGGCCCTGGCAAACTAAAACAAGTACATTATATTTCTGATTCTAAAGGCAAACTACCGTAGAAAACGTCCATGCTTTTGTTTAGAGTCCACATATGAGGCGTTAAATCATGCCACTCATGATAATGAGATGCGCACAACACATCATGAACATGCTTAAATAAAAGAGAGTTTTTTTGTCAAAAGAGGCACAAAGTCTTGACATCATACTAATATTTTGCCTCTTTGCACTAATTGAAATTTGATGGGTTCACAATTCTTTGCCGCCAGCAAGCCAAAAGGATAATTTTCGCCTCTTTTTTTCTTTAATGCCTCATAAGCCATTTTACACATTAAAAAAAAATAAATGCGGGCATTTACCACAGGTAACAAACTTGACTGATTCACTATGATTTTGAGCATGAAATAAGCGTTCCTTTGTCAAACACGAAGTACATGTACAAGTATAAAAACAGAAGAGACAAAACTTCTGATATAACCACTCGTTGTTTTTCTCTCATTAAATGACAGGAAAAAGATGAGAAGTTTCAGAGAAAATCTGTTAAATATAGCATCCTTGTCCCACAAAATTGAGGGAAATAGATGACCTCATACATGCTGATCCTTCTATGACGTCAGTAACTACAACAACACAATTACAATGGGGATTATTGAGAGCTGGTGGTATCATTGTATCTTAAAGCAGCAGAAACAAATTACAAAGGACAAGCACTTCCCTTCTCGAATCTGAAAATCAAGACAAAACAAAATAAGTGAGGGAACCCCAAGGCTCACACAAAGTTACTTAACCAATCCTTTGCAAATGACAGGAGAAAGCTGAAAATTTTCAAAGTCCTTAAAATATATCACCCTGTCATGCGATTGGATTAAATATGATGAATGACCTACATGTAAATCGCCTTGATCATCCAAATGATGTCATTAGTATTACTACTAGCATGATGGAGAAAGGTATTGATATTAGGCGCATTCACACACGAGAGGAATTGAAATTTGAATCACAATTTGAATCGCGATCCAAATTTCAGTTTTACTGCTACCGTTCACACGCAAGGAAAAATCATAATTTGGATCACGATTCTAATCGCGATTCAAATTCCGATTTTGATTTTGACCATTCACACACACAAGGAAGCAACGGAAACAGGCAGGAGAGCCCACAAACTTCTCCGCTTAAGGCTTCTGCTATACACGATCTGGACGGGGTAAAATTCACATCGATAGTAAAAGGACTGCAGAAAGTACAAGTAATTAAATACTTTGTACTACTATACAAAACATTTGTTTACTATACGAGATCAACGGCGCCAAGATAGTGTGCAGTGCATCCATGCTTATAGTGCATGCATCCTGTAACGTAACACACACTGCATACACTGCATACTGCATGCACAGTGCATCGGTCGCACACGCGCAAAGAATGATGGGATAGATAAAACCAATTTTCTAATCGCGATTCCGTTCACACACACAACGCACGGCAAATAATTACGATTATTCTGAAAAATCGCACTTCTTAATACTGCGAGTTGAATCGCGATTATTAGTGAGATTATTCTGTCCACAAACAAATAAAATCGATTCATTGAATCTCTTTTTTTACCTTGCATGTAAGTTTTGGAAGCACAAATGAATGATAATCACATGTCATGCTCAAGGTGTTCAAGGGGCTCAGCCACAGTAGACAATCAAATTTCTTTCTACCAGTACCTGTTTCACAACTGAGTGGAGAGGGGTAAATATGTAAATTAATGTCTTGCCAACAGACAATGGTGCCGTGCCGTGTTCGAACCCATGACTTTGCATCTCCAGTGAAGTGTTTAAACCACTCGACTACGACACCTCTCGTAACTGAGTGGAAGGAGTAAGTTAAGAGATTTCAGAGAAAAATCTATTCACCCCACTGCATCATGGAACTGGGTGGGTCCTGTTTAACCCATACGTGACAGAGGTCCACATTTTGTGGTTTGGCCTAATATCTTTTGATGCAAAGCCCTAAAAATCATACCAAATACATGAGCAGAAAGAGCAAAAAAAAATCTACACAAACTGTGCCCATTTTGGTTGCGTCAATATTCGTTGTTTGATGCTGAAAATTTTTTAAAGGAAAATAAGCACTAAAATCCTTAATTTGGTAATGTGATAGAAGGTTTAAAATCACCATTTTCCCCTGCAAATTGGCAGCTTTTTGACTTCTCATAATTTCTGTCAATTTATATTCATTTCAGATACATGACGTTTTATAAGAAAAATGTAGCAATAAAATAAGAATGTTGGTGTTGCCACTTTGAAGAATAAAAGCTGATCAAATTAGACTTTAAATAATTCCTGTCACGAATGGGTTAAGCCTCTAGAATGAGAGAATTTTGTAATCAATGGGTTTAATGATATAATACATGTACCTGCATCCCCACTTTCTGACACTGCACTTTGTGTTCAAATTCAAAGGAAATGGCAGATAAACATGAATTATTTGACCAACTCAGTGTCAGTCAGGCAGGCACAGGATGTATCAAATCAGCATAATTTGATTGCATTGAATTCTGAAGGAAAAATAGAATAGTTCATGGAAATTACCGGTAAGGGAATACCTTAAATTGATTTTACAATTACCATATGGCTCTAAATTTATGCTGCTCTGATTTACAAATTGGGGAATTTCCTTAACAAATTACCATTTTTGTGTATATTCTGAAAACTTTTGTTTGTACTGCAGAGTTTGTATTTTTAATCTAATTGGCATGTAGTTGATTTATCTTCTATTTGCTTAAAGGTTATTGGTGACTTGTCAACAAGAGCTATTAAAAACTTCGTTGCCATCTGTGCCAGCTCTAGGTCTCTGGCAATGTTTTTTTTTTTTTTTTAAAGAAGAGTTTTACAAACCCTCTACCTTCCTGTGCTCTTTTAAATTCTGAAAACATGACCATGGCCAGATCAGCATTTTTCAAAAGGGGGTTGATAAAGCAAAAAAAAAAGAAAAAGAAAACAGAGGTCCTTGGTTTCAAATGGAGGGGGGTGGTGGGCATTGGGCTTCAAAAGGGGGCTGCGGCCGATTCGGCCCCCCTTGGGTCTGCCCCTGATGACTACATTTGCTCTAAAAAAAATGGTCATCCCAGTATTCCAGCAAAAGATTGAAGGAAAGATTTTAAAATCTCCATCACTGACAATATTTATACTCACTCTACTTAAAAGTTCTGTGTTGTTGTTTTTTTTTAAAGGGGGAGGGCACTCTTGCTCCTGACATATATGCAGGAATATCAATCAGTACCTACATGTAGTTCAATCAGCAATATCAAATTATTATTATAGTACTTTGAATTGGCAATAGATCATTGACCCATTTAATGTATGATATTACTTCTTGCAGATGGCTGATGATATACAATTATGAGATATATTTCACAAAATGAATTGTTTCAGAAGAGGTTATTCTATCGACAATTGATGTAAACTACAAACTATATTAAAGATGACTCTGGAAAAGGGAAAGAAATTAAGCAGACTAGAAATGTGCTATGTCCATAGGATACGGATGCCCCCACTTAACGCGATCAGTAAGCATTTGCTAGTTCTTCGGTCTGAAAATGTTAAGAGATGTTGATCTCATTCTTCATCCTGCATTTAAAAAAAAAATGAATTAAAGACAGATGCACATACATGTATGTGTATTACTAAACCAATAAATCAAACGAAAGAAGAAGATAAATATTACTGACAAAATATGACGTACATGTATCTTCCATCAGCAAAGAAATGTTCACATTTTAGTCACATTCATGAAAGTTACACATTTGCATTGCAGATTGCAGTTTTTCAAATGTGTCATCTCACTTGTCTTTTGGCTCGATTGAGTGTACATGTATGATTGGTTAACTGCTTTTCTGATTGATGGAAAGAAGATTAACCCATTTATGAATGATTGACTGTCTGATCTTTCTGCATGACCATATTTACATGTATGACATCCAAATCATGCCAGCTTAAATGTTAAAGCTTACTCCAAAATTAGCATTACAAAACAGTCAATGAAGTATCCAATTTGCTTACTCAAGCATCAATAGGATATGTCATAATATAAACATAACAATGCATATCCACTCATAAATCACCAGAAAGTCCTCAGAATATTAAAATTGTAAGCCACAGTTAAACTACTTTCCGCTTCGCTGATAGCAATCAGCACAAATACCCATTCTTGTCAAGTCTGGATTTTCCACCCTTTCACAAAAGTCACTTTTGCTCGCTCACGCGTGAATTCTTTTGAATTTTTTTGGTGGGATTTGATAGAAGAGTCTCTGGGCTACCCACCGGTATGACAATTTCCTGAAAATATTTTGAAATGCTCAAATGGCAAGAATTTTTCCAACTGTACACTTTTTTTTCTGGGCCCACACACTGTATAGTGTATTGGTTCAAGTTATGGACAATAGGCAAGGCTTTGAATGCTCCATTTCATGCATGCAGCAGGCCTAGTGAGGGCAGCAGCTATAAAAACATTCTTTAAACATTGAAGTCCCCAATACAGCTTATACATGTACATCCAATCAGGTGAAAACTGCAGCCATAAGTTAGTTTGGATTCTTATTCCTCACAATCTATGAGCTCAATGTTCACTGGAAAAAAGACAGAATAGTTGAGATACACTATACAGAGAAGCAGAACTTAGGAATAGGATAAAATGTCTTTGAAATTAACTGGGATGCGCATTCAACACAGTATTGACGATACGTTTACACATGGACTGACGACCTACCGGTACTGTACACAAACTAGAAGTAATGCTATGTAATGTACATTTGAAATTTTCATTATTTACGTTTTAAATCATCTGAATAATGAATCACAAGTTTCAAAACACATTTATCAATTTCATTCTCACTTCCACTTTGTGACAGCTCTGAGCTCATGCATTGAAAATTTCACAAATCCTCCAAATATTGTAATTCTTTCCTTCCACTTTTGAAATACATGAACTGGATGAAGCCAAGGTGTAGCATTTTGTTTTTAAATACTCACAGTTTTGCCAAACTCCTTGTGGAGATTGTTAAAAATATCAATGGCACTGTATGGTCTGTTCTGGCGATTCAGATAGTCCAAAACTGCACTGGCAGCTAGGTTTGAAAATGGAAGTAGATGTAGGAAATAAGAAATATTAAATAATTTTAAGAAAATAATTTGACTTTAAACTAACATCAAAGTTCAAGTATCATAAAAATGCAATTTAAGTATCCTTTTTTGTATTTTTTTTCTTTAAAGAAAGATGCAAACAAAAGATGTAGAACAAGGAATGTCTGGTTTCAAGACATTTTTCCTCTTGAATTCTCTTTTTCACTTCATTAACAATCACTTTCAACTTCTTCTCCTCATTTTTTTTTTTTTTTCTTCTACCCTTTCTACCCCTTTATTGTATACAGCATATACAGTGTAAACCTTTCTCTTCTTCATCTCATCCATTTTCTTCTTCTACTTGTTTTTCTTTTCTTCCTCCCTTTCTTCTGCTTCCTCCATCTTTTTTTTTCTCATTCTGCTTCTCCCATCTTTTTCTTCCTTCTTCTTCTTCTTCTAATCCTCTCGATCACCTTTTCTTTTGTTCTTGTTCTTCCCCTACTTCTTTTCATTTTTTCCTCATTCTTTCTCTTCTTCTACCTTTCTTTTCCTCTTTGAGTCATCATTTTAGTTCTTCCTTTGGGCTTTGAAGTTTTCACCTTTTAAGTAGTCTAGGGTCTACATGTTTATTTTTCTTCTGTAGATTCTAAATATCTATTACACCTTTTAATCGACTGGATTCAAAGCTTTAATGTACTTATTAAGATCTAGATCTACTTCTGGAGGAAAAAAAAAAAAAAAAAAAGCTGACCATGCATTAATTTTAGAAAAAAAATCACAGCATTTTTCTGACAAATTACAGAAATATTACATGGCAAACTGAGTGACATTTACATGTAGACTACATCCATCACTTAATAACTGTGACTGATGAAAAACTGAAACTATTATGGAAACAAATCGGGCATTCTCATACTTTACGTCCCAACAAAATTTCCAGTCACAATTTCTCACCATTTCAGTGTTTTCGGCCTCTTCACTTGACATATTCATCCGCGGAACTACATTTTTTTTTCTTGTTTACAAGACAGTATGGCGCATTCCGCGCATGCATTTAGCCTTGACCTTGTGACCTAATTAACCTCGATAGCTTAGTTCGTCTCGCTCGATCTCCATATCCATGCATGCCACACAATTTTTATTTGTATGACGCGTTCCGCGCATTTAACCTTGCAGGCTAAATCAATCTTGAAAGGTAAACTTGTCTCTCTCATTATACTCATACTTTAGGTCCCCCACCCAATTTTCATTTGTATGGCGCGTTCCGCGCATTTAACCTTGCAACCTAAAGAAACCTTGAAAGCCATTAAGCTTCCCCAACACAATTTTCATTTGTGTGGCGCGTTCCGCGCATTAATTGCATGCACGCTAAAGAAACCTTGAAAGCTAAGCTTGTCCTTCTAATTAGACCCTATACTCAAACTTTAGGTCCCCCCCCCCATTTTCATTTTTATGGCGCGTTCCGTGCATTTAACCTTGTGATCTAATTTAACCTTGAAAGCTATAAGCTTGTCTCTCTTATTATACTCATACTTTAGGTCCCCCACCCAATTTTTATTTGTATGGTGCGTTCTGCGCATTTACCCTTGTGACCTAGATCTAATTTAACCTTGAAAGCTAAGCTTGTCTCTCTTACTCATAGTACTTTACATGTAGGTCCCCAACAAAATTTTTATTTGTATGGCGCGTTCCGCACCCTATACAGTTTTTGTTTTGAATGGTTTGCGCGTTGTTGTTGATTGCGCAATCTAAGTTTAGATTTGCCCTGGAACTATTTTCTCAAATTTGGGTCGACGAGGAAAGGGCATCTTTTTAATTTTAGCGGTGTGGACGTAAAGTATGAGAATGCCAACGAATCGTAACAACAATTCCTAAGGCATGTAAGGCCAAGATGATAATGTCATTAATAATTATCATTGATACTAATATAGATTCTAGTAATATTTGAGAGTGGTAGTGTCACACCAAATCTATACATCAAACTCTATAAGTGGGACTGAGAGCACCATGGAGAGTGAGAAGAAGTACACCCTGACGGGCACTCCATCAAGGGTAAAATGTGGTATTTTCTACTAAAATACAATTAGGCCTAAGGGGAAATATCTCACCTTGTGCATCCTTTCCTTTGCTCATTTTACGTTGATAAACCGATGTTCTATAATTCCCTGAAATTGGTCATCGACATCAACACACTCACGCATTCAAACTTCCCGCAACCACTCTGATCTAAGCTATACTAGCGCGCCGCGCAAGCTTTAACCGGTAGTACACAAATATACTTGGCCTTGGGAGTTTCTGGTTTAGGGGCGCAGTCACGAAGAAGTGAATAGTACTATTGGAGTCACCGAGGCCCATAGTTTTAACCAGAAACTCGAAAATAGGCAGAGTATATTTGTTTTATATTTTGGATCAAAAATTTACACAAAAGAAGGCAAAAAATGGAACAATGACTTACCCATTATCATCTCTTGATACTCTTGTGGTCTTGTGCTCTTATTTTCGTAATATCCAAATTCAATAAAATCCAAGCCATGGCCCTCCCCCTTCATCAAATGCTGATCCGCGGCTGGATATATAGTACTATATATCACCCCCATCCCCCCGGGATTTACGCCAATGTGGGGAGGGGGGGGGGGGGGGAGATGGAGAGATGTATTAAAGGTTATACTGTAGGCCATGGGAAATTGGACTATATAGAGAGATGATCATGAAAGGGAACTTGATTCTTTCAGTGACGCTTTTGAGACAGCTTTAAAATTAGTATCTGCTATTTTTCGGTAAGTTTGGTTGCGACCTTGTCTCATCGCCTTCATAATTAATTTGTGTCCCGAATATTACAGGGATAATGCCAACAATGGCAATGTTGTCATTACGCTATTGAAAATGTCGCCATCTGACTGTAGATTACTTCGAACGGTATTGTATTGTTATCAAAAAGGACCTGGGCGCATTAATAGGTATACTACTATCATTGTTTGTTTGTTTGTTGTTGTTTTTTTTTTTTGGGGGGGGGGGTTAATTGTCTATACCTTCCAAAATGAGAGTGGGTTTTTTTTTCGCATACATAAAGCAGATCAATAACTTCTGGAATCTGAAACTTCAATGAATTATGTATGGAAAGTAGGGATCAGTAGGACCGAACATTGGTAGAATTTATTCATCCATTTACACCTTATATCATCGACGGACATAATCCTTGCCCGGGCGCCTAAAGAAACTGTTCAAGCTTTCCCTGTGGTCAATCGGCTACTCCTGGTATCTGAATTTCTAAGCAATAAAGTGAGAATACTAAAATTTAAATCTTGCTTTAATCCAACGCTATCTGACACATAATTTTGATAAAAATGCATCAAAACAAGTTTTAACCCTTTTGTTTCACATCTTCTATGATTTTTGTGTTGCTCAATATTTGCAATTTGAATTGATTTATTCATATTACGAAATAAGACAAATATCAAGGCATTTCCCTCATAAACATGACGATTGCAAACGCTTATAGTAGAGCTGGTGTACGCCCCCGCCCTCTGTTTGAAGCCCCACCGGCAAAAAGTACGACTTTCGGTGAATCCGAGTCACATGGGCTGAGCCACGCATCATAGTGTTGAAGTTACTTTATTGCGCCCCACTGCTTGTCATTTTCTTCAATCTTACGAAATTTTTAACTGTTGCAAATGACCACTGTTCCTTGTTGAGACTATATGCTTCGCAATTTGGAATATTATGTGAGGCCACACCTTTTGCGGGCCGGGACATTTGTAAAAACACCAAGGGGATTTCCCTCTCTGCTCCCATGTAGTGCCGTATGACGTCATCAATAGGGTACGAAGATTTGTAAATAATGCGGTGGGCACAAGGATCACATTGTCCGGGTGCAAAATTGTCTAGCTTTAAAATCTCAGACTTTGGCAAACGCCCACCATAAAAATTCCTTTCCATAGGACTGCTAGTAGTACGCAGATCAATCTGTTTATTTACTAAAGCCCGCCGCACGATATGCGATCCGTCTGCGATCCGATTGTGGAAAAAATTCGTTATAGCATGAACATTCAAACATGTGAAATCTTAATGAGGAAAGCTCCGAATAGTCGTATGAATACAAAAATTGAAATTCCGGGCTATTGGGAGCCTCCCTGTAGGAATAAAGCGAACCCAATTCCGAATCATAGTGACGTCATAGCAATCTTGCGATCGGCTACGATTTGAAACCGATGTGGCCTTTACTCCGACCACAAGGCTTGCAGTTAACCAAAATTTTGATTTTAGTATTCCTGTCATTATTTTGAACTTCAAATAATATAATTTTACTTATTTAAACTTTCATATTTAATGCTATATGCCAAGTGTTCGAAAATCGGGTCGCAGTCGGATCGTAGTGTGTGGCGGGCTTAAGGAGGCAGGCCCGATTCTCATGAAGTGTCATCTTTGCCGACGTTATAGGACCGTGTCGACGTCATGAAATTACTACTTTGGCGTAGGGAGGAATATACAATTATCCTCCCCACTTTTAGAGAGGGGGAACTGCGTCTACAAATATACCCCCACTTTTAAAAGAAGAAATAATATTTTGATCAATCATTTAAATAAATATATCTTAAACGACCGTTACCATGATATGGTTACATGTACAGTAGTAATTCACTTCTATACATGTAGCCTAACCGTCGTTTATGATATCTCTGGTGTTTAACAATTCAAATAAAATTTTTGAAATTTCTGTTTGAAATGTTACACACCAGAGATGGGGTCAGAAGGTCCCGAGAATGTGTGTGGATGTTTGTCCCAAACAACACAGACAACCGTCTCTGTATATAGGGTAGGACCATGCAGCGTCGCACTTACGTACTAAGGGGAGTAGGTGACGGGGGGGGGGGGGGGGGTGGTCTCCACTGGCCGCTCGGTATTTTTGCATGGGGATAGACGGAGGGAAAAGTCTACCACAACCCGGGCAATATAATCCAGTAAAAACTTTGAGGAAAACACAAAAATTAGTATGTTCCAATTATCTTTTATTGACCATGGTTCTGCATTTAGTAAATAAATAAAATATATCCTTTTAAAGTAATTTTTTTTTTTAAAGAGGAACTACTATCAATTTGATATAAATACGGCAGTTTAAATCAAATCAATTGGTAATTTTTAGAAGGAGGAACTTCTAGCAAGTCTCTCTATCTTTAGATAGATAGAACAATTTCCGGAATCGTATTGTTTTTGCTCATTTAGCAAACATTGATTTTCGAGGTCACATTACATTAACTGCTTGCTACGGTTTGTAATTTTTTCCATTGTGAATATGGTCAAACAAGGAATTTAACATCTACAGAAATTGCTTGCATTAAATGCATATAGTACACTGAGGCCTGAAATAGGCTCCTTTGATAAACAAATATCTATGGGTAATTATGTAGAAAGAAACATTACAATATCGTTTACTTAAAAGATGAAGAAAAAAAAACCAAACAAACATCCCATCTTGAATACTGTTAAAACGCAAGCAAGTGATTGCACTCATCTACTCTGAATAAGTTTTCCGCCATTCTCCTGAGGACGGTAAGAACATGCTTATCGAAACGTCGACGTCGAGAGTGAGTAGGTCCAGGGGCGTAGACAGCGGGGGGGATGAGGGGTATGCATCCCCCCACCTCACAAGGTGGGGGGGATAACATGTACAATCATCCCCCCCCCCCCAGGTTTTAGGGAAGGATGTTTGCTTACAATTAAACTGAATTAACATTTTTAGAAATGATAGGAACTGCAATAATAATAGTAATAACAATGATAATAAATAATAATAAATCATTATTATTATTAATTATTATTATTATTATTATTATTATTATTATTATTATTATTATTATTATTGTTGTTATTATTATTATTATTATTATGCTTATGATAACGATAGTTATCATCATCATCATCGTTAATGTGACTGAAATGACGATTACTATCATAACTATATGGATCATTATTCTTTAAGAATTTTATATTACTTTAGGGCAATTTCGGTGCCGTCACAGTTTTTCTAAAGTGGTGTAACAAAATAATTTTTAAAAAAGAGCCTGATGCAAATATGCAATAATGTATTTCAGTCCATATTCTATATTTGTCACGGTGCGTATATCTTCTACTTATGTCTGTGCATTCGGGTGTATGTGTGTGGGTGTGTGTGGGGGGGGGGAGGATGGGTGCATGGCTGTACGCAGCGGGGAGGGGCGGGGCAGTTGCCCCCCTCCCCAAGATATTTTGAATTATTACATTTTTTTACTGAAAATTCTCACAAAATTCACCAAAAGTGTGCACCAAATCCTTCAATTTCATTTTTAAAAATGCAAAAGCGCCCCCATGACAAGCTCGGTCGCTTCGCTCCCTCGCTTTTGAGTTTCTTCGAAAATGTTTACGCATCTTGCCCCACCCCAGGAAAGAATTTGATCCTCAATTTCTTGTGAATGGCAAATCATCCCCCCAGGTGGAAGAACCTGTCTACGCCACTGAGTAGGTCACATCAAAAATCAGCAGATGAAGTAATATCTATATATGCATTGGACAAAATGACATAAAGGCATATTTATGAAGACCCGAATGTACTATTTCGGTCTGATCAAAGGAGAGCCCGTGATCTCTCCCCCCCCCCCCCCTCCCCCCGCTTAGAAGGACAGCTTTACGAGACAGGCAGTCAAATGAATGTGAAATTAAGGTGAAAGACAATCCATAAGGCCGACATCTAACAACAGACAATGTCGGTTGGATGAACCCTCCGTACAGAGTTGTTTAAATTGGCCCTCCATACGATGTCAGTATCGTTGCTATCCCGGGTGTCCCAGAAAAAGCGGAACGGCGGATTTTCAGTACCTTTCCTTCAAAAAGTAGATAATCTTATTACATCAGTGGGTAAAGGATATTCTACCAAGGAGAATGATACCAACATCATTGAATTTGGTGAAGTGATTATGATTCTTTGCCCATTTCTTAAGTTTTTGAAGACAGATGAGAGCGCCTTTCATATCGCATGTTTCGTTATCGACACGCATCATGGGCTTCCCTCAAACATCGTATAATGAAGACCCATTTTCAACACAATTCAGCGCTAAACGGTCGCCCAAAACATGTGAAATTATAAAATGACTGCAATTTGAGAAAAGGGCATGAAACCAAAATTACTTGACCGAATTCAATGGTCTCGGTATCATTCTCATCGGTAGAAGATGTTTTACCCAACGATGTAGAAAAATTATTTACTTTTTGAAGACAAATTACTGAAAATCCGCCGTTCCACTTTTTTTCTTGGACACCGGTATAGTTGTCGGTGTTGTGAGGTGTCGGCCTCTTGAACCCTCGGGCAATCTCGAGAAGGCCCGCGAAACTGACTCTGTACCCAGCGACTCTTTTCGTCATCACATTCTGTCTGCAGATGTGAACCTATGATCATGATCATTCCAGTTAAAAAAAAATCACTCTTCGAGTATGTCAAAGTGTCAGATAATTCTGATGGCCTCTTTCTATCTTTGTCATCTCTCGGTGGATAAAGAAAATTTCAAGAACGATGACGGCTCTGGAATCTCTCTGTACCTGCATTTCACCATACACTTGAGAACGTCACTGAAGGTAGGATGTCTCAGCGCATATATGATGGGATTCACGCAAGAATTACACAGCAAAAGGATGGTGAACCAGGGTATGGCTGGCCCTGTCGATGGTATGGGGTAGATGATGGCTGAAGGCATCACACAGATGGTGTAGACACATACGACAATGAAGAGATTAATGGTTATCTGGCGTTGCTGCTTGAAGCGAATGTTCTGTTGTTTTCTGGTCAGAGTGGGGTAATGAACTGCCGGTGACATTGAATCGACAACAGAGGACGATACCGTTATGGATCTGTCCCGCTTTGGTGGTCTTTGAGATCCTGTAGAATTTTCTCCATGTTTCATCGGCTTGTCATCATCAAGGTCTGCTGTGTCGGAAGGTTCACTTAAGTTTTCCCGATCTTCGGATGGTGCTGGTCTGATCCCGTCGCATTCATCAAATCCAAGGTTGGCGACACCACGGTTAGGAGTATCTGATTCTTCCACCGGCAATTCCTCAGCGATCGGGAGGTTAATTTCGCTACTGGTTGATGACATTCTGAGCGGTGAAGAAGCCATCATGGCGTTCATCTCCCTTTGGTGGCCTCTGAACATTTTGAAAATGTAGATGTAACAGCCGATGATGACTACAAAGGCGGGAAACTGAACGAGGAGACACACCGCTAGTGTTAGGTAGTCTGACTCCCGACGCGCTGAGTTCTGAGCACACACCTTGTACTGGATAGCATACCCAAGAGATCCAATGTCCAGCGGTAATAAGATAGCCATGAGAACTACCGGGTAGACCCAAGTAAACAACACCATCAAGACAATATTTCGTTTCCTAAATGTGTTGTCGAATGTCGGATTCGGTCGTAAGACAGAGTAGAGGACAGTGAACCGATGGAAAGCAACCATTGCGAGGGTAACAACACTGCACCCAAGGGTGATTAAGGTAACTGCTGCGACGAACTGGCACAGAGGTTCTGGGATATAACAACTTGATTGACTCAAGAGAGTGGATGCGTGAACGGGGAGGAAAATGGCGGTCAGAAAGTCGGCAACAGCCAGGTTGATGACGAAAACGTTCGTTGTGTTCTGAAGTCGTTTGGAAACGATTACGGCGGCGACGACGAGGAGATTGCCAATGATTCCCATCAGGAAGATGATGAGGACCAGGAGAGCTAAGATGACGCGGAGTGTGTAGTTCTCAAGAATGTAGTCATCCGGTTCAATGGAAAACGTGACATTGCAGAGAGTGATGTTGTAATATTCATCTCCATTTTTGTCATAAGCTGCAGACTCAAAGCCACCGGCCGTCATCATTATTGATAACAGTCCTTTTTTTAGCTCTGACCTGCGCGTATACAGTCGTCCGGATGACTTGAACGAAAAGGGGATTGTATGAGTTTGTCCTCTGGCCACAACGATGAAGATTTTCAGAGATGTCTGTAGATATATCGGAGTTCAGTTGTCTGTGATGAGAACTTGATTCAAATAAGGAGGACAGTTGAAACCTTCATATCCTTGATCTGTTGATCGTCACAGATGAACGTTCTGTAAAGACACAAAATGATCTCATGTTTAGTGGACATCTTAACATTCTATACCCTTTCTTCAAATTATGATATTCTTTCAGTAGGAGGCAGTGTCCCACAAGACTTTTTCATGGAGCCCATTAGATTTCTCCCTTGCATAATCACCTACTCGTGGCCGTACGCAGCGGCGGGGGGGGGGGGGGGGGGGGGGGGAGGGGGAGGGGGGCATTTGCCCCCCAGAAATTTTGAATTTTTTTTTTCTTACTGAAAATTGATTTGATTTGATTTGATTTGAAAATGGTTTTATTAAAAAACATCATACTTTGCAGCAAAATTAATTGCTGAATTGTGCATGATATACAAATTAAAAATAACTGTAAAAGTACTTTTCTAAAAACATTAAAATGACATGGACAAATTATAGTATGAATAGCAATTACTCTTCCACAAATATGCAAGAAGGGGATAGTGATACAGACTGGTCGGAAGAGAGAAAGAAAATTAGAGAATGAGAGAGAGAGAGAGAGAGAGAGAGAGAGAGAGAAAGACAAAAAAGAAAGGAATAGAGAGGGGGGTGGAGAAAGAGAGGATGGGTTTAACAACTTCAACAGTTCAATCTACGGATTAATTGCATGATAAGAAAAGGTACAGCGAAGTAACTTTGTGATACAATACTTGAATGTTTACAATATTAAATCCAGGGTTGTATACTAGCTGTAAAAAAGGATAAAATTTTGTATCACGTACTCGTAAAAAAAATGTTGAGTAGTAAAATGTAATATTCTGAGATGTTATGACAATTTATGATATTGGCCAAAAAGTAAAGGGATAGTGATACAGACCGGTAGGAAGAGAGAATGAGAATTATAGTAAAAAAGAGAGAGATAGAGAGTGAGAGAGATAGAGAGAGAGAGAGAGAGAGAGAGAGAGAAGAAAAAGGGAAGAGAGAGGGAAAGAGAAAGAGGGAGAGAAAGAGAAGATGGATTTGAGAACTTCAACAGTTCAATCTACGGATTAATTGCATGATCAGAAAAGGTACATCGTATTAACTTTGTGATTCAATACTTGAATATTTACAATATTAAGACCAAGGTTGTATACTAGCTGTAAAAAGGATAAAATATTGTATCACACACTCATAAAAAAATTGTAAAGTAGTAAGATGTAATATTCTGACATGTTATGACAAATTAAATATGATATTGCACAGATATGGTACAGATAGAAGAAAAGAGGAGATAAGAATTAGAGAGAAAAAAGGAAGGAAAGAGGAAGAAAGAAATAGAGAGCAAAGAGGGAAACATAGTGAGGTAGTTAAGACAATAGGAAGGAAGGCACAATTTCATTAAATTGTCACACAAGGGTTTAGCAGATCAACCATATATGGGACTGCGCTGACTTTAAAACGTTTTGTTCTACATTTGAACTGTTGTTTTTTTCACAAAATCCATGAAAAGTGTGCACCAAAAGCTTCAATTTCACTTTTAAAAATGCAAAAGCGCCGTCGTGACCAGCTCGGTCGCTTCGCTCCCTCGCTTTTGAGCTTCTTCGAAAAATTTTAAACGTCTTGCCCTCCCCCCCCCCCCCCCCGCAGGAAAAAATTTCTACGTACGGCCCTGCACCTACTCAATCATAATATACACCACATGTACATGCATTAAAATCTAACAACTTGAAGACACCAAATCCTGAGCATACCACTTCCAAACCTACCATTTGGGTGGACGACTCCGGCCGGACATCTCCCTGGGACACTTGCATGTATATCTACAGGTCAGCCCCTAGGATCCGCTTTGTCTATATTATGGAGCAGTATTAGCATGGTAACTGTGATCGCTACGATGCAGTTATCTTAGGGGATATTACGTTGCTTATTGGGAAATGGTATTTTTATTGGGATGATAGTTCAAGGGATTTAGATCCCGGATACGTGATCTACTCGAGGCAAGCATAGGCTGAACAGTGAACCTCATAATCAAAAAAGAATATGACATGGAATGCTCACTTGGTGGGGAGTAACATTCGGTGCGGTGTACAACAGTTTATTGCAATTTGTGAAATAGTGAACTCATCAAAATTTCAAAGAGTTTATACCATGGGTATACTTAAAGGCAAAGTCCACCCCAGAAGTTTCACTGTTTCAATAAAAGGAGATGAATTTGAACAGGATTTTAAAAAAGAAATGAGCAAAATCGGACAAAGAATAAGAAAATTACACTCATTTACATTTTCTAGTAAATTACTCTCAGCTCTATAAATTGGCAACACTGATGACATCATATGTGAGCAGCTCTCCTTCACCTTGTACACAAAATTTCACATTTTTTCAGTTTTCTTGAAAGTTACACACTTTCTCACCCCATTGTAAAAGTATGTTATGTAAAAAGCAATTCTTCTGAACACACATTGACTATGGGGTTAGAAAATGTGTAACTTCCAAGAAAATTGAAAAAATGTGAAATTTCATGTGCAAAGTGAATGGAGAGCTGCTCGCATATGATATCATCAGCTTTGCCAATTTGCAGAGCCCATAGTAGTTTACTAGAAAATGTAAATGAGTGTAATTTTCTTATTCTTTGACCGATTTTGCTCATTTCTTTTTTAAAATTCTGTTCAAATTTATCCCCTTTTATTGAAACAGTGAAACTTCTATATAGGGTGGACTTTCCCTTTAATTTTGACGGGAGCATTAGCAGATTAGATAACTGCGGTACCAGAGAGCATACAATATATATATTTTTCATACAATAAAGAATGGAGCATTTTCCGTTAAAGAAAAAATGCTAGCTATATATTTACGACAAATTTATATTCTCTTTAATAGCTTCAAGCCAGGTTTGTATAAAACATTGAAGAGTAGATTTGCTTCAAATTAGGGATTATCGGAAAATTTAGTTCCATGTAATCCCGAACTCTCTTTTACTCTCGAAACTTCAAACTCTTTTACTCGAAGTACTCTTTTAAGCTTCAAATGAGGGCCCCCTTTTTTTTTGGGGGGGGGGGGGGGGGGGGGGTGTTTTTAAAGTCGAAGTCCTGTTTCATGATGAACTTAAAATGTAAACAGAGAAACTATGGAGCAAAAGAGAACTGGGAAGGTCAGACTGGCTGAGCAAATATTTGATCATAAAAAGAGTACTGCCGAAGTTCATAATGCATATCTGTTTCCAGTGATATTGTTTTCATGTCACGTATATTATGAATATCATGTATACAGACCTATATACATGATATTCATGATATACGTGACATGAAAACAATATAGACCAATTTCACAACGCAAGAGGGCAGCAGACTGTTCGACACAGTTCGACATACTGCGGTGGGCGCTCCAACTTTTATAGTACACAAGTCAATTGCGCGTTATGTACATTCGTTCGATTTTTTGTCTATTTGACCAGTATATGCAGATTTATTTTAATATTTGCAATGAGAAATTATCAGGGAAGTTCAGGTCGCAGCTGTGCGGTGCTCAAATGCCACAAGAATTAGAGAAAGTTTAAGAATTGGAAGCTAACTGAGTGCGAAAGTCACTCGCTTTTGACTCATGAAGCCTGTTTGTGTGGGAAGCCGTACTGCCTACACAGGTTTCCGTATGCAATGTGAAGGAATTCGTCGCCAGTGGGTAAAAACATCAATAGAAAGGACTTTGAAGTCAAGAAACATTATCATTATGTACTTTGGCGTAAAATTTAATGAGTGAAAACATGACTTTGTAAACAGGGTAAGATTTAGGGCTTCCGTTTACTACGGCTTCTATGCTGCAATCGAACTTTTACTGACAAAACTAAGTTGAAAAACCATCGAAAGTACAAAAATACATCATACTTTCATCCGTCAGATATGACCATTGTCTGTCCTCATCTACCCATGTATCCATGCTTTATTTTTATTGATCTAGAATAAAGTAAATGGAACAATATCGGGGCATATCTCATATCTTACATTCATTTTGTACACAGAGCCAATCGCGGTCAGCGAGCTTGCCCACCGCAGCAATGGCGTCGCCGATAGAGGGCCAAATACATAAACCGGAGGTGAAATTGGTCTATACATTGTAAGCCGAATTATGATCAGTTGTTGCATACCATAGTCATACGAAGCGCTGTCAACGGCGCATAAATGAATTACGTACATCCCTCAACAAAACCGTATACTGATTTGGTTGGAAATAAATCCTAAACTTTGAATTGCAGCAACAGAGGAAGAGCTCTTTCTATAAAATTGAATTGTAAATGCTAGCTTGTCATAAAAATAATCAAAAGATGCTATAAAGCATGTAAGAAATTACATCACCTGACCATCCCCTGCCGGAACAAGAGAAGATAATTATTAATGACAAAGTCCTCGGGAGGTGGTGGCAATATTAAAGGAGATGAAAAGGAGATGATAAGGAGATGATAAGGGGATGATAATTATGACTCATGGACGACAAAGCCAGAAAGTAGGCTGGGGACTGCAGCGCCATGTTTTATCATGTTTATGTAAACTTCTGTTGAGAATGCTCATGTCAAGGAAAATGATAACCTCATTCGCATGTTCATCCAACTTAACTTTCAACAGTTCAAGAAAACTCTGGAAGGTTTTGACCCTTTCTCGCACCCTCTCCCCTCAATAGATGAACATGTTCTCTCAACCATACCCCAAGTAAAAGGGTACTCATGCCAACTACATCAGAGTCCATTGCACTCAATGGGCTTACGGAAGTTTAAAAGTGCCACCGAGATGACGAAATGATTTCGGCCAAGAAGACGAGAAGGTTAGTTAAAAGACGAGATGACGAGTTTTGGGGACTCGGCAAGTCGATTTGTTTAGGACAAGAAGACAAGATGACGAGTTTTTGAAACTCGGCTAATCGACTCATTTCATAGGACAAGAAGACGAGATGACGAGTTCTTGGAACTCGACAAGTCGAATTGCTTGGGACAAGAGAACAAGATGACGAGTTCTTGGAACTCAGCAAGTCGACTTGTTTGGGACAAGAAGACGAGATGACGAGTTCTTGGAACTCGGCAAGTCGACTTGTTTAGGACAAGAAGACGAGATGACGAGATTCTAGAACTCAGCAAATTTGAATAACTCATCATCTCGTCTTCTTGCCCAAAACAAATCGACTTGCCGTGTTAAAAAGAAAACTCGGCATCTCATCTACTTGTCCCTAACAAGTCGACTTGCCGAATTCTAAGAACTCGTCATCTCGTCTTTTAACTCGTCTTCTTGGCTTAGATCATCTCGTCATCTCGGTGGCATTTTAAGCTTCCGTAATGGCTTGAACCTCGCTGCGTCGATCGCTGCCGATTGAAACATACCGGGGAAAATTACGCAGACAAGTCCAAGGTCATTTGATGTCCCATATGAGTATGGTCGAGTTATCATGGTTATGAACAAAAATGGCCTAAATTTTTTTTTTTATAATTTTACGACATATTTTGTTGAGATTCCAGCTCTAGTAGGGCTACTGTCTTCATACAATCATAAAAATACTAAGATCTTAAACATATAAAATTTAATGTGGTCCGCAACATTTTTTTTTTTTTTTGGGGGGGGGGGCAAAATAGCTTGTCTTGCCAAATAAAATATCCATAAAAAGTATTAAATATTGAATATAAGTGCTATATGTAATGGTGTCTATTACTATTATATCTTTATGCCTATGTCATGTCTATTTAATAAAAGTGAAACAATTTATGATTCATGCTTACCAATGCCATCTCCTCGAATCCACAAGATTTTTTTGCTGATAGCCTAATTAGTCCTATACGACTCTTCCACAAATTGTCTCTCTAATCATGCTGATTATGCCAATTGAAGATTAAGTCCCATGCACTGCTTACAGTATATCGTTTAACTTAGCTTCTCAATGATACTTTATGGAATTCGTGTCGCCTTGTTGTCTGTATTTGTCAATACTGCATATTGCATCGCAAATAACGAAGGGTATCAGTCTCGAGAGCAGATTTAGAATTCACACGATCTCACAAGTCTCCTGAAATATGCCTTATTTACATATAAAATTATATTCGGCCATATACATTTACATGCAAGGAAGGCGTTGTAAGCATACATGCACTGTTGTTTGCTTAGACCAATTTATTGAAATATTAGGCCTTCAGCCACAAAGATCATATTTGCTTACATATTTCTCACTTGTCTTCCTTTACGCCAACGATTTCTTAGTTGTGTTTTTAATGGATTTACAATAAAAGCTTAGCAAACTATTCAAAAATACAATTATTTATGATCACTACTGATTTGGGGCACGATGAGGATTATCAGAATCATAAGAATGTTGTTATCGGATTTTGCCCCTCATAAATATCAATAAAGTATGAGAAGATGTATTTTAATGACTTGGTATTGGAGCTGTATACTGTGTGACGAAAACATTTTATCTCGAGAGGATACATGTATATGCATAAGTTCAGAGTTTCTTAAATGTGCACTAATGTGTCAGAAACAACTTGTTCCCCTTCATCCCCTCATCTGTTTTTTACTCCTCTTTTCTTCCTTCTTCTCCTTTTCTGTCTTCTTCTCCCTCCTCCTTTTCGTATGTATTCTACCTTTTCTTCTTCATCTTCTTCTCCTTCTCCATATTTTTTACTCCCTTCGTCCTCCTGTTCCTGTTCCCCTCTCCCTCTGGCCTCCATGTCTTCCATTTCTTCTCCTCCTCTCCCCCTCCTCATCCATTCTTTCATTCTTCTACTTCTTGTTCTTGTCTTGTTCTTGTTCTTGTTCTTTCTTGTTCTTTCTTGTTCTTGTACTTCTTGTTCACCTTGTTCTTCTCCTAGTTCTTGTTCTTCTTGTTCTTCTTGTTCTTCTTGTTCTTCTTGTTCTTCTTGTTCTTCTTGTTCTTATTCAGTGTTGTTGTTGTTGTTCTTCTCCTCCTCCTCCTCCTCCTCCTTCTTCTTCTTCCTCTTCTTCTTTTAGTTTCCCTGTTGCTGCTCTGTTTTGTTTTGTTTTGTTTTTTTTAATATACAGGTGTCTCGCATTTACGCCATTGATATGTTTAAACTTCTGTATTTGTTATTCGTCATTTCTGCTTTTCTCGCAGTGCCATCTTCGACTTAGCTTTCCAGGCAGACCCTTAAGTGTTAGACTTTGACTTGCAGTCACCCACTAAACCAACTACAGACCTGCCAACCCTGTAAGTCAAGAAATAGGGACAGATGATTAAGAAGCTGTTAAAATAGAGACATTCCTGAATTTCCTACACATTACTATGGACATATATTTTTTTTAGATTCTGTTTTTTTTTTCTTCAAAAATATGGACACATGGTCATCGTGGGTGAAAAATTGCTATTTCCGGATCCACCTGAGAAAATAGGGACTGTCCCTCTAAAGTAGCATGAATAGAGAGAGACAGTTGACAATTATGCTATTATCAAACCTAAGCCTTTTTGCACACCCGGTCACGCCGGTTGGATCAACTTTTATTCAAAAGATAGTGGAATTTCCCGTAGATGAAGATTCACTTTTGGAAGATTACAAGCCATAAAATGGCTCCCTATTCATGACGGAAAGTGACATGGAAAAATATAAGTACGGTGAGGTCGATTAAATAGATACACCACAATTCAATGCATTCTTTGTAGGGGGCCACATATTTATGTCGGAGTAATATCATTCACATAACTTGGTGGAGCGTGAATTTAAAAAAAAAGAGGTTATATTACGGTGCAGGAGAGAAATAGTGACTTATGTATATGTATACAGGTCTAATCATCATGCTGAATAGTCAGATAGTACACATAGGACACGGATCACAACTATCGTAGTAGGTGTGTTATTAGTAACCTGACATGGTGTGCTTTTGCTGGTTCTTATATATTCGCTGTGCTGTGTCCAACTTTATTCATGGTAAGAAAGTTTTCGGTTTTCAGATTTTTTTCCCTTTAAGTTTTGGAGTTATATGCATTATTACCGCGCAGTTAGTGTAAGATATACATTCAAGTCTAGACTGTACAAATATATTTTCTTTCAGTTCACATGATGTCGAAGAAATCATGTTACCGTAAACATTAACTATAAGCGAATCCTTCCACAGTTTCTTTGAAGTGACACTTTTACTCCAGTTTTTTTTATTTTTTATTTTTTTTTACTCCAGTTAATCGTTGTAGGGAAAGGTCAAAGAAAAGGGAATGTGAGAATAAGCGCAAGTGTACGATAATTGAACAACAAATTGAAATTATTCCGTCCAATATATTTTTATTGAGTCTATTGAGTTAGTATTACATGTAAATCATACGGAAATTATTAGTGACTTACTGTTTTTCTTGCACATACAAAAATTGTTCGGAAAGAGAAATTAAGACAAATATTCAAATAACAATTTAAACAAATATGTTTATAGACATGACAGAGGGCCTATGTTGTGTATCTGAATTATAGTATTATGACTATATACATCTAAGCTTATTTACTTGAGCCGGAATGTGTCCAGGGGCGTAGCTAGACCTTTTTCAGTTGGGGGGGGGGGGGGTGGTGTAGAGGCCACTGATTACCGACAAACACTGTCACCGATTACCGACGACCAATGTCTATTACTTAAACCGTATAAAGCCCATGGGGCACTTTCAATTGTGTGCCTCTATCACATTTTCCTTCGTCTCTCCTACACATTTTCATTCAATTTCAACCAGATTTGGTAATTTTTATATGAACGAGCGAGGCGAGCAAGGAAATGATGCTCCTTTTCATTTTAGAAGTGATGATTCTTCATCAAAATACGAGATGGGCCTATACCATATTTAAATAAAAAAATTGGTCCCTTCCCCTGCAGAATTCATTCACTTTCCCCAAACATTCTGTGTCTAAATATTATACGAGCGAGCGCAGCGAGCGAGAAAAAAAAACCACTCTTTGTCATGCTATTCACGAGACGACTTGGATATATCTGACGTATTTGCTCATTAGCATACAGACTTGCGGACTGACTGTATTTCGTCATCAAAATACATTTTGAACAATACGATATCTAAATCATAGCCTATTCGGTCACCTCGCTTGCAAGCGAGGAAAAATAATATATACTCCTTTTCATGGTTGAGGTGATTATTCTTCATCAAAGTAAACGATGGGCCGACAGGTATCTAAATTACATATTTAGTCACCTAGCTTGCCGAATTCGTTCGCTTTCAAAAACTATCCTGTATCTAAATATTATACGAGCGAGCGAGGAAAAATATACTCCTTTTCATTGTTGAGGTGATTATTCTTCATCAAAATACATGATGGGCCGAAAGGTATCTAAATTACATATTTAGTCACCTAGCTTGCCGAATTCGTTCGCTTTCAAAAACTATCCTGTATCTAAATATTATACGAGCGAGCGAGGAAAAATATACTCCTTTTCATGGTTGAGGTGATTATTCTTCATCAAAATACATGATGGGCCGAAAGGTATCTAACTTATATTCTGGCCACTTCGCTTGCCCGATTATTGTTATTCCAAAACGATTCCCTATCTGAATATTATACGAGAGAGCGCAGCGAGCGAGGAAAAATATACACTTTTTTCATGTTATTTCGTCGAAATACACTTTGGCCAGTATTAGATATCTAAATCATATATTCGGTCACCTTGCTTGCCGAATGCATTCGCTTTCAAGAACTATCCTGTATCTAAATATTATACGAGCGATCGAGGAAAAATACATACTTCTTTTCATGGTTGAGGTGATTATTCTTCATCAAAATACACGATGGGCCGAAAGGTATCTAAATTATATATTAGGTCACTTAGCTTGCCCAATTCTTCTGTTAATCCAAAACGATCTCGTATTTGAACATTATACGAGCGAGCGCAGCGAGCGAGGAAAAATATACACCTGTTTCATGTTATTTCGTCGAAATACACTTTGGCCAGTATTAGATATCTAAATCATATATTCGGTCACCTTGCTTGCCGAATTCATTCGCTTGCAAGAACTATCCTGTATCTAAATATTATACGAGCGAGCGAAGCGAGCGAGGACAAAATATACACTCCTTTTCATGGTTGAGATGATTATTCATTCTTCATAAAAATACACGATGGGCCGAAAAGGTATCTAAACTATATTCCAAAACGATCCCGTTTTTTAATATACGAGCGAGGAAAAATATACACTTTTTTCCATGCTATTTCGTCAAAATACACCTATGCCAGTAAGATATCTAAATCATATATTCGGTAACCTCGCTTGCCGAATTCTTTTGCTTTTCCCAAAGTTACGATCCCGTATGTGAATAATATGCGAGCGAGCGCAGCGAGCGAGAAAATTTATACACCCTTTTCCATAGAATGAGTGTTAGTTTGTCATCAAAATACGTTTAAATATATAAGATATCCCAATTATGTATTCGATTGTCTATTTGCCTAAAAGGCGAAACCATCTATCATCTATACGAGCGAGCGCAGCGAGCGAGGCAAAATATACAGTCTTCTTAATGGTAGAATTCTTATTTCGTCATCAAAAATACCCTCCTATAAGATATCTGAATAATATTCGATCACCTATTTGCCAAATATTTGGACACCTCGCTTGCCGTCTGAAACCATTCTGTTTCTACCAGGGCGAAGCGAGCGACCGACGAAATAATGCTATATTTTCTATAAACACTGTAGGGGGGAGGGGGTGTCACACCTCCCCCCCCCCCTCCCGCTAGCTACAGCCCTGGATGTGTCCCCCGTTTGAAAGCCCTTTAAAGACGATCTGCAAAAATTTGCAGTAATATGTAAACCGGGCGGGGTTCGTCTAAGACATGGAGTAAGGAGAAGTTAAAATGCCCTGGAAAAATAAAGACAGGAAAGGAGAAAAGGGAAACAAAGTAAAGTGAGTACCTGTGTGCCCCCCCCCCTCGCCCATCCCCGGCTAAAATTTTTGGCCATGCATGTTGAACCATTTTGAACCATAAACTTTCTTTTCCCTTCCTTTTTTCCCCTCTAGAATCGACATCAAAGACTGTCTGACGACATCGCATCCGACCTCATCACCGAGAAAAAAAAAAAAAAACAAACTTGTCAAAGCAATAAAAACCTGACGACCCAAAACATTTTCCATTTGTATTCGGGAGAATAAAGAATTTCTAGGATAGAAGCAACGACCACTGACCACCACTCCTTTAAAAAATGGTGCTAGACGATTATAATGAGTCTTCATTTTACGATGAAGGAGCAGAAAATAAGATCACAGTTTGCAATATGACGTTCAATATTCAACCGGGTGAGTTCGTTCTACACGACTACGGACCCCGTGTCGTCTTGGGTCTCCTAGTCCTCATCATCTTCCTGATCGGTATCTTCGGCAATCTCTTCGTCGTCGTCGCCGTGATCCTTTCCAAACGACTCCAGACTACCACTAACGTGTTCGTGATCAACCTGGCTGTTGCCGACTTCTTGACGGCCATGTTTCTTCCCGTTCACGCCTCCACACTCATGAGTAAATCAAGCTGTTATATCCCCGATTCACTCTGCAAGTTCGTCGCGGCCTCGACTCTCACCACTCTCGGCTGCAGCGTTGTTACCTTGGCAATGATCGCCTTCCATCGCTTTACAGTCCTAAACGCCATTATGAAACCAAATCCGAAATTCGGCAACGCATTCACCACTCGGAATATCGCGATTATGGTTTCGTTTACTTGGCTCTACCCAATTATTCTCATGTTTATTATATTACCGCTGGACATTGGATCCCTAGGGTATGCTTTGCAGTACAAAGTGTGCACGCAGAAAACAGAGAATGAGCATTCAGATTTCTTAACCTTGACGGTGTGTCTACTCGTTCAGTTTCCCGCATTTGTCGTCATCATCGTTTGTTACATCTACATTTTCAAAATGTTCAGCCGACATCAACGACAGATGACCGCCATGATGGCTCCTACAATCAAGATTACCACAACGAATGATGATGAAGTCAACATCACAATTGTCGAGGAGTCGTCAGACACTCTTAACAATGGTGCAGTCAACCCGGGCTTTGATGAAGGCGACGGAATCAAAACGGCGCCACCGGAAGATAAGGAAAACTTAACCGAACCTTCCAAAGCGGCAGAACTTCGGGATGAAGTGCCAGTGGAAAATGGGAAACGTTCCCCAACATCTCAAAGGATGCTAAATCAGGACAACTCTGTCAAATCGCCTTCCGGTTCCATAAAACCCAAATTTCAAGTCATCACGCGGGCAACTCTGGCAAGAGAACAAGAGAACGTCCGCTTCAAGCAGCAGCGCAAAATAACCATCAATCTTTTCATCATCGTTTGTGTCTACACCATTTGCGTGATGCCTTCGGCCATTGCCTTCCTCATACCCACCAGCGACCCAGCTGTTCCCTGGCTTAGCATTCTCTTCCTGTGTAACGTTTGCATGAATCCAATCATATATGCTTTGAGGCATCCAACCTTTGGGGAGGTTCTAAAGCGTATGGTGCAGTGTAGGTATAGGGACATCCCCGAGCCTTCATCGTTCTTGAGAACTTATGTATTCAACAAGTGATCCTAGAATATGACCAGCCTAACTGATTCTACTAAAGAGAGTACAATATCAAGAATCAAATTAAACTGTGGAAACGATTCTGTGTCATGTTTTGATACTACTAAGATATTTTCACTTTTCCAAAACGTAATTCAAGCATACAGTGCAAGTTTGCAAAGAAAAAGGGCCTTGCTCTAATTTGAAATACTAAGTTGTTACACAGAATACTATTCAATAGCACTTGCTAAAGGGTATACTCTACTAACATCACCACCTTCACCACTACCACCACCATTATTTCCACCACCATCACCACTACTACTACTGTTACTGCTACTATTAATACTACTTCTGCTACTGCTACTATTACTACTACTACTACTACTACTACTACTACTACTACTACTACTACTACTACTACTACTACTACTACTACTACTACTACTACTACTACTACTACTGCTATTACTGCTACTACTGCTGCTGCTGCTGCTGCTGCTGCTGCTGCTGCTGCTGCTGCTACTACTACTACTACTACTACTACTACTACTACTACTACTACTGCTACTACTGCTACTACTACTACTACTACTACTACTACTACTACTACTACTACTACTACTACTACTACTGCTACTACTACTGCAACTACTGCTACTACTGCTACTACTACAACTACCACTACTACCACCATCACCACCACCACCACCACCACCATGTATGCTGCTCCTACCACTACTAGTACTACCTTTACTACTGCTAATGCCACCCCTACCACCACCATCACTACTACTAATACTACTGCTACTACAACTACCATTTCAACTGCTATTTATAATACAAAAGAAGAAACAAAGAAAATCATGTTTGTGCATTTATTGTACAAGATCCATCCACTCTCTTCTATAAACAAATGATACTACAATTGGAGGAAGGTATATGTTTTAAGATATTTGACATTTAATTCCTATGGCCTGATTGGCCTCTTCTGCTGTGTCAAACTATGCTAGCACCAATTATAGTAAGTACCATATTTATTTTACTAGCTTATGATGTAAAATACCGGGTAACAGATCATTTTATCATCAATGTAGATTGCGATCTCCTGGTTTATGATGTATTGATTTTCTACCATATTTTTTGTAAAATTGTAGCCATTTCTCAGGTTAGTATTCTCTACCTAGACTACTATCTGTTGTTGTTATTGAAAATTCAGGGAAAATTAACCATTACATCCCCATACCATGTATCCAGAACAAGGATTTCAATGCCAGTCGACATATGCATAATGAGAGCAGAATATCTCCCTTGGATTGACACGATATGCTTTTTGTTTCATTTCAGGTGATATTCAAAGTTTGTTCACTTTGAATCATGTCAGTTATTTACATATTATCTGTAATCATGTTATTGAGAGAACATACAGTGTACGTGTAGGTAGTGAACCACTTGACTGGCCAACCATATCCCTCACAGAGCATCTCTTCATGTCTGGTAAAGTTTTTTCCCCCCACATTTTACATCTTTCAAATACCTGCATATATTTGGCCAATCATGTGTGCAGACCAATTCTATTGTATATGTCATCAAGCTCTTCCCGCACACATGCATGTTATGCCTCAATGATGAACATTTAACACGATAAAAACTATTTTAGAAAAGTCAACTCAAGTGCAATTTCAAAAGCCTATTGTACTGCCCATACAAATCATGTTCGGATTACGTAATAAGCCATCGCAAAGTCCACACATTTCTAAAGGTGATAGACAGGGCTACTGAAGTTGCATTAAGTTGATTTTTTCGAAAGTAGTTTTTATCGTGTTATTTTTGGATTTGATTTGATTATGTCACAACATGCATTTACCAAAACCCCAGCCTGAGATATCACAAGCATTGCAGTACACGGATTACAAATGGGTCATTTCTTCGATTTAGGGTAACAAATCACATGACATTTATGTGACAGAGGTATCAACCACTTGATGTCAGAATGAAGATCAATTCAGGGCCCTGTTTAACAAGTTGCAATAACTGTTATAAGCTACTGAAATCCTTGCATCTGATTGGCTGAGAGCAATATGTCATAGGGATGTGGCAGTTGTTACTGATAACAAGATTTATGAAACAGGGCCGCATAAAACTTACCATCAATGGTAACTCCGCCATCAGTGGTTACTGCCATGGTAACATTGCACAACAGCCAATCAAATTCAAGGTTTCCATGGCAGTCACTATTAATGGCAAAGTTACCATCAATGGTTAGTTGCATGCAACGGGGCCAAGATGTGGCTAAGTTTTGATACGTCAATGTGAGGTGGTCTCCTACCATAGTAATACATGCCGGAATGGAAATCTTTTATAGATTTGTTGCAATTTTTTTTTTTTCTTTATAACCTCTGCCACATAGACTTGACATTTATATACCATTGGAAAGATACTCTCAGGTCTGAAATTGCAATATGATGTTTAAGAAGTAAACATTTGTGGGACAACATTTTTTTTAGTTCTGGTATGATACAAAAGTTGCCCCAAACTCATGGAATTCCCCAAAGTAAATTGTGTAGATAAACAGCTTTCATGAAAGTAGCTGGAAAAATGAACTTCCGAATAAGAATTAGTAATGGATGCATATGTTACAAGTATGAATGGCAATTCTAGATAAAGAAGGGCCTTGACTTACAAGTTGATTTTATTACCCAGTGTTGGTTAATGTTGAAAGGGTACAAATTATATCTTTCGTATCTTTGTTATACGCCTCTAGAGGGATAAATAGAACCCCCATTTAAATAATGGTCTGATCTTTAGCAATATTTATTACCTGACAGTGAATATCACGATCAATGCTCTAAAATATGTATTTCTTTGAAATGCCAGTATGTAATTTCACTCTCAAGATGAATAGGATAAATTGTGTGTAGAAAGAAAATAAAATTTCACGAAAATAACCATTTCAATAAATCACTGTATATGTCTAATATCATTCATTCATTCATTCATTGAAAATTATAATCTATGCAAGATTTCTTTTCCCTGTGAAAGTTGAACTTGTATGTTGAATGTTGTCTCGCATGACAAGTCTAATAAATACAGTCTTTACCAGAATGTCAGGCAGTGTAACAAATGCTATTTCTGCCCTGTGACACTGATACAATCATATTGAAACTGATGCTCTCTTGTTGTGAGCGAAAAGAGGTTAATTAATCTCTAGCAAGCCTCATATTCACTTAAATCATACCTGCCAACCCTGACAGCCAAGAAATAGGAACAAATTATTCTGAAATTTTTGAAAATAGGAACATTCCTAAATTTCCTATTCAATACTACACACAAATTTGTACAGAAATAGGAACACACGGGTTAAAATTGCAATTTTCTTTTCCCCAAAATAGGAATATTCCTCTTTAATAGGAACAGTTGGCAGGTATGCTTAAATAAGAAAGAAACTATGCCTTACTTCATAATGTAAGTACCAAAAGTGTCTTTCCTTAAAAGATGGGCCAAGCAGCTGCTTTAAGAACAGAGGGTTATAATTTTCATCTAACAGAGTGGGATAAAGGTTAACCTGAATAAGGCCAAGCTTTTATGGCTGCTTTAAAAACAGAGCTGCTTTAAGAACAGATGGTTATAATTTTCATCTAACAGAGTGGGATAAAGGTTAACCCGGGGAGCGTTTCATCAACATTTGTTGTCTGACAAGTTGTCAGATCTGACATCTTTCCTTTAATTTACATTGGCTGAGAAGCATCGTTACTTTGGCAACTGTCGGATAAAACAGACTTTGTCGGATAAAACATCCGACAAGTCCTTTCATGAAACGCTCCTCTGAATAAGGCCAAGCTTTTATGGCTATGCCAGGAGGGGGGGGGGGAATCCTGAGCTGTCAAATGCCCGATCACAACAAAAAACAGCACACACATCATGATGTAATCTACAACATTGTATGGTTGATTTCCATGAAATTGTTCTATTTCATTTTATATTATGCAATCATACTAATTCATGTGTTTACTTTAAATCACTAAAATTAATAAACTTCAAAAATCCGAATATGTTGTCTAGAAACTCTTTGTAGCATTCTTAGCAATATACTTGAAAAAATTCTTGTATCAAACTTAATATTCCTATGTATTTAATTGTTTTCAAATTTCATAAGTATTTCTTTGATTTTTAAACTTTTCCGTTTTTTTTTAAAGAAATACGTCTGCGACACTTCTGCGATTATAAACAGCAAAATTATTTAATTCTAATCGGTAAAGGTGAAATAATCGTACAATTATGAATTTTGGATGAAAACACAATTTGTATTAAAATGATACATAAAATCACATTTCTGAGCAATTTTTAGTCCGATGTGTAAGTACAAAACGTTACATAACTTCCAAATCGCTTACCCGGGCATCGCAAATTTGGTCTAAAAAGATGCGCGAGATTCAAAGGATGAAAGTCATGAGAGGTCGTGCCGAGAGCTTTACACAGTGCAGATATATCTTTCAAAATGTCTGGAGGCGTGGATCCCCCTCCCCCCCCCCCCCCCCCCCCATCCCAGGTCCTCTTCAAGATTATTCTTTTCAGATTAGAGAGACCATACAACTTTGAACAATACTTGAGGAATGCCTTGATGAAACACCAATTCAGTGGCCTGTACTTCTACGGATGAAGATGACATGCACTACAAAATATACCGTTTGTATGCCGAGTTAGAAGTTCATGTACTAGTGAGTCATGCTTGATAATATAATCTCTGGCTGTAGAAAATTTCTTGTACGATTTTTTCCTGCTCCTTTTCTCTTTCCATCCAAAAAAATATGAAAAGGGGAAAGAGGAAATGGTTCTCCTTTTGGCTTTCCGGTTTCATCTCCTTCTCCTTTGATATCTGTGCTAAAAATTTACATTATATACAAAATCCATGCACTGCACCATCCAATTTGATGACTTGATCCAATGGTTTTAGGTGTCTAGCCCTGCATGAATCTCACTGCTCTTGGATGGCAAGAACAATGACAAGCCATGGAGATACACTGCTTGAAAGTCACTTTCACAACTGGCAGCATTTAGGTCCAATCAAAGAGTTTCACTGAGAAGGTCACTGTGAATGTCACTGCTCCATGGTAAAAGTCACCGAGGCCAATGCCATGGTGAAGATCACTGTAAAGGTCAATTTGACTGCCGCTTCTCCTAGGTGAAACTCACTGTGAATGTCACTTCTCCACGGTGAAAGTCACAGTGAAGGTCACCGTGAATGTGAACGCTTCGTGGTGAAAGTCACGGTGAACGTCACATGACAGGGGTTTTACGAGCTGTGAGAAAGGTCCTTCTGCCAGTCAGTACTCGGTGAAGGTCACAACAAGGTCGTGTGCAGAATCTCCCAGACCATCCTTCTCCTGAAGTAAGGCATGTCATGCTACCAAGAGAAAAAAAATTGAAAAAAAGATGGAAATATATATGACAGGACTCACGGAATGGAAATCAGGAATAAAGAATATACTTCCAATGCGGTGGCAGCATGACCTAAAGTCAGTGGAAATTTGTAAACTGGTGTGGAGATATGTTGTATACTACTGCAAATAATCCATCATCCATTATCATCATCATCATTACCTTTATCACTATTATGGATTGTTCATATATGAAATGGTTTACCTGCTATGTTGAAAAAGCACAACAAAAAAAGACAAACAAAAACATTAAAAATAATTTCTACGAAAATGATTGGCAAGAAAGAGGACGAAAAATGTATCTGTACCATCCTTAGGCCCCTAAGATTACTCGCATATCATTATTTTCATCATCGTTATAATCACTATCATCATTTACCTGTGTGAAAGTGATGGGAGCATCCCTCGAGACGTATGCTGCATACTTGCAAGCAAATATGCCGCATTCAGACCCAAACAGCTGCTGTGAGATCCCTTTCTTATACATCATTATCATTATTACTATCACTCTTATCATAACCATCATGATCACCACCTGGGCCGGTATTCTGAAAATTGTGTTATCTTTGCAATCAGAAATAGCATATGCCATTGGCTCACATTTTTGTCTTGTGTGCTGGTCATTTGCCCAGTTTAAACCAAACATAAGTACGCCTTTTTGATTTGTTATGACAATTAACACAGTGAAGATAAGACAAAAGAAAACACTATTTTCAGAATACCGGCCCAGTAAAGTATAAATCGTGAACATCATTTACCTGTGTGAAAGTGATGGGAGCGTCCCTCGAGATGTATTCCGCATACTTGCAAGCAAACATGCCGCAGTCTGACCCATTCAGCTGCTGGGGGATTCCTTTCTGCGAGTAATACGACCAACCATCCATGCTGTACTCCTGCTTCTTCTTGTCGGCATGCTCAGCGACAACGTAATCTCTGCAAAAAGCGTATTGGAAGAAATATTCATAAGTTAATCCATTCGACAACTTTATAAGTATTTGGGAGTAATACAGCTAACCACCATCAATACTGCACTTCTGATCCTTCTCAAAAGCATAAGCAGCTGCAATGTAATTTCAATAATGAAAACAATGAAGGAAATTCAATATCTAAGAATTCAATTTCAATTTCAAGCTTGATCTTTGGTGGAATCGTTCAAAAAAAAAATGAAATCACAAATAATATCACAAAATTTCAAACAAAGTGATTTCCATAATGAAAGAATTTATTTCTTAATTTCGATCAGTGGCATCTACTCATGTCACCTATAACTTGCAATGTCAATTACATTTGTGGGTCACTTTGGGGAATTCTAAAACCGCAATGACATATAATACAAAAGTGACTTCTTAGGGTAATAATAATGAAACAGGGTAATGAAATTGATCTCTTAAAAGCTGTTTCTTCGAAGTCTTGAAATTTGTCTTGCAACATTAGAACTTACCTGAGTGCATCCAAACACTGCTGATTGTGGCTTCCCATTGAGTCATAGAACACAATGGTTTTATTCCTGAAGTCAACAACCTATGGTAAGGAGAAAGACAGACAGATGGACAGACAAATAAGATATAAAGGGATTCCGGCATATATAAGACATCTCAACAAATTAGGTTGCATTAATAAGCCAGTTCATATTTAAAGACATTGGTTAACATTGTTATGATTTTAAAAAAATCTTGTTTTGTTACTTGAAAATGGGATAAACATAAGGGGTATAGTGTAAAAATACCAGTCTGAAAGTTTCAAAGTATAATATCCACAGGAAGTATTTTTAAATATAAAAAATGTGAACCAATGTTTGAAAAATATACGAGGGTCGGTTGCACAGAATAGACATAAGGAGTGCGCATGCGCGTATGACTCACCTTACCGTACTGTGTGTATTGGCGAATCACGCGCCGGGAGGCACATAACGGCATTTTCAAATTCAAGCAAAGTGGTCCTCTTAGTGCTTGTCTTGTGAGACGAAGGATAATAAAATCGCCGTTTGCGTCTAACTTACACTTTTTCACAAAGTTAGCCAATTCCTTTAACTCATTTCCCAAATGACCCCAAATATCCATACAGATATTTGAACATGGAGAGGTCCCTCATAAATAGCTTTTATTTCCCCTTTTGAAAAGAATACTTCCACTTGGGTATCATGGAATGCAACCAGGGTGCACAATTATTAGCACACGTCAAGAATTCATGTCAATGGGTTATAGATGTTGTCCCGAATAACCTTTATCTGCTCATGCTCGGATTGTATCTACAAACTGGCTCATAGCAAATTACAATATTAAAATTAACACTACTTACCCCCCCCCCCCCCAAAAAAAAAAAGAAAACAACAACAAACAAACAAAAACAATAACAAAAACAAAAACAATAAAAAAAAAAAAAGGTGGAAAAGAAAAGAAAGAAAAAAAAAAAGAAACAAAAAAAGAGAGCAAAAATAAGAAGAAATAATTTGCGATGAGCGCTTATATTCATTTGTTGGTTTTGATTATTTGTAGGATATACTGTTAATAGACTTCCTCAAGCTATGATGAACATCAACTTAAAGGTGGAAAAGAAAGGAAAGAAAAAAAAAGAAACAAAAAAGAAACAAGAAAGAAAAAAAAAGGAAAAATAAGAAGAAGAAATAATCTGCGATGAGCGCTTACATTCATTTGTTGGTTTTGATTATTTGTAGGATATATTGTTAATAGACTTCCTCAAGCTATGATGAACATCAACTTACCGCTAGACACCAATGCATCCCTAGATGAACAGGAACGAGAATCAGGTCTTTCGTGAAGATATCCACTTTCTTGGTCCATCGTCGTAGACTGGCATAACCGGAGTTGATTAATTTTGGGTAGAAGAATGTATTGAAAGAATGCACACTTGGGTAGTCCTGGATATTCATGGAGAGGAAAAGGAAAGAAATCATTCTATAGACCGATCTGAGAAGCGATTTGTGGGCAGCGCCATTACTGCGGTGTCCCCAAGGTCACCATGACCTTCACCAAGTGGGTATAATAGTGCGTATGTAACTCCATGGTTGGGAATGGATTTCTCTCCTGCACGCCCTACCAAAGATCATAAGGCACACGCTTTACAATCTTTGCGTGTTACACACAAGCTGCAGGACACTGCAGATATGCACTGCACTAACTCTATGGGGGACATCGCAGTTTTGACTGATCGTCTGCTGCCCTCAATGATAAGCCGGATCAGTCTACACAATGAGCAGCTATACATATTGCTACCTCTTCAGAGAGTACAAATCAATGAAAAAATAATTTGTGCACAGCCAGTATGCATGAAATAACCACCCCCAAACTTTGTCTTGCATTTAAGGGGTTCATGGCTCAAGAGTTTGAAGTAAATGAAGGATAACTTAAAACTGCAACAAGCGGAATTGAATGGCTGCTCGATTCCAGAAAGGCCCATATTCATGCAAACTCATACGACTCATACATCGACTCGTCTACTCATTTCATTGCTTATATGTTAAATGAGATTATATTTGAACCTATGATATCTTTTCATAGAAGTATTAGTTGGAGCTTACATTTCAAATATAATTTAGTGACACTAAATCCCTAACAAAAAGAGCAAATGTCTTTGGTGATCGGTACACTTTCAAGGCAGAATGTCCTGGTAAAGTGGTCCATTCATTGACTAGCAAATAACCAAGGGTTTGATATCCCACCCCGGCACTATTATCCTTTGGCAAGACATTAATCTGCGCTTGCCACTCTCTACACAGGTGTAAGTGGGAGTCCGACATGCTTCAGCTCTACATATTTTGCCTCCAGGCTATGAACCAAGGTAATAATGTTGGAACATCACTGCATGATGCAAATGAGTGCTACACAAGAAGGCATCATCATTATTATTACAATAAGTCTCTACCCAAATGGCTTATACCTTCTTCAATTGTAAGCAGGAAATCTTTACAATCCAGTAAGTCTTACTATCACCTGGATCTGTAATCAGTGAGAGGATGATGTAATACAAACTGAACAGTCAAATCTCAGATTTGCTCACAAAATGTAGTATCAAATGCCAGAAGAAATTATTCCTGTAATACCCAGCAATGGAGTTTTAATCTTAAATTGCCATTTACCCTACTACCACTTTGTCCCACTCGACTCCGACCACATTTTGTTGACACTCAGCTTGTGAACTTGGCTTTTAAGTTAACAGCGGTGAATACAATGTCTTACCTCTCCTTTACTCCTTGACATCAGCATCTCAAAATAGAAGTTCATGACCTGAATAAAACAAGAAAAGACTTGAATATACAGACTGTTCTTAAATTCAGCCTTGAATAATCTTCAAAAGAAACAAAGCATGCAACACATGAGTCAAATTGCAGCATTTTGAGCTCTGTTAAAAAATGAGATGACAAATTCAAATCTGATTATGAATATGTCGTAGATTGATTTCACAATTTACTTGATACAAAGATGGAAGAGAAGCAAAGAAAGAGAAAGGTTTCAACTGTCCTGAACCCCTCCCCCCCCCCCCATTCTTTTTGCTGAACATGTCTCAAAATCCATTGTTCTAGGTCATCACAAATGACACTTCCCATTGACACTCAGATGTGAGGAAATGATCACGATCATCATCATCATCATCATGCATCATTATGTGTAAACTGATAATAAATGCTACCTTTAATGATAATATACTAATAGCTTTTGATTTAATTAGCACATAATAATTAACACTTAAGGTATGTCTTTAAGGCTCTCTTAAAATCATAAAGGGAAGATGTATTCTTTATGAAGGGTAGGGTTTCACAGAGCTGGAGTTGAAACTATATAATGATTGGTTTTCATAGGTATGCATATTAAAAGGGTATATTGCAAGGAGGTGTTGTTGTAATGATAAAAGTGCGAAACGTACATCTGTACGAAAGAAAAATGTCTTCGGATTTCCAGAATGCAGGCGACAAATGATGATTCAAGCCATAAATCACCATACCTCATCATTGAGCCAGTTTAAACCAGCCAAAGTCTGCATATCCCTTCTTGTAATTGTCAGTCTGAAGGCGGTTGCTAATCCCTCACTCGCTGGATTAGGATTAAGAGCCCTGCTAATCTCATCTTCCATCTCATCTGTCAGCATTGGTAGCTCCTCCTCCTCCTCTTCCTCCATGCCATCATCCTCCTCTTCTTCATCTTCCTCATCCTCTTCCTCATCGTCGATCACGGCAATAGAATCCTCCGGTTCCTTCTCCTCCAGACGGTAGATGACGTCCTCAACAGCACCAGGTAACCCTGAAGCTCTCTTTATCCTTGCATTGATCTGCAATGGGGGAAATGATACCAGTTCAAACAGATGTGGATCCTCGTGGCATATTGGGCGGGTACAGGGTATCTAGTTAACCCGCTGAATACGGAATTCCTGGTTCCATTAGCCAACAGGAAAATTTGTGTCTGATGTGCTACAAAGTACTGAGGAATCACGATGAACATACTGAACATACGTTTCTTTGATGTTTAGTCTGATCAAATGTGTAGTAGGACTACTACAAGTACATGGTCTACAAAATGCTAAAAAGGTATTAACTTGTTGACTAGTGAATTCTCAGACTCCCATAGCCTTAATATAGGGACTACCCCGTTCCCATAGGCAGTGGGTTAACTCTTATCCTTTTTACACCGAGTGAGTGCCCTGCTGGCTCCTATCAAGCAGTATCATCTAAATTGAAACTTACCAATTCCTTTGCTTCTGCCTGTCCCTTGGCTCTCTGTAAAGTCAATGAATAAAAATGGAATTAGAAATAGAAGAGAAGAGAAGATGTGGTACTGTAATAATGACTGATACAGTACTCATGGAGCAATTTGTACAAAATGTAAGATTAATACAATTGTTATACAATTAAATGAAATTGTACTTGAAGTATTTCATTACACTCTTTCTCTCATAAGTATCAACACTTTGCCTACTGAATTAATTTCTAAGAAAAAATAATGGCAATTGTTGTTTTGATATTGTGTTTAAATTCTGATATCATTTGTGCAGTCATTGATTAAACTGTTATTTAATTCAAGTGTACGTTTGTGACAATAGTCAACAATAGTTGGCAACGGGCAAAGAGAATTAGAGAAACATATTGTAATTAAAAAATCAGTGATGCTATTAAAGTGTAGAATCATTGACTGCAATGACTTTTCTCGTCTAATTTTCACATTTCACAATCAGTTGCTACTATTTGCCAAAGTTTTATGCCACAGAAACAGGCATCATAAATAATGCACTTTGCAGCTTTAAAGAGCAAACAGCCCATGACCTAAATACTTCTTACCCTCTCCTCATAGCATTGCAGTTTCGATTTCTCCTCCTCAATCTCCCTCTGTCTAATACGGACACTGGATTCAAACCGTGCTTTTCTACATGAAAACAAAGAATTGAAAGAATTAAAATAGTCCGAACAAGAAATGTTATAAAGTAATGTAACTTTCATGGAAAGGCTCAGGAAATTTTAAAGAAAAATACGACAATAGAAATAAAGATATACCCCTTTGAATCACCTTGCTCCATTGATCGCCAACTAAAAATTGTGCTTAGTGTAATTTGAAATCGTGTTTTCATCAGATGGATCTATACATACTACAATTCAAATAGATAAGAATAGTACTTTTTTTAAATATAAGATTTTGTTGGTTGTTGTTGTTGCATTCTCTCTCTCACTTGAGAAAGCATTTTAATGGCTTCCTTTACAGCACTTTTAATTTTTTTCTAAAACAAAATGTTATGTGATATTATATCAAGACAGACCAAAGGGTCACAGTGATTAAATTCCCTTTTCCCCTCCTAGGCGTAGGTGACGCCAAATGATTAATAATAATAAATGAAACTTAATAATATTTGTCAATCTATGCACCCATCTAGAGAGAAAACATACTAATTGATCTATTTTACTCCTGAAATGACAATAAAAACTTACAAGTTATGAACCCAATCTTCAGCAAAGTATGGTGTTGACAGTAGACTCTTCTGAAAGGCATTCAGTCCAGGCTTGCTGGCTATGATGGTTGGCGGTGTACTGGAGTCATTAAAGTCTGCAGTAAAAATGAAAGGTTCGTCATAAATGTGCCACTTCACATTTTGGACATGACCATCTATCCTAACCGGGATATCGATTTAACCACTAGGAACAAAGCTGGGAAAAATAATATCAAACAACTGAAATTCAGAGGTAATTTCAGCTCATGTGTAATGAAGGCCTACTAAAATTAAAGCCTAAACTAAAAAAAATCAAGTTATTTAATGTCATGCACCATTTTCAATCATACACATAAAGAATCATTAGAGTGCATAGCAGAAAATAAATACAATGAAAATGACAATGTATCTTATAACACACAGATAAGTACAGTGAAACTCAAGGGCAATTAGAAAAGTGTAAGTGGTTTTTAATGAGCAAGTGGTCTGCATGTACAGGTTTCCATAATGCATGCTTCAGTAGGAAAAACTATTCAAGGGAAACAAAAATTGTGGTCTTCATAGACAGGTGATCTTTCTATATGGGTAGTTGCCAGAGCATGTTTGACCGCAGTACAAGTATGGCAACTTTGCATTTCCTTTGTACCCCCCCCCCCCAAAAAAAAAAGAAAGAAAAAAAAACCCAAACACCCCCCCCCCCCCCGCAATATTTAGAATTTTAAAAACTATTTATTCATCTATTTATTCATTCATTTATCTATCTATTTATTTATTTATTATTTTATTTATTTATTTATCAATTCATTATTCATATACATTCATTTATTTATTTTCTTATTCATTCATTTATTTATCTATCATTCATCTATTTATTCCTTTATTTATTTATTTATTTATTTATTCATTCATTCATTTATCTATTTACTATTCATTTATTTATTGATTTTTTTTTTAATTCAATTTTTTTAGGGGGGGGGGGAGGTGTCCGTTGGATGCTGTTTGCCACTGCATATTTGAACAAACCTATAGTGCGACACTTTCTACAAGCCATACCAGGTTGAGCAGGTGTAACAGCAGCAGGTCTCTCCTCTCCTTGGGGGGTCCCCGGGCTAAGCTGACTGGTGGGTACGTGGAGCCTCTGACGAACAGCCTCCCTGATCTCGTGCTGGGTGGAGAACTGATGGGGGAGCACACGCAGACCAACTCGCTCCCTGGGACTTATCTGACTAGTGGCGTCAAGGCGGGTGCTTGCGGCACTGGCTTCTGGCGCCGGTGCGGGCCGTGGTCTGTGAGGAACGAAAAGGAGTATGAAAGGCTTTGAGAAACCAATTCTTCTCTCCTTGGGACCGTCTGCAACATTTTTTCGTAACTGTACTTGGAACTACCAGTGACTTCCGGATCAGTGACTTGCCTTGCTAGCTTCAAGGACTGCTGGTCTTGCTCTGTACTGCTTTTAGAAACCAACACTTCTCCAAAGTATAACCCAGTTGGACATATAATGCAACATTTCCTATCATTACTAATTTATTCCCTTCCAAGCTATGGGGGGGGGGGGCAAATTCTAACACACTGTACATATGTTGAACAAAGTATGTGGAAGAAAAGTTCATAAATTTTTCCTGAATCTAAAACAGGAACTTTCATTGTAAAGTTCACTCCTAAGGACAATGAATTATGTGAAAGTAACTAAAGAAACATTTCAAGAAAGTTTCAACTCTTACAATTAAATGGCATCCCTCACCTATAATGAAGACACACATTGGCCCAAATTCATAACAAAGGTTTAAAGGGATATCATAGTGCCGAGTCTACAGGACTTAGCGTGGTCCACAATCGGGATGAAGCAGAAATGCTTGGCCGTATACTGTGATGGCAGAGTTATATACAGTCAATATGGAACACACATGCAGCACCGAGAATTGCCGACAATATTTTTCAAAAAGTTGAGAAAGTTTGTTGAATCTGCGCTGATGGATATTAAACTCCATCCCAAGAGATATACTTTCAAATTAGAAGCAAGGGGAGTCAGCGAACATCTCAGAGCCCCATATACTGTGGCTATGAGCCGGTTTACACTGCAGACCCAATCTCGGGCCAGCCCGAGGCCGGCCTAAATTGCAGTACTCGGTATCGCAATTTTGTGCGTTTACACTGCCTATTCTGGGCCGGCCTATTAATGTAAATGTTTCGCCGGTAGCGGCGCTCTGCATGTAAAAAACAATTTTAATTGAGTGGCGTGCGAAAAGCGGACCCGCATTTGGTACTGCATTTGGGTCTGCGTGTTTACACCAAGACTAGGCCGGCCCGAGACTATCTCCTGAGCTGGTCTAAATGCGCGTCCACATCAGACCCGCATTTGGGTCAGTGTGAGTTTACATCTAAATTTGGGCTGGCCTTGGGCCGGCCTACTGCTCGGTGTAAACGGGCTCTACCGTGTGTCTCAAAAAAAACGTAACACTTTTGAAATGGTTGCCAAATTGAGCATATGTAATTTTATGAAGAAATGTCGATATGTATAGAAAGCTGAAGGACCAACCTTTCATATGATATGAAAAATTGGAAAAAAAATCATGCTTCGATGAACAGTGTTCACTTAAGTTAGAGGTATGAAAATGTGCCTGCGCAGGATTTTTCCTTCCAATTTTGGACAGGTAAGTTACTTGTAGCTTACAAAATAAGGTTGATATGAGATATTCATGATCGATGGATCAACAGGATATTTTGAATACCTTGAATACCATTCCTTTTTCTCTGTTATTTATCAATCCCGAAACACCACCGCCCACCCCCCCCCCACACACACACACACGCACACACACTTCCACTCCCATCTTATTGTATCATTGATCTGGTAGATGATTTACGGAAGAAAACAGATAAAGAAAAGGCAAGGGGTAGGTGGTGGGATGGGAAAAGGTTGTGGGGGAGGAGAGTGGGTCGCATGTCGATTATGATTTTGAATATTTCAATTAAACATTTTCCAATTCTTCCTTCATCCTGTTCACATCTACCAGATCAATGATACATTAAGATGGGAGTGGAAGTTGGTGTGTGTGTGTGTGTGTGTGTGTGTGTGTGTGTGGCATGGGTGGTGTTTGGGGATTGATAAATGACAGAGAGAAAGGACTGGTATTCAAAACATCCTTTTAACTCTTAATCCATCGATCATGAATATCTCATATCAAATTTATTTTGTATGCTATACCTGTCCAAAATTGGAAGGAAAAATCCTGCGCAGGCCCATTTTCATACCTCTAACTTAAGTGAACCCTGTTCATCGAAGCATGATTTTTTTTCATTTTTTTCATTTCATATGAAAGGTTGGTCCTTTAGCTTTCCATACATATTGACATTTTTTCATGAAATAATATATGCTCAATTTGGCAACCATTTCAAAAGTGTTACGTTTTTTTTGAGACACACGGTATGATAACCTTTTAAACCATGGGGTGGTTTAAACTTCTGTAAGCGTACTAAAATAAACGCAGATAGGTGCATATTGACCATGCACACACTTTAAGAACACAGGAGGGGGTTCAAACTGCCCCATGGTTTAAACCTCTTTGGCGAATTCGGGCCATTAACTTCATAAAGGCTACAGTACTAAAACAAATACTGGCTCATGCACGACATGACTATGGAGAACACACGTTTGATGTTAATTTCCACAGATGAAGTTACCTCGTTGCAGTTGGCTGTGGCTTGCTCTCACTTACAGTGGCTTCTGGGAGCACGGAGGACCCAAGACTAGCCATGCTATGCCCCATACTGAATTGTTCTAATAGCTCTTTGTATTGTTGTCTCTCTTGTAATCTCACGCACTACAAAGAAAAGAGAACGGTAAAATATGTTAGATTATCATTGTTGTTCTTTTTTCAATTCAATGTCGCCCTATGCTTCATTTCAAAGGCATTTTCCAGAGGCTCAAAGTAATAAGTAATTGCTCTACATCAATGATTTTAGCTTCCTTATTCTCAAAATCTTCTCAGATTTTGCTCCACTTCATTTCATACCCAAACCATGTAAAAAAAAGAAGACAATACAAAATATAAATTTATGTACATGACCCTTGCAAAGCATGGCTTATATGTGATGACAACACAATAGCAAGGCTTTACAGGCCTGACACGAACATCAATCAACACATACATTGGACATATCTCCATTTCAATTTTTTTTCCCATGAATCGGACCTTACCTCATTGACTGTTCGCGTGTGGTTTGGGATGTGAGCACGCCCTCTTGAGGAATGGGAAACAATGACTCTCCTCTTGGTATGTGGGAAGAGTTTCTCTTTGACGGGAGTGTAGCTATCACGCTTAGATGTACCAGCGGCTGCCGTGGAGGGGTTTCCCGTGTGGGCTGTTGAACTGTGTGGAAGATGAATCCAAATAAAAAAAATAACAAAGCATAACAAAGATAGAAGACAATAAAAGCTGTATTAACCCATTAAACCCGAAGTCTGAGATAACCTAGGGCCTATGGAAAACGTGTGTTATACTGAAATCAAATCGTGCTCAACAGTTTAAAGGACAAAGAGGAAATGCGGTCTACACAGGTGATATTTGTGTGAAGGTTAATTAAACAGGTTTGGAGGAGACACAATGTTCATGGAAAACAAACATATGGTCTTTATAGGCAGACAGTCATCCTGTATATTTTTTGGCTATAGAAAGTTTCACTGTAGTGTGAAGAAAAAAAAAAGAGCAAAATACAATAAAATAACAATTTTTTTTTTTTCATTTTGTCAACATTAATTATCAATTAAATGAAAAGGTCATGAAATATAATGAAAAAAAAAAAATCAATACTCTCTGTTCTGTGGTTTAAAGGGTACCTATTACCTAAAAAATAATTCTTTCCAAGTCAGTTAGGAAGAATATCATAGCAAAAATGTCCCCTAGAACGGACTGCTCTTCAAACGCCCTCATATTGGAAATCTGACAAGAAAAAGCTGAAAAGTTTGGGGTAACATTCATGCCAGATTTGTATGTGGTCCCATATACTCATTTCTTTGTGCAGTGCAAGTACCTTTTGGGGAAAGTAAGTGAATTTCTTATCAATTTGATAATCTCCAAATCTCACACTAAACACTTGTATTTATATACAACTAATCTAACTCTCCAAGTTCCTTTGGAACAGCTTCTTTCAGTTTATCTTTAATAATCATTTCTTCAGTCAACAATGAACAACTGTACTATCAGATGAGCAAGGTTTGATAAGCCATTTGCCCAAGAAAACAAAATGTATGGCCTCTAACCTTTTGTTGTCAGGTTGATCTTTAGCCCCCGTTTTTATTCCACCTGTCCTCTGGAGGCTGTCTCTTGCTAACTGACGTCCATTGTTGTGAGAGTGTGTTTGCTTTACCTGGTGGTGACTTGCATTGGAGGTTTGTTTATGATGAGGTACTCCATCTGCGGAAAACAAAGTGCTGATTAGCAATCCCATGAATATCCTCATCGTATTATTATCATTATTTGTTTGGCGTCACATACACCTGGGAAGGGGGAAAGCGAACATCATGACCCTTAGGTCATTCCTCCCTGTATACTGTAAAAGCAGAAATATTCGCGGCACATTAATTTTCGCTGATTTCGCGCTATTTTCGGCAGGTGCGAATTCTAGAACAGGCGAAAATATGAGCATGATTTCTTATGCTTAAATGTTTTGAACGCAAGCTCTGGACAGCTTTTTTAGAGAGTGTGTGTGTACGGTACTAGTAGTTGCGTCTGTGGTATGCATGGGATCTGAATGGACCCTGCGTGTGCGTGAAGCAATAAATGGAGCGGCACTGCCGTGTACAGCTGTGTGCCTAAAGTGACCAATTTAGAGCTAAAGTTATAGCTAGGGCAGAAAAAATACTTGTCATGCATTGAAATATGAAATCAAATCTTGCAGTTGCGCTTTAGTTTTGCAAGTGAACAATTCTGCAGCGCGAGTTCAAGAACCCGCGAATATGTTTTGGGGTCGCTCAGCGCGAAAAATTAATCACGCAAAAATAACAGCGTTTACAGTAACAGAGTGGGATGTGCAGGTGTGCAATACACCTGGGTTTCTTCCTACTCTTCTTTGAATAGAGTAGTGGGTTCTTAGGTAATGCTCAAAAAGTGGCTACTCTCCTCCACACAGGACCTCCATTGAACTCCTATCTGAGGGACGGAATGTTTCCCACTGTAACACGGCCTGCGTCTATGAAACAGGGGAGAGGCATGTTAACACACAATGTAGGTTTCAGTCATCCGCCTGGGGTGGATTCAAACCCATGATCTTTCGTTCAATAGGCAGACTGAGCAAACGCACCTCCTTAAATGATATTAGTCTAGTCCAGTTCCTTTTTTTTTTTTGTTCTGTTCAATTTAATTGCAGTATAAATAAGATTTCAGACTGAAAATAAATAGCAGACACTGAGTGAATATAGAGACAGATTTGGTGTAAGTTTTACACGCTGTAATAAAACATATTTTTGTGAGGGATAAATGGGTTCCCGTATTTCAAAAAAACAATCTGAAGCATTTACACATACACACTTATTTTCTGGATGTCAAGGGAAATGGGAACAAGAACGAAAAATGACAATAAGAATGATTTCCATCTTCTAATCATTTTCATAGCTTTGAATTCAACATCTAATTGCTTTTAAGCAATATGCAACCAAATATTGCACATATGTCAGGAGACCACAATGGCAGACCAAGTAACTTTCTACAAGAGTCAAGAAAAAAACAAAATACTACGACATAATCCACAAAGCTTTGCAGTCTGATTGGTTCAGGTAATAGTTGAATTCCATCATAATAAGATATCCATATTTACCAGGTTGTTTGAAGGCTCCTTTGACAGGCTGATTTGCACTCACATCTTTCCTTTTTACTTCCTGACCCGGAGTATCACTCATTGCCTGTAACAAATTGAAAAACAAACAAACAAACAAAAATGTATTGAAAAAAAGAGTTTAAAAATAGGGGATCTCATTTGCAAATTTTTGGACTCCACATGAAAGTTAGAAGGGTGGAGCAGTATACCATACTGATCATCTGTATGAAACATCATAGTCATATCCTTTGCAACTTATTTGTAAGGAGTGAAAAACTAACCCCAATCCCTTTGAACCAATAAAACAATTTGAATTCAAATGTCGAACAGACAAATGTCCATGCAAAGAAATGTGTCAGGAACAGAGTGTGTGCATATGGGTGCACGTACGGGAATGTCCCTTCACATAATTTTTATGTAGGTGCGTGATTAATTCAATTGCAATTTAATTTTCATCTTTTCCCCACTAACGACAAGTTTATAGTTTTGTTATTCAGAGGGAAGATCTCAATCATCTACCTCTACAATATGACAAGCTATATCTGTAGGTAAGTTGATTTTGGGGACTGCAAAAGGGATCCTTTATCTATAAAGTGTATATCTTCTGGCTTATCCATATTTTATATGGTGGATTCCTGCCATGTTCTGCCAATTTCATTCTTCTCTCAAGAAGGGTAATGGCATAAGAAGTTCATCAAATTTGTAATGTACTATACATTAAAATAAACTGAGATGGGCCGAGACATGTGCATCATGCAAGAGCAAATGATCCTTTTGCTTTTATTTACTTACAAAGCACGGGAAATTTCAGGAAACAAACAAACAGACCAAAGAAAACAACAAAAAAAACCCCCAAAAAACAAAAACAAAACCAACTACAACAACAACAACAACAAAAGACACCATTGGCCAGTTCTTCGTATCAAGGGTAATGGCGAGGCTAACAAATATCTCAGTGTACACATTAAAGAGAAGTTTGAGCTCTGGGAGGAGGTGAAAGATAACTGAGAATTTTCTTGTTCTCTTTATGTCAGATTGGAAGAATACTGTAGTAGAAATGTTCCCTGAAAAGGATTACCTAACATTTAATTGCCCTCATATTTGATTTGATTCCATTTATTTTCTTCTGCACACATATTAACATTTTGGTAACATAATATACAAAAAGCTACTTTTGACAATAAATCACAAATATACAAGTATTTACATGTATATACAATCATTTTTCTTAAAAAAATAAATGAAAAATTGTCAAATTATTATAATTCATTAAACATAATTCATTAAACATAAAATCATTTGCAGAAGAAGGATTGCCATTATAAGCAATATGCTTGAAAATATGGCAACACCAAATAAATATTAAATAGATAAACACATCGAATCAGCAGAAAGGATAAAACATAATTGAAATCCAAACTTGAAAGGATAGTGAAAATGATGATGGTGATGTGGATGATGATGAAGATGATGTTGATATTTACGATATGACAAAAAAATTGTGTTGAGTGCTTGCCAGAACATATGTGTGTCATCCCATATGCCCATATCTGTAGAGCTGAATTCATGTCACTGCGATGGTTATAAAATTTCTGGGAGTACATCAATTTTATTTGCTATTTCAATCAACCTTTCCCGATTGCTTAGAAACAGTTTCTTTTATGTTGTATTTGCCCGAGCATAACTAAATTTCATCTTCAAACCTGCAGCAAAAGTTACTTTGTTTTTCCCAATCCGATCTCCCTGGAATGCTCTTGGGACATATTTCACTCAACTGGAACCAAAGATAAGCAAATTCTGCAGAAAGACCTACCTGGTCCTGTGAATGTTGAAGATGGTTGCTGTCCGATGTTCTTGGAAGGGGAGAAGGGTAGCTACTCTGAACAAAGTTCCCAACAGGACGAAAGAAGTAGGTCTCCCCAAAGGTAGAGGCCTTCTGTTGAATCCAAGAGGCTACTTTCACAAGAGGAGTGGTCACTCGAGAATGACTGGAGTCATCTGAATGATATGGAACAGAGAGATGTAACTTCATCTTGAACATTTGGCGTAAGAAATAGATCAACTTATATTCTTAAAAAACTGCAGAAAAGGTATTACTGGCTAATCAATCAAGTTTAAAAGAAGATTTCATGAGAAGCAAAAGAGCTTTTTAAAGGCAACAGTATCCAAAATGCTGCAATTGGATTTTACAATCCAAGAAATGATATGAACTGCTATCTCTTGTATTCTATGCCACGAAACACTTATCAACTGCATGTAGTCTTTTATGAAAATTTCCATTATACATGTATATAAGCCAGTAATGCTTGATATGGGTGCGAAAATACATGTAAGTAACATGTAATATAGCAAGTATCAATCTTTCAAAACTGCTCTGAATCAAAAGTAACCATAGTTGCCAGAACATACAAACATATATAACTTTTAATTTCTACAGTTTGTTACTAAATTAATCCACATTTTTTACTTGTTTCACCACTTTTTTAAAATACAAAAAGTAGTTCTACGTGTACAAGTAAGTTTTCTCCTTTCTAGTTTCTAATAAAAACCTTTGAAAATTCTGGGTTTTTTTTCTTTTAAACCATTGCCTATGGGAACCAGTGATTCCTTTGTAAGGCCTATGGGAATGATAGAATTCAGTATTCTTTTGGTTAATTACCTGCATGATTAGAAGTCCTGGACCTCTTTGCTTGAGGTGTCTCAAGGATGTCTTGACCTACATCATCGAGGCTGGAGAGAGAGAAATAGATAAAGTGGGGGGTGAGAGAGAAAGCGAGGGGGGGGGGAGAAAGAGCGAGAGAGAGAGAGAGAGAGAGAGAGAGAGAGAGAGAGAGCTAGTCAGTATACCCTTGTCTACATGAATACAAGGACAAGTGGGTGTGGGGGGGGGACGCCAAGGCAAAGAGGCATGGACAAATCAAATTGTAAATAAAGTTAGCACAAAATATGACGTCAAGAGTTTGACTGCGCATCTTTTGGCAAAAATCTCTTTTATTTGAGTGCAAATATTATTGATGCTTTAATGCACATGTCATTATCATAGGTAGAGTGGAAAAAGAAAAAAAAAATGCAGGGATTTTCAATGTTGGTTTGCAGCTGGATATCTCAATGAGCGTTTATGACCCATGACCATGAAGAGACAAGAGTGGACGAAAATGAATTCTTACACTAGTCCTGTATCAAATAGATCTACAGGACAATTCGTCGCCTTCCCGGAAAAAGGCCACTAACGTGCACATGCGCGAAATGTACGTTTTCAAGAAAAATGCGAATGAAGTTTTGGCCTTATTTTGAGCTTTTAGCAGCTAGCGTATTATTTTTCCGTCCTAACTCTCAAACTTTCTGACAGAGCAATACTTTTTCTTCAATGATATTTTGTGCTTTTATTTAAAACACTCTAAAGGTTTTCTAATCATTAGCATTTTATCCTTAATGGCTTTCTTCCCGGACCAAAAATGCGCGAGTACGTAAATCCAGTTCCCGGAAAAAGGCCGCTAATGCGAATCGGTTTATGCGCGTAAGCACGTTGAGCGAAGAATAGTGTCTTTCTTCCGGGAACAAAAAATGAGCAATAGTTCCCAGAAAAAGGACGCTATTGCAAATCGGTCTATGCGCGTAAGCACTTTGAGTGAGGAGGAATTCACGTGCTCGCGTAATTTTGTTTTTTGGCTTATTTCGTCATAATGAGGTCAAATTGAGGTTCGAGAATGGTACGAGAAGAAAGCTTATGACATGCTTTTTCCATATCTGCAATGAAAAAAATAGCGGGAAAATTGAGAAAAGGTCGATGATGGCCTTTTTCCGGGAAGAGAACGAATTCATACTTGTACATGTAGCTACTAGAACTGTATCGTGGTTTAGAAAACCACTAGTCCCTTTCATGCACGAATATGCATTCATGTACATTTACAAAGCCAGTGAATGAAGGGGGAAACAAAACTTAAAAAGACCACTGCTTGCACAAGCCACAGAATTGAATGGAATTAAGCCATTAGCCACTCACAGGCTCATGCCTACATGTATGTGGGACTGTGTCCAACATTCACTGTTGCAGGCTTGCAGCAGTCAAAAGCAGGCAAAAAAGCAAGATTTAATTTTCTTAAATTTGCTAGATTACTGATTCGGGGACTCTTAAGCTGGTGCTGTAACCGAACTGCGGAACTGAATGGAAGTTTGCCAAATTCAAAGGCCTGGCTTGGATGTTCGGTACATTTAGACATAGAATCATTAATTCGGCCCTGAGTGAGGACCTTGTGTTAATAAACATGCCTACAAATTTCGAAGATATATCCAAGTTTCATATAAAAATTATTGCATATTTTCATTGGGTAGTGATGGCATGAAATACATGTTTTTAAAGTTTTGAATAAAGATCATTACAAATGCATTAAATTAAGTTTTTGTCTCATTCTAACACAAAGTGTTAATAATTTCATAATATTTACCACCATAAATTTTAGTGTGCACCCCCCAGCCTACACCCTTGATCTTCACTGCTCTCTTTCATTTTGACTTTTTCATTTTTCCTTTTTTACTACTATTTAGTATAACAAAAAAATAATCTTTTTTTCTCTTCAGAAAAGAAAATAAATAAGAAAAAGGTATCAAACAAACTAGGGCTGTTACCGAACCGCCGAACCGAACGGAAGTTCGCCGAACATGGCACTTCCGAACAGGACCGAACCGAACCGAACTCAAAGGTGAAGTTCGGAAGTTCGACAATTTATAACATAGGATCAATGATTCGGCTCTCGGTGAAGACCTTTTCCTGAATTCATTATGCTAAATTGGAGATACACCTTTAGCTTATTGAAAAATTAATACTTACATTTATCGGTTGGATTTCTTTTAATTCATCTTCTAAGAGTTTTTCTTAAATAATAGATAGAAAACCACTAAATACAGCTTGTGCCTCATTTTTCCATTGATTCTGATAAATTTCATAATATTTGGCACCATCAATTCTATTTTTTTTTCCCCCAAAGTCATGTTAAAAGCTTCAAAATATGCCCAAAGATACTCATGATTGTAATCGATCGTAATAAGGTTGTAATCGATTAACAATAAAAATTGATCATAATACTAAATAAATATCTAAAAAAAAATTGAAAAATAGAAAAACACTGCTTTATTGATAATTTCTTTTAATATTTTCGTCCCTTTCCTTTATTTCGTTTTTTTTTTTATTTTCTCGTTTCCCATTAATCAGTATATGAAAATTAACTTTCTCTTTCATTCAGAAAATAAAATAAATTAAAGTTCTTCATCAAAATACACGATGGGCCTTTGAGATATCGATTTTGAAATATGTGGTCACCTCTCCTACCTAATTTACATGTATTTGCTTTCAAAGACTATCTTGTATTATACAAGCGAGTGGGGAAATATATATATACCTTTTGTGGTAGAAGTGATAATTCTTCATCCAAATACATGATTTGCCTAAAAGTATCTAGATTATCTTACCTGCCGAATATGTTTGCTTTCCAAACTTACAAGCTAGCGCAGCGAGCGAGGAAAAATGCATACTCTCTGTTGTGGTACCATGCAGTGTTATTTCGTCGTCAAAATAAACAAGCAAATAAGCCGAATATGGGCACCTTACTCCTCTTTTTCATTCTTTTTCCCCTTCATCCTATTCCCTGTCCTTTCTTTCTCTCTTTCTCACTCTTTTTGCCGCCAGCAATCGCTAATTTGTCGATTGGGAATGGTACCTCTACCCCAGTTTTACATTATGGGTGTAAGTCACTGTCAGTCCTGTACCTAGGATATGGTTCAACTTTGGAAATAGTAGACCTTTTTGAGGAAGTGACAATTGCGAGCGCGACGCGAGCCAAAATTTTGGTTTACAATAACCTGAAAGCAGAGCAATTTTGCCTCTCATTTATTTTGAACTCATTCTAAAACTGATGATAACCTAATCAACTTCCCCCTATAAGGGAGCCCAAAGCGTGAGCGGGAAAATCCCCATAAAATGAATCATACTTCTTTTTAATTCTTTCTTATAACTCTCGAGATAAAAAACATGCGAGCGTGGAGCGCAAGCGGAAATTTTGCCATGGCCGTTTCATTTTCTTTCTTTCTTCTTCTTCTTCTTCTTTTAACCTTTTTTTTTTCTTTTCTCTCTGTTTCTCTTTTGCTCTGCCAATGGGGGGGGGGGGGGACGCGGCCGCTTCGGCCCCCTGGATCCGCCTATAGATGCATTATTAAGATACATTAGCAACTAAGTCATACTTTGGACGATGATAATTTATAGAGGGGGAGGAGAATAGGTGAAGTACAATACAGCAAAACATACTTAATACGAGTAACTACCTCAGTCAAAACTTTAAACAACAACAAAGGCCCCCCCCCCTTATCTTTATCTGCCAGACTGCTGCATGCTCGACTATGGACGGAGATTTCTGTATGTCGGCTGAATGGTTGAGGTAGGTTGAGAACAGTGGTCGGATTTCTGCGAGACGTTTGTGAACGATGAGAACTGTATCGTTGAGAACATGAATTAGCGTGCTAAAGTTTAGCATCTGGCAGGCACCGTTGGCATTCCATAATCACATCAACTATCGATCGTACGTGTCAACTGTTGTACATCGTGAACCGATGACCTCTTGACGTCAACGCATTCAGATGCTAATTCACTACACGTGCATTGGTAAGTCGAACTCTTGCTTTCTTTTTTAAATGTCAGATTTTTAGTGTACATTGTAAATAATGTGAATTAATTTTTCGCTAGACTGCTAACTGAATCTACAAAGCAACTTGGAAGGTGGTGTACGAGAATAACCGCCTTCTCTAACTTAGTTTTCGGAGGCATAATGCTTCCTTGTTGATTTGAGTCTATATAGGGCCCTATGTCCCGAAAACCATGGCGTTACATGGACATCAGAATAACATCATGTAACACCTCCCATGGCTACTCAAACATGACAAAGTGAACATGAATGGAGGGGAATGAGGAAACCACGAGAGTCGGACTGAATGAACCACTGCACTGCTGTACAAAGCGAATGGTGGTTACTAGTACCTCCTTCACGCTAATGCCGAGGGTGTTACAATATCTTCCTAATGCTCCATCCTGTCCCCTCCATTTTATTTGCCGCCGCACCACTCCCCACCCCCCCCCCCCTTGTCCTTGTGAGCTCACAAAAAACTAACTTAAATTGCTACACATGGGACCGATACCAAGAATCCTGCTTTCATATTTCTTTGAAAGAACCTGTACTATTACCTATCTGAAGGACGTTTTCTCGACCCAGAACTGGATTGATGTCTGTCAGACCCAATTAAATGACGAAAGACTGCGTTCAGTTTAGAAACCATTGGAAATGTAGCGTTTTCTCTCACAGGAACTTCACTCTCCATACAAAATGTCGCGGCAATAAGCAAATAATGGATCCTCGTCCCATTATATTCGCAAGTTAATTTAGAAAATTCCAGAAATTTCTATGTAATGATAGAAATTTATACATAATAAATATCATAAACTAATTTTTCCAATAAAATGTTAACTTTAAATTTTTATTAGAAAGAAAAGACTTCAAAATAATTTTCCTCATCTCCAATCGCAGGTTAGCACTTTTCTTGAACCCATTGAGCTAGCTGAGATAAGTATGTGTACAGTATGAGCCAAACAGTTTGGCTCAGTTGAGTTACTGAAGTTACTGATCTAGCTGTGCTGGGACCAGGGAGCAGTGGGTTCATGACAGCATGGGGTAGATCCATGATTACAGCCTCTGTGATTCAAGTGATCGTGATTGTGAGGCACCGAATATACCATCTTGGAATGCCCATATTTGCGTCCCTTCCCCACGCTCCTCTCCCCTCCCCCGGCCCCCTCCCCTAGGCTGTACGCAGGAAGTTTTTTTTTTTCGGGGGGGGCCCGGGAGAATATGTTCAATATTTAAGGGAACACGCAAATAGGGAGCGAAGCGACCGAGCGGGAGCTTTTGAATTTTTAGTGCAGAGGCTATTTTGGGTTGGAATTTTTTTTGAAAGTTTCAATTAAAAAAAAAGTAAGGGAAAAATAGAAAAACGTGGGGTTTTGAAAATATCTGGGGGGGGGGGGGGGAACTGCCCTATCCTCTATGTGCGCTGGCCATGCCCCCTCCCTAAAGGGCGTCAACATGTCTTCCCGAATTTTTAAGGGTGGGGAATATAGGGTATGTCCCCCCCCCCATTTTTAAACTGAGAACCTTTTTTTGTATCTGTGTGTATGCCCTAAATATCAAACGGATTGACTCCCTTGTCTTCCCCACTATGTGTTTTCTGTCTACATAATGCCTATTGCATGTGAAGCTTATCTGAAAAGTTCAGAACATGAATACTGCGGAACCCTTCGTCTTGTTGTTATTATTGTTATTATTATTACCATTATTATTATTATTGTTATCATCATTATCATTATTATCATCATCATCTTCATCATCTTTATTAATATAATCATTATCGTTAATATCATCATCATAATTTTCATCATCTTCATCTGAACTGAACTGAACTTGAACTGAACTTGAACTTGAACTCTCTAAAAATGAAAAAGAGTGAAAGCTTTCACTCTGTTAGGGGTGAATTTCAGAAGAGAGTGCATTTAGAAAGAATTAAGAGTGAATTAAGAGTAAACATTGTGATATTCACTCTTTATTCACTCTTTGAGGGGTGACCTCAGGGATCACTCAAGGATTGTGAGTGATCCCTGAGGTCACCCTCAAAGAGTGAATAAAGAGTGAATATCACAATTTTTACTCTTAATGCACTCTTAATTCACTCTAAATGCACTCTCTTCTGAAATTCACCCCTAACAGAGTGAACGCGTTCACTCTTTTATTTTTTTTATTGAGAGTATATTATCCAATAATGAACACATAACATAAAATATACAGAAAAAAAAGAATACAACAAATCTAAAGGATAATAGGAACCAGAAAACAGCATGAATGCTAATCGTGCCTGGTGCCTTCAAAATAAACAGAATAAACAAATACATCATCATTACTATCCTAAAAAAATAAAAATAAAAATAAAAAATCCGCAGGAAGGCATAATGGAAGGGTGCGTGCGTGAGGGATGGGTCCAGTCTCCCCCCCCCCTCTCTCTCTCTCCTTCTAGCTCTCATTTTCTTCTTCTTCTTCTTCTTCTTCTTCTCTCTCTCTCTCTCTCTCTCTCTCTCTCTCTCTCTCTCTCTCTCTCTCTCTCTCTCTCTCTCTCTCTCTCTCTCCATGTCCGGCAGCATGCGCCCTCCGTGTATCATCGATGGTACCACCAGAGAACTGGCAGGATGTTCGGAGTTCACGGTGAACTCTAATAAGAAGGTACCTAGAATGAAATCACGACCACTGAATTGACAAACATCACACTTGACTGACACGGTGACCACGGAGGGGCTGACATCAATAAATGGATAAACATTTGACAGGAGGCACAGAATTCCTTCAAGAACTTAGACAGATGAATATATAGTAGGGGAATGAATAAACGCCACGCTCATGCAGGATATTTGTCTTTCCGCAGTTTTCTGCTATAGGGACAGCTGTATATTGAATCCTGGTTCGAAATTCCCCGTTTTCACTAAGATTCTCGCCCCTTGTTCCCATTGCTCGTTTTGCTTGTAGTAGACATCTTGGTTGTATATAGCCTATATTCCACTCCCCAACCAGTAAAATTGAAGACAGACTAGTCCTATTGTAATCACTATTGGTGAGCAGAGGTTTAGATATTCGGGGGGGGGGTGCTGTATGGAGGCACATCCGTGTAGCCAGTTGAATTATAAAACAAGTTAATGACAGAAAGAGTGAGAGATAGAGAGAGAGAGAGCGACAGAGAGTGATACAGAGAGAGAGAAAGAGAAAGAGAGAGAGAGAGAGAGAGAGAGAGAGAGGAAGACAAGGTGACAGAAACCTTCTCTCCCCGTCTCTTTAACAAAGTCATGTCAAATCGCTGTGTTCAGGCCTAACACAGTTTTCATTCACTTGTTGATGTCCAGTAACCCCCCCTCAATCTATATGGATCAACACTGCGTCACATGCAGTTTTTTTTCAAGTAAATTACTTTTATTTCATAGTTATGAACGAGCATAGATTCCTTGAAAGGACCTTTTTATATAATGAAACACTTGCTCAGTGCAAGCAGCGGCAATGTGAACGCACTTTAATGAAATCAGCCCATAGGGTAGGCGACCAAAATGAGGAATGCCGACCTCTAGATGCTGTCCTCCAGATAACTTAGACTTGGCGTCCCAATTCTGTCCAAATCGAACCAAAATGAGGAAAGAATTGAAATTCAAATCAGCATTGAATTCTCCCGCATTTTGAAGAGACCTTTTCTATTTGGACTGTTGTTTTTACTTCTAATTAATGACGGGTCTCCGCCTGCGCTGTTTTCTAGATCTAATTAAATCGGAGAGAATCTTATATTGACGCTACTGCTAATAACTATAGACCTGACTATCTGTCAAAACAATAAGTGTTGCCCCTGAATACATTTTCCTCAATTAGGGCGCACGATTGGATTTTGCAAAAACAAAATATACATGAGGTGTTATCATTTGGAGATCTGCTCTTTCGCGACATTGTGCATGCTCTTCTGCAACAGTTACCCCTCGAATGGAAAATACCAGAACTAACAGACAAGATCGAATATGCATCACGAGCGGCAAAAGTTCTTCTTTTTTTTTCTTTTGCTCGACTGAGGAGGAAGAGATCGACGGAGAAAGGCAGCTGTCACAATGAATTTGAAGTTTAAGGACTATGTAACAAAGAAAATTCATCTAATAATCAAGCCCTGCCTGATTTAAGAAATACGTCCTTTTAAAATTCAAGTTACCACTCCTCGCAGGCTGTCTGCATTTACTGAGAACAAATTCTTCGTCCTCATGCAGCAGCAGCATTATGCAAATTAACTATAACGAACGAAAGTAGTATAAGAATAGTCGTGCCTTTCTGCAAACTCGAGGTTCGATCTTACGTTCGATGTTGTTTGAGAATTTCATCCTGATGTGTGATGGGACGCTGTTCATATTTCTTTTGAAAATTATTATCATTATCATTTGGGGGGGGGGGGGAGAGGGAATCGGTTTTAACACGACACCTGATGTTAAGATCCGGCTTTGCCAACATCGTTTTGAGAAAATAATTATTGTTCCTTTTGTACCAATTCATGGGGTTTTAAGAATTGAACGACGCAACGATAAGCTCGGAGACATTTTACAAAACAAAACATTGAAATTTAAAGCATAAATTTATGTGGAAAACACCATTGATCGAAAATGTCATTTTCAGGAACAGACACCAGGTGAATGCTCCGTGACGTCACAGAAAGGCCGTTATCCAATCTTTCTTCATTGATCTTTTTGTTTGTCTCCGCAGTTCAAACTGATTGACATCTGAAATAATAGACCATTCAGATTATAATAGGTCTGTTTGTTCCGCTGCTCGATGATGATGAGGACTTTTTTTTCTAGTACAGCGGATCATTATGAATTAAGCTCGACTCCATACCAGCTTTCACAAAGCCTGGATTAGTATTTTGTGCAGCAGATGTGAACGAATACGAATAACCCTTTTCACATCATTCAGTATTCATCGCTTATTTAGCTGCATTGAACTGTATTTTTTCATTGTAACATTTAAATCTGTTATGCTATGTCGCAGACAATGTTAAAATAGGCCTTACACTGTTTATTTCACATACAAAATACCTTGTCGTTCCAATGATGTTGTTCAATAACAAATTATTGTAATAAAAATATGAAAAACTACATTTTCATTATGATAATAATAATGTTACTATCAATATTTCATGTAGTTCCAGTGATGTTGTACAATAACCCATTATTTTAATATATTCCTGCATTCAATATTTGACCCCATTACTATTCTTCTTTTTCTGCCTATAACTGTTTGCTCGATAATTATAATAATGATGATGATAATGATGATGATGATGATGATGATGATGATGATGATGATGGTGATGATGATAACAATAATTACAATAATAAAATAATACTGATAATCACTAATAATAATATAACAATAATGCTTACCAAGAAAGCCTCGTCGTCATAAATGCTTTTCTTTAGGAGGGCCTTGCATTGCGAGCAATTGCCAGGTCCCATATTTAACCCATTCATGACAGAGGTCCACATTTTGTGGTTTGGCCTAATATCTTTTGATGCAAAGCCCTAAAAATCATACCAAATACATGAGCAGAAAGAGCAAAAAATTCTACACAAACTGTGCCCATTTTGGTTGCGTCAATATTCGTTGTTTGATGCTGAAATTTTTTTAAAGGAAAATAAGCATTAAAATCCTTAAGTTGGCAATGTGATACAAAGTTTAAAATCACGGTTTTCCCCTGCAAATTCGCAACTTTTTGACTTTTCATCATAATTTCTGTCAATTTATATTCATTTCAGATACATGACGTTTTATAAGAAAAGTGTAGCAATAAAATAAAAATGTTGGTGTTGCCAATTTGAAGAATAAAAACTGATCAAATTAGGCTTTAAATAATTCCTGTCACGAATGGGTTAACCTGGGTAGAGAGGGACAAATACGGGTAAAACAGTTTATCCAAAGATGTGAGTACCAACCAGCAAGAATCATACCCGGATCTCTCGCATGAGAGTCAAAAGTCAAATACTATGCATAATACAACGCTGTCCGATCGGAAATAAAATTGTAAACTTGTTTGTAACATACTGACATTTTTATCAAAGATACACTTACCTTCGTCTTCTTCATACTAGCTGAACGGGTCAAATCTACACTGTTGCCCATAAAATTGGAATTATTTAATTTTTTTTTTACTTACCTCAGAATGTTCCACTCACCAAGTGATTGTGACAATGAAGTTATTCATGATTAATGTAGCTTAGATCTTTCCAGGAGGAGTACAGAAGTATTATGCTTCAATGTATGGCAGTACAAAGGGATTTTTTTTGTTCCAGTCGGGGAGGGGGCAAATGCAATGCAGTAAATTTCATTACATATTCTTCGTTTTTCAAGAAATTTCTGACGGCTGCCCCTACTCCACCCCCAGATGCGTACGGACGTGATCAGTGCTGAAGCGATTGCGATCGTTACCAGGATCCCTGGTTCAAAACCATATCGATGACCTACAAAATAGTGCCCTATCGTAAAGAATTATTCGTCATTATAGTTGGAGAGGACTTAGAGCCGCAGGTCCCGTGATTTCTTGCAAGCATACACATGCTTTAGGAGTAAAGCGAAACAAACAAATACTTACTCATGATATTTCAGTATGATCTTGGAATGTATATTTTATCTATTAGGAAGAAATCATTGTCGAAATCTTTTTCATTAATGGATGTAAACAATTTTACTTCCAATTTTGTGGGCAAGAAAATTACTAGTAATTTGTTCACATAATTAATACATAATATAAAATCAAGCCCATACAGTCTAACACGGCATTGAGTGGTGACAGCATTACAAGAGATATTGAAGTTCGAAACAATTACCATCCCAAATTATTATCAGAAAGGCTTGATCAAAGACTAGTAGATAATTGATACCGATCAACGATAAAGGACTTTTTCTCTTTTTTTTGGGGGGGGGGGGGGAGGGGGTAGGGGAAGGTTATAAACGACAGTATTCATTCAGTACAATTAATTTGACTTAATTTGTATTTTGTACTTTGTTCCATTATGTTATGTATTTCAATTGAAAATATTTCGATTTGAAAGGAAGTTTGTATGATTTTCTATAATAATGTTTTTTAATCTATATTTTTTTTAAACACACATGTACACGTTCGTGAAAATATGCCTAGAGCACGTTGATTTATCTGATTTACGATAAAACAGCAATGTAGATTTTAAAAAATGTCTTGCTCAAAGGCATATTTGCCATGCCGGGGATCGCACCCCCGATTCTTGCGTCTCCAGTCAAGCGCCTTAAACTAATGGACCACTGCACCTCAAATGATTTACTGAATGAATACGATAAAGAATACTTTAAAACAAAAATAACGGAACAACTATACTCAGGAACGCACGTCTTCTGCTTTCGTGTGTGTGATAGAAAATGATAAACCTTTGGTGCCAAACCAGTTCTCTCAAAGCAAGAAGATCATATTGAAATGTCAGGTTCATCTTTTTCAGGTGTGAATTTGTAGAATCCAGGTAGACAGGAACCTGTTTTTGGAACCGATTCACAAACTATCAATGGAAGGACATGCGGAAAGACATACATGCAGGGTAAAGAAATAACGGAATGGCTGGCCCATTCAGCAAAGCTCAGTGTGGTAATCATTACTACGCTGTTTTTACTTAGGACCAGCATAATAATGAAAAACATTATACAGCATAATATATAATCATGAGATGAACACGATAAACGTGAACGTCTCAGTGACGCAACTATAACAGAGATGATTTAGAATGCGAACGTGTAGCGTCTGTTTACATGGTTTACATCTGCTTTTCAAATGTTTTATCCCGTCACATGGAAGCTAGAAGAAACTAGAAGGTTGACAAGTATCATGAGTAATTTGCTTATCGGTAATAGTTATTATATGATGCTTTATGAAACTTAAAACAACTACAAGAGCCGAAGTGAGAACTAACAGACAGGTCATCCAATCAAACTTATTCATACGAGACTAAAATAGCATCTATATATGAGTTGATTTTTTTTATCTGATACAAAACAAATCAATTTACATCATATTATTTCAGAATGATTTCCTGCCAAATGACCTCTTTCTATAGTGACAAAGATATAATGAATTGAGATATGTTAATCATTCTCTTAATCAGAGCGAGTTTAATGGAAACATGGCTGACGCAGCCAGGTTTATAACTTTAATACTTACATCACTACAAAATTATTATACAGGCTCAAAAGAGTTTCATAATATTATAACATTTGTTTCACACTAACCCTGTTATAACAATTTATGCATTATTCCAATAGATCACAGTCATCAGATGAGGAAGGCAAGTATAAAATCATAACCACCGTTACGTGAAGTTAGTTGATTTGTCATTTATAACAATGTTCTAACATAATTTTATGCATTAATCCAAGATCAGATGAGAAAGACAAGCATAAAATCTATCATTAACTGAAGTTAATGTTAATTGATTTGTCATTTAAGATTGTCATGTACTGTAACAGAAAATGTAGATTATTCTGAAAGCTAATTCGCTGTATGAAGCAGGAATGAAAACGCACTCAATTTGCTGCAGTGATCGCAAAGCGCAAATCTTCCCTCAGACATGTTAGACGAATTGAAAGCTCTGCTCTTTTCCTAGTGGTAAAAAACAGAAAGGTAAATCGCCGGAGGGATCCTCCGCAGTTTGTGCAGACGGTTGATTCGTTGAGCACGTGGCTTATAAGAAGCCCGCCAAATTTTCAGCATCGTTCCATCCTATACGCTCTCCACTCATACACACACACACGCACCCACCCACGCGCACATATGTAGAGCACACCAATTCCCACTTCGGATGCTGCTCGCTGTCTGCCATTCGTCCTACCGTTTCTTTCTCTCATTCTTTCCAACCCTGTCGGCACGGGATAATTGCGTACATCATCCTTCGCCGTATACCGTAGCGTCTGGAATTTGTATGGATAGATAGAACGAGGGAGGCCTTCATTCTTTGGCGGTCTACCCTGTCCTTCTCTCTCTCTCTCTCCCTCGCTCTCGCTGCGTGCGTAGATGTAAAGTTGTTGCTGTCTTCTGCAGTGTAAGAACTCGAGTGATGTAGATGCTGTTTAGAATCATTTCGGCACGGAGAGCTTTCGGGTGTTCACACGCACGAGACTCGCTAACTGAACGCTGGCCTCCCGCTGGCATATTGTCGCTGTTATTCATCATTTTTATCCATCAAGAAATATCATGCACTTCCGATACGGAAGCTGCTCTTGCTTGGAACCATTTTAGGTAATCAGTGAAGCTCCAGAGATTGTTTCTAGTTTCATCGTTGTCACTTAAAGATCAGGACATGTGAAATTTTTTCCTGCTTTGCAAGAAAGCAAACTGGAGGTAAGAATGATTCATCATATCAAATGATCTTTAAAAAGAAAATAGAAATATTTTGCATTAAGATGTGTTTTTATCCGGTCTATCTGCCTTATCTGTGCAGCCCGACATCCCCCGGCGGGGGCGTGCCGCTTGTTCCGAAGGACACCCTTACTGTAGATACATGACTTCGGCCTTTAAGAACAGTCTTGTCATGCTTGTCATGCCTGCGGTAGTCAATAAAATAACCTGTAGCAAATGTCATCATGACATTCCAAAAAATCTCAGATCAGTTATTGTTATTTTTTATTTCATTACTTAATAATTTCAATATGTTTTTTTTTTATTCGCCGTCGTATATTAACATTGTAGTCACGACTTTATAGCAACCCTGGGACCTCGGACCTGGGACTTGAATGCTTATTGTCATGACTGTAATTTTTTTTGTACTTATTGTACCCTAACTGTAAAGACATGACTTCGGTCTTTAAGAGCACTCTTCTCAGGCTTGTTATGCCGGCGGTAGTTAATAAAATAATCTGTAGTAAATCTCATCAGGGTTAAAACAAAAACTCGGATCAATTATTGTTATTTTTTGAAAATTATTATATAACTTAATGATTTCAATTTTTTTTTTCGCTGTTGTGTATTAACATTTAAGTCACGACCCTGGGACCCTGGGACCTGAAGGCCTATTGTCATGATTGTAATTTTGTTTGTACTTATTGTACCCTTACTATAAATACATGACTTCGGCCTTCAAGAACACTCTTGTCATGTTTGTCATGCCTACGATAGTCAATAAAATGACCTGTAGCAAATGTCATCATGACATTCACGGAAATCTCAGATCAATTATTGTTATTTGTTTATTTCAGTACTTAATGATTTAAAAATGTTTTTCTTCGCTGTTGCATATTAACATTGTAGTCACGACTTTCTAGCAACCCTTGAACCCTGAGACCTGAAGGCCTATTGTCATAATTGTCATGATTGTAATGTGTTTGTACGTTTGTACCCTTACTGTAAAGACATGACTTCAGCCTTTAAGAACACTCTTGTCATGCTTGTCATGCCCGAGATAGTCAATAAAATAACCTGTAGCAAATGTCATCATGACATTCACGGAAATCTCTGATCAGTTATTGTTATTTTTTGAAAATTATTTTATTACTTAATGATTTCAAAATGTTTTTTTTTTTCGCTGTTGTGTATTAACATTTAAGTCACGACCTTCTAGCAACCCTGGAACCTGGGACCTGAAGGCCTATTGTCATGATTGTAATTTTGTTTGTACTTATTGTACCCTTACTATAAAGACATGACTTCGGTCTTTAAGAACACTCTTCTCATGCTTGTTATGCCGGCGGTAGTTAATAAAATGACCCGTAGTACATGTCATCAGGATTCAAGGAAATCTATCAATTATTGTTATTCTTGAAAATTATTATATTACTTAATGATTTCAAAATGTTTTTTTTTTTTGCTGTTGTGTATTAACATTTAAGTCAAGACCTCCTAGCAACCCTGGAACCCTGGGACCTGAAGGCCTATTGTCATGATTGTAATTTGTTTGTACTTATTGTACCCTTATTGTAAATAGATGACTTTGGCCTATAAGAACACTCTTGTCATGCTTGTCATGCCTGCGATAATCAATAAAATGACCTGTAGCAAATGTCACTATGACATTCACGGAAATCTCAGATCGATTATTGTTATTTGTTTATATCATTACTTAATGATTTCAAAATGTTTGTCTTCGCTGTTGCATATTAACATTGTAGTCACGACTTTCTAGCAACCCTGGGACCTTGAGACCTGAAGGCCTATTGTCATAATTGTCATGATTGTAATTTGTTTGTACGTTTGTACCCTTACTGTAAAGACATGACTTCGGCCTTTAAGAACACTCTTGTCATGCTTGTCATGCCCGAGATAGTCAATAAAATAACCTGTAGCAAATGTCATCCTGACATTCACGGAAATCTCAGATCAGTTATTGTTATTTTTTGAAAATTATTTTATTACCTTATGATTTCAAAATGTTTTTTCTTCGTTGTTGTATGTTAACATTGTAGTCACGATTTTCTAGCAAATCCTAGAGGCCTATTGTCATGACTGTAATTTGTTTGAATTTGAATTTGAATTCATTTGAAAAACGTCATTCACATATGTACATGAATATTCTATTTCACATACATAGGCATAATAACAATATGTAGAAAAGGAAAACAAAAGAAGATGTCATGAAATTAACAAAAGTTGCATACGAATGACAAACAAGGAATAAGTTTTACATATCAATTTGAAACAGAAACAAAAACAGAGTTTATGATGCCTTCAGAATTCTCCTCTTATGTTTATAACAAATGTATGAAGCTTTTGTACTTTTCATCAATATTGATGTATTTTCCCTACCGTAATTGGTGGAGGAAGACAAATAAGTTGGAACTTTTCTTATATATGCAATTCCTCTGAAGGAAAGTATGGAATTAACATCGACATGGTTGATGTACATCATGCATGTAAAATTAATGTTTTATATCTTGATTTCTCTTTAAAGATTAGTGTTATTGCATTGATGCAATTTTCATAAGGTTTCTTTTTTAGTCAAAATGTTGCTCTGACCAAGTCTAACCATGCTAACATAATAAAGAAAAATTGAATAGAAAGATCGAGGGAGAATAAACAGGAAAGGGGGGAAAAGACACCGACAAAGAAGAAAGAAAAGGGCATATAAGGCAAAATACAAAATCATACTAAAATGCAAGATAGTGCCGCTGAATCAAATATAATTTCAGTCAGCGGCATCGCTACCATTTTGAATGAGGGGAGGGGCGGCGTAATCGAACCAGAATTTTTTGACAGATTTACACTTAATATACTCTAGCAAGCAGAAAGGTCATCGTGTTTTCGAATTTTCGACAAGAGAAAGGAAAATATTTCTAGGACCTTCTTGTTTGCCGATAAGAATGATGTAAAAGTTTCAGCTCTGGCCCGATTCCTCTCGTAAGCTCTAAGGCAATGGAAAATGCATTTGAGTTGGAGAATATAATTTGTGAAAGAAAAGAGATAATAATGGTAGCTTAGCATAAATCAACGTTCCCAAGAGCTGTCATTCCATTTTATTATTCGCTTAATCGGCAGATTGATATAAGGAATTGATAAATGGAAGTTTAAACATTATAATGTTTAAACCTTCATTTATCAATCCCTTTGTCGTGGGCAGATGAATTTTGAACAATGACAAGTTGCATACCACAGCTGGATCCAAGCGAATGCTTTAAGATGATAAGTTTTAAACAATATCATAGAAAATTGTATGGAATAGGATTTGCAACAGCAATCTTATTTTTCTTCCGAATTCTGCGTGACCATGACTCTCACGAACATGGCCGTAAGCACATAGGGGGCAGGCGGAGGAGGAAGTTGCCCCCCCCCCCGCCGAAATTTTCAACCCCCCCCCCCCCTTTTCTCATTTTTCTTATTGAAAATTTCCAAAAAATTCGAGCAAAGTGTGCACCAAAATTCTAAAAATACAAAACCTCTCGCTCGGTCGCTTCCCTCCTTCGCTTGCGTGTTCCCTCAAATATTGAACATATTCTTGCCCCCACCCTCCGGAAAAATTTCCTGCGTACGGCCTTTCTCACGAAACATGCAGTAAGTTCTAACTTGACTGAATGCAAAATATCCAAATTTGATGAAGGTATCCTGCAAAAGATTAGTCATGTTGAAATGAGCGAGAGCGACGGGAAATGCCAACATGGGAACAATATCTTCAAACTATTCAATCAACTTATCTGCAGCCATCAAATCGAGCATGATCAAAAAGTTCAGGTATAAAATCGATTCAATGTAACATAAATCCGTATCAAGCTTTAATTCATTTTTTTTTACTTCAGTCCGGAGTCACTTTCTGAGTAAATAAATATGGAAAGGTTTCGTTCAATCTGCCACAGTGCTCTAACATTATCCAATCTTTTTAGATGGTCGGAGAGGGGGATGAAGTCGGCGATTGGTATAAGGAGAGACGGTGAGAGATGGGGGAAGAGACAGAAAACTGTTAAGGCATTTGGAAGCGGATTTCTCCTCAATACTTAAAGTCAAGTGCCCTCTAAATCTGTAAGAATATTTACCGGGAATGTTAGATTGCATTATGTTGGACGAGTGCTAGAGTGGAAATCTAATTTGGACAAAAATTAACAAGTGCTTCTGAAGCAAATATGCTTGAACTGAACTGAACTGGACTTGCGATTACATTTTAAAGGAGCAAAGAGTAAAGAATACACAAAAACTTGATACTATCTAGTGTGTTATCTAGACATACGCAAAGAAATCTCCGTGGTATGAATGAATACTCCCTTTTGTTTTATTTTTGATATTTTCTTGAAGAAATTTGTAAACAGAGAACATAGTTTCATTGTGATTCCTTCGAAACTTTTGATGTACAATTATAAAGTTACCATGGTTACGGGGGAAAACAATCAGACATGTATCTAGTAATATAGTAACTCTGTTAATGATGCAAATTCTTCGAACCATCACCACCATGGTAATCCCCATATCTAATCCAAACTGATATTCAACAGGATCAGGGGGTAACAGCCTTTTTACTGTAAAGATAATAACTATTTAACTCGGTGGCATAAAGGATGAATAAAATCGTTGAGGGGGCGCTGGTGTTATAGGGCGCAGAGCCCTTTATTAACATGATTAAATAATTTGGCCAACTCGGTTTCAGTAGGTTACAACAAGGCGCATATTGCTTTGTTAGGCAAGCACAATACAAAAGAAACTGCGCCATGTGGTAGGCCTAACCTACTGAAACCGAGCTGGCCAAACTCTGCAATAAAGGGGCGGAGCACCATACGTCTTGATAAACTCAGTGCTAGAGTACATCTAGCAAGGAGAGAATGCCTGAGAGTTCGTTTTTTCCTTCCCCATCCTTTTCTCTTACCTCTTTCTCTCTTCCCCCTTTTCTCCTTGATGTGTTGTGGGGGATTCGATTGGGAGCACATATTCCCACGTCTCCGCCTAGCTCATTGCACTGATGTTATTCAACTGATGTTGTACTAGCTGCTTTTGCGCTTTGACCTAAAAAAGGAAAGCCCACTCTTTTCTCAAACCTCTCGGTATTTAGGGGTAAGGGACGGGGCTGATGGATAAACTACAAGGGCATCCCGGGCGCCAGAAACGAACCCAAATTGAACGAGATGTATGGTATGGAGTGTCCGCCATTTATCACATAAGGCCTTAAAGTGAAGGTGAGTGAGGAATATTTCACCGAGCAAGACATTCACAAACTACTTGACACACAAAGAAAAGGAGACCATGGATCAACGGTCGTTTAGCTTAAACGGCATTCTTCCTACGAATGCACTCTTTCCCCCCATTCGAGAATTTACGTGAGCTTTAGCATGATTTTCGATGTCTCTCGGGAAGTTTAGCGTTCAGTCTTTACTCGAAACTTGGAATACGGTTACTGTGGCTCAGTGTGTGCTCCTCTATTCACCGGAAATTGCTTTCAAACTAGATATTTGCTTTGCTTTTTAGTGGTGATTGCAGGTAAATAAAGTGGAAGAAGCAAGCAGAGGACGATCCAGAAACAACATTAATACATCCCCTCAGACATGTCAGACTATATATAGAAAATGCTTTATGCCTCGCAAGTAAGGAATCTTGAACACAGAGATTCTCTGGGGAAGTATGATCTCATTTTATTTTTCTTTGCCTTGGAAAAGTTTGAAATTGATATCAATTTACATTCTTGTTATCGTTCATTATCCATAAGAACATATTTGGTGATAATAGTGTAGATGCTTACTTTTTATTGTCGCAAGTTTTGATATCTCTTTGTCTCATTCTACTTTTAAAGATATCCCGTGTTTTCTGCAAACCTGTGGGTCCGTCTTAAACCTTTACCCCTCCCAATAATAAAATCAGGTTTTTTAGCGGTGCTGTATGGAATCCCTGTCTGGAAATGAAGGTTTCGCTGTCAAAAATGCATCGCTTCATTTAACTCTTTATGAGTCAAGCAAAGGATTTCTCTGTTACACAATATATTTCGCACACATTAAGAATAAAAGGCTGAATTGTGCACCCTTCAAATGCAACACTAGGAGCTCCTTGATGGGTGCAGTTTTGCATCCAAAGAAAATAGTACGCACCATTAAGGGAGCGGTGAGCTACATTTTGCTCCCCTTGAGGGGGCAGAGTTATACCCTTTAAGTAAGGTGCAAATTCGCACCGTTTTGTTTGCAAAAATTTCGGCACCCTAAAAAGTGCATAATTGCATCTTTAAGGGTGCAGATGGACATTTCTGGGTTCAAACAAGTACGAAAGGGTGCATCTTTGCACCTTTATCATGTAGGGTGCAGATTGCACCCTAGAAGGTGCTGCTATTGTAATGATTGTTGCATTTTTGCAAAATTGAGCCTTTTATTCTTAGTGTGCATGAGAGAGATTTACCATAGCCGCTAGGATTTTTCGGGATTTTAAGGTGTTAAAGTACAAAATGAACCTAGAGAGGGTATCTTAAGCGTTGTCGTGCATCTAATCAAGCCCGGATATAGGTAGTTTCGTATTTATTTTGTGTTGAACGAAGCAATCATTCGGCTAATTATTTTGTGAGTTATTTTTTGTGCCGATCGGCACGTTTGGTAAAGCCCCGGACGTGGAGTTCGGCTACAAAAGCAATCAAAGCCGGAATGGATCTAGGGTTTTGTCAAGGAGGGGGGGGGGGGGATTTCGATAATTCTTTTCGTTCTTTACCCATCTCCCCACCAAATACCAATTGAGGTTAAAAAGAAAAGATGGGGGGGGGGGGGCCTGGTGGCTGGTTGTGCCTATGAACATGATGAATTAGCCTCTGCCTCTTAGCTACTTCTTTCGGGTAAGTGGCATAATTTTGCTTCGGCATCAGCTGTATCATTGAACTTTCAACGTGTATTCTCCTCATTAAACCTGATAAGAGCAATCATGCAAAATGCGCATCATGGCGGCTAAAAGCCTTTAATGTACTTGCGCATCATGTTTGATGAATCCTGTAATAACCCATAATGGCTATTTCACATGATCCGTCTTTTGGATTGTGTTATTAATTGCGCTAATAAGGCCTGTGAATTACAGTAACTGTTGGCTCATCTACGCCAGTATTTCAGACTTAGCGTTTGCCTTGTCCGTGTTACAGTTGTCTTACAAGACGTCACCCTCACACATGTCACAAGATGCGTCAAAGACGGGACTCTGGTGTGCACCGACGCAGGACTACGTCACGCAAATAACGCTCCATGTGAAAGGGTATGTCTGATCTAAGCGGGGTTTAGACTGACTTACTTTCCCCTTCCCCGTGTACTATAATCTGCTTCAGGCAACCATTGCGGAGCTGATCAGGGCTTTGCTCGAGGCACAATTTATTTCTTTAAAGGATGAAATGAAAGCCTCTGCTAGCAGACTACAGGCACCTTCAGATTTTATAACGTCAATACTCGGACCTTCTACCCTTCGCTGCTGTCCAATGTGAACCATCTCCTGGAGAAGACTTGGTTGACATAACATTAAAGTCGTCTGCATTTTTGGCAGTCCTCTCTTCATACGTAGGTATGTTATAATCATCTCGACGTCGCTTCTTCTACTCATCCACTCGTTTATAAACCCTCGTGCTGACAAATTAATGTATACTATACCATGCTTGCAGAGTTGATGTCAGCGGCACATGTCGTAAACCCTACTCGGTACACACCACCGTGCTTAAACATGTAAAGATAAAGTCGAGTTGTGTTCACGCGATTACAATAGTGACTGCAATGTCTGGGAGCATTGGGGGGGGGGGGGGGGGGGGAGCTTTCTTGTGCAGTATATAGAAGTGATATACTATGATGTTTTGGAGTCATCAAAATCAAAATAAATTTACTCAGTCTTGCTGAAAGTCACGTGCACTGGGCACAAAAATGTGTACGAGGGACTACACGTATGGCATTAAGTTTTCGTCGAAATTCTTCGGCTATTTATCATCACAGTTTGAACGGAAGGGGGGGGGGTGGGAGTGCGAGGAAGAACAATCGTTTCAAGGACATTTCTCATAAAAGATGAAAGAACAGAGTGATAAAGCTGATCAATTATTTTTCACTTTACCAAAAGTCAATTTCTTTATTAAAAAGATGTTTTAGATTTCCAATCTTCCATAGCATGAAAAATTTCAATGTGTGTGACATGATCCAACGGTAATAATAATTACGGAATTCATCCGAAAACATGGGAAATTTGCACAAGTCATGAAAACCGTGATTATATTCTTTTATAAGCATGATAAGTGCGTTGCCACTTTGGAGACTTTAATGATTAGCTACAATTAAATCACTCTTATTCGAGTACGGAACAACGTACTGCACTACAAAACACCCTCCCTAAATTTTGGCTTTCTGCCTATGAATACTTTTGCCACTCCTTTTCTCCCCAATCGCATTTATTCATAGTCTCTTCAAAATCCACAATCTTACATCAAAAGTTTCATTTTACATTCACATATCAGTTTTGCCACTCCTAGCATTCTGGATCAAAAGCTGCTGCAGGAATGTTACTAAAAAGATTCACTTTATACTGCTTTAGGGCAAGTTATAAATGTCAAAAAACAAACAGAGTCTGTTGCAAAGGACCTTGCCTTCTTATGAAACTTTTTAAAAATCTTTTTGATTTGATTTGATTTATTTATTTTTCTTCTGCATTCACACAAGTACAGTGTGTACAACATTTTTTGTTAACATAATAAAAATAAAATACAAAAGTACTTTTTGACAATGAATCATAAATAAGCAAGTATTTGTAACAACCATTTTTTTTTCAAAAAACAAAAAAGAAATGATAAATTGTCAAATTATTGTAATTTATTATACTTGAAATCATGTGCGGAAGAAGGATTGCCATTGTAAGCAATTTGCTTGAAAAAAAGGCAACCCTAAATAAACATTATGAAATGGATAAACATGTTTAATCAGCAGATTAAACACGAGGGACCTTGCTTACTCAGAATAATTTTTTCTTTTAAAATATTCAATTTGAAGGACCTTGCCTACTTATGAAACTACAAAAATTCCATTTGAGGGACCAGTAGGAAACAACGTCTTATGTGACAGTGCATAACATAAGAACAAAACATGAATTGCCGGAGGGAATACATTATGTCTTAGGGGAAATCTTCGGAAAATAATGAATACTGAGAGACACACCGCCTCCCCATAGTGAATACAAATTAATGCTGTGTTTTTGAAAGAAAGCAGCATATTTGCTTTCATTACGGAATTTGATTTTCCTTCCGTATCAAATCCAGGAGTGGGTAGATTCAAGAACTTGCCAGCATTTTGAACCTTTCATGGAATTTTAAAACATAAGAACAGCTTCATATCTACTGAAGATAATTTTATATACAAACTCATATAAGAACTATAAGAATAGGCCTAGAATGAGAAATAAAAATAATAAAAAACTGTCTGGAAAATTCGTTTAAAAAGCACGATATACACATCTCGGGTTATACCCTCCAGAGTTGTCCATACCTTTTTTTTTATTAAGGTTTGTCTCATCCTTACTGGACAGAGTGAGACATTCTTTCAGCAATATACTAGGGAATGAAAAGGTCGAATACATGCCTATATGGCTTTGCATATTGAGTGATATTTACAGCCGTGTGAAGCTTCACTATGGCTCATATCTTCTGTGCTTAAGCCTCAGTATTATTACTCATTATCTGGCTCGCATGAAAGGGATAACCACAGTTGTGAAAGGGCATTGGGCTTTTTTCTTATTAATCTGTGAAGTGGAAAAAGAGCAGCACTGAGCTTATACGTATCAAAAAAATCTCCAATCTCCAAATTTTATTGTCCGGGAAAGAAAATTCTTTTTGCCCAATTGATCGTGGGCCCGGCAGCCACTGAGCAGCGCCAGATCGCCGTTGCTCTATCCTTTTCAATTCTTGAACGCCAAAGAAGGCAGCAGCAACTCCCATCTTTTAACGTCTTTTGGTATGACGCGGCCGGGGTTCGAACCCGCGACCTCCCAATTGTGAGGCGGACGCTCTACCTATACTGAGCCAACACATCGGTACAGTGTAAACTATAATAGTCACCTGAATATGTTTTTTTTCGGTCTTTGATGGGACTGGGGAAGGGGGGCATGTTTCACTGCCTATTATGCTAGATACTTGATGTAAATGACAACTGCATTTCAGTCAAGGGCTTTTTGACTGCATGCAGGAAGTTGAAAACAAAACAACACATAAAAGCTGTTATATAATAAGTGGGTACCATATTTTTTATCATGTGTATTTTTTTAAATAGAAAACTGGACAATATTTACACGATTTATCCGATTACGACTGTTGACTTACTGTTTCTATTTTGTTGTTGTGGTGAATATGATCCGATCATGAACACAAACCTTATTATTCTACGTATATATAGAACCGGGTCCATAGTATAGGGTTATAGTAATTTTTAGTATGTAATAATTATATAGACAACTATTAATGACCAGTGTTCTATGATCATGCTTGATGGGCCCCTAGATGCATTAATGTGTAATAACCTGTCTCCGAAAGTTTCCATATGCCGCATACACACGATATTGCTACTCGATACGCTTGATATGCCAGTTGCGGATGCGAAAGGGTTTATTCCTTTTACCTTGATTCGCACCCCGCAAAAATAGCAGCATTCCAATCCCCGATTTCACGCTCGTCCACATTGTTGCACCCATCCAAGCCACTTTATCCTCCTTCAACAGCTTCGGATAGTGAGAAGATTTGAATAAGGTTTGTTTCCACAGCCATCAAACAACGCCAGCATCCCGATCCCAATACTCCCAGGGCACGCTCCCCTGTTTGGCGCGCCGCATTATCGTGTGTGCTCTCTCGGTGTGGGTGATGAGATGGTGCGCGCAAACGATATAGTGCTGTTATTGGTGAAGTGTTGGGTAGAGGAATCAGGTCTTAGGGGGCAATGGAGACATGCGAAGTCTTTACCATATTGGATATCACTGACCTTGAACGTGTAGTGATGCGCTATGTGGGAGATCCTCGAAGACAAGTCTAGTCTCGATCTTCAGGCAGACGATTTCAGAGAACTGGTAGACAAAATGTCAAGAATTAGAAGTATTGTAAATTCATCAAACAATGCGACGATTTAAGACACGTAGAACCAACACTGAATTTGATCAGGAATAATCGTGAGATGGAGTGTTGAGGGTAAAACGGTGTGAAATCATAATGAGCGAACGCTATCCCAATATCAATTATACAAATAGCATGAATAAGGATATACTGTAGATTAAAAACATCATAGGGAAACATAGTTCGCATTATTATGCTACTACCCCCTTTGATCTGAATTTAAGAGATGTTTATTAAGTTTGTTCTCCTCGGCGTTTATTCAAACATTTATTTCATATATTCAAACATATTTCAGCAGAATAACAATATCGGTAGCATGACTATTTTTACATATCGGTCCTGGGATTAATAATATGAAATTCTTACAAACAAAATAATTCTTTCGAAGAGCACATTTTCTGTAGAATACGGATCGGGTTAAGGTTGAAAATTTAAAATTTGTGCGATAATTCAGATGTTCCTATTTCCAGCTTTTACCATCAGGGTCTGCAAGGCAGCTACATGTTTAAGCTGTTCACCTATAGATCTACGATTGAAATCATTAAAATATGTCCTCATTCTTGGGTAAATCAATCTTTGAACATCACCGTAAAATTCATTTCTACTCCCTTTTTTCCCTCTCTCTTTTGGTTCCCGTAAACTTGTTTTTTTTTTTCATACCCAACAGAGAAAATGAGACTACATGTACAATCACATTGTTTTCAGTTTAATCCAATTTCTTTTGAATCTTCAGGGGAGCGTTCCATGAATAGGAAAGTGATTTTCACTGACAACTGTTATATGCCACTGAAATCCTTGCATCTGATTGGCTGAGAGCAACTTTGTCAGTGAAAATCACTGACAAGACTCCTCATGAAACTCTCCAAAGAGTACTACTAACGCCTCAAGCAACATTGCAAAACATCATTCCCAACGCTTATGATAAGAGACGAGAATTTTTAGTATTTGAAAAAAAAAATCGTAAAAAATAAACTATTCTGTCATCATCGGTGTGCTAATAGAACGGCAACATGAGTGCAATGATGGATGGAGCAAATAACGAAAATTGATCTTTTTAAGTTTGGTTTAATGTCATATTATCATGGATATCGGTAGCGATGATGTTACGATCGGTGTTTTGAGCATCGTAGAGGTGCCGCGGTCAAGTGTTTTGAGGCGCTTGACTGGAGACGCGAGGGTCGGGGGTTCGATCCCCAGCACGGCACTTATGCCGTTGAGCAAGGCATTTTTATGTACATTGCCCTTTTATCGTACATCAAATGAAGTGCTAGAGGCATAATTATTGAAACCGATGTGTGCACGAGTGTTAAAAAAAAAGAAAAAAAAAATGCTGCATAAAGTCTGCTAGTCTCCTATATCTGTTTGTTCGCTCATCTATCTAGCATGTCTAGGGTGTTCGTCGCAGATTCATAGGAGAAACCTTGCCTAGCCTATTATATACTCTCACACCCCTGTCACACCAACAAGAACGATATCAGACGGATATCTGATTGAACAATATATCTTATTCAGTTATTGCCCTGACTGACCGAGAGTATGTCTGTTTGGATTCGTTAATGAGTCGGTTTGCCGTTGTAACTTGGTGAAGTATTATACAGTCAGTCGCACTGATGAGGTCAGTTGGCTAATCTTCAAGCGAGGCGATAGACAGGACGCTCCTTATGTGATTGACTGAAATCAATGTACTCCCATAGTGGCACAGGCGTAGATACAGGAACCACCTGGGTACGTACCCCTCCCCCAAAAGTGTAGTGAAAAGAGGGAAAAGGAAACTTATTCAAAAGAGAAAATGTAATAAAACAAGAAGAGGTGGAAGGTGACCTAAAAAGAAAGTGATTCTACCCTCTCCGATATCCTTTGGCAAAGGCTTTTTCTCACTTCATCCACCGAATAGGACCCCCCCCCCCCCCCGCCCCGCCATGGTGTCATGCCTCTTCACTTTCTCTACCCGTGGTACTCCACTAGTAAGTGGTCCTGCAGGTAGGCATATCCCCATCTCTCTCGTAAATCGAAGTGAATCTTCTCAGGTCGCTGCGCAATCTCAAAAGAGTGGAGATTAGGGGTCACCGGTGTTTCTTGCAGATTACCCCTAATCAACGTCAAATCTGTCTTGAGGAGCCGATATCGCTTTAGAGGTTTGGAGAGACGCACTCCAAATTTTATCACGGTCATCTTCAGGGAGGCACTTTGTCAATTCCGGATACACTTCTCTTTCTTATCTTTGACATGTTAAGGACTAGATGGAACAACCACGATCTTGCACTATCTCAGATTAGTACCATACGCACATTAAATCTTTACTGTCTACACGAAGTTAAGCATATTTGATAAACAATTGTAGCTGCAAGACCACATCGTGCTCAAGCCCTAAAATATCTGTCATCTATTCCCCTCTTTTGTAAATTGGAGTGGCCCTTCATGGGTCGGTAGATAATCTTAAATTAATAGAGTTTGTTTTAGTCGTCCAAATACAAACAAAACAAACGGTCAAGAATACTTGAGCTTAGATTGCTTTCGATTAATGTCAAACATAGACTGAAAAGTTCATCTTACCTGAGGGATATTAAGTTCACTTTGAGGTGCACTCCAACCTTTATCGTCATCTATCTTCTGAAAGTCACTTTATCAAATCGGCAGACCTCTCAAAACCTTCTTGAGCATGTTGAGAGGTCATCGATGGAACAACCGACTGACTCTTAACATAGTTTAATCTTTTATTGTTTTACAGTGCTTTGCGTTCTTTATCGGGTAGATAACAGCTGTAACAAAAACACATGACCACTCATATTAAATTAATGTGTACATTGAAATAGTGAGTTACCACTTCTAACGATTGTTTATGATGATTTTTAGGATAAACCTTTAAAAATCCAGCCATAGAGATATACTTCATTAACAAATAGATTAATCATGTTAGTGCGTCTGGATCATCTTGTTGGAAAGATCGTGCAATGACAGAACTAACTATATCCAATATTTCAGGACGAAATCCCGGGACGAAATTCTAAAAGCTCAGAAACGGTGGTATATATAAAGCTATAAAACCCAAAATATTCTGCATCACTTCTAGTAATGTTTACAGTTCAACCATATATTTATCCCCACATCCATTATTTGCTTGTAAACTGGTAAATCTGTGTCAACAGTACTGTAAATTAAACGTAATTCTGGACACCTTTCTCATGTTTCTGGAAAGGATCAAATATATACGGTATAGCATAATCCTTTTTTCACTGCATCCCCTAATGCTTACAGTTCAAGAATATATTTTGTATTTTAGGAGGAAACTGCATGACAACGGTAGGCAATTTGCATTGGGGTAGATGGATGGATTTCACATTTATTTCCACAGCTTTCATTCAATATCGGACTCAATCGCTACCCATTAGGACGACATGGATGCCTGGTACATGTCTGATTCAGAGTGCATCAGAGGTTTGTATTCAAGAGGAAAGATTATACCCTTTATACTCTACATGAAAGTGAGATAGGTCTATAACATGAGAATGGGTTAGTCGTGCGGCCTTTTTAGCAACATTAGGTATATCATAAAGGACTTAAAGTCATAGGCCCATTGATTGCTATTAACAGTTCACTTTGGTTTATTAAAAAAAAAAAAGAAGCTGAATAGCTGCACAGCGACATTTTCGGACCTATGGAACAAATATTACCTACATAATTAATTTACTTTTTCTAATTCAAGAAGAAAAACAAAAGAGTTGTTGCGTGCAAATTGCTAATTTATGACATTTTATAATATTAAAAATTATCTACTATGATCGAGATGGTGTAGACCTGATTCCTATCAAGTCACTTAAAATACAGTCTATGACAGTAACCATCATCACCACTACCATCGTAATCATCTCATTCATTATCATCATAATCATCATCATAATTATCTCCATCATCGTCATCATCATCATCCCCACCGTCTTCATCATCGTCATCATCATCATCATCATCATCATCGACATCATCATCACCATTATCAATCTCAATCATCATCTCTACCGTCATCATCATTATCGTCATCACCATCTTCATAATCATTGATCTTCATCATAATCACCATCATTATCAGTAGCATCATCTTCATCAGTAGCATCAGCATCATTATCAGCATCAGCATCATTATCAGCATCAGCATCATTATCAGCATATGGCGGAAATTTCAGAAGACAAGACATAGTCATATGGCAGTCTTCAAGAGCAGATTATTATCAAACTTTGGAACCGAATCGGACAAAACGTCCTTTGTGTCATTGATATGTGCAAATCAGTGGGCGATTGGGCAAGAATACAAACAGATAATTAAGATAAAACCACAGGAAATCTCGCAGACGACGAATTCATCTGCGATCTTACATATCACTGCATGATATCGATACTGCGTTCAATTCATGCCCGAGGCAAAAATGTTGCTTTAATCTTCTGCTGTTAGCCGTGCTCGAGATTTGCTTTTGAAACTCAGACCTTTCTGTGCCGCCTACTCGTATGTATACGAGTGGTACTTACCGCCTTGAGCGTTGAGTGGTACTTTACCAGAATGGGTTGCCATATTTTCAAGCATTTTGCTTATAATGGCAATCCTTCTTCCGCAAATAATTTTATGTTTAATGAATTTTGTTTAATGAATTACAAGAGAGGGCGCACTGAGCATGTAGCACGAAATTTTTAGGAGCTTAGAAAATTCACAACAAAATCCGTCTGCATCTTCTTCAAATAACGCTTTTTCAGAACAGAATCATGAGCAAATCATCTAATTACACCAAATCTACCAATGCTAAGGCATATTCCTTGCGGAATAAGCCTTCTTCCGACGATGAAACCAACGAACAAAGTGGCTGTCGTGAGTATGCAACAGAGGAGTCCATTAATAAGCTACGTAACGACTTTGACGGGTCAATGAATAAAATCATGGATAAATTGAATGTTATGAATGAAGGAATTTCTAACTTGAGAGCAGAAATAGGAGCTGTGAGAAAAACTACAACGGATCTTCAAAAATTTGCAGAGGATACGTCGGCGAGAATCGCGCATTTGGAGAATGTGGTGCTACCTAAAATGGATGAGAACGCCCATGAGTCGGAGACTAAGCTAACAGATGCAATTACTAGTCTTGAAATACATGAGCGGAAACTCAACTTGTTGTTCTACGGAATCACATCAACGCCCGGAGCGCCCAAGACATCCAAGAATGCCGTAAATGATGTTCGCGTCGCCATTTCTACGCTAGGATTCTCTCAAGAGAAGGTGAATGCAATGTATTTGTGAACGCGCATCAACTCCCACGCAGGCCCTACCCAGGAAGCAGCCAAGAACGCCAAACACCGGACCCGATAATTGCTAGGTTTGGATCAATGTTTGACCGCGACGAAGTCCTACAAGCTTTCGAGAGCAAGGTTCGCGACAAAAATTCTCGTCCTGGTTTCACTATCCGCACGGATCTCCCCCCACATCTCAAGGCCAAGCGATTTCAACTTGAGAAATTGGCTTATTCACTACGCAAAGACAAGGGTAAATCTACCAGAGTTCGCCTCATCGGTACAAAGCTTCAACTAGAAACACGGGACAAGGGTAAAGCCGCAGCTCCGTGGGACATATACACAGAGTAAACTCCATGAAACTGGTGAGAAATCTATGCCTTCAATCACTACTGCATTTTACTCACCATTATGCCGTTGTGCAGTCCATCTACAAATGTATAAACAATAAGTTACAGTACAAAAATATTCCATGATGGCTATTGTCTATGCTTTATAGTAGCAACTGGTGAGAAGTCATGCTTTCTCTCCGATTAACGTATTTTACTCTACTTTCATATTCCGTTTGACTCTTTACAAAGAATGTATGAAATATTACCATTCTTACAAAACATAAACTATACCATGGTGGTATTTTCTTTGCTCTGTCATGACTCTTTGCCAATTAATATGAATCCCAACTTCACATACCTATGGTTCATAATAAGTGCTTTTTGCGTTACTTTTAATACCAGTACTGCATTTGGTGCTCTTGGAATGCCCTTTGTCATCAATCTAAGTCTCTCATCCGAGCTTATCAAGTGATAATTTTCGAACATTTGGCCTATATTTTGATGAGTCTTTTCATATCATAGGATATTATGTAAACTAAATATCTGAACACAGAAAATGTATACTGTCCTATGGCATAACTTATTGATTAAACCAAAATATTTGAACCATGGTATGCATGATAGTGTGGTTGTTACAAACCTCAAGCTATTAGACATGTTAGAATTGCATTTATTCGTTGGATTCTTGATCTGCCACATATATGGGGTTGTCAAAGGTGATGACTTTCTAATTGCAGGAGTTGAGTCAGTCTTTCCCAATGAATACACCTTTGTTTTATTTTTCAATAACCCTATGTATAATAACTTTAACAGAGTAAAACCATGAACCTATATAGTGAGAAAACTATTCCTGCATACCCTTTAAATAAGCAAAGATATAAATCAAGTAAGTGAAAGAAGCTCAAAGTTGACTGTATTTCTATATGTAGTCATTTAAAAATATATATTAATATACCTTAGACTCAGACACCCCCCCCCCCTGCCAGCAGTGGCCAGGTCTATTTTGGATGTTGACACTAACTTATGATGATTATGTATCACTCGTGTATCTTGTAAGTTTTGATACAACATTTTGCTTGGTAAATCTACATCCGTTACACAATAGACCTTGCTGTTGATTTTTTAAAAAAAGTTATTATACACATCACTATTGACTCACACTGACGTTAGTTGTAAATAGTATTTGTTTTCATTTGAACATGGTAGGTCCACGCTTTCAGGCATGTGTATCAAATTGAGATTCTTTTATTTAAAAGCTAAGCCATATCTCATTGGCTTTGCTTATTAGACTATCATAATTATTCAACACTCTATGAGTCTTGCTTTTAACCAACCTATTTTATACACATGAATGAAAACCCAATTTCTTTCATTTACTTCACTTCAGTAGGTCTACCTTTTAGCAAGTGCCTAAAAATTTGATCCCAATATTGAATCTTTTTATTTTTTGCTATGTTACTGACGTTGGCGTCCGAATATTCCTTGCATTGAACATGTTGAACACTTGACCTCATGCAATTTATTAACAACATAATTTCTATAGTCTGTTGCTATAGTAGGTGCATTCTTGTAATTCATGATATCAATACCAGTCATGCTGTCAGTTGCCTACTTGTAATTTTGAATTGAAGTATTTTCAATCTAACCTTCATTCAGTTAGGTCCGATAATGCACAGTATATATATATATATACAAAAGATTTATGGTATTAATTTTTATTCACCAAATGTGTATAAAGAAAAGAGATATGATAGCATTTAAAGCAATTTATTTTGAATAATATTATGTATTGATGCAGACGCATCCACTTAATTATTATTTGTCTTGGCTCCTTATAGTGGATATATGATGGATTTTTATATCGGTTTTATACCCATGATGTTTATAATTTTGTACAAAATTAGCTTAATTACAAGGGCAATTTCTTCTTCACATTTTTCCTTTTCTGCCAACTTTATTTTCTTTCTCCAACTTTTTTGTGGGCTTGACTCTACCGTGTATACCAAACGACATGTAATTGACGTTCAGTATGTATTCATTTTGTTTGTACTTACTCAATTTGCAACAACAATTTGCACAGGTTTTGTTATCTTTCCCATAGCCAAAACTACAATGCACATAACATGTAACCTATTATACTTTAATGACATTTGTCAAATTAGGTATCAGTCTGGATTGAAATTCCTACATGATAAAGCGACGAATTTTTACTTTGATGACGAGTGAACCTATACAAGAATTTAGTGACCTACTACATAATCGAATATATTGTTACATGTGTAAGCAAATGTGTCGGAACCATGACTGGAACGAATATTTTTCTTGTTGTAAACACTGTCTTGAACACTTATTTCCTTTCAACCAGTTGAATGATAACGAGCTCGATGATGTAATATCGGCTGATGAACCCTTAGAAGACAATTTTGATAGAATTTCTCATTTACATTTTGATCCTTTTTTAGCACATGAAAGCATTGTCCCAAATGACGATGTTGACCCAGACTTCCAGTTCTATACTGAGAGTTCAAATGACTCTCGGTACTATTGTTATGAAGAATTTAATACAAACTTTGAAAATATTGGTGTTCCGAGCGGCGGTAAATTTTCAAGCATTCACTTTAATGCAAGAAGTCTTTTGAATTCTTTTGATGACATTTCAAGCTGTCTTAACTCTTTGAAATTTACATTTGATATTATTGCCATATCCGAAACCTGGCTAAGATTCGAAAGTCCTCTTGTTTATATGCCTAACTACTCGTTCGTTTGCAATAATAGGAAATATTCCAGAGGTGGTGGAGTTGGAATGTATATCCATGATTCTTTTAATTTCTTAGTACGCACCGACCTTAATTTAAGCGAAGCAACATGCGATTCTTTATTCATCGAACTGGAACAGTGCTCAGGGAAAAATATAATTGTAGGAACCTTGTATAGAGCCCCATCGTTGGACGTTAATTCATTTATTGAGGAGTTTGATAGCCTTTTGATCCGTCTTTCCAGGGAAAACAAAAGGGTGTTTTTGACGGGTGACTTAAACATAGATATTTTAAAACACAACTCTAATTCTCAATCCAAGAACTTTGTGAACTGTCTTTTCAGCAATTTTTTTCTTCCTATAATTCACAGGCCCACAAGAATTAATAAGACAAGTGCCACCCTTTTAGATAATTTTCTGACAAATCAATTTGACTTAGATACTAAAGGTGGAGTGATATACTCTGACGTGTCAGATCACTTGCCAATATTTCATGTAACTTACATGAATGTTAATAAAACTAAATCGGCAAATAATAACGTACTCCGTAGATCTTTTACAACACAAAATATTACGAAATTTAAAAATCAAATCGAAAATTCAAATTGGGAAGAAATCTTTAATATGCAGGATGCTAATCAATCATACGACATATTCATAACTCAATTTACTACATTGTATAATAACAATTTTCCATTAAAAAAAACACCCAGTAAGAAAATTAAACTGAAATGCTGGATGACCGATGGTTTGCTTCAATCTATTCGACATAAAAACAATCTATATAAAAAATATATCCATAAACCAACAGTTAGAAATGAAATTCTATACAAGGATTCTCTTAAAGAAGTGAACTATTTGAAACGGCAGGCTAAAAAACATTATTATAAATCCAAATTTGAAGAATATAAAAATAATATAAACCGTACATGGCAAATGATCAAATCAATATTAAATAAAAGAAGAAAATCAACCTCCAACACCATAGTTTGTGTTGAAGGTCGGTCGACAGACCCGTTCCAAATAGCAAATACTTTTAATAACTTTTTCGTTGAAATAGGTCCAAAGTTAGCTAATATCACTCCTCAAAATGATACAGATTTCAGAACTTATCTATCTGAACCAAATTCAAAATCTTTGTTTTTAAATCCGGTAAGCCAACGTGAAATTTGTAACATTGTCATGCGTTTCGATAACAATAAAGCCCCAGGTCTTGATGAATGCTCACCCAAGATTGTTAAACTTGTAATTGAATTGATAAGCGAACCTTTATGTCATATATTCAATTTATCGTTAACCTCTGGGGTATTTCCTGACAAAATGAAAATTGCGCGAGTTTCTCCAATTTTTAAAACTGGTGACAAAGAGCAAGTTGGTAATTATAGGCCCATATCAGTGCTTTCTGTTTTTTCTAAAATATTGGAAAAGATCATTTATAAAAGGGCTTATAGTTTTCTTGAAAATAACAAGTGTCTTTTTGAATCTCAATATGGATTTCGTAGTGACCACTCAACAGAACTAGCTCTTCTTGAATTAACAAATACCGTAATTGACTCCTTTGAGCACGACTCACTTGCAATAGGGATATTTATTGACTTGTCAAAAGCGTTTGACACTATTAATCATAATATACTTTTATCAAAACTAAATAACTATGGTATTCGTGGAACTGCCCTTGACCTTTTTTCTAGTTACCTCTCAAATCGTAAACAATGCACCATATATAACTCCGTTCAGTCTGAACTTAGGACAACTGAATGTGGAGTACCACAAGGGTCACTACTTGGTCCACTTTTATTTATTTTATTTATTAATGACATTTATCGTTCGTCAAATCTCCTTTCCTTTATTATGTATGCCGACGATACCAATATTGTTTATTCTGATAAAAATCTTTATCACTTATGTGAAACTGTAAATACTGAACTAACAAATGTTTGTAAATGGTTTTGTGCGAACAAGCTTACCATTAACTATAAGAAATGCAATTATATTATATTCCGTAACTCCACAAGGCGTATTGATCTTAATCATGTAGTGGTGAAGCTTAACAACCAAATTATTCCCAGAGTTGAAAATACTAGGTTTCTTGGCGTTATCATTGATAGTAATTTAACATGGATACATCACATAAATGAAATTGAGAACAAAGTTGCAAAAAATATTGGAATAATATATCGCCTAAGTTTTTACTTGCCTAAAACTGTATTGCGTACATTGTATTGCTCTTTAATCCTGCCATATTTTTATTACTGCAATTTAGTCTGGGCTAACACATATCAAACCCATCTTAAAAAATTATGTTCCCTTCAAAATAAAATTGTACGTATAATTTCTCCAGACGACAATATACCACTAGCAAATACCACGAATTTGTTTCATTCCCTAAAATTGTTGAAATTAGAAGACATCAACAAACTTCAACAATGTCATTTTCTCTACAGGTGTTTAAATTCTCAAATTCCACAAAAATTTCGTGATTCATTTACACATGTTTCCAACATACATCATTTTGATACCCGCTCAAATAATCAAATATTCATTCCCAAACACAGAAAAATAATCTTCCAACACAATATTCGTTATACTGGCCCCAAAATATGGAACGAAATTCCGGATTACATAAAAAAATCTTTGTCGACAACCAGCTTTAAGTATAAAATGAAAAAATTGCTTCTGTCGTTTTATAAATAAATATTTCCCGTCTTATGTCTCCTTTTGACTTTAAACATGAAAACATGAACCTTGACAAATTGTTGTTGCGGCATTTATGTTTGCCCCCACTGATATTTTGTTGAGCATTCTATTTTATTTAGTAATTCATGCCCGCCTCCCCGCTCACGTCTTCCTCTCTTGTTCCCTTTCCTTTTCTTTTCTCTGCCCTTTTTTCCTTTGTATTGTTTATTGTATTGTATTTATGTCTACAGGCGTATCCCGCCACAAGCCTCAGCTTTCAGGGTATACGCCTTCTTCCTTAAACCCAATATGTACATATTTATATATTTTTTATAACGAATTGATTTATGTATGAATTTATGTTTACGAAAAATGTAATGACATGGAAGAAAATAAATGTTTTATTTGAATTGAATTGAATAATTGACATTTTTTCATTTTTTTTTAGAAAAATGATTGTATATGAATAGTTGTATATTTGTGATTTATCGTCAAAAGAAGCTTTTTTGTATATTATGTTACCAAAATGTTAATATGTATGCAGAAGAAAATAAATCAAATCAAATCAAATCAGAACGTGGGCTTTATAAATATTTATTATTATTATTATTATTATTATTATTATTATTATTATTATTGTTATTATTATTATTATTATTATTATTATTATTATTGTTATTATTATTATTATTATTATTATTATTATCACATTCAACTGAGTACAGTATAATAAAATGAGGAAGATCTTCAAAATATGTGGGAAGAGCGAAAAAACAAAATAAAAACAAAGAAACAAACAGTATCAAACATCGTTTAGAAAATAATAATTCCATATCCTCCAAAAGATAGCTGATTTTATTTCCGGAGCCAGTTCTTGTCTCTCCTTTATACATGATATACAAGATGTTCTAAAAATGATTGTAATACATTTCAGTGATAACAAACTTCCAATTTAAAGTTTGAAATTTTCAGATAACCATTATGTTATTTTGAAATCACGAATTGCCTTAGGAGTGACATGAGAATTTTCTTATTAGCTTATGTTTCTCTCTCTCTCTCTCTTTGCATTTATCCATATCCAAGTTTTTTCAGATCTTATATAATTTATATATGTGGCTAAAATTGGAAGCTAAAGTAGATTTATTTCAGTAGCTCTTGTTTTCTTTCATTTTCCTTCACGCTATATCCAGTTTATTCTATTCGTAACAGGCCTAATGAGCAGCTGCGCTCTTTTTTCTTTTTATCTTTCTTCCTTTCTCCCCTCTTTTTTTTCCCTCCATTAATCCATATCCAAGTTTTTCGATTCTCATATAATGATAGAATTGGAAGCTAAAGCAGATTTATGTCAGTAGTTCCTGTTTTCTTTCATTTTCCTTCACGTTATATCCAATTTATCCTTTTCGTAACGAGCCTAATGAGCAGCTGCGTCCGTTTTTCTTTATCTTTCTTCTTCTCCCTCCCCCCCCCCCCCCTCATGGCAAGTACCGTTTTGTCAGAGTGGTGGTGTTGATGAGATTCTGTAATGCATTATCAACATTACCTTAAGGAATCCAAAAAAAGACACCCTTGAAATGACATTGCCAGGATTTTTTTTTATCTCCAAATGTTATTTTACTACCACATGTTTGTTTCGGGGGCTTCGCTGGAAGGGGTGTGAGGGGGTGTGAAACGGATTGACATCTCCCATAGGATTTTTTTCTACCTGTAAATTCGAGCCTTTGCAGACAGTGAATCACAAAAATGAGTAGCGTTGTCACGAAAGATGTGGATATCCATCAGAAACTTTGGAGATTCAACAAACCGTTTTTCTTTTCTTGTCTGCAAATTTGGTTTGATCTCTCCACGCCATTCTCCTCCCCTTCCGACTCCCCCCACCTAGACAAATAAAATAAAAATGATACATGCCCCCGGTTGCACTACCCAAAACGAACTGACTTGTAGCATTCGTGTACAGGTATATACAGTATAAACAGTAATACGTTTCCTTCAGGACATAAGTGCACACGGTGTAATAGCTTGTTTCGGATGTCAGCGCTCAGTTTTGGCGCCACCGTCAAGATCGGGGTGGTCCCCTCTGAAAGCTTCCTAAACAATCACATGGATGTAGACCCTCTTAACCCTTCCAGGATAGGATTTTCCAGGAGCTAGAGTTCATCGGAACTTTGGTTCATATGTCCTCTCGTCGCGAGCGATGCATGCGGAGAATGGTCTATAGATTTTGCTGTCACGTCATGTATGACTATTTCAATTAACACTTCGCAGATTTTACAGCCGGCTCTAATTGGCAACCACTTTCTAATGAAGATACAGAGAGAAATGTCTGACGTACCGCCGTCTACTTCATCTCATCTGAAGCCACGTTTAAGACTAGTCAGAAGACATGGGTTAAAGAAGGCAGATTCACCCTTCTTATTGTAAATCACTTGGGGTCTCTCACTTGTTTGTCCATATCCTCCTAGCACAAGCAAAACCCCCAGCCTATTAGCGTATGATACGTCAATACTCCTAACGACATTAGGAGAGGGAAAGGCGCCGAATTTGACGGATTTTTCCGACCGAAACATACCATGATGATAAAATGCTAACACCACTGAAAGCTTCACATCGTTCACTCGAGTTTACCCGTCTGCCAAACTTTGCTTGCTCACTTGCTTACGTATTTGCAGAGCAAGAGTGCATTCTCTCCAAAGGGGCGTATGAAGACATGATTGTACTATTGTAGGAGCTCCGGTAGGCAAGGTTTGGGGGATTTCGCGTCACGGGTAAGCAGATGATCTCATGGTATGATAATAGTGGGTTCTTGTATAGCGCTCATGTCAGTCAGAACTGACACCGGTGCCGCTCCATCTTAATGATAAAACCGTTTTTATTGATTTTTATTGTAGTGAATGTAATTTGCTTCCTTCGCAGTGGATTTTCAAACATCCTCAAAACACTCGGAAAGTGCAATAATACTGGAAAATTGGCCTTTGCTGATCCCCGCATCCATAATGTAGTTGTAGTAGTCTTGTTACTTTGCCTTTGTACGGTTCTCTTTTTACGTCTTATTTATAAACAATTTTGTTTTTATTCTGTCATTTTTTGCTTTAAAAAAATCTTTGATGCAAAATAAAAGGCCAATCGATCAAACCCCCCCCCCAAAAAAAACCCTCTATTCTAGGAAACTTCAGTTATTTTTCACTTTATAGTCTCGTGTGCAAACTCCGCCAACATGGCCAACCCCTTTCTCTCCTGCATGTTGCTGTAACATGTTTCAGGATTAATACATCTTTGCCCTATCTCTGCCAGGCCTCCTTCTCTGTCTCCCAGTCTCATTGCCCCAGTTGCCCGCCCCTCCCTCTCCCTCCCCTCTCTCACGCTCTCTCTCTCTCTCTCTCCCTCCTACTCCTCTCCACCTCTCTCATTCATTTCAAAACCCCAAAGCCCATCCCTGCTTTTCTTTGATGCTCTCTTTCTCCATTCCATATGTAAGCAGGTATGCAACTGAACGCCCGCAGAATACATTGAGTCAATTTACATCATAATTTGCGATTAATAGGACTGCAGTCGTGTCTTCCTTCTACTCACACGCTTGCTTGAATTGAAGCGCCACAAGTTTCTTCCCGCTCTAGCTTTCTAACATATGGAAATTAACACGAGTTGGAGGAGCCACATAGTGTAGTAGGTGCGCAGTGCCATGCACTTTTTGTACTCCCTTGAACGTGAAAAAAGGTAGTGCACTCGTGTTACTTTTGAATGTCACGTGACTGCATTTCAGCCAATCGGATACATAGATAACAAATACCCTGTTACATACACTGTCGCTATGATAGGCCTACCCTCATCCCCGTTATACCCCCATGATCAAGTAATGACGTGCAGACAAACATCCTTTGTGGTCCTTTATAGTGACTCCGGTCAAAGCATCACCCTTGGTTTCGGGTGCTGAATGAAGGAAAGAGAAGCATGGAGTTGGATCGATGAAGGCAGTAGCATTACGTTGATGCCTTTGGTCAAAATCTGACATCAACTTGATTGGAAGTGCACACGGAGTTCGACAATGAATATGCATGTCAACCACAGCCTTTTCATAAACCATGACAAAAGTGTCTTTTTCTTCTTTTTTCTCTTCCATTTTCTAAAGTTAATGACAAAGACTGATTGGAAGAGGTTCTGTAAGGACTTCGTTTGTCTTTTTCCTTACACAGTGTTAATTCAAAAAATGGTTGATGATGGATAGTATTTTCAGCAATGATTTATAGGAAACGGCTATTAGTTGATCTAATCATGATGCCATGTTTTTGTATAGTCCAAATGAGCATTATGTACGTTCAGTCTTCCTTATTGTTGATGAGCGATGCAAGATTTAGTCAAGTTGATATTTTGGTGTTTCAACAAACTCGCAGTTCATAAGTATTCCTTTTCTTTAAAATGATCATGATCAAGTCATATGTCACGCCGATGCATTGTAGTTTCTTATGATTGCCATGCACAGCGTGTACAATTGGGACTTGATCTATATGAGGGGCAAGATATTCATGCCAGGGGCTCTTCCTCGTGCGAGATATTGATTAGTGTAATTGGTGATATACTGTCAGGAGGAGTGTCATCGTACGGCAATGTGTTCTTCGCTCATTCCGCCAGGCAGGCAACATGGCCTGGGTTTCATCCCAGTCGTCTACTGTTGTCCAGGGTCTAGACGTAGAACAGTTCATGTTTATCCTGTTATTATGGCATTTCCCAGAAGATTAACATTTAGATGAAATGAGTTAGGCGAGCTACTGACTGATCTCAGTGGGAGCACTGTGGTCCATTGGTGAAGGCTCTTGGCTTATATGGGAAGTCCAGGGTTCGATCCTCGCTGGGAGCTTACATCCTTGGGCAAGATGTTTTACCTACCATTGTCCCACTCGACCCAGGTGTAAATGGAAACCTAGCAATAGCTGGGTTGATAATAATTTGCAGGGCCCCCAGGAAGAACAGCACTTTAGCTGATGAGACTTCCCTGGGTAAACAAGACTATTTCCCAGAAGATGAACATCTAAATGGAAATGGATCAGACGAAATGTTGATTAGTGTAATTTGTGATACTCTCAAAATGGATGCCATCACACTGCAATGTTTCTTCCAACAAGCACCATTATTTAGGTATCATTTTATTGACATTATATTTTGACGCATGAAGTATGCTCCATAAAGTACAGTCCATGTATCATTGGCATGATGAGATGTAATAGTTAATAACCATGATAATACTGCAGTATGTTTCTATTGCCAATTCATTCCACAAATGGATGTAGTGCTGGGCAAGAAAATGTTCAGGATGAGTCATCTATGTTGCATGCTCTATGTTCTAGAAATCTTTCATCATGAGATCAAAATAGCTCATGTTCCAGTAGACGTGATAGATCACATACTGAGCTAAGCTTTAGCCAATCTGATATTTTTTTTTTCAATGATCTGTAATTCTTGACTAAATTGATACCCTTATCGATGTCTCTGTCTTATAAGCACTTTGCTATTTTGTCTTTTAACATTTTCGTGGGATTTTCATTTTTCATCTCAAATAGATACATTACCATCCACATTGCTTCTTTATAAGAATTTTGTCGACTATATCCCCACTTTGTTTCCCCTTTTCTTTTTTTTTCGTCTTGTGACTCAGCCATTCGAAATGTTAGTTTCCTTCCGGACCGTTTCATTTGGGATGATGTTCGTTATTCCGAAGGTTTGTTATTCTGAAACACGCAAATTGCGTATAGTATTACCTAGATGTTCATTAGTCCGAAAATGAAAAAGGGTTCGTTCATCCGAACATTTGTGGCGTTATTCCGAAGGTTCGTTAGTCCGAAAATGAAATAAGGTTCGTTATATTCCGAAGGTTCAGTAGTCCGAAAATGAAATAAGGTTCGCTAGTCCGAAAATAACGAACTAACGGAGCTTATTTCATTTACGGACTAACGAACCTTCGGAATAAGGTTGAACCTTATTTCGTTTTCGGATTAATGAACCTTCGGAATAACGAAGCTTATTTTATTTTCTGACTAACGAACCTTTGGAATAACGAACTGTAACCTTTATTCGCACATCAGTTTTTAATCAGTATCGACTTGATGTCGACCCTGGCTAAAATGTTCTTTAAAGCCCTTCTTTACCTTTAAGCTAGATTCATTGATTGCCTCTCAGCCCTCACTTGTCGATCGGAGAAGTTTATAGAGAGATTTCGACTGCCTGCAACGGTTCCTCCACTGCATTCAGACAGTTCTGTATGCACACTTAGAATTAAAGGTTCAATTTTGCATCCTAAATGAAAAAGGTGCAAAGATGCACCCTTTTGTACCTGTTTGCACCCGAAAATGCCCGTCTGCACCCATAAAGGCGCAACTTTACAACTTTAAGGGCACCTTTAAGGGTGCAGAAATTTTTGCATTCAAGAGGGTGCAAAATGCTACTTCCCTAAAGGGTACAACTCTGTAGCTCGCTGCACCCTTGAAGGTGTAAAATGCTTTTTAGGGTGCAAAGTTGTACCCACAAAGGAGCACCCAATGTTGCATTTGAAGGGTGCAAAATTGAACCCTGTTTTCTCAGTGTTTATCGTAAGAAAAATTATTCGCGTGAATACAGTTTCCATCAACTTTTGATAATATTGTTCTGCTAGCACGGTTATAGGGTAATTCCCTTCAGTATTAATGATTATTCGTTATTCATTAGATAGTCAGAATGAGTGGAATAGCATCATTTTTTATTTCTATTGATACGTCTAAATTTTCTGACATAAAATGGCCTGCCATTTTATGAGCCCTATACTAAATACGCCTTTGAAGGCGCATTTATTAATAATACTTGTGCTAGAAGTGTTCGCATGTGTTTTTACTGATCTCATGTCAGATATAGCTTTGTTCTCTTTATTTTCAATATATTCAGATTTTGAATTGAGCATTGCAATGATTGCTCTCATGACAAATGCATGTCTTTAAGAGAAATAGAAGATGTATTTCTTACTGCACAGGTTTTCAACATGGCCTTTGATTTCAAGTTCCTTAACTAAGTATTATCAATATATTGGTGGGATTCCACTCACGTCTTTTCATGTATTTTAAAATGCTGAAGAGGAAGTCGTGGACTTAGGAGATGAAAGCTTTTTGATAACTGAACTGAATAAAAAAAAGTGTCTAATTGATTGTGTTATTTCGATCACGTTTCTAGAGACATCTTGCAACGTACTCAGAATTAATGATTTCTAAAGATGTAAGCTTTACGGCAATCGCATGAAAATAGACTTGTTAAAGCCTCTTGTATCATGTTTTCATCAGGTTCATTACAGTAGCACTAATCATTCAGTCAGCAGTGCGTAACAGTTATGTCTGGCTCCGATACTAAATTGATGAAAGGAATGACTGTGAAAAGTAAATCATCCTGTTAGAAAGTCTATACTCTTTTAAAGTTATTCTCACCTTTTTGTTTTGCTTGGTGATTGTGGTTTGTCCATTTAAAGTAGTTGTTAACAATAGATGCCGTGTGCACCCAACACAAGAACTCAGAATCGACGTTTTGACACTAAAATTAAATACTTTGATAGCCTAACCTTCATGCCCCACCACTCTCATCGTGACAACTACAATGCTCATCTTTATATTTTGCCTGTCCATCTCAGTTCACCGCTTGTCCAATTAAAGGCCAATGCTGGATGTTGGTCGAAGGACTTGATCTTTAGTCGTCATTCAGGTTCCAAACACTTCAATTTGCGTACAGTATATTTTTATTTAGCAAACTCTGCTCCATATAAGATTTCTAATCCCCATGGTAATATGCTGCTTGCCTTGTCCAAGGGACTTCGAAATAAAATGGTCGAGAGTGGTTGTTTGATGGCCCTCAACCTGAGGAGGAAGCGTGCAGATGAGTGACTCTTCGAATCCTTCGAATTTGAATACCTTATATATTTTTAGCCAACATATACACTCCAAGACATTCCTATTCCCGCGTTGATATTTTGCTCGTCCAACATAGTCGTAGGAGCATTGTGAAGGCTCTTGCCTCTCATACGAGAGGTCCTGGGTTCCATCCTCGCCTGGTGCTTACATCCTTGGACAAGGTGTTTTGCTCACATGTGTCCCTCTCGACCCAGGTGTACCTGGCATTGCTGGGGGTAAAAATAATGGCAGACCCAGCAGGAAGAGCAGTAGTAATACTTATATGGCTACCCTCGGTAAATAAAACCTAAATATACCATAATGTAGACGACATAAACCTCCAACATGTCAAAGAGTCGTTGTCTGCCTTCGCTCAACCGACGGACTATACCTTTAATACTGAGATTTTGATCCCTTGGCATACCGTATACTTAAAACTCAACTCAACAGTTTCCTTCCATGACACTCCCAACCGACTCCCAATTCCCACGTTTATACTTTTCTGTCCAAATGATCTGCCACAGAATGGTCAAGAGAAGTTATCTGTCTGCGCTCGACCATGTCGACATGAGGACTACTAGTTTTGGCCTGTGGAGATTTCGGACACTTCAATTACCATACCGTATGACGGTA
>CM057167.1:14373112-14493951 GCA_029962745.1 Echinometra lucunter
GCAATATTCCGGTGTTAATTGAGTGCAGTGTTATTACAAAATTTTGAACCATCATGTATTTTTTTTTTCTAACGCCACATCATTAGCTAGAAAATTTATGCGTAACGCCCCCCCCCCAAAAAAAAAAACTTAGGCATTCTATCGTCTATGATTTTGCAATTATACATCAAATGTTTCAAAAGTTTTATGAGTAGTATAATTCATCACATCTTACATAATATTTTTTTATATCATGGGGAGCCAATGGAGGAGGGGAAGGGGGAGGAGCATTCGAAAATAATGTGTAGGGCACATGCCCGCCCTCTATGCTTCAAGTTATAGTTCAAGTTCAAGTTCAAGCTATTTATTCACCATTTTCAATCGTAAACAATAATAATCAATAACAGTGCATAACATAACTAACAGAATAAGTAATGATAGCAATAGTAACAATGATGTCTTTTCTTCGATCTAAGTATGGTTTAATATCAACATATAGTTATAATCATAAGAATGCAGTCTTTGACCAAAAGCATAATAATGACAAAAAGGTTGGACATGTTGAAAAGCACGGCTTGTAAAACACATGCTCGATAACTTAACCCATTCGTGACAGAGGTCCACATTTTGTGGTTTGACCTAATAACTTTTGATGCAGAGCCCTAAAAATTATACCAAATACATGAGCAGAAAGAGCAAAAAATTCTACACAAACTGTGCCCATTTTGGTTGCGTCAATATTCGTTGTTTGATGCTGAAAAATTTTTAAAGGAAAATAAGCATTAAAATCCTTAAATTGGCAATGTGATAGAAAGTTTAAAATCACCGTTTTCCCCTGCAAATTGGTAACTTTTTGACTTCTCATCATAATTTCTGTCAATTTATATTCATTTCAGATACATGACGTTTTATAAGAAAAATGTAGGACTAAAATAAAAATGTTGGTGTTGCCAATTTGAAGAATAAAAGCTGATCAAATTAGGCTTTAAATAATTCCTGTCACGAATGGGTTAAAGGTAGTCGAGATCTGATTAATCATAGTTATGATAACAATAAATCAATTATATACATTATCTTATAGTTTACTTATCATTTAAACAGACACAAGTCTTATTGGGAGTTGAGATGGGTGCAGTTCACACACCCCACCCCACCCCTATCCCACCCCTTAAACGACAGTGCTATTGGTCCATCATCACCCCAGTACCCCTGGTCTATATTTCTCTCCCCCTTTGCCCTCCCACGGGCCGCCAGTGATGTAACACGAGATCACGAAGACAATTGCGATAAATCCTCCAGGTACGGATGACTGGAATATTGTGTCTTTTTAGATTTTGCAATTATGGGTTAACCATTTTAAAGGTGCGCCTTAAAAATGTTAGCACATGAATATACGAAAATACGAAAAATAAAAATCGACAGCTTAAATTCTACTTTGTTTCAAGTCTTCAGTAATCATCCACCACGAAACTGTCGTTCTGACCCAGGAAAGGGAGTGTTTCCTTTTCCTGTTACGACTATTACTCATCTAAAAAAGAAAAAAAAAACACATTTATTGAAGTAAGCATTCTTATGCATAATATGGCTGTTTCGACACGGAATTCATCTCCCAGACTAGCATCCAAAGGCATGTTTTTGTTTTGCATTCAGTCATTACTTATTATGAATGAAATATTTTATAGTTAGCGTTGATACTAGACAAATTTATTACGCAAAGTAAGTTAGATTCCCTAAAAGAATATTATTTTTCCTCCTTTCGCACCGAGAAACTTAACCATACCTTTAATTCTCTACAGTGGCAAAGAAAACGTCTTTTTTTTCTTCTTCAGATTTTTTCTTCTAAAACCTAGATGCCGCTTGAAACAGTGCATTAAAGCCATTCACAAAAACACATCCGACCCAACGAATCGAAACCGTGCATTATTAATCGGACCCAGATTTGGGGATATCGGGTTGTTTGGGTGCTACTAGAAAGATTGAGGGGGCAGGGATCGAGTTTTGGAGGCGTGTAGGGAAATGATAACTTTCGGGGTGGGGATAAGGGATAGGGATCGTACCTTATCTCTTCCTCTCTGTATATTGGTATGGGTCATTTTCCCTTACTCTCCATTGTATCTTTGTCCGTCTTTTCTCCCTCCACCCCCTCTCCCTCCATTTCTCAGGGATACCACCACTTCTACCATACCACCACCACTGCCGCCGCCGCCACCACCACCACCAACAACAACAAGAACAACATCACTACCGCCAGCACCCCAACATCAGCAGCAGCACCACAATCATTACCATCACCTCCACCACCACCACCACCACCACCACCATCACCAACACCACCAACACCACCAACACCAGCACCCCTACCACCACCAGCACCACCACCCTTCTCTCATCCGCCACCACCGTACTCCTTCACTAACACCCTTCGTCATCTGGACATCATCGGGACGTCGACACGGTTAAGGAATAGCTCAACGGTTTCGACGTGCACGCATGAACGGAGTACCTGTCATCGAACCCACCCCTAGTACAACAACGAAGTCAACGATGCGTTCAATATCGATCCGGAAATCAGATTTTGGCCAGATAAGGAAGAGATTCCTGGATGCTAGGAGGAAGTGCGCCGTTTTAGGGTGAAATAAAGTGTAATGGGGTCACACCAAGCCAAGATAATTGTTTGTATGGATTATCAGTATTGATATTGAATGTATAGGCCTATGTAGAGACTTAACTTCAGGAGAGGGGGTGAAGAAGTGGGGGGGGGGGGGGGGGAGGTACGGGAACAATTTCCCATATCAAAAAACAAAAACAGAGAGAGAGAGAGAGAGTACCAGAGGGATGGGAGAAAGAAAAGAGAGGTGAAAACAATTCAATTTAATTCAATTAAAATTTATTGATACAAAATCCTGACACTGAATGGATATCATCAAAATCATCAAAATCATCAAAATCATCAAAATCAAAATCAAACACGAAGAATAGAAGATACACTCCACATGCATTAATCGTGTTGATTTTGCAGCGTGCTTAGTGTTTTTCCCCAAGTTATAAAACAGTCCCATATCTCTTGGGAGGAATTTTCGTTTCTGCATGTTTTCTATCATTTCATCTTTACCCCACATTCCGTCTCGAAAAATTCATTTGTATTAGCATGCTTAGATGAAAACTGTAATAGAGAAAATAGAGAAAATAACAACGACAACTGAGGAGAGCTATCTGACCATCGTTGTTCTTGTCCCATAGGCTAATACCGTTACTCCTTAAACAGGTTAAACCTTATGTTGGTCGTCATCTAATTACGGGCAAACCTAAATCCTTAATATCGATCAAGCTTACATAATTGTCACGGGCTCATCCACCATTCCTTGTATTTGTCTTTCTTCACCAAATCTTCACCTTTTTTACTACCAACATCACCAACATCCCAAGTAATCGCGAATGAAAACACTTCGGTTGCTACGCAAGACAAAAGATTCGAACGCGAGTGGAGGGGGTAATGGTAAACATGTGTTGGTAGTTAACGAGTGTGTCGCGTGCCTAGATATTCATCAGTTTTGCCATTTGACCTTGGTTAGATTCATCGGGTTGTAGCCGGTGTCTCGTCTTCAATAGATAGCTTCCAAATGCTCATCATCATTTTTTTCTTTCTTTCACAATCTGAGATCAGGGTATATCCTTTGTTCAGGTCATTGTTTCGGACGTGTGGACTGTCTCGGTTCTTCGATTGTGTTTTAATATTTACTTGATTTCCCTTCAGGTGTGATTTTCATTATGTTTGGTTTCCTTATTTCTTTTTCTTGATTTGCTATATCTAGAATAGGATCGTCCTTCTTTGCAATCAGATGTAAGATACTTCTTGTTTATATCTTTCCTCAACCACGTTTCTTCCTCCTTTTCGGATTGAAAGCTCAGCAGGAATACTACCCCGATAAAACATTTATTTCCCCCTTTTTTATCATTAATGTTTTTCTCTTAAAAGAGACAATGTATCGAGTTATTCATGCGTTTTCACAATAAAATGATAAGAATTTTAATGGCCTTTATTTTCTTCTTTTATAATCGCACTGAGAGGTCTGCAGTCATTGCTAAGCATGTTGATTTGTAATGATACTCTTAAAAGCAAAGCTATCGAAGTCAAATTTTTGCTGTCAGATAAGGGAATCAAAGACATATCATTCTTATGAATGAAATCATAATCAATATGTTTAACATAGTGGAGACTTTAAGAACGTTTCCAAAATATCTAAATCAAGTTTTCCTAACTACTCAAAACAGAAAACAACAACAACAACAACAAATACAGAAGTGGGAAGTCCTTAAATTTCCCAATCCAGTCAATCGACTGTCCCCCTTTTTTATAGGAAATTTACGTTTGTTTTGTCTGGTTCACTATTAGGTGCGAAATAACCACTCGGCGACAATTCAACCCATCTGCAAACAGAATCACATAGTAAAATCAGTGTTAATGTTTTCTGGTGTTAAAGAATACTGGTATAACTTCTGTGCTATATTTTTTGTCATAGAGGAGCACATTGTATTCCAGAAATCAGATTGAAAATACTCTCCCGGCCCTTGTTTAATGAATCAATATGATTGTAAGGATTTTGCATTAACTACCACCGCCGACGCCGCCAACATCGACGCCACCAGCATTACCACCACCACCATCACCACCAAAACCATCACCACCTTCGCCACCACCACCACCACCACCACCACCACCACCACCAGCGTAACCAACACCAACACTCTACCACCATCACCACTACCACCACCACTACCACCACCACCAACACTACCACCACCACCACCATACCACCATAACCACAACCACCACCACCACCACTAACAAAAATAACGCGACCATGAGCAATCATAACCATCATGACCTTTAACCTCATCACTACCATCATAATCATCACCACTATCATAATTATCATGATTATCATCACATCATTGCCATCGTCATTTATAATCGTGAACGACACTTTATCATTACCCTTCTCCTATTCCTCTGCCTCCTCCTCCTCCTCCTCTTTCTCCTCCTTCTTCTCTTCCTAATAATCATCATCATCACCATCACGTCCATGATCGGTCACCTGAAAACACCCCTCCTTCCTTCTCTCCGATCCTTAATAACATCACAGCATGTATAAAAGTTTACAGTTCATTGTTCCACTAACCCGTCTTTCTCTGCGTGCTAATGATGATCTGTTTTAGTGGTTCTTCTTTGAATATTGATCTCCTGCTATGCAGGGGCGTCGATAAATTATCAGCTTTTTTGGGGGGGGGGGGTGGGGATGGTATGGGCTCATCGATGGGAATTATTCATTATGAGTATCACAAGATGGGAATGGGAGGGGTAGGGTGTGACATCCTCATTCAAAATCTCTTTTCGGCGACTTGTAATAATTACCATAATTGCTGTCTTATTTTTCTTGCTATTGGCATGATTGGTGAAATTTCTGCCATTTCTGTTTGAGACCCTCACCTTATTAATGATGTAACAACGCCCCTGATTACGCTAAGCAAACTGCTTTTCTTTGGGGGGGAACTGACCTCGGAGCCCCCTCCCCCTTCGGGTAAACACCCCTCTTTCTCCTGTTTTTAGTTGGTACGCCCTCCCCATGACGTCGCCTAGAGTCTTCATGGTTAGCGCACATATAGTTCTACGACACGCTCAACTTCTCTTGGCCTTGGCGCTCCCCCATCTATAAACACTTTAATCAAAATTAAAAAAAAAATGACAATGGGATGTTCATGTCTGTCTTGTGCTAGTCTGCATTGTGGCAATGGACAGTGGTTTTCAAGAAATCCCATGGCTATTGTAAAAACTTGTAAACTTAACATCCCAGGACGTGCATGATCAGACTGATGAATACGTCGTTCACTTAAGACATACCAAGGTAAAATGCGATTTTGTACCCCAGCAAATGCAATTTGATATATTGCTACAGTTATATCTAGCAAATTGTGTCCTTTTGGATGAAATGTGTGAGTGTGTAAGGATTTTTATTCTTCAAATAGTAGTTATTCGAAAGTAAAAGGTAACTGGCAGTAAGAGAAACATGGAGATCGTGTGAAAACAACAACAATAGCAACAACAATAGCAGCAGTAGCAACAACAACAACAACAAGGAAAACATGCTAAGAAGGGCTTACCAATGCAAGCCTCGCTTTTCAATAAGCCCCTCATTTTCACATGTTCAAACTGTTATATTTGTTCAATTGTCATAATGTAATAAACTACTCAATATTTTTTTCAGTATTCTTGTTTCCACCTGTACTATCCTCTACTTTGGTAAATTATTTGTCCTTTTGTATACATATCGATCATATGGAAATAAATCAGTTAACTCAAACTTAACTCAATTACAGACAAATAGGCATGTGTTGATGTCATATAGTGTAGAAGATTTGTACTATCACTGTTCACTTCAAAACGACATACGATCATCATCTAGTTGTGTTACTGCCCCCTTCCTAATTTATATGTCCGTCCATCTATATTCTTACCCTCCACCCCGCATCCCGCATCCCGCATCCCGCATCCTGCATCCCTCTCCCACCCATCTCTCAGCACTGCAGTGTTTGTGCTCCCTTGTTTCATTGTTTGCGGGTGTCGGCTCTTTAAAGTCCCTCTCGTGCACCCTCCCATCGTTTGTTGTTCGAGGTATCGGTCCTCTACTTGCCCCCCCCCCCTCCTGCTTTGACCTGCCCCCATCGCTCTCACTTGCAACATGAACCCCCACCACCGAGACCACCGAAAGAAAGACTGGGTAAGATGAGATCAATACAAAAAAGACGTTACAACCACGCAATGATAAAGTGGTCTTGTACTCAGGGCACTAGTATACTCCGGCATGTTAGGAGCAGCTAGAAGATGCTACTTCCATCTCAGGGGGTGTTTCACTAAGCTGTTTGTTAAGTTACGCATGACTAGAACGACTAGAATATGAAGTGCCAAATGGAATGCCCAAAGTTTTTTCATGACGTTTTAACAAAGTATGACTGCATTTCCCATAATCTTAATTGAATTGTGGCAAAAATATACTTCGCAATAAAAAGTTTGTTAACAATAAGAATGTTAATCTAAGTCTGCATATTTCACCTTCTTTTGCTGATACGATTTATAATGACTAAGAATCCCATTTGGCTTGTCATATTCAAGCCGTTCGTAAGTATAACTTTACAAACAGATTTATGAAACATCACCAGGCCTCTCAATCATCTTTCGCAGAATTAGATACCGATTTACCACACCTGGGTATGGACATGATGGAGGGACAATGTAGGAAAAGTGTAGCTTGTCCAAAGATGTAAGTGCACCATGGACCTCTTGTTCGAGAGTCAAGAGCCTTCAAATCTACGCTGTAATCGCATTTAGAAGTTACTCTTTTTTTGCAAAATAAGGATTCTGAATAACACTTGGATCTTAAAAGCTAGTTTATCACAGTGAGCGTTAAATCCACTCCGGTGACTGTAAACTGTCTTGATCATCTCAGTGTATCCGTTCAGTAAGTGCCAAGATGTGTCATACAAAAAAAAAATATCACAATTCTCAAATTTTGCTGAAATTGGATTTAGGGCCTCCTGGAATTGAACTTCCAATATATTTTGATGTTCCTGTCTGACAAATTCACACATCAATTCAGGTAGCGTGGGGAGTCCGCGCTCTTAGATTCATATGTGTTTTTGGTCCCCGCGTTCAATAACCACCTTATTTTCGATGTTTTCAATCTATTTCGAGCATTGTTGAACTATGCTCCAGTGGGAAGGGGCGCTGTAATCAGGAGTATTGAAACAGATTTTGTGAGTGAAAGACACGTCAGGCATTGCCCCCTTCTTAGATTTAATAATGCACCGTATCAAGTATCTTTCGTGATGGGAGAAAAAGGGAGTAGTGCAAATTCAGACCGAGACTGCAGTCGCCAACATAATTAATCTAAAGAAATGAAAACAGCATCTTAACAAAAAAGTATTTTGTGTGACCCCCTCAGCATAAAAGAAGAAGAAGAAGAAGTAGAAAAAGAGGAAAAAACTCTTCCCGAAAAGGGCATTCATTTACTCACACCCATTGTTATGATTATTTTATTAACCAGGCTTTAAAGTCCATAATATCTGAAGAACCACCAATATATAGTCATAATCTAATAAAAAAAAGAATACAAGTTGATAACAAAGACAAACTATTGAAAGAAGACAAATGATATTAATAAAAGTAAATAATTCACTGATATATTTCATTCGAATAATTTCAATAAAGACACACATCTTGAAAGGAAGAAAGAAGAGGAGATCAAAACTTTTCTTCAACTCATCAACTTCAACAGGTTTCTATTCTTCCGAAAGTGGCTTCTCTGGGACTTCCGCTCTTTGTTTAGACGATGTTCCCACTTCGTCCCCCTCTCTATCTGTCGAATCGCTTAGATAGTCGCATCCATCCCGATGTCTCCCGAGTTGTTATGATATCGGAGACGACTCTTCCCGAGTCGGGTTCGTCTGTTGTCGGATCACGTTACCACTCACGGTATCGATCCCTGGACTCGCCGAGAATCGAATCGAAAAACAAAAGACGGACAGAAGGATGAGATGGATTTAGTTGCATTGAGTGAACAAACAGGAAGATATTATTGATCGGTAGATGGGGAGGTTGGCCTTGAAATGTTGATTGTCAGGTGGATGATCATATCAAGTACAGAGCAGAAAACGGAAGAGCCCAAAATATTATTTTGCCCTCTTGTGAAATTGCAAGATAATGTGATAGTTTTAACAGATTGTGGAAAAGCGATGGTCGATTATTTTGTACAACTGATATTTCTATTTCTTGTTCGTTTACAATAACGACATAAGAAAAAAATACATACTTTTGATACTTCTGTATATACTTTAAGTGTTCCGCTGGTGACTCTCCTTAATAACAGTTTTAAACTATCATTGCTTCTATGCTTATTTTTTTTCTACTCTTTTTTTTCTTAAAAGCAAATATGCTTTGGAAAAGAGATGGAAATCATCAAGGAGTTGAAACAAAGAAGAAATATACAGTGATTACATGGACTAAGAGGAATATCCTATGACATGTGTAAAGGAGATGAATAAGAAAGAGATGGAGAGAAATCAGCAAAGAACAGGAAGAAAGTGAAACACTAGAGAAGACGAAATTAAAAGCATCATATTGCTGGTGAAAAAAAAAAGAAAAGAAAGAAAGAAAAGAAAAAGAAAGAAAGAAAAGAAAAAGAAAGAAAGAAAAGAAAAAATAAAGAAAGAAAATTAAAAAAAAGAGATGATTCGAACTGAAAACCCACAATGTAAATGCGAATAATATTCTTGAGCATTTTTCGCTATTTTTTTTTCGTTATTATCATTATTTATTTATCTTTTTTTTTTTTTTTTTTTTTTTTTTTTACTATTCTTGCTACTTTAGTTGTTTATTTTGCTCGTCTTTATATTCCCCTTGTCTCTCCTTCTTCCCAACTTTGTTGATCTCTCAACTGAAACGCTATGGAAGGGGTTGAGTTACAGTTGGAATTCGGATGCGAGGGAACAAAGCTAGGGGCTTAGGGTCCACAGACGAGGGACCGACAGACTCACGATGACAACTATCCCAAAGATTTTTCAATTTTGAACCCTCCTTTTTTTTCCCTGCCAAATTCGCTCAAATTGTCGCTTTGATACCTAAAACCTCCCAATTCGGCTGTACTTTTGCTCGGCTAATTCCCCAGTGCGGAGCGTAGCGGAGATGTAGCGTAACCGTACCCCTTCGGGCTGATATTTCCATTTTCAGGTCAGAAAATTGCCCTTGTTTTTTTCCCTCCCTCCTTTTTTACCATTTTTTTTCATTCCATGCACACTTATCATTTTAATGGTGAGTAAACAATGGGGCAGCACATTAAAAAATCTAAGGAATGGAGAAATTAGAAGGAGCTAGGCTGGAGAGAATTGGAGAGAGTAAGAGCTAAAGATGGGGTGGTGGGGGCGATATGAGGGGAGAATAAAAAGAAAGAGAGAGAGAGAGAGGGGGGGGGGGGAGGTGGACAAAGTATTATATCAAGAAATCTGAAAAAAAAACAATGAATGGGGAAAGGACTCAACAAAAACAACAAAAAATCCCAAAGCAACACAAAACAAAACAAAACAAAATCACGGTTTAAAAATGCATCAGGAAAGAAAAAAGGCGTGCAATAGAAAAAAAAAATGAATTAACAAAATAGAAATAAGATAGGTTAACATGAACGTAAACTTTAACATAACAAATAGAAAAGAGAGAGAGAGAGATGATAAGAGATTTGTTAGTACCAGAGAAAGAGAGAGAGAAGAGAAAAAAAGAGAAAGGACCAAAGAAAGGCAGAGGCAGGAAGAAAGCATGAAGAATAATAAAGCAAGAGGGAGTGGGGGAAGGAGTATGAGAGAGGGAGAGAGAGAGAGAGAGAGAGAGAGAGAGAGAGGAGAGGGGGGGGGGGAAGGAGAGAGAGAGAGAGAGAGAGAGAGAGAGAAGGAGAGGGAGAGTATATACCTTTCCCACTGACTTGTCTCAACATCTATTATGATATTCGCTGTTGGATTTCAATAACACGATTTCGCGAAACGGCAGACTACCCAAAAGTCATTTTCCACGTAATTATGCGACCCCTATTTCTACGCGACAGATGGACCTTAGAGTCATCTATAAAGCCTCAAACAAACTGCATAATTATATCTTTCTGTCTCATGTGTAGTCATGCCTTGTCAGTACTGGCAAGGATGCAGTTTACATTATGTTTACCCACACAAAATAATAGTTTTGAATAATTTACACTTATATTGTATAAATAAATAGATAGATAAGTATATATATAGATGGATAGAAAAATGTAGAGAATTAACTAACTAGCCAACCAACCAACTAACTAACTAACTAACTAACTAATTAACTAACTAACTAACTAGCTAGCTAGCTAGCTAGCCAGCTAACTAACTAAACAAATAAACAAATAAATAAATAAACAAATGTATGAATGAATAAATAAATGAATGAATAGATAAATAAACAAATAAATAAATGAAATTAAAGAAAAGGAAAACGAAACAAAACAAAAAGATGTCTCGTTTGTACTATAACAAATTTTGAATATCGCTTTAATGTTGGTTAGTCGTTTGTCTATGTTTTAAATATGTGACTAAATAAACAAATAAATGAAGGAATAAAAAGTAAACAAATTGATACATCAATAAATAATGAAATTTGAAAAAGTAAGAACGAAACAAAACAGATTTTTGATATCATTTCAATGTTGGTTATTCCTTGGTCTATATTTTTAATAATATATGCAAGCTCTGCAATTGGAAACGAATGGCACAAATTGATACGAATGGCACAAATTGATACATCAATAAATAATGAAATTTGAAAAAGTAAGAACGAAACAAAACAGATTTTTGATATCATTTCAATGTTGGTTATTCCTTGGTCTATATTTTTAATAATATATGCAAGCTCTGCAATTGGAAACGAATGGCACAGAAGCATTGACTTTACCAATTTATCAATCCATGTAACAATAGATCACATATGCTTGTCAGTGCATGCCTATATGCCATGGGAGGGACAAGTCTAATGAGCAAATAATCTTTTAATAAAAGTTATCAATCATTTTCATGTCTGAACTTAACGAATCGAATAAGTTGTTGAATCTACAGTGCATCATTCATTTTGTGAATAATTAACACAACATTTTTAATTCAATTTTTCCCGTTTTATAATTTCATATTGTTTTGCTATTTAGCGTTTTGCCTCTTTTCTGCATGCTTCAAAAAACAGGCTAACATCCATGTTGAATTTATTTCATGATTTCTCACTTGCATTCTCTATTGTTTCAAATGATCATGATGATTTTCTGTATGATTCGTCCTCTTCAGGTTCCTTGTTCTTTTGCTGTTTTTCCCTGTCATCCGTCTCTTTGGTGGCTTCTTCCATTATTGTGCCTCGTGTTGTATTTTTCTTCACTGCGTACTGAATGCTCGTACATTTGTATTACTTTACCCTTTTAAAACACAATTTCTCAGTCCGCGTTTGTAACCTTTATTTTTCCCTCTCTCACTTCCCTCATTAAAACCCTGTTTTCAACCAGGCGAATGCTTTTTGTTTAGATTCGACATTTGAAGAAAAAAAAAATCATCTCCGTCTGTTTTAGGTTTTCGTTTTCACGATAAATTATTTTGATATGATTTGATTGCAAAAAGATTTCATCTGCCGAATTTTGTTACTTTTTCAGACATGACTTTAATGAAATGATATAACACGAATTCCTACCAATTATGACTAATTTCAGATACTTTTTTCAAATTAATTTTCGATATTTTTTTCTTCTTCCATCGCCGATATGCCCTTCTGCTCCCTTCCTACCAAAGATTGAAAAACTCAAACCCAAGGATGATTTGCTGATGTCCACTACTAACACACTACAACCTTCCTCTCTCACTCTGCGCATGCCCAGTCCGTCCCCGCACGCACAAATCGCGGCATATGGGCGTAATTGCTTTCGCATATTTACTAAGGAATCGCACGCGCGGTGTAAGTAACGAAATCTGTTACCATTTCTCCCCCATTGTAGGGGACAAAACTAAAAAAGACCACATAATAAAGGCGAACTTTCCCCCTCTCTCCTCCTTTTCCTTGTAAACCAACAAAACGGGACAGAGGGTGGGCAACTGCGGTATGGAAAAAAAATGAAAATCATCGCGAGAGGAAGCAAAAGATAGACAGATTTCGAGGCCACTTATCCATACTTTAATACCTTACATTTCTTCTACCACAAGATAACGGGGTCTGTGATTTGATATAGGGGGTTACTGAGTCGGTGGTTGGTATAGAGGCGGGGCTGGTGGTGTCCGTGGTATTCTGGATGTATATATTGTCCGGACTCATCCCTGACTCGCATCAGATCATAACGCATCCGCCTCGCAAGTGGACATACGCTTTTCATCTTTCGTTCCATCTTTATTATCTCTTTCTTGGCTCGATATGCTTATGAACTCCGACTGTTTCTGAGAAGTTTATTAGAGACATATTCACTGATTCCTTTGGTCGCTTAAACTTCCACCTGTGCTTGGGTACGGCTGGATGATAATGGTCATAACTGGTAAGTATGTCTACATGTTTTCTGCTTTTTACTTTCTACAGAGTATTGTTTTTAGTTTGATATTCATTTCATTCTTTAGAAACGTTGAATCATCATGCAACATCATATTTCATTGGAAGAATTTATAGGGAATCACACAGATTCATTCAAAATGAATTTATGATTTTTTTTTTACAAAATATTCTGATATTTCCACATTTCGAACAAAAGGTTCGTACATCAGGTGGTCCATCATTTATTGTTCCTTCTATATTCAGGGTATTATCTCGAATATCTTTTATGTATCCAAGCCTCAAATTAAGTAATATAAGTGGAAACCAAATAATTCACATAATTTTTTCAGTCACGCTTTCAGAATATCTATCAAATATTTTATTACTTCTTTATCATGCTTCTCGCGAAATATTCTCTGTATACCATTAATCAATGAATATCATATAATAACTGAATTGTGCATGGACAAGAAAATGTAATTCGTGGATGTGTTTAATCAATTCTCTCATTTTTTGTGTTTAATTTTGTTCTGTCAAAATTATCTTGAATAGATGCAAAGTTCGAAGTTAGTATACTATTCGATTATTACGAGTAACTAAAGATTTCTTGAAAAGAAACAAGCTGTTTGTGATTTCCATTTTTTTTTGCTTTATCATAATTATTTCCCCCTATTTATACTTCAAACTCAAGCAAAGACCATCTTACAGATAAATGCCCTCTGTCATTTTGTAAAATGAGGTCAATCAGCGGGTCGATCAGATGGCAGAAAATTATGAGCTTGCACTCTTTTCCTGCCTAGTAAGTAATGGCAAGCTATAATTCAACGAATAAAAGCGACAAAAGAGATTAGAAATGAGGTAGTTTTTAAAACATGTTATTTAGCCATTTTCTGTCAAAAGATACAATTTGCTGTGTATTACACGAGAACAGTCTCATTTTTCAATGAAAACACAAAACAGAATCGTCCATTCTTTAATGGCACACTGCACAAAATACATGTATCGTAGAAAGAAAAAAAAAAGAAGCATTAGTCATATAAATATTTACTCTTCCTGAATCATTCAAAATGCTTTCATCACTGATCGTAAAGGGGTATCATATCAAATTACTAAAATTAAACGATTTTTTTTGGGTAATTTTCCTCAGTTCGCAATAAAATTAATTCCAATGAAAGCCGAAGCTGTGTAAACCACCAATATAATTATTATCTTATCTGATTTCAACAGTAGCATATTTGAACAGAGAGGGATATAAGTGGGTAAATCTTTGTAGATAGGAGACACGGATAGCCAAATATTATTTTCCATACTGGGGAAGATGTTTTTATTGTTTATATGATTTTAATAGGTGATCTTTTGAATTTTGTTCTTTTGGTTTCGAGGGAGAACCCAATCCCAATCAGTTGTAGTTCATCGGTACATACCATTCTCCCCCATCTTTCTTTATCACACTCCATATTATCATAACTTTTCATACAAATTTTCTCAACCTATTTTAACCATCACACTGGACGACAAGGCTAGTTGCGAAAATCAAAGGTGATCACAATCCGTGATGCATTTCGTGTGATCTAAATTAAAGCTGGCGTCTTTATCAAATTAACAGCTAAGAGCTTGTCAAAGCGACCCTTAAATCGCGTCTCTTTAATTGCGATTTACGATCGCACTTCACAAAAAAGCGCGTGTTTCGGTATCTATGTGTTCAGAATAGGTGACGTTTGCAGGGCGGGAGCATATAAATAACCTACTCATATTTTTGACATATTTCTATTTTAACGTGGTGCTTAAAATAATTTTGCCGGGAAATATCTGCTGTATTATTGTAGGAAAAATAAAAAAAAATCTTGGTTAAGAGCGAGGACCACCTGCTCCAGTTTTGCCGTCTTTTAGTCAAACACAGTAAATTCAATGTTGTGATGATTCGTTTTGTTATGATTTTGGTACCCCATGTTAAGCAACGCGGCCTATAAATTGTAATTACGAACGTTTTATGTAACGACGGGTGCGATGTAAATAGCTCTTAAACTATGATCGCAATTTTAAGCACTGTTTTGCCGTATTAAGCATGTTCTGATTAAACAATTGGATTCGACCATATGTCTTTTGCTCCATAAAGCTTGTCATTCTGACAGAAGTGTACGTTGAGAGTTTCTTTTGAATTCAGATATAAATCTACAAAACAATAATTTGTAAAGATGGACTTTTTTGCGCACATTATTTTTACAGTTTTATGAGTTTTCGTTTTGTATACTTCAAAAATAAACACATCAATTAACAATGGAGTCGAGAAATGAAATAACATCCCAATACTAAATTCTGTTAGTTCCATGAACATAGTTAGTGCAGTTTTTTTTTTCAAGACAAATGAATTTCCCTCGTCAAACATTCTAAGATATTTTGTTTGACTTATGATTATTATGAAACGAAAAGCATAATTTGTGGTTTATTATGTAGCCAATGTCAAGAGCGATAACTTTTCAACCGCTTTTCAGCTCTGTTTTCACGGTTGTGTGGAGCAAAATCATTTCGGATCATTTCGCAATATCAAACTATTGCTAACTTGATTGCTAATACCGCATTTCAGAGTGCTTAGGTCCCCGGGCACAAACTAACCAACCGCTCTTATCACCCTGCGTGCGTTCAAATCGATATGCTGTTCAGATATTCATAAATCCGATGTCTTTATTGATCTATCTCTTACGTAACACCGCTCTCCGATTGATTTGGTCTTATAGGCCTATTAGTTATGTATTGCACTATTTCATGAGTCATCCTTGTAATACTTCAATCACATATGAATAATAATCATACGTAATAACCATGCTATACTTTGGGAGAGTACAATAATGAATAATTCGGATGAGTAAAATCAGCGGTCATGTTCATTATTTTATGGTCTCTTTGGACATTCTCAAAGTTCTGATTATTATTTTTACGTATGGATGAAAACAATGCTGCCATGTAAAAGTCAATGGGAGTTTCAAACAAACTCTTTGATTAGTATAAAAGTTGTAAAAAGACGTTTGTCTCTTTGCTAGCCTTTACCCTTTTTGTACGATTGAGAGAAGGGGGAAGAGAGAAGGAAGAAAAAAGAGATAGCAAAAGCAGGAGAGATAGAGATAGAGATAGAGAGAGAGGAGAGAGAGAGAGAGAGAGAGAGAGAGAGAGATTGAGAGGGGCACAGGCAGACATGCGGAAAGACAGAGATGTCATAAATACACACCCTAATTCAAGTAGGAAATCGACCAGTTATAACTGAAGATACCCCAAGCACATGTCCCGAGTGTGTCATCTAGTTTGTCAGATAAGAAGAATTGAGCATCTATAGCATGTGAATTAATCATCTCAACCATCACTGATTCAAAGTCGCTCCTCTTAATCCAGGATGTTCCATCATGACGTTGCAGGCTTATTCTTATCTTTTAAGATGAGGGCATCACTCAAGGCCATTGTTTACAATCATCCTAGTTGGTACAGATTTGACTACCATGCAATGGTATGATTGGGGGTATCCAACACAGAGTGGGGAGTCGATGTATGCATCCCTTCGAGGAATGAGACCCCCCCCCCCCCCAAAAAAAAAAAAAAAAAAATAGTCTTGGTAGCTTGACACATTGCCCTTTTCTGTGCCCATGTCTATGGATTTGTGGGTTCGCCAAGTGACCAACCGATAGGAAGTGGGCAAGAAGGTATTATCCTCCCCTCCTCCCTAACGTAGAAGGAGGAGGAGAAGAAGAAAAATAATAATAATAATAATAAGAAGTAGAAGTAGGAGTAGTAGGAGAAGAAGAAGAAGAAGAAGAAGAAGAAGAAGAAGTTAGTAGAAGAAGAAGACGAAGAAGAAGAAGAGGAAGAAGAAGAAGGGGAAGAAGACCTTTATCGTTTAATCTAAATATTTACAAACATAAAAATTGTTCATGATTATTCATGTTTCGTATAATTCTGGGATTTAATTTGCCTGTGTAATATTCAATGATGATGTTAATCAATTTGGCAGTCACAAATCTATTGAAAATGCATTTTCCGTAGGCCTTTCACACTTTTAATATTCATTTGGACACGAATACATTCTTGAAAATCAACAATGGGATATCAAAGCTCGTCTTCAGCCTCCCAATTAATTTGATTAGCCCCAATTCATAAAGATCTTTGAAATAATTCGGACATTTTGATTAGTTTAAAAGACGGTGTAAACACTATACGCACGCACCTCGCTCGCTCTTTGACTCCCAACTCTCTTTTCCTTCTCTCTGCGATCGCAATTATCGTAATTGAGCGATTTAATTCCGCTCCTCGATCTCGCGCTGAATCACGATCGCAGACGTATCGCGGGGATTTCCTTTGTTGCGATCGTGTCGTCTGCGCGCGTGCTCAGTGGTCATCAATGTATTGTTAGACAATGAAACTCAGGAAATCTGTTTTGGCTGTTGTGCTAAACCTCTATTGTGTGGTGATGATGTTTAAATTGGAGACGGTATGTCGATTCTAAAGATGGATAACGTATCGCGATTAAATGATCTGGCATTATGGAATTAGATAACATACCAACATTGAACTCGAGGAAAGAGATTCCTATGTGCAAATAGAACAAATACATAATTCATTTAAAAATCAGTTTTCATTATAAAGACGGATTTTTTTAAAGGGTGAATTATTGATGAAATAAAAAGGATCATTAAACATAAATCGAGCACTTTTCAAGGAGATAGAGAACATAACAGCTTTCAAAATAAATTTGACAGGTAATGACTCATGCAATCTTAGTAGCTGTAATGAACAAAACGCTTCGAACACACTTTTGGTTGGATCGCCTCTCGCCCGATCAACCTTCCAGAGAGTGATCAAGCGAAAACAAAACTTTGGAGAGACTCCCCCTTTTTTAACATGAACGGACAATGGGAATCAAACGATTATAAAATTAAAAAAAAAAATCTGTTAATGTAATTTCGTTATTGAAGGTAGAATAAAAAATTGCGAGACTACTTTATCATGTTTATTGCCCGAACATAAGACGATGGTTGCCAAATACTAGGGTTGCCAAAATCTTCAGCCCCAACTCTAACTCCTGCATCTATAAAAGAAAGAAACTGCTTTATATCTTCAAAAAGCAATGATAGACCTCATTCTTATACGTAGTGCCCTCTCCATTAAAAGAAGAAAGCACTTGTTTTTACCATTTCAAGAAATCCACTTATAACCCTCAATCATCACAAAACATTCTTTTCGTCTCCAAAGAATGTTCCCTTTTACCTTGAAATCATAGATAGACAAGATGGAATAATTCCATAAAGAATGACAAATTTCCAAAATTTGATCTAAGATTCCCACCGCCGCTGCTTCACGGAACAGTTCAGAAAGGTGACCAGCGAGCAACGAGTTTAGTAGACGGCTTAACGGGAGACCACCCCGGTCGAAACCGGGACGAACCCGCTTCGCTTATTTTCTGCCACGGAGTCAGTATTTTATTATTCTGTTCTCCTCTTTCGGGTTGATTCCAACTTCAAACGTGCCCGAGTGTCAAGATAAATCAAACGATTCTTGTCATTTTTATGTGACGATTTGACTGAAACCATATGAGCCCCAAGAATGTATTTATGAATGATTAACTATAGACGCATTACATGCCAAATTTATGAATTTTGAGACAAAGGGAATATAAAGACCGATCCTTTTACTATATTTAGACTGTTTTCTTGTTGACAACTTGTACACAAGAAATATGGTTTTCATCCTATAGCAAGGTTATTCGTACGGGTCTATGACCGAAAGAATATGCTCCTCACATAATTATTGCTCATAAATATCAAAATTTCTTTTGCGACAAATAATGTTCAAAAAATAAATTGCTAGACAATGATGAACAGGACACTTTAATACGAAATCTTACAGGGCTTACTGAAGATAAAGGCAGATATTTACTTTGGGATGATACCGATCTACTCTAAGATAAAAAATACAAAATCTTTATGGAATGCTCCAAAATATCAAAAGTTCTTTTGCAACAAATATTGTTCAGAAAGAGAAATTTCAAGACAGTGATGAGCTGGACACTTTAGAAAATCTTATTATGATCTTTACAGGGCTTCCTGAGCTCGAGGATAAAGGCAACTTAAATTTGGGACAATACCGATCTACCATTATCTACTCTAAAACAGAAGAAAAAAAATCTTCATGGAATGATGTTTAAAGCTTCCAATGTAGAGAATACATCTAACTTTGTTAGAAATAGTCATCTGGTTTTTGTTTATTTGTTTATTTGTTTATTTTTTGTTTCGTTTTATTCCTCTACGAAATGTCGTAAGTCATTCCTCCATTTGCAATTATTATCTTTCTCTCAATGAGCTTGGTAATGTAATGCATGTCATGATCAGAAGTAATCATTAAGATGTACTTCTATGGAGTGTGTTCATTTTATTCAAGTTAACATTGATTGTATACCAAGGCGCTTCAACTCATTACAGGCTGCTCTCGTCCTGTTGCTTAGCAACAGACGCTATGTTTGCTTTACTCGAAAACGGCTGTACGGGTTTCTCAGCGCGCGGGAAGGGGGGGGGGGGGTGGTGGTGGTTGTTACATCCTCTTTTAAATTTCCGGATTTATCAAAGAAACATGTTTATCTTTTCTACAGTGTACTATTTGGTCGCTACCTTGTCGGAATCATGAAGAAAATTTTAAACAGCACCCGACTTCCAAATTAGTAGGAAAAAAATAGAGAGCATTCTGGGGGAAAAAGGCTCTAAGTTGATATTGTTTGACCAAAAATATATTCATAAGTTCATAAATTCCGACGTAGACTCTTTTTAGGTAGGACGGCGCCAGGTTATTTTGATTGGGGGGGGGGCAAGATGATGATGGCAACGTCGCATATTTCATTTGAGTTAATTCACGTTTTAAAAGAACAAATTGGGCTATCATAATTTAAAAGTTGCATGACCCTGCCGCCTTCTCTTGCCAATAACTCTTCTTCTTTCTTCTTCTTCTTCTTCTTCTTCTTCTTCTTCTTCTTCTTCTTCTTCTTCTTCTTCTTCTTCTTCACCATCATCATCATCTTCTTCTTCTTCTTCTTTTTTAATCATTTGAAAAATAATAGGGGCGGCCGCCCCTCCCCATGTAGCGCCGCCCCTGATTTCAACGAATTTGCGAAAACAATAGCTTTTTAATTATAATCCCAAGAAAGTCAGGGCAACCGGCAAAAATTAAGTGATTTTCAGTGCAGAAACATAGGCCGATTTGATGATAGTGAAATATGGGATTCAAAATTAGGCAGAGACATGGGGTATATGAGGAGTTGTACAGCTGGTAAAATATTTTCCCACGATTGCGCGTTACAAGGAGAATATTTCAAATATAAAAATCAGGCCACAAACAAAATCCCAAACTTTCTACTTCAAGACCATTACAAGTGACACTCGCGCTGTCGACCCTTCCCGAGAGATTAACGGAGTGATATAAACTTTTATGCCCTGCACGCGCCCGGTGGATTGCTAAGGTCACCCCGCTCGCGCCGACGGGCGGGTGAGTTTATCATACACCATACACCGTCGAGATCTGTCGCATAGATTGCGGCGAGATTGATAGAAAAATATGCGAGTGGTCTAAACTCATTTGACAGGGGCTGAGGAGAGAGAAGGTGAAATAATACAGATTGAGAAATTGAGAGAGTGGGGAAGAAGAATGATTGGCAACAGGTTTCATTTACGTGTATCTTAAGAACTGCAAACAAATTAACCCTTTTCATTAATTCATTCTACTCAGTTCGTACTGTTTGTCTGTGCATTGTGTTATTTTGTTACTCAGGTTTCCTCAGTTCGACTTTCATTTCTTGAAATTCCTTCCTCTCTCAGTTTCCCCTATCACTTTAATAAACCTTGATACCGGAATTTTTACTTATCGAATGGCACAAGTTTTATAGGCTGATTAGGATGGCTTTCCACGTACTATTGTCCCCTGTGAAATGGATACCAGCTCAAAGGATGAACTTGTGTGTATACCCTGCATGCTCTTCTTGCTGGAATTCTTTATTTTCAAGGCTAGACATGTAGAACACTTAAAGAAAATGGCACTGTATTAAATTATTGTCGTATTGGTCCTGTTTTTTTTCTGTTTTTCTTGATTTTTTCTCGTTTTCTGAGAAGAAGAAGAAGAAGAAAAAAGAATTATCCACAAATCTGCATTCTTCTCTGTTGTACCGAAGCATGACAGGAGGACAACTCCATGAATAATTCAATAACGTGCTGAATCTCTTGGTATCCATGTTCGATTACCTCTCTTGGACATTCCATTCCGACCCCCACGATGTTTAATCCGACGCACGACGAGCGCACGCGCCGTTGCTCCGAACGGACAAAGCAGAATGGACGTGCGCGCGCGAGCGACACACTCGAAAACCATTATCCCCATTCATAGGTGTCCCCTGTATGCCCTTTACACGTATGTCATGCACGCTCCACTCCCTTTGTTCTTTTGTGTATGACCACGCCCAGTGGATGACACACAACCGTAGGACCTCCTGCTAAAGTGTTTTGAAAGAGAAATGATGATGGAGAGATTTCAGGACGTTGATTTAACGATCAGATGTCAATAATTGAATAGCTGATCAATCTAGTAGGCATAGTAAATGATGAAATCATCACTTAATTCATGGAGATGTTAAGTTAAACACCAGTGAGAATGGTTTAAAGCCATTGAGTAACTTGTAAAAATCGGAGCTGCATGGCCCTACAAGCGATCAATGTATGTAATACTGTGTAAATATGAAGCCCTGAAATTGCACTTCAGAAGCATCATCATGTACTTCACAAAAAGGACAGTGAAAATATACAAGTGACCGGAAATGCCAGACCTTTTTAGCTCATAGACTGCCATGTTAAACAAAAGCATACCCATGGTTGGTTTTGCAAATGGCGGAATTTAGTGATAGATATCTTGATAATAACATCTTATATTTCAAAACCTTTCTATTTCTGTTTATTTATCCTTCTGAACATCCTTATGCAACACAGACATCAAATTCAGTAATTTATCAAATCAAGCCTCTATAAAGTTACGGTACCGAATTCTTTTAAATGAATTCAAGCCAGAATTAAGGGGGAAAACTAAATTTTCAAAACTGATTCCTACGCAACCTTCAAAACAATTTCATCATTTTAAGTTACTTTCCCCAAGCAGGTAAATTTGTTCAAAACATGATAGATTTTATTTGTCTCATAAAGAAGCATCTTAACTATCATCGTGTTCCATTGCTATTATAAGCAGTATAAGTTAAGAATGGTTCTTTTGACACTAGCAGTGGAATATATCTACAGGACTGGAGATTTTCACGACTTCAAAAGCAGTTCTTTTCTATTTTCATTGTGACAAAACAAGTTAACTAGATATGCCATTTCTGCCTAGTTTATAACGAAGAGGTCAACGTTCTTTTCCTCTGGCCCAATAAGGCTAGATAAATTTTTATTGGAGGGCTCTCTAGTACACGATACACCCGAATTGGCGACAACTGATTATCTAAATCACTATCAGCCCACTCAAGCCAGCAAAACACCGCAAAATGGTACAGAATTAAAAGCGATCAGACAAAAAAGAAAAGTATACAAACAACCCACGACCACTCTGGCTAACTGACCAGAAGGAACACATTTTGCATCATCTAAAATCATCTTATCATGCTTATTATGCGTCCGAATATGGCGCTCTTGAATTTGAGCGATTAAAATTATACGATTTTGCCTGGATTTTGGAAGTCTGACGAAATCCGATATACGAGATTAAAAACCTTCGCCTTCAGCCATGATTTACTCAGTGAAGAAGACAAATCTTAATTTTGTTTTGTATCTGCCAGACTTCAGGTGGTATTTTAACTTTATTAATTTATCGAATGGTTAGAATTTTGGGTTAAAACATAAAAATACGTAAAACGACGACGCGTCACTTTCAAAAGTACAAGACGCATTTTAATCCACTATTTTTACTGGGCCAATTTCTTTCGCACCTTTTGCTTTGTTGTGAAAGTTCAAGGTTTTTTTTTCAACAAAATAGAAAAATCTGAATATACCCTTCTATTAATTTCATCAGCTAACAGGAATATTATTGTATAGGAGAGTCGTAAAAGACCGATGTTTTCGACGAGGAAAACCTTTTCTTACGATATCCTCGCTGGGTCTGATATTGTATTAAAATACTTCGCGCACGACAGTGATTGCAATATTATGTTATTATTTTTTTTTCATAAGGGAGAAAAATTAATGAAACTAAGATAAAAACGACATTTTAAAAAAAAGCAAAATTGGGAAAGAGAATAACGTTAAAACACACTGCAAATTTGAAAACATTCCTTTTTTCCTTAAAAATCTGGACCAACGATAAAGTAATAATCAGAAAAGACCAGGTGTGATGATATTACCTCTCACTACCCTGTCACTCATTTGCCGTGTCTTGTTTGCTCCAATGATCGGTCACGTGACGTTAATTGCATCGGACTTTTTGGCAGGAACTAGTTCAATCTGACGAGCTTCAATGAGCACCGCGACATAGGTGTAACGCCGACAAAAGGTCTTTCCGTCATACAACGTTTGCCGATGTGTCGTCAGCGTGCATTGGTTCGGCGAGAAAGGTGTCTTTTTTGAACGCCATTCTTGAACTTAAAAAGGAGGCCGGCGTTCTAAAAATGCAATGATGGATACCTTGCTGATGAGAAAATCAAAATGTCTTTAATTTAAAGTTGGATAACCTTTGGGTCAGCGACATTTAGGTAAGACGATTTGATTATATACAAGAACCGCCCATAGTTCAAAATCCGTCACGCTGTCCATAGCACGCTGTGTAACCATGGTTACCGTTCATTTGTAGGATGAGGAATAAGGGTGGATGCAGTATTATCTGTTAAGACTCCTGGAGAGATGAAGATGGGGGGATATATGTGAAAATAAAAAAGGATGGAGAAATAGGACAAAGGAAGGGAGAAATCACAAAAAGGGGTATCAAAAGGAAAAGAAAATGAACCAAGGAGGATTGGATAGGGAAGCCGAATGAATAAGTGGATGAACATGTGAAAGAGAAGCAAGATACAGAGAGCAGTAAAAAGAAAAAAGGAAAAAAAGAAGAGATGACAGTATGGGGGGGGGGAGGGGTAGGTCAGACGATAAAATTGCACAATTGACTAGCTAAATCTATAAAGATCACCTTTTTTAAACATCACGAAATTTATTCTCAAGGTTTGTAAACACACTTTTTAAATATACACGACAATTGAAAAAAAATAGCATGCCAGTTGCCGGAACTGACAAAAAAATGAAAAATCAAAATAACTTGTGTGAAAGAGAAAGTAGCTGACTTTGAAAACTGACGTCACAATCAAAGTCAAGTTAGTCAGCGATACGAAACACCTCTCCATTCATAAATCCGACAGTCGGCACGTTTTACTTTCCGACTGTCCTAATTGATTTACCAAACAAGGCGGTTATACCCCACAATACACCAATCAAAATGATTACTAGAGCAGACTTGGGACCTTGTAATGACAGTGACTTACTTGCAGAACAAAAAATGATTACAATTGCAGTCATGATTTTTGCCACTGAGTAACCCCGATAGGACTATAATAAGAAGTCGTGAACTCATTATAAGGAACGTGCATTGGATGATCTTTTATTAGGATTAAGTTGGCTGTCAATTCAGAAAAGAAATTTGAACTTGTTGCAGTCATCATATACGATTTACTTGTCGAAATGACTTTAAATCAAGCAATTCATCGCTGAATGATTTATATTGTCTACTGGACAAGAACGGTGTCATTCTTTCTTTTTTTGGATCATCACGAGTTATGTTCTGGCTTAACGCAGCTTGTTGCATGACACAAAGCCTTGCCGCTTTGTCAGTTTGTTGCAGTACAGTAGGCACGACTAAAGTTTAAAAAAACAGGAAAATAAACACAACACAACTGAACTGTGATGAAGAAACAGAACGGAGTCCTGACAAAGAGTTGCAGAGTACTCTCCCGATTAGCAAGAGGTACAGTTAAAAAAAACTTTCATGACTTTGGCCTTATCTTCATGAAAAAAAGAAAAATTATTTCTAAGAAAAAGTTGTCTTATGATATTGACATTGAAGGAAATAAAACATCTGGAATTTTCGTTTTTTTTCTCTCGTCTATTCTTCTCCTTTTTTTTTTCATATCCCGAATGACCCTTTATTGCGTCGGTCAAAGTCATGTGGGATATGCGATGAGTCAATGACCGGAGGGGCATGCAGATTCGTCTCAGGGGAAACTCATTTTCAAGGTCATGATGCTTAGGGAATGAAATTTATTATAAAGGAGGTGAAGGGGGGGGGGGGGGGATGAGACTGAAGAAGAGAGATAGACAGCTATATAAACACGCATATATATATATATATATATATATATATATAATGAGAGAGAGAGAGAGAGAGAGAGAGAGAGAGAAAGAGAGAGAGAAAGGGGGGGGGGAGGTTGAGAGAAAAAGAAAAAAATGTTTAGAAAAAATATCAGGCAATTTTTTTTTTTTTGGTCTTCTATAGGTAAGAGAATGGTCGAAAAATGCATAGAGAAGAATGGAAGGAAATATATTAATGAAACAATGGAGTCTGAATGACTTTGATTATTTCAGTTTTGTTGGCATAGAGATAAATAAATAAACAGATGAGAGAGAGAAAGAAAGAAATGAAGAGACAAAAAGTAAATGGAAAGAGGAGGATAAAGAAAAGAGAGAGATCGAGAGAGGAAGAGAGAGAGATAGAAAGGGATAGAGGGGGGGGGGGGGGTGGAGACTTCAGTGAGCTCGTTGAGCATGATGGCGAGCCTTTAAGATAGGCCTATGGCGGTCGAGGTCAAGACGGAATAACCCCCCCCCCCCTAGATTATTCTTGCCATTCCTCGGCCTGAATCTTGCGGAGGTGAAAAAAATTATGTTTGCAAGCAGTGAAAGGGTTAATTTTTCTGAGAGACCAAGCAACTAACCATGCCATCTCTCAATGGCACGTGAAATAAAGGTGTCAATGACCCAAGACAAACTCTGATGATATGTTTCTTCGACTCTGTTATTTGGACCCCTATGGAAAGTTGGAAACTATAGCTCTGCTGTTAGGGTGTTCCACCCAATGAGTGGAAAATAAATGAATGAATGAATGAATAATTTGATAATGTTCCTTACTCAAAAGGAGGTGTTGTTGGCTAAGTCTCCGGACTGCTGACCACAAGCTCCGGGGTTCGAATCCCTGCTACGGAACCAACGTTCTTTGGCAAGACATTAATCTACATTTGCCACACTCGACTCAGGTGTAGTAAGTGGGTACCTGGTACGATTCACTCATTGAATGCACGAAGCACTACGGCTGCTCTAGTTAAAACCGCGGGGTAATAATATCCAAAGTCCTTTGGAAGCACAAGGAGATGTTTTATCATATTGCGCTATACAAAAATGACATATTATTATCAATATTATTATTATCAAAGTTTCTTCTTTAAACTGTTGTACACATTATTACTGATATAAATTTTTGCTCTTTTTTCCCCAATAATAAGCCAGGTTTAATAAGCCAGGTTTATTATTTGCAATATTGTATGTGTTGTTTTTATCTCAGGGCCCTCGAGGATAGCAGTTTGCATAACTGAAGAGGCTACTCTAAACAAATAAAACTGAAAATGAATGAATAAACAAAATAATGATTACTATATTGCTTACAAAGTTGTACACAAATTACGGGAAATATCAGTAATATTTTATAAGTAAACTAAACAGTTCTAAAATGATAAGATATTTATCGTTTTAAGAGAGAGGGAGCTGGATCGAGTTATGGAAGGGCATCAAGAAATAGACCTATAAAATGACAAATGTATAGAGCTTTCAGGAATGATCATATTCATCTATTTTGCATAAATTAAATGTTACAAAGATTATTAACTGACATGTGGAAATAATAACACTCATTGATAAATTCTATTGTGGACATGGAAACCACAGAAGTATTTTTGCAGAGAGTTGACGAGACGTATCTTCGTTTCTAATAATTACAGAGAGGTTCCATTAACTTGAAGCTACTTAAATTAACAACTGAAAACTATTCAACAAAGCCGACGATTTAAAAGAAACACTAATCAATGGTGAACATCAATGACAACGGCTACTTGTAAAAAAACAAACAAACTTAACGAACGTACTTATACCATGTATACAGGCTCCTTGGACTTATGGTGGAAGGAATATTTTTGTCGGAATCTATATCCGATATATTACTGTCATCTCTGCTTGTCAAGGCAGACATAAAGCGGCAGACAATAGAAAGTGGAAGATCTATTCTGTGCTATCATATATCACGTGGTCTAGTCCGTGTTGAGATCTAATGAAGAATGACAAACTAAGAAAAAGGGAAGAAATTTGATAGCCTCGGAATCAGGTGTAATATCCATAGACTATGGCCGGATAAAGTTCGCGCGCTCCGCCTCGCCGCGCATCACGGCACACGCCGCGCGCCCATAACAGGTGGATTTCATATTTATAAAGATAACATACTAATAAACCATAGCGCCTCGCCGAGACAATCCCACAGTCCCGTGCAGTCAATTTTGTGTCTGTGCGAGATCATGATATTAAAAACTACGACGGGGGGTGATTAGGCCTAGATTTGGCCGTTGAGTCTAATGCGTGTTTATTAATTCGATATCATGTTTTGACATGGGGGCTTCATGCGAAAATAAGCATTTTCTAATCACGTCGTTGGTACAAAATTTATCGCGAAAACAGGAGACTCTCTGCTTGCATCAGGTGCTATTCCGATAACACAACAGAGGTAGTATTAAAACGTTATGATACTTGAATAAAAGAGAAACACTCTAAAACGCCCGTATGACTGGAATCAAATACCTTAATGATACATAAAAGCATAACAGACTAAAGAGAAGGAACAGTAAATAGTATAGGCCTAGTATTAAAGGTAAAACTGTAACTCTTCCTCCGGCCTCTTCCTGATGTCCTGTTTTCTACATAAAGGTTATGCAATATGCTGTGGTTAAATCGAGACGTGCGTCTTTTTGCACGTGCTTGTCGCCGGGCTGCGGTCGGCTGTGGGTCAAGTCTTGCGATTCGTACGTCCTTCGTACGGTCATGCTCACAACCGGCTGTGTTCAGTGTATCTGCGCTTGCCCGCCTTGCACCTCCTCTCTTTCTTGGTAGAAATCTTGATGATAACGTACAGCCTCAGTACAGGTACCGTGCAACTGACGCGCGATAAGCCATGGCTCTGTAGAGCAGTTTACGGTGCAACGGGCTTCGTCAGATCTCCGCAAGAAGCCCGCGCGTTCTTCGCAAGAAACTCGTACGTTGCAAGTGTCACCTGCGTTCATCTAAACGTACACGTACAGGTACACACTGAGATTATTGGACATGTTCAACAGCCACCTTGAGTGCATTGCGTGCTCCTCGTGCTTCGGGTCCTATGAAATCCGTCGAAGACCACACGCAGAGAGGTGCACGACCGGTTTTAATCATTACTGTAAATAATAAAAAAAAAAGATCATTTATATCTTTAAAGTAATACGAGCATGTTTTCCTTTAATCATGCGTTAATCAAAAGATCAATCGATAGCAGCAGTGGTTCGCTTTACAATCAATTTTACAGGAAGCAAGAAATATATATTCTTTTCGGAAATTGCACTCAATAGTCATAATCAAAACGTTATCGAGAAGCAAAGAAAACAGTATGGATATACCGTTTCACCCTTCAGAACCCATGAGCCATACTATGGATTATTTTTCAATATTTCTTAAAATACCATCAACGATTTTGATGATACGAGGTGGTTTTTAAGATTCATCCTGTTGGGCATTCCCAATGTCAAAGATCAAATGCAATCAGAAAAATCAATAAAATACTGACATGTTCACAACTACCTCCGGCCTCCGAATGACAGTGATATTTGTTGAGAATGAAAAGAACTTGATATTTGTTTATGAATTTTGCTTGTCAACTCATTTGTCTTTTGAGCAAGTTTTGTCTTGTGGCATGTGTGGAAACCTTTGAGAAATCAATGTGCTTAGTAAGATTAATTTTTTTTTATGGGCCACTTTTTTGATAAACCCTGGTTGCGCGGCGCCATTTTGCCATTACTTTTTGATTCACATGTCAATTTGGTGACGCAGTGGCATTGACTTGTGGAACTACATTATATACATGAACAGAAATACAAACCCCAAGTCACAAACTACAATGCCTCGGCCATGATAGAAATGTAAAGAAAAAACATCAAGAATTCTTGTTCGCATATATATTGTTGATTGTCTACATCTACAGATCTAGAAATACCAGAAAGAAATATCTCACAAAGTCATCTTGATCATAAGGTCTACGCAACCCTTTACGTTGCCAATCCCCGTCCCACGCTTCGTTTTTCTAATTGCGTGTTAAATGTCAAATGCTCACGATTGACATGAAAATGATACGATGCTTCATTTGATGGTGTTAGAAACATGAGTTTATGATCAATGATGTGCTCTGTTCACGTTTCAAGTTGACTGCGTGGAATCCAGGAACGACTGGCTATGACGCTTTGGAGGAGTTTTCCCAAAGGCCACTAGATCCCCTGTTCTTAAACTGCGGCCCGCGAGACGAGTTGATGCGGCCTGCCCAAAGCATTTGGTTAGAAAAAAAAGCTCAATTTTCATCCCTAATGAATATATTCCTTTAACTGTTACCGATTAAATGATAGTTTTACCAAGGATGGTTTTACTGAAATTAAGTGCATTTTCCCTATGTCTCTACACTCGCTGGCAAAAATTAGAAACTGCAGTTTAATATTCGATCTGGAGACGTCCACCCCATACACTAATATATTTATGTTTAAGTAATACTTAGCATGCTTAGCGGCCCGCGACGTAATTTCAGAAATATTTCTGGTCCGCAAGATAAAAATTATTAAGAACCCGGGCACTAGATATTTTGGCTTGAGCAATGTTGAAGGCCGGTCGGTTTGTGCCCTGAGAGTCGGAATCTGATGGTAGTGATTTGAGAAGTGTGCTTGTGGCATTTGGAATCCGCAGCCACTGGTGGACTGGAATGGCTTAATTCAAACCTTCGGATGATCATGTCATTTACACGACATTTCGTGAATGATGACGAAAGGTATTGTATACGTTCATGAAATGCACTCTTCTTATCCACGAAGTGTCGGGTCCGAGAAGTGAGAATTCGTAGATTTGCTGTAGCTTTTTCATCAAAGGGGACTCGACACTTCATAGATTTTGGGCCTACCATTCACAAAATGTCGCGACGACGTGATCGCCCGATGGTTCGAAGTAAGCACATGGAATCGTCGTAGAGTCGTTTGAGGTACTACAATGAAACCTACTCTGTGAACTAGAATGCCTGACTTCTGTTTAACTTCCTCTTAATCATCTTAAAAAGTAAATTGATCAGTATAAGGGGAAAGTTTCAGGTTGAAGATTGGCGCCTTTTAGGTAGTTTTTGATTTGTTTTTGTTTTTAGTTTTTCGAGTGGCTGCGATTTGTTGATTAGCATAAGGTACAATGCCCCAATCGCTTATAGATAGGTGTGAAGCAGTAAGCGTATAGTTTAATTGATTATTCCAAAGCCACTTGAGATTGTTGGAAAACCCGTAGTCAGGTAGTTACAAGTGAATAAACTAATCAACTCTATCAGGGTCTATTGCAAAAGAATTATGCTGGAAAATGAACCTGTGTTGAAAGGGCTATTCTAATTTCCACAAGCATTTGCGACATGATTATGGAAAAGCAAATTAGTCGTTAATTCGATATGTAGCGTCTAGATTTTCGGATGGTTTCGTCAACATGTAACAAAAGAACGATCACACGGAAACGTGTAAACATCTATGAGTGATTCATATCGTATAAAGATGACAAAATGACGTAATATGAAGAAGAGAGAGAAGAATTGCGAGACGTTATCCAGTCATTTGACTGTCTTCGAGATTTAATTAAGATCACAAATCATTTGGGTCTCTGTGTGCGAGATAGATCACACGAGTGATTTGTGTCCCCCATGGCAAAGACACGCTTTGGAGGAGTTCAGCCGATGACATACATGACATAAACACAGACAGGAGGACCTTCTTCGAATGCATCATCATCAGAGGTGCCGTGGTATAGTGATTTCAGGCGCTTGACTGGAGACGCAAGAATCGGGGGTTCGATCCCCGGCACGGCACTTGTCCCCTCGAGCAAGGCATTTTTCATCTACATTGCTCTTTTATCGTACATCAAAATAAATTAACGTGCTATATTGTTACCAACGTGTGAATGTGTTTTTTTTTAATCATCCCATCCAAACAAGAACAACAACAAAAAACACACCAAAAAAAAAAAAGAGGAAAGGAAGGTATGAAAAAAGAATATAGGCAGATGTAAATTTTGATAGACAATATAACTGATAGTGGCTTAGAATGAGGAAGAAGTTTCGGAAAGTGGACAAGATGAACGGGAAGAAAATGAAAGAAAGGAAAAAAGAAAGAAAGAAAGAACGAAATACCAAGACGAAGAATTGAAATGATAGAGGGAAATAAAATAATTAAGCATAGATACATACAAAGGAATTGCATATTGTTTCAAATGATATTTCTTATTTTGATATTTAATTTTTTCAAGAAATACACATGCACACGTTAGTGTCAGTAATGCCGATACTGTATATAGCACGATAATTTAGTTAGAGTACGTTAAAAGAGCAATGTACATGTAGATAAAATGCCTTACTCAAGGGCATAAGCGATGTGCCGGGGATCGTACCCCTGATTCTCGCGTCTCCAGTCAAGTGCCTTAAACCACTCGACCACGACAACTTGGGTCGTCCCAATACGATACTGATCTTAGTAAAATATGTTCTACCAAAATGTAAATCTTGAGAGTAACGTAGAGAGAGGGCAGCCATTGTGTGTGTGTGTGTGTGTGGGGGGGGGGGGGGGGGAGGAACTGCACCGGTCTTAAAGGGTAAGACCACCCTAGAAGTTTCTCTGTGTCAATAAAAGGAGATAAATTTGAACAGCATTTTAAAAAAGAAATGAGCAAAATCAGTCAAAGAATAAGAAAATTACACTCATTTACATTTTCTAGTAAACTACTCTCGGCTCTGCAAATTGGCAACACTGATGACATCATATGCGAGCAGGTCTCCATTCACTTTGTACATGAAATTTCACATTTTCTCAATTTTCTTGGAAGTTACACATTTTCAAACCCCGATAATCAATGTATGTTCAGAAGAATTGCGTTTTACATAACATACTTTGACTATGGGGTAAGAAAATGTGTTACTTCCAAGAAAATTGAGAAAATGTGAAATTTCATGTACAAAGTGCATGGAGACCTGCTCGCATATGATGTCATCAGTGTTGCCAATTTGCAGAGCTGAGAGTAATTTACTAGAAAATGGAAATGAGTGTAATGTTCTTATTCTTTGACCGATTTTGCTCATTTCTTTTTTAAAATGCTGTTCAAATTTATCTCCTTTTATTGAAACAGTGAAACTTCTAGGGTAGACTTTCCCTTTAATGAGAGAGAACAAGACTGCCGAGCATATCGAGTAGTGTATATAATTTTGGTGTGCCATCAGCCTATATCCTTTTATTTCTACGTTCCTCCCATTACCACCCCCATCTCTCTCTCCCCCTTTCTTTTTGTCACTTGAATGGAGATGGAAGGATGGAACCTCCATTTAGAAAAGAAAGAAATATATCGATATCATGATTTGAAAGTAATATCAATACATTGATTAAGAAAGCAGCTATAAGCATACCAAGCATTAGAATCAACAATTAGTTTCTGTGGCGAATATAGTCCCCGCTGTTTGAAGAAGAACACTTGAAATTGGGGTGCACTCCAATATCAAGTGGCGGAAAGTCACAAGTCGTGAAAGATCTACCTTATTAATCTTCAAACGTCACCTCACAACTTATGACGTAGTCATTAAAGAACCCTTTCAAAACTAGCGCGATTTCGGAGCTGCCACGCTTTCCGCGACACGGCAAAACTCATGAGGCGGAGCACGCACATTGCACATCGCGCACACAGGATGTCATAAATGATGATGATGGTAGTGTATTAAGAAAGAAAAAAAAATTGCAGTGATGCACAGCGTGTGATGAGACCTTAATGAGACATGGTTGTGACGTTGGGGATAAAATGGACCCGCTGTTGCTGCATCTCCACTTGAAACAAGGAATGGCTCCCTCTCGAATAAGGATATCTCGGTATCCAAGACGAGTGTTTGTCTTCTTCCAGTCCAAAGTGAGTTATTAAACCGTAAATTACAGCGCGTCTCTCTGATTGTTGGCCTAAAGAAGAATGTCTGATTCCTCATCTTCCGTAAATATAATCAATGGCTGCCGAGGGTCTTCAAACGTCACACACTTATTTACTCAATCAGACAATAGAGTCAATCACTTCATCGCATTTATTTGAAATTTCATTTCCACAGTTAAATCCGTAATCATGTGAATGCTACGCCCGATTTTACGTATCTTCCATGACAGCATGGCTTTTGTGTGTTTGAAGGGAATGGCTATTTGGATTCCACCTTTCTCATCGAATATTAAAGGGTTCCGGCAACTTTGTGGGGGCTTGATTTAATAAATTGTTGAATTTTGATGTCTGTGTTGTACAGAGATGTTCAGAAGCATAAACAGCCAGGAATGTAAAGGGTTTAAAATATAAAGTGTTATTATCCAGTTTTATGAATTGTTATCTATTACTGAATTCTGCCATTTGCAAAACCAACCAGATTGACTAAAATCGCACTTAACTATGGCTAACTATGCCACCGTTTTCTTTCACCGTGGATCTCTCAAAGGATTTGCAAATCAAGGTCACAAATCTGCAGAATTGACAATTTTTGTAGTTCATTGATGAAGAAAACAAAAAATGTAAATTCTTCAAATTTGTGACAATGATTTGCGCATCCCTTGAGAGACCGATGTTGAAAGCAAACAGTGGCATGAAAGGCCTGCCATAGTTAAGAGCGATTTGAGTCAATATTAGTCTTTGTGAAACACCCCGCTGGGTATGCTATTTTCTAACACGGCAATCTATGGATAAAAAGGTCCGCTATTTCCGGTCACTTGTATATTTTCACTTTTTGCGAAGCATAAGATGATGCTTTTGCAGTGCATTTTCAGGGCTTCATATTTACACAATATTAAATACACAGATAACATGTAGGGTCGACCATGCAGCTCAGATTTTTAAGTTACTTAATGGCTTTAAAGCCTTCATCATCTAAAAACTCAGAAGAGACCATGATACACACCTGTAAGTCTATATCTACCCTAGATGTTGGCAATGATACATGCTTCCGTTGGAAGGAAGAAACACAACCAAACACAATGGTAACGACAAGACTGAAAGCAGTCATGTTGATAATGTTATAACACTCCACAATTTTTGTGCCATCAACATTTCTTGAGATCCGACTCGGTTGTTAATTACTTATTACAGACAGATTTTATTGGAACTTTTTTTCATGCGGTCCATCCATGGTGGCATATACAGTAAGTTCTCGACTTTAATGTAGCGGCGCTCATAATTACAAATGGCGTTCCGTGGTTACTCATACAATGTCATGCGGTTTTAGACGATCACAATCGTGCATATGGAAAGATTTTTGACCCCCCTCTCTCTGCCTGTTTGTCGTTCTCTTTCTTTCTTTCTTTCTTTCTCTCTCTCTGTCCCAGTCTGTCGTTCTCTCTCTCTTCTTTCCCTCTCCTCCCCTCTCTGTCGCTCCGTCTGTTTGTCTTTCTCCATTATGGGATGATAGTGGGTTTTTTTTTTCTCTCTTTCTCTCTCCCTTTTCTGACTGTCTCATCCCCTTCCTAAGAGTTTTTTTTTCCGGTATCCTTATTGACATATGCTCTCCCATCAATTTCTTTTTTTGTTTTTACGTAATGTAATATTTTTCAAAATGTTGTTGTAAACATCTCACACTGTCCCTGTTATCATTTTCTCTCGCTCTTTCTCTCCCGGTCTCTAGTTATACCCTCAATATTCTTTTGCTTTTGCGTTATCAATTTCTGCTTTCTTCCTCTGATATTTGGATATTTCTCTCTCATTCTATCATCTCTCCCAACCTTCTTCCCCGTTTCTATCTCTATTCATAGCTTCCCCCCTCTGTCCTCCTCCATCTCCTTTCCACCCTGCATTGACACCTCTACCACTACTGAGTAATTCAATGTGTTGTAAACACAATAGAGTCCATTTGTAGCGTTCCGGGACGATCATTGCGTTTACCCAAATGACGAATCGGACACGGGAATCCCGCTAAATCATGCATGAGTTAAGATGGCCTAAGCGATCTCGCTGGGGACCTCCAGCGCGCCGAACCCGGCCCGATGTAGTTAAGGACTGGCGTCAAAAAGTGTGCGCGCGGGTGTGCGTGAAGAGGAAAGATGACTTTGGATCGTGCTCTCGCTTCGCGCGCTTTTACACCAAACTCACAGGGGAGTTCGATGTAATGAGAGTTAATCGTTCTTCACCCTCCCACCTCAGTGATGGGGGTACAAACCATCTCCTGACTTGGCCATTAAAGTCCCCGAATGGAGGCCCTGATGCTGATGATGACGGGAGAAAAAATAAAGAGAAACAATGAGCATCACTCAGCATACGTGTAGCGAGAGCTTGTCAAACTCGCCCCGAGGCGCACTCGGCTGAAATGGCATGAGCAATGAAGTCATGGTAGTGGAGGGGGCGAATAGAGTTAAGTTGATAGTAGACAGGTCTTTCCCTGCCCCCTCGCTCCGCCACCTGAGCCCACCACTGCTTTTTCAATCTCTCCTCCACCCCTATCCATAACCCTCCACCATATTAGCCCATGTTACATTTTCTATCTTTCCCTTACATTTAAAGTACAATGGTGAACAACAGATACCTAAATGTTACACCGTTGTTAATATGGTTAACGGATTAAGAGAGCAAGCGCTGAACATGCTGAAAAGGTAATTAAAATGTTAATTGACTGAATATGCCGAAACCAGTCGTGATATGGGCTAATATCTTTTTGAAAGTACTGAAATACTGCATTTGGTTGAAATAATTTTAAATAGTTTTTAATCAGCAGCATGTTTGTCATTTTGGGATGACAAAATGTGATGATTTCAAGCTGAATAGTAATCTAAAATCATCATATATTGGAGTGGAAAGTCTCTTGTCATCCTAATACATAATATGCACTTGCCTACATGAATCTTAAGCGTAGACGAATCGTCAAATATGCAAGATGTAATACATATAATTTACAACGAATAAGCAAAATTGTTTTCAAAAATGTATCGACAATTGCACAAATATTCGATTATTCGTTGGTTAATGATACAGCGAATTTCAAACGTGAGGCTAGACTGCCATTTACACCAGGGCAGGGCGATCCCGTTGTCTGCGTTAGTCATTCTCACGGGCGACTGATCTTGGTGATAGACGAGGCATCATCCGTAGTGACTTGCCCGCCATCTCACCGAGGAAAAAAAATTCCGAGCTCTTTTGTTCGTCCCATTCTCCTTCATCTTTCATGAACTCTGAAGGTGTTATATTTACGGATGAGAATCGGGAATAATGCCTGGAAAACCACTTTACAGGTTTCCCCCTCTTTTCGGCTGAAAGATAGAGTAATGCTGGGAACACAATGCAATAATTATGTGATATATATCAGAGATATTACCCTTCGGAATCGCCCATTTCTGGAACATCTGAGGCATGAATGATTAATATAAAATGAAGTACATGATAAAAGCTGGAAGGTAAAAAAGTAATACATTACGTTTATGAATATATAACAACATTGATCATGTTGATAAAGATTTATTGATAGTTAATTCGATATATAGTGAAAGTTAGTAAAAGATGAAAATATAAGGTTGACTCTACACGCAAAAGGGAAACATAATACGATGAATTGTGTAAGAGAGAGAGAGAGAGAGAGAGAGAAAGACAGAAAGAGGGTTTGATAGAAAGAGGTAGATGGGAATAGAGACAAAAATAAAGAGGGGGGAGAAAGAGAGAGAGAGAGAGAGGGGGGGGGGGGGAGAAAGAGAGAGAGAGAGAGAGAGAGAGAGAGAGAGGAGGGGGGGGGGGGAGAGGAGTATTTAGGTATGCATATGTCATTTGAATGCGATAAACCCTACCTGTCCGTACTGGGATGTTTTTGACAAACAGTACAACTTGAATGATAATGAAAACAAATCTAAAAATGTATATGTGGCAATTTATGTATCTAACCTTCAACAAACTACAACAGATTTCGCATTTGCAGACTCGAGTGTCTGTAGCTGATGCAGATTAAATAGGTACTTAGACACGGCTTCCCTGATAGACGGTTTTCAATGGGCTGTACGCAGTATTATCGAATTTCCAGAGATATAACTACCCAAGTGAGGGAGTGTAATGAACAGGCAATAAATCACGCTGAAATAGCTTCAATTGATACACAATCAAAACAAAACTGGTTTTAATACCCATCTTTTTTTCTTTCCGGTTATGAGACTGAATTTATGGAAAATACTTTAAAGGTCATAGTAGACCACATTTGCACAACATTGTTTCAGAATTTGAAGAGAAATAAGCCACTTTCAATTCTAAATGACAGATATTTATGTAAAACTATCATGTTATCAAATTTACAACAATATCCCAAATAATAAGTGAAAAATTAATGGTTTTGCTCTTAAAGCGTAAGGAAGACGCCTTTACAAAACATAAAATAAAAGAAAATTTGTGTTAGATATTTCCTTCTCAATCCTAAACGGGAATGTACTGGAATCTAAAACTTTATGAGTGTTTTTCTGTGGCTTGAAGCAATCTAAAGTAAAACTTTTGTGCAGATTGGGTGCCACTTGCAAATGTGGGCTACTACCTTTAAAGGCTATAGATATCTAACCGCCTCTGTTTTCAATTTCGTCATATTTCTAGATGCTATCCCTCTTTGACTCGATACTAACGAAATTTACCACCATCCCATTTCCTTATGTTATCACATCGCTATGAACAAAATGACATTTCCAACAACAGAACCATTCCATTGTCATAATAATGATAATATAAAACAATATTCGTTTCAATTGATTGCCATTTTTGCTAATAAAACATTTTGCACAGAAAAAGCATACTAGGACGCATCGAATTCAACGCAATGGCTGATCATGCGGATTATGGAATTTCCTCTTTATAATTTTAATACACAAAGAAAATAATGTTACAGTTACTGATGTTTTCAGTTCAGTCACGATTTTTTAGAAATATTTTCCTCAACATCATATTTCCGAAAGACGATTTCAACGACAAAATGAAAACATTCATTTCTTAGCATTGATTGGTGTTCGGCAATTAATGCAATGTACATATAGTAAACCCCGCGCGCTGTCGTTAGAAGTCTTATGAATGGAGCTCTAATTCAAATTTTCAAATACTGTACAAATTTCTTATAGCAGAAAGCAAAATGTATCTGATCTTCTCAATACGTGATTAAGCATGTTAATCATGCAATTCGAATGTTGATTTACATTTAAGCTCGAAAATAAGAAAGTATTATGATGAAAGAATAAATTGTCCGTTAACCGCTCAGTAGCACATGAAAGAGTAAAACAAACACTTTTCACACATCATTGTCTTAGAAATACATTGCTTGAATCAGGATAGATATGGACTTCTGGCCTACATGACGGGGACACTGAAAAAATATCACAGTGAATTTTTATCAATTTGCCAATGTGAGAGAAACGAATTAAACGTCAAAAAGCGCAAATAATTGGCGGTTGCGCCAAGTTCATAGTTTCGATTAATATTCGCTTAAGTGGATCGAAAGAGATAAGTGGTATGGATTAAAAATTCTCGATGCATGCCCGTAAAGACCCCCTATAATGGGATCGCTAAAACCGCGCTAAAATGCGGACCATTCCTCCTAGTAATTAACTACAAAAATGTGAACATATGGCGTGTAGGTTTTTCCGCTCGCCCCGTCTATGTTTGAGTTGTGCGGAGCAAGGCATTTTCTTTCTCGCGCGTTGGGGCGCTTTGCTCGCGCAGAGCTTGGCTTTGGCGGATAGCGTAATTACAAGAGAGTGTGAAGTGTTTGAATTCACTACCCCACTGCTTCGGGAGAGGGTTGGGGTGCAATTTGTCTCCAAGCCAAAGGCCATGAAATGAATCGTTCTCTATTTAATACCATGACTTCATCTAGATTTGTGCCGTCGGTGTATAGAATCGAAAGAAATGTTGACAGTTGGCATACAATGCACCTAATGCCGCTAGAGATGTCACCGTATTTTGATTTTATTTTCTGTGGCCTGCGCTATAAATGATCTTCGATGTCATTCTGCAAAATAAAGAAATGGACTGTAAAAAAGCTTTGTCTGATTACAATAGGAAGAACAAGTCGCCATTTGTTCAGGAAAAGTTAGAGTTCTTAAAAAATGCATGAAGAATCTTTAACATAAGGTTTTCCTTTCTTTGCATAATTTATTCGTATAATGGCTTTTACCCTATAACAGGTTTCATGTAAGAAAAAGAAGAAGAAGAAGAAGAAGAAAACAAAAAGAAAATCATAGACATGTTGCATATTTCAAGAGGCATGCGTATATAGGACTTAATGCTTTTACAAGATATCTTCCGATGACTAATCTGCTGATGTTTGAATATCACGATATTATTACTTAAGGAAATGAAGGAAAGGAACGAAATTCAGATTAGCGCGTACAATGGTAACGAACTATTACATATTTTTAAAGTAGCATATGTGATGAATTTGCACATATGCAATTATGCTCCGTGACTGTCAAAACCATTTTGACTCAGTAAAAATATCAAATAAGATAATAAGAAAACTGCTAGAAGCATTTGTAATGCATTCACTATGAACATGGCAGACAAAGAAAGCGGACAAAATAAACAACCTCTCATTCTACCCTTCACAATGGTTCTGGTAGTCAAAAGAACATCCCTTCACAGCTATTATGTTTAATTATGTAGTTCCAGGTGAATATGCATGTGGCACCTGTTCCACATATTTTAAACAATAGCTGTGAAGGGATGTTCTTTTGACTACCAGAACCATTGTGAAGGGTAGAATGAGGGGTTGTTTATTTGGTCCGCTTTCTTTGTCCGTCATGTTCGTAGTGATTATGGCCAATTTCATTTTCTCTACTCAAATTTTCGACGGCTTCCTCCGTCTTGGTAAGGAGTATATAATGTGGTATCAAACAAAACAAAACAAAAATTGAAGAAGTGGAGTGCGCATTCTCAGACAGGCAAGAGAATTTTATATCGTGATGGAAATAATGAAACCTAGTGAAAACTAATCTGTTTTGTCGTACATCCGTCGACCTACCAAACAACATGATCAGCGGCGTGTCGATTTTGTTTCTGATAGACTTTTGAAATAATGTGGGACTTTGCCACTCACAACGTCGATTCGCACGATTCGAGGACATGTGTTCGACTCATTAATAACAACAGGCTTCATTGCCAAAGTAGAATGAAGCGTCATAACTGAGTAGTTTAAACACTTGACTGGATATGTGAAGGTCGTGTGTTCGGGCGTCAACATACAACATCACTAAAATAATTTGACAAGACATTAATATGTATTTGCCTCTATTGCCCTAGGTGTACTATCTGTGTACAGGACTGTCTCTTAAAAATACAAAGTGCCGTTATAGTGGTTGCCGAAGCCAAAATTCGAAATGATAATTTCCAAAGGTCTTTTGAAAAGAAATCACATAATTATTATCATTATTATTATTTTCTTTGCAGAAGTTTCTGCAGGTATTAAGAATTTAAATACAAGCATTGGATACAATAATAATAATACAAATCAGAATTGATACCAATAAAGTGTGACAACTGATATACAAAAAGGAATACAATATACTTAGATAACATTAAAATAATGGAGTTGAGTCAAGAAATCAAGATAAATGCAAGAATGCAAGATAAGCAAGAATGCTTGAATCGATAGCAGCCGGGACTTATAAAATCACCTATCCCACTAGTGATATTTCTTGCATTTTCCTTTTCTTTTCAGAGGCGAACTTACACAACCTGGGAACCACAGGGAACGTCATCAAGAAAGAACCACACGAAATGGGCCCCACCCTCCAAGAGCTTGATGACGTCATGCTGGAGTTTACTCCGGAAACTGAAAGCTGTGACGAAGCCGACATCGAGGGCGCCCTCGAAGAAAAACCGAGTACCGTCCAGACGACAACGAAAGGCGGGAAAAGAGGAAGGAAGAATGCGAAAGCAAATGTGGGAGAGAACGGGGAGAAGCCGCCACCCAAGAAAAGAGGGCCAAAGAAGAAAAAGATGACGAAAGCGAGGGTTCAGAAATTTAAGCTGCGGAGGTTGAAAGCAAACACGAGAGAGCGTAATCGGATGCATGGATTGAATGACGCGCTTGATCGCCTGAGGAAGGTAGTTCCGTGTTACTCGTCCACGCAAAAGCTCTCCAAGATCGAGACACTACGCCTAGCGAAGAATTATATCCATGCCCTAGCCGACATTCTACGCACTGGTGTCGTCCCGGATAACATCTCTTTCGCGCAGACCTTATCACGTGGTCTGTCTCAGCCAACCACGAACCTTGTTGCTGGCGCCATGCAATTGAATCCGCGTTCACTGCTCCCAGACGACCAGACCTCACCATACAGTGCCTGGTCCAGCGGTGCCCCAATGAACAGCATGACAGACAGCTATGGTTATGATCTATCAAACACGTCTGCACATCACAGGTTGGGCGAGAGCATGTCCTCAACTGCCCTTTCGAACCCCAGCTCGTCATCCATCCATCAACTTTTTCTACCATCAGACGGGTACTGCGGCTCGCCATCCGATCTCTTCCACCGCCAGTACGACCCGTCATCAGCCAACGCTTCATCATCTCCCAGCTCGACCTTCAGCTGCCAGTTCCAGCAAACCTCACCGCCACCGCCGCCATCTTGTCTGACGTCGAGCGCCGATAAATTCTCACAGCGCTCCCTCGCGTTTCCGCATCACGACTCCCTCGCCTTTCCGACGGGGAATCCGGTGTATACACCTTACACGGACATCTCAGTAGGTGTTAATGATGTTACCAGTACTTCCAGTCTTTATTCCAACACCACCGGTGCTACACCTGAACACTATGGACTCAATGTAGCGATGGCTGATAAAGGCTACAGGAATCTTGGTCTTGCGTGTAATGGACAAGATTTATTCCGTGCTTAACGCAGGATTAACCCCGCGATTTACACTCACCCAGGAAATATCTTACTTACACCGAACTTGATAAACTTATCGATGAATTCTCTTGTATTCTAATAGTGAAAATGATGTGTTTATTTTTAGAATGAAATTTAGATCTGTTAGAAGTAGCTAATGATATCAATAAAGACAAGTCACCAACAGCGTGGAAAGTTATGATTCTCGTGGCTGCAGAATGTCCCTGAAGGCCAATTTTATGTACTAATTCTCTGCGAATATAATCTGGAGAGAAAAAGAAGTTTGTAAATGAAACTGCTGAACGAGACATTAGTGAAAACAACAAAAATATGTTTTCAATCAAAGAGCAAAGTATTAATATTTTTGTAAATTGTATGAATGGATTTCTCTGCCACTGATTACTGCAAATTCAAATATTGTGCTAAAGGTAAATATGGAAAATATCGTAAATAAACGGTAAATGGCTCTGTGTCTTTTATATTATCAGGAAAGAATGCTTTATAATTCCGTCACATGATATAGTTGGGAAACCATAGTTCAGCCTTTATCTTTCGCAGACATATCAAAATGATCAATCAGCTAAATCAATTATATACTGTACATATTTTTGACAAGTGCAATATTTAATGCAGCTCTGATTCCGTCGTATAAATGCCATATGTGTGCTTACATTACAGATCATCGTGCTATTCAAAATGGTGGAAAAACAATCTTGCCTTTGGTCGTGATGTAATCGGCTCGATGTCTTCCCTGTTTTTGTATCGATAGTTTTGCCATCACATTTCAGGAGGAGGGGGAAAATTCCGAGGATTAGTGGCCCTTCTTCATGCAGGCGATATATTTTTGTATGAATGCATTGTCAGTCGTAGGGATCGTCAAGTCGAATGCCTTTTTCGTCTTCGTTCATAGTTTCAATGGGTTGGGGCGGCTGGAGTTTGCAAATTACTAGATGTATACTTTTAGGCTTTTCATCTGCCTTTTGAAATACACTTACATTGTGAAAACAGTGTTGTGTGATGTAAAGCTGTTTGTAAGGTTACGAATGACCTTACGAACGACTTTGAATATGGCAAGCCGAATGGGATTCTCAAACATTATATCAATCGCATCAGCTAAAGGTGAAATATGCACACGTAGATTAACATAACCAATGTTTGCAAACTTTTTTATTGCGATTTTTTTGGGCCACAATTCACTTGAGACTATGAGAAATGCAGTCACACACAGTTAAAACGTCAGGAAAAAAAACTTTGGGCATCCCATTTGGCACTGCATATTCAAGTGGTTCATTAAAGGAGAATGCCACCCAGGCATCAGTGTGCTATTAGTGAACAGAGATGAACTAGACAGATAAACAGTGAAAGTTGGAGCAAAATCGGACAATCTCTTCAAGAGTTATGAATTTTGAAAGTTTAAGCAAATCTCTATTATAGGGATCCTTGAGTTGGCAACTTTGCCAGCATCTGTGATGTCATTGTGGACAATTCTCCATTCATTTTATATATAGAATTTAACATTTTCTTCATTTTCCAGAAAAATAAAGATTCTTTTGATTTACTGCTTGTGTATGACATGGCTACATCAATTCTGCAAGCAGTTTGGGAAGAATTATGTTGATTCCTGACTCAAAATTTCATATAAATCAATTTTTTTGAAAACTCATACACAAAATGAATGGAGAGTTGTCCACGATGACATCACTGATGCTGGCAAAGTTGCCAACTCAAGGATCCCTATAATAGGGATTTACTTAAACTTTAAAAATTTATAACTCTTGAACACATTGTCCGATTTTGTTCAGACTTTCACTGTTTATCTTTCTTGTTCATCTTTATTCACTAAAAGCACACTGATGCCTGGGTTCCATTCTCCTTTAAGTCATGCATAACTTTAACGTTTTTACAAATATTTTTATGAAACACCCTCTGGTATCTTTGGTTGTCGCCATATTAAGCATGATAATATATAAATGTAGATAAATAATGGTGAAACTGGAACAATTCTGGGTTGTCTTCACGTCATGCAAATTTATGCAGCAGACATTTTATAATCACAGAAATCACGTTGAAACAATCAATATCCTGTGATTTACATTTTGAGAAAAACACTGATTGTTAACCGTGCTCAGTGCTCCGAGTTCGGATTTCGATTGAAATTAATCTCGTTATCACCAGGGGCTTAATCGTGCTTCACCGTATTTCAGTAAAGCAAATATTAAGTACATTATTTTACATTTAACGTCGTATGATTATGTGTCATTTTCATTGTTTGTGCTTTGCCTTGGAGACAAAATTCAAATTGATATTCTGTATAATGTAATTAATGAAACGTTTCAGATGATTTTTTCAGATTACATTGTCTAAAACTTTTCATGTTGAATTTCTGGAAAAATAATAATCTACCATTTAGACTGTCATGACTGTAACAAACTATCAAAGACAGTATTATTTGTATGAATTCCTTTTAAACACCAACCTGATAATTATACATATTCAAATGACAGTAGATGGTTTACTGAAACGAATTTATAATAAAAACATTTAACCACTATTCGCTGCGTGAAATGAAATTGACAACCCAATCAGCTCCCACTATAGCTTTAAGAATATATACATAAAAAATACATGTGCATGAAAATACTTCCCAGGGGGGCCGTTTCTCGAAACCGTCATGTCTAACTTCTCGGACATCCCACTGAAACGTGTTGTAGAATTAACACGTGTTCCAGTGGGATGTCCATGAACTTAGACTTATGACGGTTTCATGAAACGCAGCCCTGATGGATAAATTTTCGTACTATAATACGACCTACTCATGTTGATAACAGACTGATTACGTCTAAGTTTACACTATATGAACTGATCAAAAGATCAGTATCTGGTAATATATAACATCATTTTAAAATATGTACATTATATCTTCAACTATTATCATGATTAAAAATGGTATAAGAGACGTGATATTCCATCATGATACCAGCTTTTCATTAAGAATTTTAAAAGAAATGTATACTCCTTTGGGCATTACTGTAAAAAAAAAATCATTAATTTTAAGATCTACAAGTTACTTCAATTACTGTGAGGTAAACCTTGTTTAAGTATTTTGATATGGTTAGTTTGCTTGAAAAGTTTTTGCCGTTTTTTTGTCTTGCCATGTAAACAGATAAGATAAATTCTCGTTTCCTCTTGCCGGCGTGAGCTTGAGGTCAATGTAATATGAAACAAAATATGTTGACATTCCGTAATAAAGAGGTACTTGTATAAAAACGTAAAACTTCTGGAGTGTTTTTCATGTGCATCTACGTGGGTTTTTTTTCTTCAAACTATACTTCCTTGCGAAACTTTAGTTTTATCATTTAAAATTCACATTCAAACTCGGATTTATTTATTTCCAACAGAAATAAAAAATATATCTATATATTTGTCCTCGACAAGTAAATCACATGAATGAATCTCCAAAAAAAAAATCTATGTAAATGGAGGGATCCACTAAAAAGCAGTGCTTGTCATTTGTGGACCCCCCTCCCCCACACAACACAAAGAAAAATGGCTTTAATTGTGTCTACGAAGACTTAACGGAAAATTCGGAAAACGCATGCATTTTGTAAGTTCTAATCAAATGTTTAACATCAAATAACACATTTCGGTTGACTAATCACCGATTCTTTTAATGAATATGGTCATGACACCAACAATCAACCACAGAGTAATTTTCAAAGGAATATCAATATATGTTCATATATTCATACATTGAAGAGTATTTCGACAGTGTTGGTCATCTTATTTATTCTTTTCTGTGAATATCAGACTTGCTACTCGCGATGTATTTCTGCTAATGGGCTATACATTCACGATAACTCTCACTCAACATTTAAGAGAGAGAGAGAGAGAGAGAGAGAGAGGAGAAAGAGGGATAGAAAGCGTGAGAGAGAGGGAGAGAGAGAGGGAGAGAGCATCATCATCGTCATTGACTTAGACGTGTCTGGCTCAACGAACTTCAAGTTGGAGGTAGCCATTTTCTTTTTCATCTTTTGACGTCACGTGGATGGGTACCCGTGAAGTAGTAAGAAGGTTCCATCGCTGGAAAGAAAGTGAAATACGGATGCAATAAAGGAAAGATGAGTATGAAGATGAATGGTGGCGCTAGACTGCCCGCTAGGTCAAATGAACCGAGTTTGGAGCATTGCTGTATTATCTCTTATTTCCCTCTTTTTTTCTTCTCTTCCTCTTTCTCCTCCTCCTCCTCCTATTCCTCCTCCTCCTCCTCCTCCCCCTTCTTCTTCTTCTTCTTCTTCTTCTTCTTCTTCTTCTTCTTCTTCTTCTTCTTTCTTCTTCTTCTTCTTCTTCTTCTTCTTCTCCCTATATTTTCCTCTTTTTCTTCTTCCTTTCTTATCTTCGTGTGGGAGAGGGTTTTGGGAGAGATGTTATCCTATACGTTGGTACATGCATGTTTTTACCGTAACTCGGATCAGTTTAAAGATTCCTAATGCCCTTAAAATTGTTTACTAACTTCAACTTGTCGGACGAAATACTGAGAGCAACCCACCGTGTAGTTTTTACAAGGGTACAACCAAAGCGAAGATTAAACAAAATACTCCCCAATACCAAAACATATAAACAAATGAATAAATAATCAAACTAAATAAAAAATGAACAAAGAATAAATCAATCAAATAAATAAAGTAAACAACTACATGAGCTAATGAATGAATGAATAAATAAATGAATTAATAAGTCAAGAATTAAAGGAGTGAAAAAAAAATAAATAGAAATTTACCTCCCTGGGCGAGCCCTCACCGTTGAAGATGAGCTGGTAGAAGATGAAGAAAGGGATGTTGATCATGGAGGATACGGCCATCATGATACCAATCATATACCCCCACCAAGGGTAAGTGTAGACACCCTCATACTTCAGCGGTTGGTAGGCAATGAGGCTATATAAGAAGATGGTCTAAGAGGGGGTATAGTATAATTAGTAATGAAATCCTTTATACCATTCAAATCATTACCAATGTCATCCTTATCATCATCATCTTTTATCATCATCATCATTTCATCATCATCATCATCATCATCATCATCATCATCATCATCATCATCATCATCATCATCATTTTCACTATCCTTTCAAGTTTGGATTTCAGTTATTTTTATCCATTCTGCTGATTCGATATGTTTATCTATTTAATATTTATTTGGGGTTGCCATATTTTCAAGCATATTGCTTATAATGGTAATCCTTCGGCAAATGATTTTATGTTTAATGACTTACAATAATTTGACAATTTTTCATTTATATTTTTTAAAGAAAAATGATTGTATATAATTACTTGTATATTTGTGATTTATTGTCAAAAGTAGCTTTTTTGTACATTATGTTACCAAAATGTCATTGTATGCAGAAGCACATATTACCAATGTGTGCAAATCTTCATTTCATATGATATACAACCTCAGACGTATACGAAAATACTTTGACAATGAAAGCATGAAAACAATTGTCCATGCATGCATTATTAGTAAGGTAGATTATTGTAACAGTTTGTTGTATGGGCTCCCCTCATCTCAAATTGGGCGTCTTCAGCGAGTACAGAACGCATGTGCACGGCTGATTTGTAGTCAATCTAGATTTTCAAGGATTACCCCTGTATTAAAAGATCTGCACTGGCTTCCAGTTCGCCAACGAATATCTTTCAAGATTTTGCTAATTGTATACAAGGCACTAAGTGGTCAAGCCCCCAGTTACATTTCTGAGCTTTTACAAAGAAAAGTTCACAGACACTCTCACAACCTGCGTAGTTCTAATGATAATTTGCTCCTTCACATCCCCGCTCGTAATACAAAGATAACTTTGGGAGATCGTGCTTTTGCCTGTGCAGCCCCAAGGTTATGGAATGGTTTGCCGTATGTTGTGAGATCCTGTCCATCAATAGAAACGTTCAAACTCAAACTGAAAACTTATCTGTTCAAATAACTCCCATACATTTCTTTTACCCCCTTTTTCTAATTTTGTTTTTCAAGCATTTCACCAGCTCTAAATTGCAGCGCAGTAGAATATATGCACATAGTTTCTGCGCTATATAAATTAGTATATTATTATTATTATTAAAATAAATCATATCAAATCAAATCAAATCAAATCAAAATTTTAAAGAGAGAGAGCGAGCGAAAGAGAGAAGAGGTGGAAACGGGTAGAGAGGACACTTTCTACTTTCATTTAGCTCCCTCCATTTCCATACGTTTTATTTTTAAAGTAAATCAAACATAATAGTTATACTGTATATTGTTACATATTAATTTCTTATGTATATTCTTTTCTTTTATGATTCAAGACTTGTACAATGATTTATGTTGCTTGATTTTTGAAATTATTATGAACTGTTTGTGGTTGGAAATGAAATAAATTGAATTGAATTGAATAGCAAAAATAAACAAAGAAACAAAATTAAACAAAACAGAACAAGACAACAACCAGAACAACAATTCAATGGTTCCAACCCTGACTAACATGACTAGAGAATGACTACTAAGAATAAATAATAAAATAATAATAATAATAAAATGTCACGCATAAAACGTCTCCCCCCTGAAAATTGAGAAATAGGACTCTTCATCAACGTCGGAGATATTTTGGAGTGACAGAAATTCCAGAAAGAATAAAATAGATTTTAATCGGATATTACTGTAACACAATACATTTTTTTTTCTTACAAATCTTTTAGCATCTTTCTCTTTTTAACCAATAAAAGATTAGTGCAGCAACATAAATTTTTCTACCTGCTCCTTTAGATAAATAGTAATTTTTCTGTAGGTACGAACAAAATATTACAATAACCGCAATGAACGTTGCGAGCCTTCTTGTAGTTGACCAGTCCAATTATTACGAAAATACGGAGATGGCGCTTTGTAGAAATGAACGTACATGCAAGCTGCATTTTTTAATCATCCAACAGGATAATTATGCGGATTGAAGTTCCTTTAACCCATTCGTGACAGGAACTATTTAACGCCTAATTTGATCAGCTTTTATTCTTCAAATTGGCAAACCAACATTTTCATTTTATTGCTACATTTTTCTTATAAAACGTCAAGTATCTGAAATGAATATAAATTGACGGAAATTATGATGAAAGTCAAAAAGGTGCCAATTTGCAGGGGAAAACGGTGATTTTAAACTTTCTATCACATTGCCAATTTAAGGATTTTAATGCTTATTTTCCTTTTAAAAAATTTCAGCATCAAACAACGAATACTAACGCAACCAAAATAGGTACAGTTTGTGTAGAATTTTTTGCTCTTTCTGCTCATGTATTTGGTATGATTTTTAGGGCTTTCCATCAAAAGTTATTAGGCCAAACCACAAAATATGGACCTCTGTCACGAATGGGTTAAAACCTCACTGATATACTACATGGCCTTGTTGTCTTTGGTCAGGAAGGCTACTCTTTTAAAAATGAATTCCGTGAGAGAGATGAGAGAAGAAAGCAAGAGAGTGGGTGTGTGTGCGTGAGAAAGAGAGAGAGAGAGAGAGAGAGAGAGAGAGAGAGGAGAGAGGGAGAGTGATGGAGAGAGAAAGTGGCTAATTTTCGTATACCCTTTAAAGCAAGGAGATGCATCTTCCTGTTTAAAGGAAAAAAAAAAGTTTTCATACCATAAACCCATCCAATGACACTGGACTCAAACATGGCGATCCAGAGGAGCACGAAACCACTCGCAGCATAATAGTCAAAAAGCTGAAAGACATACATTCCACCCTGATAAAACAAAAGCAAAAATGCATCAAAACTGATGAAAATTAGGGGTATTGCGACTATTAAACATTTCTGCAGCTGCAGGTAAAGGAGCCAAATCAAGAGGGGGCGCCCTGTAAAGCTTAAAAGCAGAGTGAATCGCAAAACCTTAAGGTGAGTGGCTTTGACTTGGTTACTAAATTGTATTCTCTATAGGGCAGCTTAGTTAAAGACTCCTACTAGATTTCGAAAGAAAATACAGTGCCAGTGAATAACAATAAAACAGCTGACAGATAGATAGACAGATAACCAATTAACCAACTGAATAACTAAATACATAGAATATTCTTCCTAACTGACCGTGGATAGGTAGATAAATAACCAATCAACTAAAGAGTATATAAATATAATCCATAATTGACATCTAAAATGTTCTGCCTCATTAATTACATATTTTCATCCACCAGGTAAGATGGGTGACCTCCCCCCCCCCCCCCCCCATGCCCCGTGATGCCGTTGCACCTTTAGTGGCTAGCTCCAAGCGCCACCATTGTTCAGTCATTTACAAAGTCGTGTAAATATTGAACAATAAGTAAGAATCAAATCAAATTTTAACCCCCCCCCCCCACAAAATTGTAAGGAAATAAAACATGCAACAAGAGTCTTTGTGGCTTACTTACATGGGTTACCATGGGAATAGCAAAAATACAGAAGATAAAGCAGACGACAGCGCAGAAAATCTCTCGACGTCGACCTCGTAAGAGGATCCTAGGACAGAGATCGACTACGGTAGTGATGAACCCTTCAACGCATACAAACTATAAAAAAAACCCCAAAAAACCAAAAAACCAAAAACCAAAAAACGAAAACAAACAAACAAAACTAAAGTCAAAGTCAATCAACAATAACAACTACGTTTCGTTTTTGAAAGCGTATATAAATACGACTGCTGCTCTATGCATGCGCTTCCAAAAAAACGTTTGGATTAATAACCCGGCTATTAATAGCGCCATGATAAACTAACAAGGTGCTAATAAGCCGTTTAATGAACAATAAGGAGCTCGTTTAAAGTCTTTTCTTCTACACTAATCTTCCTTATATAAGGTCAAACGAAAGTTTGTCTCATCTTCATCGTGCCCACTTGCAAGTTGATGTATGGCACGGATTTGGCCTATTATCAATTTTGTTTAAAAATCATCATTAAGAATTTGGTGTCACCTAAACTTGGGAAGGGAAACACGAACTTAATCATTGTGACCCTTGGGTCTCTCCTCCCGATATAACTAACTGATTGATTGATTGATTGATTGATTGATTTTATTTGCCAAGCCTCCAAAACACAACAATGGATATATAAATCGAAGAATAACAGATCAGTAAGCTTGACCAGGATAACTCACGAAAGTTCGAAAGTTTATTTCCAGTGGGGTCCTCGATATATATGAACAAAATAATTAATAAGTTAAAATCGTAATATTTACACGCAGAATAATAATCAGGAATAATAATTACATAATGATAGTAATGATAATTTATACAAGAAGAATATGAAGAAGAAGAAAAGTGAAAGGAAGAAGAAGAAGAAGAAGAAGAAGAAGAAGAAGAAGAAGAAGAAGAAGAAGAAGAAGAAGAAGGAGAGAAAAAGAAAATAGGAGAAGTAGAATAGGAAAAAGGGGGGGGGGGGCAAAAGGAGGGGGAAATAGCAATGAATATGTTGAATCTTTCAAAATGGGATGTGCATATGTACCACTACGCCAGGGTTTCCCCATTATCTTCTTCGAATAGTGCAGTGAATTCTTAACATGCCAAGGTGGAGACTCTCCTCTACACGGGGCTTGCATTTAACGCCCTATCCGCGGGACGGAGTGTTTTTCCCTGAACTGCTGAAATGTAGCCTGCGTCTATGAAACATGGGAGGGGCATGATAACACACAACGCAGGCTTCAGTCATCCGCCCTGGGTGGACCCATAAACCCACGATCTTCGGTTTGGCAGGCAGACGTTTTACCGACTAAAAGCCAACTCGCCTCCTAAATTTGATCTTCTCCTTTAGTCCTGCCGTTTTGTCTAAAATATATTGGTGTGAGAAGTAGTGGGAGAAAGTGCTGTACCACATTATTGATCATTGATTGTTGGACAAAAAATTAATATGTGAATATGAATGCCCTATAATGAATTTGACAGACAGTAGTATGAAATTGAACGTAAAAAACTCTAGTATTTTTTAAAGAAACGCACATGCACACGTTGATATCAATATGCTTATAGCACGTTGATTTATTTGATGTACGACAAAAGGACAATGTTAATAAAATGCCTTTCTCAAGGGCATAAGCGCCGTGGATCGAACCCCCGATTCTCGCGTCTCTGGTCAAGCGCCTTAAACCAATGGACCACGGCACCTCCACTCTGAACCGATCCGATGATAGTATGACGTCACTTACCTGGCTATCGATACCAAGGAAGAGGAGAGTGAGAAAGAAGAGGATGGCCCACAAGGTTGGGAGGGGCATCTGAGTGATGGCTTCGGGGTAAGCGACGAAACCGAGTCCAGGACCTAAAAGGAGAGCCAACATCATCGGGACCTTAATCCTTTATCTGGTTTTAATAGCATTTCAAAGAGAATACTACTATGACCGTCTATTTACCGTTAATTTAATGAAAATTTCAACTGATTGATCAAAATGTCATTCTTCTTTGAAAAGTGGGGGTACATTTGTACACGCCATACCCCTCTATATAAAGTGGGTGGGATACATACCCCCATCCCCCGCGATTTTCACCAATGTTTTATTGTACATCCTTTAGGAATGATACGATCTGCCAAATATTGCACCTACAATCAGAGCAAGATCCAAGATCCAGGATTTTGTAAGGGGGGGGGGCATACTGCCGAAAATTTACTCAGTTTAAGTTGCCAATTTCGTGTTGTAAATTCGAGGTATGTCGATTGAATTATTAGAATAAGTGAATTGTCGGTTATCTCTCTCTATTTGCCAAATACTTGTAATTTTTGTGGGAAAGAACTACCACTGAAATATATTTAGTTTCTGTTTTTTAATTACCTGAGCTTGCCACGTCTGCAACCGATATCCCTTGTTTTCCAGCCATGAAGCCGAGCACGGCAAAGATGACAAACCCAGCATACAAACTAGTACCGCTGTTTATTAAGGAGTACAATAGGGTGTCCCTTTAAAGAGAGAGGGAGAAAAACGAAAATATAGTTGCGATCACAACATTCCATCTTTGTTTTACGGTAAAAAATATGTCGAAAAATACCCATCTGTAGGGGTCTTTTGAATGGAGGAGCGGCTAGGTGGGACAAAAATTATCGTACTAATCATCAGTGATCATCATCTCAGTCTGTCACAGTTGATATCTTCATTATCAAATGAGAAATCATCAACCTCACCATCATCGTGTCCATCCTCCTTCTCCCTTTCGACATCGTCCTCCTCATCATCGTCCTCATCATCATCGTCCTCATTACCATCGCAATTATCATCATCATCATCATCATCGTCAGAATTATTCAAATTCAAATTTAAATTCAAATAAACATTTATTTTCTTCCACTGGATTTGCAGGAGTTAACATTTTCCCCCCTTCAAACTGTACAAAACGGTAACATAAATATCGTACAACGTGTACAATAACTTGAATCCTGGAAGAAGGCGAGTGCCCTATAAAAGCGAGTGCTTGGAGCGGGCCCGCCTGAACAATTCAGCACAAATATGCAAATAACAGAAGGAAAAGAATGACAGACAAGAGAGGGAAATAGGACAAGGAGAGACTTTAGAGTTAAAGAGAAAGGAAGAGGAGGAAGACAAGGAGAGACTTTAGAGTTAAAGAGTTAGAGACTTTAGAGTTAAAGAGAAAGGAAGAGGAGGAAGAAGAAGTAGTAGAAGAAGAAAAAGACTGCAACATAGTGACGATTATATTTGGTGACATGCATGTAAAACATACAGTGACAATGGCAAAATATAGGTAGATTTCCACTATGTTTACAGGTATTCAAACAGTGGTGAGAAGGTTCAGTCCCAGCCAGCAGTTTTTAAGATTGGTATTAGGCGTTCTTTCCGAGAGTAATTTTTTGGGTGTATTATTTCATTATTTCGATATTTCCAAACAAGTCACAAAACAGACCAGAGGTAAGAGTTTAAATCGTCTCAGAAGTTAAGATATCATAAGTTATTTGACATTAAAACGAGTTATTTATCTGATCATTATCTCTTTTTTTTTTACCTGACGAAGTTGTGGTTCCTGGTATTAAAGCTCCCGAGTGCGACCATCACACCATGGCCTAAGGAATTGGAATAGAAGATCTGCGTTGCTGCATCTAACCAAACCTTTGGGAGAGGAAAAAATCTACATTATTATCTTTCCATCAATGATTTTGTTCAATCTACTTTGAATTTTACTTCAATATCTGGATATTTTGTATCTTATTCATACTTTGATAATTAAACACTTATCATAGTCAAGAATGAAAATATTAAAATAACGAATACTTAAAAGAAATTAAAGCGAATGGTCAGAGTATGTGTAACAGAAGATTGTTACATATTTCTGTCAGCTATGAGTAAGAATGTTGGATACTTGGAAAATGACAGCTCATTACATTCAGAAAATTGTATGGAGAAGCTTGACTTTTATATTCTTCATGGTCGATATTCAACGTACAAAGGCATTTACAGAAAGTGACTGCCAATTATCCACAGTCTACTTTTAATGAGGAATAGTTCAGCTATCCGTAACACTTTGGGTTTTCAGAAGGCCCCCAGGTACCCCCCCCTCCCCTTCCCGGCCTGTCGATATCGTTGTCCCTTCCACAGCTCTTCAAAGAGCGACATTGCCGGTCTAGTGGGCTGAACAATGCCAGATGTAACAGTTTAAAGTTGCCCGGACTTGACGTATAGATGGCGCTTCAGCAATGCTTGTGAAAATCCCACTGAGCAGCGCCATGATTTGTACGGTGGGCGATGCATAACACACACACACATGAGGATACCGACTTCGGCATATGTTCGCGCATTCGCAACTAGACTGGTTCGTACGTGATGCTCAATCCCAATAACACAGAGGTAAACATGTATAACTCGCACTGAAGTGGCACGGCGCTGCCCGGTGAGATTTTCGCATTGCGTGAAGCGCCCATCCATACACCAAGCCAAGCAACTTTAATACCTGACTCTCTTGAAGTCGTGTGACGTTGGGTTTGAGGTAAAAGACTATCCCTTCTGCAGCATTGGGCAAGGTAACGGCTCGTATAAGGAGTATTGTCAGTAAGATGTAAGGAAATGGAACGGTGAAATATACCACCTGTTGAATAAACAACAGTATAAAATAAGTTTTAAATATTATCATGGCATGCCAGTCTACAATCGTCTGGTACATAAATTTAGTTAAATAAATCTACCATCACCAGAACATAATTACTTTCCTTGAATTTGGCAAATATGACTAATTTTTGACAAGTAATGATCTTGCTCAGTGGTCTCATAGTTTCAATTTAGTTTAGGCAAAATAGTATTGGTGCACGGATAGACAACCTAAAAGACCGATACCTCATTTAGATAAGTCGCTTTGGTTTGCATTTAATGTTTCCTCGGTTCCTTATCAATCAGTTAAAACGAACGAACGAACGAACAAACAAACAAACAAACAAACCTTTCCTGATGACTTGACTCCTTTACAGATACAGAGGTAGATAAACACCCAAGCTAGAAGCAGGCAGAGAAGGAGTTGCCAGTTCACTGGGCCTACATCCTGGATTCCATCTGACAAATGAATCTGTAGAACCTTTCGACTATCCAGGGAAAAAAGAATTCAAAAACATTGCGAACGTCAAAGTTGTTGACTGGCATGCGTCCGTTTATAAATTGGCGCCTGGCTCCCCAGTGAGTGGAGATTGTGCATTTTGAGTGCGGAACAACGGTTGAATACAATGACGGGGTAGTAGTAATGGGTAATGTTCGTTACTCCGAAGGTTCGCCACTCCGAATGTTCGTTATTCCGAAACACGCAAATTGCGTATACCGGGATGTTCGTTAGTCCGAAAGTGAAAAAGGGTTCGTTAATCCGAACATTTGTGGCGTTATTCCGAAGATTCGTTATTCCGTAGGTTCGTTAGTCCGAAAATGAAATAAGGTTCGTTATTCCGAAGGTTCGTTAGTCCAAAAATAACTAACAAACTAACGAACCTTGTTTCATTTTCGGACTAACGTACTTTCGGAATAACGAACCTTTATTTGATTTTCGGATTAACGAACCATCGGAATAACGAACCTTCGGAATAACGAACCTTATTTCATTTTCGGACTAACGAACCTACGGAATAACGAATCTTCGGAATAACGCCACAAATGTTCGGATTAACGAACCCTTTTTCATTTTCGGACTAACGAACATCCTCATCCAACTCAACAGTTGCTCAATAACCTACTTCCAAAATTCGACAGTTGCCGACGTCGTTTTGTTCCCGCACTCCTCACTCAAATTCAGCACCGACCTCGTGGTCATTTCGTACGCAGTGCTATTGTCACCCAACGTCGTATTGACTTTCGTTACGTCGTTGGTCGTTACACAGCACGGTGTATTCCACGCGTTGTCGCAGGTCGAGTAAGGAAGGACGGCTCTAAAAGACCAGAAAAGATAGAAGAGTCCCCACGCCATGATCACCACGTAGTAGGTGTCCAAGAGGGCCTGGATAACAAGACCAGCCACACCAATCCCTGTGGGTATATAGTGGACAGAGGCATGCATGTTATTACACGATCCGATCAGGGGGAGGGCGTTTCATTAAGTGGCTTGTCAATGATTTTTTTTTCTGAAAAATTTGCTTTCAACCAATCAGATGCAAGGTCTTCAGTAGCTTATAACAGTTGTCGGAAAAATCACCGACAAGACACTTGATGAAATGCTCCCCAGATTTTATTTTTTTTCTTACTATCAGACTACACATTCTTCAATTTTGATCGGACTCTCGAAACACAACCACCACCACAACCACCAAAACCACCACCATAACCACCACCACCACAACCACCAAAACCACCACCATAACCACCACCACCAACATAACCACCATCACGATCGACTCCGACTCCGACGACGACGACCACCACCACCACCACCAAGAAATTAACAGCAATATGACATTCTTGACGATGTGAAGGCTCTCTTCGCATGGAGCAGAGGAGAAGGGAGAAGAGGAGGAGGAGGAGGAGGAGGAGGAGGAGAAAGGGGGGGGGGGGGGGGGCTTTTAATCACTGCAGGCGAATCGACATTGCGATGATCTTTTCATCCGACATTCCATTCAAAACAAGAAACACTCACAGCGTCGTCTCACCTGCATCTCGCTATGCGAATGAGAAGGTGAACTTGGGTCTGACAGCTTCATCATAAAAAGCAACAATGATGACATTTCAAACACTTCCATCCATAGAAAATATGACATTGCCGTTTGCATTTTTAGTGTTGCTGTTTTCACTTTTGGGGCTTTTTGTGACGTGAATGAGCGCAACATGTTGCCCGGCACGCGCGTTTCCGTTTTACACCGTTGCCTAGGCATTTTCGCGAAAAAATCCTACAAGTGCTCTGTTGAAAGAGTCTAAGTCCTCAGCGCACATGACTTGTTAGTGAAAAAAAAAATACAACCATAACGTGCACCTTCAAGAGACATGGGCCTACCTGTGGATTACATTAGATGATGCTACATCAAAGGTTCAAAAAGTACCTTATGTGTTCAGTGGCTTTCAGTGAAGTTTATTGACCTTTTGACCTTTGACCTGGGCTGGATTTGACCTACTTTGCTAGCTTGATCTGTACGTTCAAGGAATGCAAATGTGGTATGAATCTGATTTTACCTCAAATCAATAGAAAGTTATTGTGAATATATAGTACTTTTTGCAGAGTTCATTGACCTTTGACCATTGACCTTTGGCCTTAGTCATATTCGACTTATCTTCGAACTTGACCTGCGGTTTTAAAGAGATACACCTGTGGTATGAATTCGGTTTTTCCATAAATCCAAAGAAATTTATTGTGATTACAGGATGATTGTTGATGACGACGACAATGAAGGAAAAATAGAGACGCATAATAGTCTCGCTCCGCAGGCGAGACACTGTCGTTATGTCGTTATGTACGATATATGCCTTTAAAACCTTCATAGATAAAATCTATAACGTGTAGCTGGACATGCTTTGCGGACAGTGAACGATGAACATCATTTGTTGTTTCTTATTTCCTCTCTTACTCATCCTGCCAGTTGTTGTGAGGGGGACGTTAACCTACTTGCAGACAATGTGTCCCATTCAGCATGTTCAGGAATGGACTGGCTACGGAGAGTTTGGGGAGATTTCAACATGACCGGTCTTACTAGAACATAAAACGGGTCTGTCACAAAAGAAAGGCCGGTAAAAAAAAACAACAAAAAACAAAACAAAAAACAAAACTAAACACAACACAACACAACATAACAAAACAAAACAAAACGAAACCCGATGACGAAAAGAAAACTACCTCTTCCCCCCCAACAAAAAAAGAATGAAAAAGATTTGGGTTAAAAAAAGTATATTACTACTGAAATTTCGATCAAATAATGATGAGATTAGACGCAGGACCATAAAGGCCTGTGCGACGTAATGATAACATGAAAATGAGTATAAGTTCTTAATTATTTGGGTAAAAAGGTAAAATATTCAGAGTGAAAGAGAGACGGAAAGGGTAAGGAAAAAAGGGAGAGAAAGGGGAAGCGGGAGAAGGGGAGGTTAAGAAAGAGAGGAAGAAATGGAGAGAAAGAGTGATTGAGCGAGAAAGAGAGAGAGAGAGAGAGGGGGGGGGGGGAGCTCACCTTTAAAGAGGGGTGAAATCATACCCCATGCTGTAACTGGTCCTTGTCCCGTCAACTGGCCCAAACCAATCTCTATCATGAGCAAGGGTATTCCCCCCAATAGCAGACACAAAAAATAGGGCACCAAGAAGGCACCTGAAATTTAGGAGAGAGAGAGAGAGAGAGAGAGAGAAGGTTTCAGTCTTGCTTTTCAAGTTTTCTTTGCATATTGCCTTACCTACTGCTATTTGTGAAAATTCTCAGATTTGCCATGAAAGAAGAAAAGTTTATAGTAACCTATGGGCGTGATAGCCGAACGGTGCCAGGTAAAAATGTCAGAGGTAAAAATGTCAGAGGTATGTCAGATTAAAAAAAAAATGAAGTAAACATGTCACAGATACTGAATTACAGAAATGAAGGGGAACGCGAGATAATCTGCCTATTTACTTCCACCGTTCATAGTAGACAAGGTTTCTACATAATTTTTATGTCAAAAAAACTAACTAGATCTGTGAGAGAGGGAGGGAAGCGGCCAAGCAAATTTATTTTTTTAGCTTTTGGTTTAACAGCTAGGCCTATTATATTGCTGCACTGGAAAATGATGCACTTTTTATTAATGCGAAAGTTTATTGCACGTGCTTTTTTTCCACAATGGGGAAGCGTGTGCCAGGGCTAATCTTTAATTCTTTATATAGGCGAAATCAAATTATAAGGGGAATTAAATGAAAAACATGTACAAGTGAAAGATAAAGATATAGATTTATTTTATCACAAGTTTCAAACATGTAACATTACAGTAAAAAAAATGTATGTGGATAAACATTTTAAAAACGATGGTGGGAAAAACTGTGGCTTGTAACATAAGTAGCTGACCACTAACTATACACGAAGCGACAGCGCTGTACAAGCAGGCAAAGGAAATCATTGCGAACCCGCTGCAAAAATTGCGACAACATCGCGTTTGTGATGAAGCTGAATTCTCTCAGCTACAAAAGTGACATTATCTTAAAATTGAATGTTTGACTGATGTTTTTCCACTTCTCATATTTATTTTGACAACTCAGAACTTCCCCAAAACACAATGATTTATTGCTTCATCCGCACTCGGAAATTTCGTTCCCTCCGCCGAGGGTCAACCGGAAGTTCGACCTCTCGCACCTAAAGCACTGAACTAAAAATTTTTCAGTGACATAAAGTCTATGTATGCAAATGCCGATTACCTTCCGGGATACCGAATGGGTTCGCCCAAATTTTGTGTGTGTCCTTGTCCACGGCGTCGGGTCTGGCTAGCTGACCACATACGTTCCACACGAGTGTGCGATTTCAAGGAAAATCATGTGAACACGTGAACAGCTAGCCACTACTTATTTTGTTGGATTCATTTCATCTGCCACTTTTATTCACTATCAGTTTAATGGATTAGTCACTTTGTCATCTATGGACATTTATTCTGGTAATTATATTTTTAACTCACTTTTGATTAGTTGGAATCATGGTTCTCGCCAGTACATAACACCCATGGTTCCAATACCATGCGTAAAGGGTTTCAGACAAGGAAGAACCATGTGTGAAATTGCTGCACCATGAGTGGCAACAAGAGTAAAAAAAATATTGGAGTATATATTCCTAACAATAATGATAAATGTCACAGATTGTTTTGCTTTTTGGCAATGTATTTTTACTTTTATGCCATAAGTAGACAACTCCTGCTTACCAAGAAGTATTTTTCATCCTTTTACTATAGCATATACTGCCGCCACACTATACTTTAGGTGTTATTCCGTAAAACTTCAGAAACTTCCACGCTTTGCGCAGAGTGAGAACCGTGTGTGGATTTTTTGCTAGTGAGAACCCTGGTTGGAAAAAATTCTGTAAAATATTTCACCAGTTGAGGGTTTACACACAGCTTGTTCTACTACAGCCCCACATAATCATTTCTGAGTTTGTTCATGAGCTGTTCTTGGCTGCATAGTTTGTTGGTGCTTGTGCGTCATGATGGCTGCTACAGGCAATAAATTTGAAGCTCTGGATGTAGAAGGTCTGGTCGGTGTTGGTGATATGAATCTTGATGACCTGGTGGAATGTGCCATGGGTCACATTCAAAACGACAAGAAAAAAGACTTTGACCACAGGGAGCTAGTGAACGATGTAGTTAAGGTAGTGGTGGCTGCTTTCATGCCCATGATGCAGTCTCTCTCCTCACAGATTTCCAATCAAAATTCGAGGTCTGGTCTCTCTCCAGAGAAAACATCTGCTGTCCTTCAGAAGCAGGATGACCGCCTGGATGAGCTGGAGCAATATTCCAGGCGGGATAACATCATCCTGAGGGATGTCCCGGAAGCACCTGACGAGGACACCAGGAAGATCATCATTCATGTGGCAGCTCAAGCTGGTGTACCGGTCACAGAGCAGGACATCAGCACCAGTCATCGCGTCGGGAGGCCACAGGGAAATTCTTCTCGGCCTAGTCCAATTGTGGCCCGTTTCGTGCGAAGGGATGTTCGTACAGAGATTCTGAGAAAGAAGAAGACACTATCGACATCAACCTCATTCCAGGACGTGATGGTTGGAGAGCACCTGGCTCCAGGTAGGGCCAAGTTGCTTCATGTAGTCAAAAAGGATGAGGAGACTGAAAAGGTATGGACGATTGATGGGAAGATTTATTGCACGCTTAAGAAGAACCCGAACGAGAAATACATGCTGACGACTCCGGATGACCTCTTTCGCAAATTTGGTTGGGGAGAAGAAAAACTGAAAAAGGCTGGACTCTCCTTGGACTTAGTTCAGGATAGCTAGGACGGTTTCGACTCCCTGTCGGATTTGGATATACCCATCCGACTTTCGATTACCAGTTTGAATGTGAATGGACTTGCCAGTAAGTTGAATGAAGGGATTTTGGAAGTTTACTGTAGTGATTATGACATTATTTGCATTTTTGAAACTAAATCTGATATTGTGAATGTCTCTGATACTTATCTTAAAAGTTATGAATACTATGTAAAGCAAAAATCTCAGCATCAGCAAACAGGAAAATATGGTGGTTATCACGGAATGTGTATTCTGATGAAAAAGGAGATCTTTAATTCTACAGAATCACTCCCTGATACCTGTTCTGACTCACTAGTTTGGGTCAAAGTAAAGAATAATATACTTGGTTTTGAATTCATTTTAGCAGCGGTTTATATTCCATGTGATGGGTCAGTTCACTCAAGTAATGATGCTTTTGATAATCTGATTTAAGATTTGATAGATATTAAGAGTAGATTTGATTTACCAGTCTGTTTAATTGGTGACTTTAATGCTAGAACTGGTCTTCTAGATGGCTTTGCAAATACGTTTGATAACACATCTGTGATTAATGAGCAATTTGACTCAAGCCTAAATGATATTGATTTACGTGAATTTTTAAGTAACAAGGGTTTTTGTTGTTGATAGGTACAACAGAGATACCACTGTGAATAAGTCTGGGAAATCATTGATTGACATTTGTCAGAGTTTTGATTTAAAAATTGTAAATGGTCGATTTGGGGATGATAAAAATCAAGGTAACTTGACTTGCTATACTAGTGCAGGATGTAGCACCATTGATTATGCTATTGTATCTCAATCGTTTTTTGAAAATATTTATGATTTCAAAGTTGATGTTTTTCACAAGTGTTTGTCTGATGTTCATTGTCCCATTAATTTGTTTTTATTGAGGAAGCCTTCCAATTCCTTGGTTTGTAACAAGAATGACTGTGACCAATTTAATTTAAAACCTGGTCATTTAGCTTTCAAATGGTCTTCAGATTCTGGAGGGGTTTTCAGTCAGCATGTGAGTAAATCATTAGATGTTCTTTCTTCAGGTATAGATTGCCTGGAAGTTGATGTGACAAGTGAAAAAGTGGATAATTTTTGTACTGAATTAAGTAAGGTTTTTGTAGATTCTGCGAAGGAAGTTCGTGTGTGTACATATCTGCCACCTCGCAGAGCAGTGAAAAGGAAGGAAAACAAAGTAAATAAACCATGGTTTGACAAAGAATGCCAGAAAGCTAAAAGGGAATATTTGAATAAAAAGAATAGGTATAAAAATAAGAGCAAAGGTTCTCTTTCTTCAGCTGAGGGTGATTTTTGTGAAGCCAGCAAGTGTTATAAAAGATTATTGAGACGAAAAAGGAGGTTGTATTTTAAACAGCAAAATGAGTCATTGCGGAAATTAAGAAATAATAATCCAGCTCAATATTGGTCCTTTTGAAGTCTGGGGAACACAATTATACGGTTGAGGCTTCAGTTGAATTGTCTTTGTTGAACACTTTAGGAAGATTGGCAATAGGAACATTGATCATGATCAATTATCTGTGACCTCACTCAACGATATACAGATTGAAGTTGCTTTTGATGGTAAGCATCTATTAGATGATACATTCTCTGAAGATGAAGTTGTGTCTATGATAAAGAAATTAAAAAATGGCAAAACTTGTGGTATAGATAAAATACGTAAATGAATTTTTGAAGAATTGCCCAAGAAATATGATCATGATAATAGTCCGCTTTTTTAATATCGTGTTAGATACAGGTTGTATACCCACAGATTGGTGTGCAGGCATAATCATTCCAATCTACAAAAACAAGGGTGATGCTGCTTATCCAGATAACTACAGGGATATTACTTTATTAAGTTGTTTGGGAAAACTATTTACTTCTATATTAAATTCAAGGTGAACTTAATTTTTTTAAATTTAAATTGTCAGATTGGGAAGGAGCAAGCAGGTTTTCGTGCAAGCTACTCCACAACTGACCATGTATTCGTGTTGAAGTGCATAATTGATATTATTTGCAGCAGAACAAACGTCTTTATTGTGGATTTATTGATTACAAAAAAAGCCTTTGATTTTATTGATAGATACTCATTATGGCAGAAACTGTTGAAGAATGGAGTTAGTGGTAAAATTTTCAATGTGATTAAGAACATATACCAGCATGCAAAGTCATGTGTAAATGTTAAAGGAAATTTGTCACAGTATTTTACTTGCAATGTTGGCGTAAGACAAGGGGAAAATCTATCTCCATTATTGTTTGCCATTTATTTGAATGATTTTGACAGCTATATTGATTCATGTTATGAAGGCCTGAAGTATCTGGCCAGTGAGATGCGCAGTAAGGTTTTGGATACTTTTGTTAATTTGTATTGTTTGTTGTATGCAGACGACACTATTATTCTAGCTGAAAGTCCAGACCAGCTCCAGTCTGCTTTGAATGCAGTTAATGATTATTGCCAGAAGTGGCAATTAACTGTAAATACTAGCAAGACTAAAATCGTTATATTTTCTCGAGGGAAGGTGAGAAAAATACCAATTTTCAACTTTAGTGGTGATGTTTTGGAGGTTGTGGATGATTTTATCTATTTGGGAGTTAGATTTAAGTACGTTCAAATTAACAGTCACAAAGCAGGTATCCCAGGCAAGGAAAGCTTTGTACAGTTTATTGGCAAGAGCAAAAAAATTACAACTGTCCATTGATACACAATGTGAATTATTTGATCGGATGATTTTACCAATACTGACATATGGGTGTGAAGTATGGGGCTATGAAGATATTGCTCAAATTGAAATTTCTTTTCACAGAAAGTTTTTGAGAACAATTTTACGGGTAAATAAGTTTACTCCAGATGCCATGGCATATGGAGAAACTGGGCGCTCCACTTTATTAAGTCATATTAGATGCAGAATGATTGGATTTTGGCTCAGAATTGTGGCAGGTGAGGAGGACAAGTACACTTTCTTGATTTATAGCTTGGTTTTTAATATGCACAAAGATCCAACTATACAGTTCACGTCAAAATGGATGAGTTGTATTGAAGATATACTACAGAAAGCAGGTTATGGTAATATATTTTTATCACAAGGGAAGGGAATTGGGACTGATTGGTTTCTAGAAGCCTTGAAGTTGCGTTTAAAGAATATGTCAGAACAAGATTAACATGCATCAACATGGTCAAATCATATTTGTTCGAACTATAAGATGATGAAAAAAGAATTGGGTTTTGAGACATATTTCCTAATTTTAAGTGACACTAATGCAACTACATTGTGTAAATTCAGATGCAGGTCTCATAGGTTACCCGTCAATAACAATCGATTTTCTCGAGAATCAGTGAATGATGATTTATGTACATTATGCTCGCTGAAGGAAGTTGGAGATGAGTGCCATTATTTATTAGTGTGTTCTTTCTTTAGTAAAGAAAGACTGATGTACATACCCAAAGAATATTTTATAAGACCTTGTGCTTACCAAATGGGTAGATTGTTTAATGTAGATAAAAGGTGCCATTTGAAGAAAAAAAAAACTTGTAAAATTCATTAGAATAGTAATGTTGTACTTCGCTAAATCATTTATTGATGAAAGGTTTATTGATAATAATACAGTTACCAGAGTGAATGTAACTGCTAGAAGTGGCAGGGTGGTTAAACAACCAGTGCGTTATACAATGTAATTGTGCTAAACACAGCAATATATTAGTTTATAGTGGGTTTTGTTGTTGTTGTTGTTGTTGTTGTATTAGCCTTTTGCAACATGTACTTTCACAATGCAAACAATTGTATTCATTATTGTAAATATGTTCATTTTTATACACATGATATTGTAAATATGTTCATTTTTATACGCATATTCATTATTGTAAATATGTTCATTTTTATACACAAATTCATTATTGTAAATATGTTCTTGTTGAGACTCTCATACTCCCGATCGGGGGTCGATAGAGTTTAATAAAATCTTATCTTATCTTATCAATATACGCACATTCCTCTTCGTCCGACACTAATCAAGCGTGGTGTACGTGCTTGAACAAATGCCTGAATATTGTTGTCCTAATACGCAAGGAATAATTTTATAGTATCTCTTCACAGAATTTACGACTTTTCAGAGGAATTACTGAATTAGGTCATGTAGGTATTATTGTGTTAGCTTATGCAAAACATCAAATGTGAATATCCTTTTCTTTTCACCTCATTCTGTCATTTCACTATAACATCTTAATTCATGCTTACATGTATTTCCCATTAATCTCACAAAGAAAATAATGGACATCATCCCACGTAACATTTCTTGCGCAGAAGGCGCAATTTACTCATATTTCACTGTGCATGTGAAACGGCCAAAACTTTTCTAATTCAATATTCGTACCTGTAACATGTTCACTTTGACATTTTTAGAGCTGACATTTTTTTTCTCTGACATTTTTACCTCTGACATGTTTACCTCTGACATTTTTACCTCTGACATTTTTACCTCTGACATTTTTATCTCTGACATTTTTACACCGAACCAGACGAACTGCCAAATTATCCCAGTGAAATGGGGTGGATCCTCCCACTTGCAATATATTTATCATAGCTTTAACCTGTTGATGTTGATTTAAAAAAATCATACAAAGAAAAAAAATATTGGTGGAATTTCGTATGGCCTCTTGTAGAGGGTATCCTCCCACTTGCAATTTATTATTATTATTATCATTACGTGTATTATCATTATTATTATTTGTTTGGCGTCAACTGTGCCTGGGAGGCGAAAAGCGAACCGAATCACTGTAACCTTAGGTTATGATAGCTTTGTATTTTTAACCTGTTGATGTTGCTATAGAAGAAACCCAATCATACAAACAAACAAAGAAAAATATGGGTACAATTTTGTACGGCCTCTTGTCATGCTTGCAGAGCATGCAGAGGGTAATATGTTTATGCTCTGACCTATACAATCTGACAATGATATTCTTTTTTTTTTGGGGGGGGGGGTTGATACCTGATCAATACAACAATTTTTTTTCGCAAATCACTGATGCTTAAAAACACATCATTCATATACAAGAGAGATTACAGCCCTGCCATCGATGTCTCCGCTCTTCTCAATAAAACTTTACGTAGGCAGTGTCAACTGTAATTTTGCATTGTATTAGCCTTTGATACTTCTCTATCAAATCTAGAAATCTAGAAATTTTTAACATGGCTCCATTTGCGGTTATAATAATTATAATAATTGTGAATTAATATTGCACAGTTTCTACAGAAATACCCAATTGCGCATCAAAATGGGAATAAATGAGAGCAGAACTAGTAATAATTTCTTTGTGAAGCACCCCCAGATTCTCTTTTGAATATATATTTTGTACATTTGTTTGTATGAAAATGTATGAACATGAATTTCAATACAGAAAACGACATTTGGCCAAACCGAAACAGACGTACCTCCTCCGTGTTTATAGCAAAGGTAAGGGAACCTCCACACATTACCCAGCCCGACCGACGCCCCACATAAAGCCAAGAAGAAGTCGATCTGTTTGGTCCATGTTCCGCGCCCTTTTGTTAGCTCATCTTCAGACCCAGTCTCCTTCTCGATTCCAGAGAAAACATCGTCCCTTTCTGCTTCCACCGAGGTTGACATCCTGTAAACGGAGTAATAATACTGTAAACCTTCTAGGAATGGGGTACTGATTAGAAAAAAAAAGAAGAAGTAGAAAACCGAATAGTAAGCTGTGGCATCCTGATAATGAATTTGTATTTCATCCACCAGTGGCGTTATGAGCAAAAACTTTTGAAGTGGCAGAAAAAAAAAACACATCCGCATCACCACCCTACACCATCGGATGGCATAAATTCCTCAGTATAAATTTGTGAATTCGTCTTTTTCCAACAAACTCTTAAAAAGTATTATTAAGTTACAAAAAAGTGAAGAAAAAACTCCGCAAAATCATGTCACTTCAGCAACACTAGCATTCACTAGTATCGAATTAGGAATAAACCACGTTTGAATTTTATTTCACTTTATTTTATTTCATTTAATTAATTAATTAATTAATTGATTAATTAATTAATCAATTTATTATTTTTTCTTGGGGGCGGGGGCAACTACCCCAACCCCCCTCAGCACGGCAGTGTCATCTACCCACTGATCTGTACGTAAAAATATCACGTATAGATCAGTGCATCTACCCAGTAAGAACGTTGCCCCACCCTGCCTAGAAGGTCATGCAGTACCCCATCCAGTGGTGCAAGTATCATCAACGAAACACCTTGAGCCCTGCTTCATTTTTCTTTTAACAACCCACAATTTTCTCGTTTTTTGCAGATTAGTTTGCCGATAAGCTTTTAGTTCGGCATCTGTATCAGATTTCTCGAAATGACTTACCTCTTGAACTTGGAGGAGAGGTGAGAGAAAGTACACTGACAGAGTCAGCTTGGTTCTACTGCAGATTGGGGATGGATCAATGTGCCTCCAGGGGTCAGATGAAAACGTGTGGAGTATAACTGAATATAGACGGCACTCACTGCTTATAGAGAATAGTCGGGTTCACCAACTATTCTCAATTGATAGAATATTGTGCGTTCCTTTGGCTTCTGCGCTGATTAGGCAAATGACTATAATACTGGACCGGCAGCTAGGTGACTTTTGATTAGATGAACGAGGTACCAACATCTGAGTATTGGAAGACCTGGGAAGGAACCCCGCATATACCAAACTGGGCGTCTGCCGTTGCACCTCTGCTGCATGTGGCCCCAGGGGCCAAAAAATGCGTTAGATTAGATGAACGAGGTACCACATGAAACCCACGGCAGATTTTGCGGCTCATTACACTGAATTCGGAATGGCCCATGACAGACGAATTTTCTGCTGCAAAGTGCCCGGCAGACGCCCACAAAGGGCCAATTTTTGCAAAGAGGCTACATAGAGGCTTGGGTAGATGAACGAGGTACCACATCAAACCCACGGCAGATTTTGCGGCTCATTACACTGAATTCGGAATGGCCCATGTCGGACGAATTTTCTGCTGCTAAGTGCCCGGCAGACGCCCACAAAAGGCATTCCCTGATAGCAGACGGACGTCTTTAAGACGTCAGGAATGGTCATAAACTGGTCCCACGTCATATGTCGTATACACGACTATTTTACGACAACCTTATGACGTCTTTATATAACCAAAATTTTCTCAAATTTTGTTTGAACATAAGATGACATATATTTTACGTCAAATATTTACCACTTTTTAACGTCTTTTTTAAAGACCAGAACAAGACGTATTTTTACGTCAATTAGTTCCCACTTTATAACAGCTTTTTTCAAGACCATAACATGACGTGTTTACGTCAGTTTTACGTCATGATACGATTGTAATAGTTGATCGTGAATCATGAATATTCATGAATGACCAGAAATGACTAAACTTCGTGAAAAAGGAAGATAACATTTGAATTTTAACATTTTATTCAATGATTGCACTCCTCATTTAATGAACAATGTACTTCCATGTTGAACACCATTCAGTTAATGTCATGGGCAGGGTATTTCAGAATGCATCAAGAAATTGTAATTTCTAACTGTTTTTCGCAAGTACTACACTAAAGTCCATATGTATAGTAATGTTGTTACAAAGCATCGGTAGTTAGGTATAGGATGTAGGATGTTAGGATATAGGGCTGGTATAGGACGATCTATAGGCTAGAACATTAACAAAAAGAAAACGTCATAATGTTGTATACATTCTAAAATATTTTATAAACCAGCTTTGAAGCTTTGACGTCTTTTTGACGTGATTTTTACCAGTCTGTGAGCTTCCTTTTGGTCGTAAAGACGTCATACAGACGTTTTTTTCCGACCAATATGATGTAAAATTGACGTACAAATATGACGTCTTACTTTACGTCGTGTGCTGGTGCAAAATATCGTCTTAAAGACGTATATATAATGCGTAAACATGGTAAATAAGACGTATGAAACGACTTTAAAAAGACGTAAATATGATGTTATTCTTACCAGTCTCTGCTATCAGGGTTATTGCATAGAGGCTACATTACAGGTTTTGTTAGATGAACGAGGTACCACACGAAATCCATGGCAGATTTTGGGGCTCCTCACACAGATTATATTATGACCCATGACAGACGAATTAGCTGCTGTTTTGTGCCCGCCAGCCGCCCCCAAACAGTGGCCCGAAGGCACTTTTCGTATGTTTGACCCAAGTCAAACATCCTATACCACTTAAAACAAAATATGAAATGGTTAAATCGATCTTACAAAGTCCTAAATGGGCTATGGCAGACGAATTTTCTGCCGCTTTGTGCCCGGAATACGCCCCAAAGAGTGGCCCGAGGGCTCTTTTCATATTTTGACCTAGTTAGCATCTTGGACGTCACTTGAAACCAGTGCGAAGGGTCAGGTCTATCCTACAGACTACCGAATGGGCCATGACGGACAATGTACTACTGCTTTGTGCCCGGCAGATGCCCCTAAAGAGTGGCCCGAGGGCCTCTGTTGTATGTTTGACCTAGTCCACATCCTAGGTATCGCTAAAAACGAGTTTGAAATGGTCAGGTCGACCTAAAAGACTATCGAAATGGCCATGACAGACAAATTTTCTGTTGGTTTTTAGCTAGACCCCCCCCCCCATCGTCCCAAAAGACCCCCAAAGAACCTCTTTGCAGAACCTCTTCATGCTCTTTGCAGATGTAATAAATGATGGTTGCATTGTAAATGATCCCAGTGAGATAGCAAATAGATTCAATCAATACTTTGTAAGTATAGGAGCCAAGGCTACAATTTGAAAGGTCATGTTTCTCATTCTATGTATTTGAAACCAATAGAAGAATATGAGATTATTGAAATAGTAAGAAAATTAAAACAGAAAAAGCCCAGGTCATGATTCTATTAGTACCACAATTGTTCAACAAAACATAGATTTATTGATATTACCTCTTAATTATATATTCAATCTGTCATTTGAATCTGGTCAGGTTCCTCAGAGTCTTAAGCTTGCAAAGGTATCACTCATATTTAAAAAGGGAAGTGATGACCAGTTTGTAAACTATCGTCCTGTGTCAGTACTACCAGTGTTTTCAAAAATTCTTGAACGTCTGTTTTATACTCGTTTGGCTTCATTCCTGGAAAAAAATTCAATTTTATCTAATTTTCAATATGGATTCAGAACTGGTCATTCGACTATACTTGCAGTAACTGACTTTTTAGATCAAGTGGTAAATGCTCTTGACAATAAAAAACATACTATTGGTATATATTTGGATATTTCAAAAGCCTTTGATTGTATTAATCACCAATAACTACTTGCCAAACTTAGATTTTATGGAATTAGGGGATTGGTGTTTGACTGGATTAAAGATTATTTAAGCAACAGAAGGCAATTTGTGAATTATAATGGTGTTTTTTTCTGATGAATTGCAACTTTTATGCGGAATTCCGTAGGGCTCAATTCTCTGGCCATTGTTTTTTTCTCATTTATATAAATGACCTACCTAATATATCTGAGGTACTGTCATATACAAATGTTTTTTTTAAAGTGATTCAGATTTTACTTCACTGATGTATAAAATGAACATTGAAACCATTGAAACCATTGAGGTCTTTGAGTGGTTTAAAGTTAATGGCCTCCGCGTTAACTTAGATAAAACAAATAATATGCATTTTACTACTCAAAATACAAAATTCGACAGTAATTTATTGAAGATAATAGTTGCAAATGTTCCTAATAATCTTACTCAGATAAAACAGGTACAATTTTTAGGTCTTACTATGGATGAAAAACTCACATGGTCAAACCATATTAATAGTTTATGTTCAAAGATTGCTAGAGTCATTGGTGTAATGAGCAAACTCAAGTTTGTGCTACCCTCACATGCATTGTCACTTATTTATAACACGTTGATTTTACCACATTTATCATATGGCAATATGTTGTGGGCCAGTAGCTCAATTTATCTTGTTAACAAAATTTTCTTATTGCAGAAACGTGCCCTAAGAGTTATAGCCAAGATTCATCAAAGAGCACTTACTTCAGATATTTTTCTAAAATACAACGCCTTAACTGTCTATCAACTTTGTGATTTGCAACTTGGGGAATTCATGTTTAAATATATCAAAAAATCCTTACCACAACATTTTTGTAATTGGTACATGTTAAATGACTCTGTTCATAATTATAATACCAGGAGCTCACAACAATTTCATAGTATATAAAAGAGCTCTAGGGCAAAAAGGCATTAGATATAGAGGGCAGGTTCTCTGGAATGGGTTGAGTAATGATTTGAAAAATTCTGCATCACTCCAACGCTTCAAAAGGAATTTTTAAAAACATTTGTTGTTAAAAATGCAACTCTCTTCTTAGGTCTTTGATATTAATAGTGTTAACGACTTCCCCCCTCCCTTTACAGTTTTATATTATGATTATTTGGGGGGATAAATTTGCTTTGTTACCCCTCTCCAAGTACTAGATAATTAATTGTCCATTTGTATATTTGTTTTTCATGCATTTTTCTTGTCTTTTCATATTCTATGATATGTAATTTGTGATACATGTCACATGTCATTGTATTTTGTACATTTTGTACATTTGTATGTTTTTTAATACCTAGTGCTGGAAATAAAATGAATGAATTGAATGAATTGAATAGGTAGTAGAGCGAATATGGATTGAGATCTTATTGAAATAACAAGTTAAAAAAAAAAAATCCACCAACGTTTATATATTCCACCGGCGTAAATCCGTTTTGAGGAATGGGGGGGGGGGGGGGGGGGGGGATGATCGACTTTTTTTGCCGAAATTTCATGCGTGAACTCACACTTAAGTATACACACACACACAAACCCTTACTCACCCGAGCAGACCCCCCACATATAATTCTTTTATTTTGCGAAAAATTACCACTTTTGGGGTTTTTAAGAACATTTCAAATGAAAATTCCAATATATGACCGTCGTTTATGACATTTTAACGAAAAATTTCACCAACTGATTAATTACAATATCACTTTTCCTTAAAATGAGGGGGGGGGGGGAGGATGTTTGTACACGGCATCCCCCTCTCGAAAAAGTGTGTGTGTGTGGGGGGGGATATATCCCCCCATCCCCCGGGATTTACGCCAATGATATATTCATCCGTTTGCTTTTGAGATTCATATCAGCTTCATATCACGCACACAAATAAGCAAAAACATTTTGTATACCTGACATGGAATAGAAAATACACAAAATACGTAAATGCTGGAGAAAGAAAGGCAATTGACCATGTTATTAAAATCAGATATTTTGCCTAAGGGTTTCCTGTTTTTCGGACTTGTATACGCATAGAAGACAATCCTGGATCTGCACGAATAAACCTTATATGTCAGGTCTTCGCTATTATTCTTTCCTTCCCCTTTTTAAAACACACATTCACACGTTTGTAACAATATTCCTATAGCACGTTAATTTATTTGAGGTACGATAAAAGAGCAATGTAGCCTTGCTCAAGGGCATAAGTGCCATGCCGGGCAAGCCTCATATGCACTTCGGTGTTGTTCTTTTTGAGGGTCCTGCGAAGTATCGTAGTTTGTTATATGTCACGTATATTTATACCATTGATGCCATTGATGTGTTTAAACACCTCTTATACATATTTTTCATATTATGTGAGTGTTCTTTCTCCTTCTCTTTCATATCTTTGTTCTTCTCTCATAATTCTGGGACAGAAAATGAGACGTGCGCTGCCTTGTATTTGCTAAGTAGTTTTAAGTCCAACCAAGTCAACATTTCGTTATATCTTGCTTCTCTTACAAAGTTACGAATTTACGATGACTTGGTTTGTTACCCTTGTAACATGTCATAATAAAAATGCCACATTTTCCCTCTCTACTCTAATCTTTTCCATTTTTACTTCTCCCCAATTTCCTTCATTTTATTCAACGTCAAATAATGTTTGTGTATTTGTAAATTATGTTCCTATTACATGTATTAGTACTGCAATTTTGTCTCCGGCGTCCCCAACACAAGCTCCGCTTCCCTGGTGTTCGCCACCTTCTCTGTACATGCTGTAATGGAATTTTGTACATTATGTTGTTGACTCAGAAGTAAATCACTGTTAATTTCAATCAATCAATCAATCAATCAATCAATCAGTTGTTACCCTAGTAATTGTCAGGCCCCTACACCTGGGTCGAGGAGGACAAATGCGGGTCAAATATCTTGTCCAAGGACGCAACAACCAGCGAGGATCAAACCCGAAACCTCTTGTATAAGAGTCTTCAAGAGTATACCACCGTGCTACTACAGAAAATCTTTAGATAGTGTAAAGGAAATAGGCAGAATAGACACAATATCATAAAATATGAACTTTTATTGAAGCAGTCTGATTATAAGAAATATATCTTCGTATCTTATTCCGATGATATAATAACCTTGGTTCAAGAAACCAGTACCTTAATATATTTTGCCCTCACAGGCTGGGTATAAGAGAGTGTTTCTTTGGAGAATCTGAAGTCTTTTGAACACGTCATCAGTACGTCCTTAACACGATATTAGGCGAGCTTCAAAGCTTGTTACATACCGTGCGGGTGATTTGCTTTTCGTAAGCTGCGAATTATAATGCAAGGATTGTCACTTTTTTTGAAATTTATGAAACTAACTTATGTCAGTGAACATACATGTATTCAGGGGCGGCGCTACAAGGGGGCACCCCCTATGATTTTTCAAGCAATCCCCCCCCCCAAAAAAAAAAGAGGAGAAAAAGAAGAAAAAGAGGAGAAGAAGAAAGAAGAGTACGAGGAAAGAGAAGGCTGGGTCATGCAAATATAATAATACCCCTATTTGTTCATTTAAAACATAAACTTATTTGTGAGTCATCTTGCCCCCTTATCAAAATACCCTGGCGCCACCCCTGCATGTATTAGTAGCATATACCATCTAACATACAGACATCTTTTGTAATATGACAATATAAGATTAACGTAATTTAAAAAAAAATGTATCAAAATGTACATATCAATCATTGTTATAGTCTATATTCAGATTAGAATGACAGCACGACTAACCGAAAATATAACAAACGAACCATGCAATACAGCACACTGGTTCTATGACCATGATGACACTTCGTCTGTTCAGAGCCAGAAGGGCATTAACTATATGTTAAAGCATATGAGTTAACGCCCTTTTGGCTCCAAATAGACGACTTCCTCCGGCGACAATTGCTCCCATGGAAAATCTGCACGTAAGGCCAAACGTAAACCCCCTTACCTTCACATTATTCTGAACCAAAACCCATGTCACGACTCCAACCCTAGCCATATGTCTTCGGAGAAATTAAGACAGGAGCAATTGTCGCCGGAGCGAATTTCGCGTCACCAGCACATTATGTCATTACAAAAATGTTTTTTAAAAGGTATTAAGATACATAGTCTCATCCAAAATGCTGCAATGAAAAAAAAGTCAAGTCATGGAAAAGTACTTTCAATTGTACCAAATTTTTCGTTATGCTTTGAAATTAATTCCAGATACATATCATTAATTTCAGATGTACACTTTTAGTTCATAAAATGAAAATATTCAGCGGACTTCAAGTTTCATCTCTTCCATTTCTTTCGCATCGAGGGAAGTTCGGTAGTCGGGTATACTTGGTGTGGTGAGGGCTGTCCACCGCTGCATAAGAACAAAACAAAGTAAAAACAAACACAAAGCCTTAGCAACAAGAACAAATATTTAGGACAAACGTATCGAGACGTTTTTGACGTGATATTTTAGCATTCTTTGGTAATGAGACAAACAAATATAAACAAACAAGTGAACAAAGAAAGATGGTAACAAAACATCTCAATATCATAAACATGCGCTCCATAGCCCACTGATTGACACGCTCTGGTGTATGCACGGAATATAGAAATGGCACTGAACTTTGTAGATTGATAACATGCAAGAGAACAAGAGTATCGAGTGAGCGGGAAGGGTGTGGAAGTGGGTCATAATAATCATTCTCTGTGAACAACATCATTTAAACTTCCTTTTTTCTCCTTCTCTGTTTCTAATTTTACCCAAAGAGGCAAAGGGGGGGGGGGGGTCCCCTGAAGCTCTTTGGTCTTCATAGTTTTGGGAGCCTGTGAGCAATTTTAACACTGTTTAATATTGGGTTTTTACAATTTGTAGGTTTCCAAATTTTCATTTAGAAATATTTTGGGGGTCATTTTTAGGGGCAGTTGAGGGGGCAGCTCACCACAGCCCCTGCATCCACAGGATGAAAAACCAGAAATGCTCTAGACCGTAGAAACACTGGATACAACACACTTTTATTCTCGTGAACTGTACCATCCATCTTTTCGAATAACTTTTGCCGCAGGTCATGACATTTACAATGCGACCTTCTGCACTACCAACACTCAGTGTTATCCTCGAAGATAGGACCATCAAAGTTACCTCTTTTAGGGAGCCTTGACTCTGAAAGATGAGCTGGTAGAAGATGAAGAGAGGAATGCAGATCATGGAGGAGACGGCCATCATGATACCAATCATATACCCCCACCAAGGGTACGTGTAGACACCCTCATACTGCAACGGTTGGTAGGCAACGAGGCTATACAAGAAGATGGTCTAAACGAAATGACAGTTACGAAGTATATGAATTTAGTTACTAGAAACTTGGAAACCGAGGTTACTGACTCTTAACATCGGGAATAGCATCTTTTCATATTCAGGAAACCTTGCTTCAGGCAGAGCAGGTATCGTCTTATATAACGTTTTATTTGCTCTCGTTTAGACTTCCAAGACAATTTTATCGCTTAGTCGCTTTGGTCATTTTGGTCGCTCACAAAAGTCTTAAAAAACCCAACAACACAAACAAAAACAAACAAACAAACAACAACAACAACAACGAATGTTGATACTGTGAACTGCTATGGAAACCAACTTTGTCAAAAGAGCAATCTATCCCAAATGTGGGAAAAAAGAAGTAAAGAACGAACGAAAATATAAATTAAAGTCGACAAACATCAGCCATCCTCCCCGGCAAAATTTAATGTCCACTGGTATATCAAAACAAGATTATGAATTTATTTAGATCATTTCAAAGCAAGTAAACAACTCAATAAACTTACAGCCGCGAACATTGGTGTACCAAACATCCACGCACCTAACATGTACGGCGATATCCAACCCATGCCAGTCATCTCTGCTACATTACGCATAAAACGTCTACCACCTGAAAACAAGCAGGATTAACAAAATATGATGGCCCTCTTTCAAAAAAATAATAGTAATTGTTGCCATGGTCATAATTATAGTTGGGGGAAATGTTTCTTTTTCTTTTTATATGCACCTTTAGGTAAAAGGCTATAGTTCATTCATAACATCAGCATTTTATCAAATTATTGCAATATTCGAAGAAAGGAAATTTGAAAACGTTCAAACGCAAACACTTATGAAGGATTTTGTTTTTAGTGGTGTAATCAAAGATTAATTCATATCCGTTCCATATATTTCAGACGCCAAATACAACCAATAAAATCCTTTCCGAAAGAGAAAGAGTGAAATTCTTGTCTATACAGATAGCGTTTGTTCGTAGTGTTTGTAGATTTTTTCCTCAAGTGCATTTACGGACACAGTCCAGTAATTAGGCTACAAACAGGGCGGGGCTTCCCCTTTTCCGCGTATCAAAAAATGATGTAATGGTTAGAAAAAGAATCATATAAAATCAATGCTACGCTTTAGAATAGCATTTTTCATATCTACTGAAAGACTTTTTACTGGCGCTTCAGATGAGTCATATGAGAGAACTCTAGTGGGTCCCAGATGAATTTTATAGAGCTCTATTCCTGGCTCAAAAACCTGACACTGTGGGCGACAAACGATGAAATTCCATTTGATTTGCATTGCAGACCCATCTGCAAGAAATCGAGCAGAAAAATGTGCCTTCATATTTTCGGGGGTCTAGAGAAATGTTTCAGCTACTAGTAGCAAAAGTATGCAATGTCTCCTTCCAAGAATTGATTTTTCTTGAATTTTCTTCGGTCTCATTTTTAACACACATTCCTATGGGAAAATAATTACTGGTCTGTGACCTGAAGAATTAACGATCCACTTTGTTTCAGCTTACCATACACCCAAGCGATAACACCCGACTCAAATATGGCGATCCATAACAACACGAAACCACTGCAGGAGTAGTAATCAAAGAGCTGAAAGACGAACATTCCTCCCTGGTGTAGAAAATAAAATATGTAGGTGTAGAATAAAAAATAATCAATGATGTACCGTATAAAATGCCACTACTAATAGTATTATTCAAACTCCAGAATATATTTATATTTGTTATAGATTTTTTTTTTCGATTTCTTTGTTACCTATTCTTTCAATGAAGAGTAAGACTTTAGACGTTAACCGTATGTGATGCCCATGATGCGTTTGATGAAACTGGTAATGTGTTACAGACAAATCTGGGTTACATAGAAATCATAAAGTGGTTCCAATAATTGCTATAGTCCAAAAGAAAACAAAGGATAGAAACAGTATCTTCATTAGTCTTGAATGGTATAGATTTGAACAAAAACCGTAAAGGTATCGTGTATTAAATCCCTATAGTATTTTCAAATGGTACTGTCTACTACTACTACTACTACTACTACTACTACTACTACTACTACTACTGTAATGCCTAAAATTTGCTTATAAATGATAAATTCCTCCCAGCAAGCTTCTTTATTTACTATCTATTGTCCACGGCGGACCGTTGCATATTAATGAGTCAGAAAGAAGAGGATCTTGGGTATTTGATTCCAGTTCATCGTGACTAGGCCGTGAACCAGAATAGCCTGGTGGTTAAGTCGCTGCCCGGCAAGCAGTAGATGACAGGTTCGAATGCCACTGGTTCCAATTTTTTCTGACTTGCGATTTTCATTACAGATCGAGCATACGATCTTTAACACTGGGAGTAATGCCTAGAATTTGTTTATAAATGGTACTGTCTAAATTATGCAAATGGAAATGTTAGTTAAATATGCATGACCTAAATGAAAAAAAAAATCTTTTCATCCACACAATAATCATCGGACACGAATCGAAGAGGAAAAAAGCTGACTCGCATTTTCTTCTCCAATACTGAAGACAGTAACATTTTGCATCAAGTTTTTTTTTCTTCATTTTTAACCATAAACCATCTAAATACAGGGACGATTCATAAATCTGATCAAACCTTTAATAAAGAGACAGAAGATAAGTTTTGTTGGATCACTCACGTTGGTTACCATGGGAATAGCCAAGATGCAGTAAACTGCGCAGACGACTGCGCAGAACAGCTCTCTCCTGTAACCTCGTAGAAGCGTTCTGGGATAGAGATCGACCACGGTTGTGATAAATCCCTCGACGCACACAAACTGCAAAATTGTTCAGAATAATAACTTTCAGAAATTATGAGAGAAAGAGAAAGAACCCCAACCTGTTCAATATCCTACCACAAAAGTTATCCTATAATCCCAACCAAAGTATGAGTTTAATTGTATTACAAAGAAAAAAAATACATTTCACTTTTTAGAGTGTGTCAGAAAAAAAAAATTGTCGATTTTTTTTTCTTCAAATTTAAGCCATTCCAAAAACAGTTTATGCTGATATTCAGACTTAGAGGAATATTTTGATCATCTTCCAAAAATTGCCGCCGAACATCTAATAACGCGATTTAAAAGAGGAACCAGTTTCAAGTGTTTCTTTTTTCATTATTCTTAATTTCCCACGTGATCACGTTATCAACATTTCAAACAAACATGAGGAAATGAAACCCATACCCCTTATCCTGGTTATATTATGTTTGGGATAACTTAACCCTATTATAGTCCCTTTCCGTTTTATCTAGGCCGACACTCAAAATTAAACACAAATATCTCTCTTTTATTCAAAGCGAAGCTTGAGTTCTGGAAAAGGTGAAATATAATTTGTGAGCTTTCTCATTCTTTCCATGTCAGTTATAGAAGAATGGTACCCAGCAAGGAATGTTCTTTAAATGCTCTCATATTATAAATATGACAAGAAAAAGCTGAAAACTTCGGGCCTAACATTTGAGATGTGTTTGTGGTCCCACATGGTTGTTTCTATGTGCAGTGCAAATTCCTTTCGGGGAAGTTAGTGAATTTCTTATAAATTTGACAATATCCACGTCCCACACCACTAGACACCTGTGCTCATGGAAAACTAATCCTGAACCCCATTTATAGGCAAAAGCGCGATGTAACCTCCGCAGGTTATCTCGTGTCATCCCTTTTCAGCCTAACTTCCCTGTTGCTTTTGAACAGTTACATTTTATCACAAGACAGGAACTCCAATTTATTCTTTAAACATCTGGTACAAAAGTCTAGAGACTTCTCCAGTGGCGTATCTAAGAGGGGGCAATTAGTGGGGCCCGTGCCCCGGGCGCCACTTTTAAGGGGCGGAAAAAAAAGCAAAGCAAAAACGAAACAAAACAAAACAAAGCAAAACCCCCAAACAACAACAACAACAACAACAACAACAACAACAAAAAACAACGAACTTTAAATTCCATTTGATGACCAGCCGATGAAAGATTCCAAAAATTGCATTTTTTTTTCTTCACTGGCTGTCGGAAATTGGATGGGGCCGCAATTTCAGCGCTTGCCCTGGGCGCCGTTTTCCCTATAGATACGCCAATGGACTTCTCCGTTATCTCAGAATACTAATAACGAATGGACTTTCCACTCCTGCATGTTTAAACGGTAAGGGGGGGGGGGGGGAATGGGGGAGGGTAAACTCACCTGACTATCGATCCCCAAGAAGAGGAGGGTAAGAAAGAAGAGGATGGCCCAGAGGGGTGAGAGGGGTGTCTGGGTGATGGCCTCGGGGTATGCGATGAACCCCAGACCAGGACCTTTATATGAAGAGACCAGTTGCAAGAAATTTTAAGCAAATATGCAGTTGTTCAAATATTCATCTTCGGTTGATGACTAGAGAAATCTCTAATTTTTCAAATCAAGTTACAGATTTGAGTCAAGTTATCCTCTGATTTCATCGTAATTTGAATAATTCCTCATGTTTTATGTTATTGAATAAGGGAAGAAATGACTTTTCATAATCCTAAACCTTACCCTAACCCTATACTGTACATGAACACATTTGATACATACACAAACTTTTTAAATCAGCGTGATTAGAGTAATGTGTTTTTTTTTTCGAGGGATAAGGTGAAATACTGTTTCTATTTAATCATTTTCCAAATGATTATCGCCAGTCTGATTCTTAGGGCCCTCTTATCTATATGTTACGTATACTAATACTTTAAAACAAATTGTCTTTGAATTCGTTTAGTAAATGGTTAAAGATCAAAAATCGGTATTTGAATTCGATTGCCCAAGGAACGACCATGAAAAATATGATTCAATAGACAAGATAGAATTCGAAGAATACGGTATCATGACAGAATGAAGAATCTGAAGTTTTGATCAACGTACAGGCGGGAATGTCTTCTTCTTCTTCTTCTTCTTCTTCTTCTTCTTCTTCTTCTTCTTCTTCTTCTTCTTCTTCTTCTTCTTCTTCTTCTTCTTCCTTTTCTTCTTCTCCGTCTTCTTCTTCTTCTTCCTTTTCTTCTTCTACACTGAGCTCCAAGAACCATGACCTCGGTCGTGATTGATTGCACTCAGGTGACATAATTAAAACAAACCTAAGTACATGACAAAGCTTTAAAAACTTCAATCCGATACTTCATATCCCTTTTGTTATTATGACAGCATACTTTCAAGAAGTTTAAGAATTTGTAGGAACATCCGTTTTTATTTAGCTTGAACAAACTTAACATGCTTCCGAAACGGAGGGAAAAATAAATAATGGTCATGTGTCATGAACTCGCCTCCCAAAAAGGGTGGTGCTGTTACATTTTGTGCTTTCAAACTGAAGTATTTCTTAATTTTTATCAGAACCATTGAGGCTACTATAGTAAGTTTGGTATTGTCTAAAAGCTGTATTAGCAAGCAATTAGTCTGCCAAGTTTTACGGCTAGAGGTAATATATAACTTAAATTTCAGCCTTTTATATCTGGAAGGCCAGGGGTGGTGCCGGAAGCGGCGCTCCCGGAAGCGGCGCTGTATGTACAAAATGAATGGGAAAATTCAGATTTCAGTGCATTTGTTTTGAAAAATGCTGATATTTTTGTCAAAACTTGTCATATGACTTCAAATGTGGTACCAAATTAAAGCTAATATACTCCTCTTTACAGCTCTATGATTGCAAAGTGAATTTAGCTAAGCAATGGTAGTGTTTAAAACTGAAATACTTGGAATTTTAGTTTAAAAATGGTACTGCCTATACAAAGTCAATACGGAACTTTTTTTCAATAGTTTGGGGAAGATGTCCATATTTTAGTCAAAACTTGCAATATAGCTTCACTTCTGGTTCCAAATTAAAGCTATTATATTCAGCTTTACTATCTTATAATTGACAAATAAGCAACTGTCATGAATTCATTATAGAACACTTGATATACGGTGGCTCATAAAAATGTTTGATAATTTATGCAAAAATCTTTATATTTTTCAGTTATTACATGATCATAGACCCAAGACAATTATACCTCGTTAAAAAGTTCTGAATGTCTTCTGCAAGAATATAACATTAGAACTGCCCTAGGAGTATCACAGAAAAGGTTATGTTGAATATAATGAGATAATAAAAATTATTACAATTTTCATATTTAAGTTTACAAATTTTTTCCATCTTACATCTTGTGCCATCTTTTATTGCACATTTACATTCTCCTTGTAATTTCCTTTCAGAAAATATATACTTTTGCTATTACAGGGTTGATACTTGAGGAGATATCAGCTTTCAAAGTTAGAAGTCCACTACTGAAGGTAGAATCACCATGTAACGCAAAAGTAGGCGACCTCATGACACGTGGCCTAATACTATTAATTTGCTCGTTATGTAGAACAGTTGAAATGGTCGTGTTAAAGATTTTCTTTTAATTATCGGAATTTGGATAAATGGTGGAAGAATATTCTTAAAAACACTTTAGGTCCATGACCATGGGGTGTTACATTTGTTCAAAGAGGGAGGGGAGGGAGGGGAGGGAAGGGAGGGGGGGGGGAGGGCGGGGGAGATGTTCCCCTTTGGATACCGCTGTAAGTTAATCCTACCTGAGCTTGCAACGTCACCAACCGGTTTTCCCTGTACACCAGACATGAAACCAAGAACAGCAAAAATGACAAACCCCGCATAAAAACTGGTTGCACTGTTGATTGCAGAGTACATCAGGGTGTCCCTGAAAGAAAGAAAAAAACAACAAAAAACGAGGACAATTTTCATCATACATGATGATACATTTGGGATCAGAAAGCTGGTATTTGCTCTAATACAAAACGTGACGCAAAAATAGGAATCAAAATGCATGAAATCATTGGATGGCAATATGACTTATAATGTACGTAAATTCATACTGCCACTTTTTACTGAGCTTCTACGGGATAATACAAAAATATTACATATTTCATGAACCAATGAAGGCTTTTAAAAAGTAACATTAAGTGACAATGATGATGATGACGATGATGATGATGATGATTATAATAATAATAACAATAATAATAATAACAATGCTCATAAATAAATGAAAAATACTAATCGTTTACAATTTGAATCTGTTCGAATTTCACATTCATGAATAGCTTATTCGGTCAAGATTCGCAGGAAATAAAGAACGCAAGAGAGAGAGAGAGAGAGAGAGAGAGAGAGAGAGAGAGAGAGAGAGAGAGAGAGGGGGGGGGAATAAAGAATTTCGTTAATTGGAACAACATTGGCGGATTCAGGATTTCAGAGTGGGGGCTCTGGATCCCCCACAGACCCTGCCGTACCATAGTCAATGAATGATTGTTGCGTACCTGACGAAGTTGTGTGTTTTCTTGTTGTAGCTGCCTAAAGCAACCAACACCCCCTGACCCAAAGAATTGGAGAAGAAGATCTGTGTAGCTGCATCCAACCAAACCTTAAAAGAGAAAAGGAATAGAAGGAGAAAAATTTAAGTAGTATTTAAGCTTATTCAAACTGTGTGGGTGTCGTGCTCTATAGTGGAAAAGGGTCTCAGAATTACTGTCTCAAGACCAAGATTTCTAGAAAAAGATATGGAAAAGTCTCTTATTTTAAACTGTCTCGACTATTGCCTGAATTTTTCCCCCTAAAAACTGTCTCAAGAATTAAGGTCTGAAATAGGGTCATTCTCGATAGAGATCAAAGGGGTCCAAAACTCTCTGCATGCGTGGTACGCAGACTATCAACATGATCAAAGACAAAATCCAGAGACCCAAAAATAAGATTTTAAACATATTAAAGGACCCTAGATCCTAATTTTTTCCAGCATGACTTACTTGACTTTCCTTGAGCTTTTTGACATCCGGTTTGAGGTAGAAGATGATGCCCTCGATGGCGTTGGGTAAGGTAACGGCTCGAACGAGAAGGATTGTGAGCAAGATATACGGGAATGGTACGGTGAAGTACACCACCTGTATATACCAGAAAAAAAAATGATAGAAAAGTGGCAAAAAGTTAGAATAACTGACTTTTTATCAAAAAGTCTTTTTCTGTCGTCAGTTCAAATTCATGATTAACTTTCGTAACCTCGTATACATACGCTTACATGGGAGACCACACGTACTGTACACAGTGATACATGTACTTGTAAGCATGCCTCACTCTATTAACTCCCTCTAATTCATAATTCATCGTAAAAATTCACGAATATTTATCCCGAAGAAAATGAGATATTGAAAGGTACTTTATCATAAAAGAGATGTGGCTAAAGCAGGCCCATGATGGGAGGGGGGGGGGGGGGGGAGGAAAAGGGTATGCATAAGCATAAGAGGTAGAATTTTACGGCAATCACATGTGTTGAGAGCGAGAAAGGCGTCAAATGAAAACCACGTGACATGTCGACAACGCCCCTCCGTATCTCAGCAGACGATATTTTTTCATTCATGACAGAATTCTACATTGTGTGGTTTGGCCTAATAAATTGGGATATAGAGCGCTAAAACAATACCAAATACAAGAGCAGAAAGAGAAAAATAAAACAAAATGAAATAATAAATAAATAAATAAATAAATAAATAAATAAATAAATAAATAAATAAATAAATAAAAGCTATACTGAATGATCCATTTTCTGTTGCGTCGATATTTGTCATTTGATAATGACAAATTTCAAAGGAAAAACAAGCACTTAAAGCTTTAAATTGGCAATGAGACTAAAGTTCTAGATCACTGTTTTCCATGCAATTTTTTTAGCTTCTCAACAGACTTTCTGTCAGTTTATAGTCCTTTCAGACACATGGCTTTTTTAAAACAAAAACTATGTAGCAATAAAGCAAGAATTCGGTGCTGCTAATTTGAAAAAAAAAAAGAAGAAAAAGATGATCAAATAAGGCTTCAAATAACCTTTCCTGACGACTTGACTCCTTTGCAGATACAGAGGTAGATGAGAACCCATGCTAGGAGCAGGCAGAGGAGAACATGCCAGTTGACTTGACCGATGTCGTCAATTCCCTCCGACAGGTGAATCTGAAGAACCTTGCGACTGATGATGATGATGATGATGACGACGTTGAAGACCACGACGATGGCGGCAGATATTGGTGACGTTGATGTTGTTGAGGACGATGAGAGAAGACAATGGTGACGATGTTAACGCGAGGGTATGATCAGGACAGCAACGACAACGAAAACGATGTTGACGACAATGATGATGAAGTTGGTGATGGAAATGATAGTTAGCGTGAAGATCATTAAGATGATGACGATGTGATGATGGTAATGACGACCATGACAATGATGACGATGATGATGATGATGCTGATGATGATGACGACGATAATAATGATGAAAAGACTGAAATGGCAATGGTGGTGATATGACAATGTACTGAAAATTATGACACGAATGATTCAAGAAAGTTTTTCGCCATTACTTTAACTACCCGATCTGTAATATACAAATAAATATAGATATTCATAATATACGGTACTTTACAATAATATCATATCACCTGATATACTAGTAAACGTTCATGAATCCTAACCTATCTACCGGTAGTCACTCAGATCGAAATGCGATGTCAAATTAAATCAGCAGATATGATTTGTCTGAAAATCCACAGCTTTTCAAATTTTCTTTTCATTTTAATGCCTTGGAGATTCCTTCCCAAAGCTGTCTGGTTGTTTGTATAAAAATTTAGGTTAAAAAAAAGATGGTATTATGTATATAGCCAAATTAGACAGCAAAAAATAAAGGGTTGACTGTAGCATTTACGATATCATTTCACAGATGATTATTATCACCATTCTGCATCATATTTAATCGACATACTTCCAAAACTCAACCGTTGGCGACGTGGCCTCGTTCCCGCACTCCTCATTCGTATTCATCGTCAAATCCGTCACAACACTGTCCATCTCGTACACGGTGTCATTATTACCATAAGTCGTGTTGACATTCGTCATAACGGTCGCTGACAAGCAGCACGGTGTATTCCACGGGTTGTCGCAGGTCGAGTAAGGAAGGACGGCTCTGAAAGACCAGAAGAGGTAGTAAAGACCCCAAGCCATGATCACCACGTAGTAGGTGTTGAGAAGCGATTCTACTACCAAGCAAGCGACGCCGATTCCTAAAACAAGCAGGAGAGTACTAGTAAACAAACAAGTAAGCAAATGAACAAACAAACGAATAAATAAAAAACAACAAGCAACCAAACAAACAGGCAAAAACAGGTAAATTATGAGCAAGGAAGCAGACAACAAAGAAAGCAAACAAACAAACAAGCAACCACTGAACAAATAGGCAAACAAACAGGAAAATTATGAGCAAACAAGGCAAGTAAGCACGCAAGCAAACAAACAAATAAAGGAAAGGTTGATCAGGAGAGAAACATGAACGGGGGGGGGGGGGGGAACTCACCTTTGAAGAGGGGGGAAATCATTGTCCATGCTGTGATTGGTCCTCGTCCAGTGAACTGACCAATACCTATCTCAATGACCAGCAGGGGTATTCCTCCCAAGACGACGCACAGGAAATACGGTATCAAGAAGGCACCTAAAACAGAATCAGAACATGCAATAGCAGATACACATCCATCAGATATTTATCATAGACATCGTCTGCTAAACAAAAATTACGTAAAGTATTACTGTTTCTCTTCAGAATGATACCGCATTGCTGTTGGTTTTCGTCCAGATCTTATTACATGAGTATATGCCTCTTTAAAAATTGTAATATTTTTTTTAACTAAACGCTTTAAACTCTTGTGCCCCCCAAATTACAAAAGAACAATAAAAGAGCTGTAGAGAGTTGGACAGTGCAGTTTTATCAACACAATGACGTTTGGTCCAGGGTTGAAGTCAGACTTCGATTTGCGCGCATGGGATATAACAGTCGTCACCTCTGGAAATGTCGTGCAACCAATATGCGATATCAAATCCACTAATAAATACGAGTGCCTGAGTGCTGTGGACATTTAGGGAATGTTAATGATGAATAAAATATATTCTGGATTTATACAGCGCTAAATACATTTCGGATGCCTCTAAGCGCTTTACAGAAAAAAATTACTATCATCGGATTCAGGATTGCCCGTACACAATGTATGCACCTTCTCCACTCTCTGGGGAGCTTTCTAACCAGGTGTCTCTTGCAGACGCTCACAAAGCTAAATAATCCACAATGACTTTCGCATCCTACCATGTACCCACTTAACATGCTGAACACCTGGGTGGAGAGTGGCAAATGTAGATACATATCTTGCCATATGACAGTAGTGCCGCGGGGGGGGGGGGGGGTGGCTTAGTATGAGGGGCCTTTCGGGCGACTTAAACTCTCTCTCTAAATCGACGCACCTCCTCCATGTTTGTAGCAGAGGTACGGGAATCTCCATACATTCCCTAGGCCGACGGATCCCCCGCACAGGGTCAGGAAGAAGTCGATCTGTTTAGTCCATGTTCCTCGGTCTCTGGTTCTAGACTTCTTGGACTTGACTTCATCCCCCATTAGAAAACTCTCTTGAAATTCGTTCGGTGGTACTGAAGAAGTCATTTTAGATCCTGAAAAAGATTAATAAAAAAAAGTAGAAACCTTTAAAAAACAAAAATTCATTTTTTTCATGATGAAGAAATCATTAGTGAAAACCAAAACTAATGCTTGAAAACGCATGATATAGAGTGCATATATATAAATCAAAAGAAAACACACACCCCCGCACTCTCGCACACCCTTCCCCCTCCCCATACACACAGCTTCACAGCACTCTACCCCCGAGGACAACTATTGTTCTCCTGTCCTCGGAAGGCTGACTATCATTTGACATATGACCTTTGTCCTCAGGATTTTTTTCTTTGTCCTCGCTTGTCCTCGTGAAAAACAAAGTTTATCGCGAAAAGCTCTGTTTATCGGCGATAAACTATTTTCGGCGATAAACAGAGTTTTTCAAGTGATAAACTTAGTTTATCGGCGAAAAACTGAGTTTTTTCGAGTGATAAACTTTAGTTTTTCGATCGATAAACCGAGTTTATCGCCTTAATGGGACAAACGGCCAGCCATATCCGAACGTGCGCTTAATTTGTGTACATATATTTTCAGTTCAATTCAATTTATTATTAATTTCATAATAATGATAAATAAAAATAAATAGGTACAAAGAAAATTGTGGCTGGGGAATCGTTTTAGGCTTGCAAGACACAGCGATACCCCTTACATACATGTAAGGTGTTGCTGATGTGTGAGCTCACGGATCATAGAGAACAGTCCAGGCAGTGGACTAACAGCTTCACAGCGCTCTACCCCCGAGGACAACTATTGTTCTCCTGTCCTCGGAAGGCTGACGGAATGAGGCAAAAATCTATCATTTGGCATGACCTTTGTCCTCAGGAATTTTTTCTTTGTCCTCACTTATGTAGCTATACAAACCCACACCGCACACTCCAACACACACATGCACACACGAAATCCTATGCCAAAAAACCGATCAGCAGATCAGATAAAGGCTGTAGCTTCAAAGAACACATGCAACAAGGTGATATCTCCAAGGAATTAGACTAAACGAGTCCTTCCATTGCAATTAAATGGAAAAGTGCACTAAAAAGGTACGTAAAGCCCTTCCTGCCCTCACCAACCCCAGTGACCAATGAATATAGAAACGAATACATGCATAGATGAATAGAATAAAGATAACACTAAAGGTTATGAAATGAAATAAAGAAATTGAAATTGGCATTCTTTTGTTTTGTTTTATTTTCTTCCTTTCCTTTTTTTTTTTTTTTTTTTTAGGTAGCGGCGACTTCGGCGCCATGCAAAAAATAGGGGGGGGGGGGGGGGGGGCTTGGGGGCGCTGGATCCGCCACTGAAAGTTATAGAAAATCTTATCAACAGTAAACAGATTGGAGAAGGGATTTACAAGGTATAATAATGGCACTGGATCTCACTGAGGCATTTGACCCTGTTCAGCCATGCATTTATTTTCCAGTGTTTGAAAGCCTACAACTTTGGGCCTCACTAATTCAGTGGGTAAAACTATTTATAAAGATATCAATAGATGTGTTCTCGTAAAACAGAGTGGAAGTGTATTTTTGACCCCTTGGTAGTTAAAAAGTTTTTGAATAGCGAAAGCGGTGAGCACTGACAATTAGAGTTATTGATATCTGAATTATATTAATTCAAGTAAAAAATAGTGTACAGTGGCTTTCTTTCTGAAGTAATATAGCAAGACCAGTTTGTGATCAACTGTTTTCTAGCACCTTTGATATTCAAGAGAATTACTGGTCACAAATTTATACACTATGCCATTCAGGTGCTCAATTGAAGTTAAAAATGAGTGTTTTGCAATTCAAATAGACCTGTTTACTAATTTTAAGCATACTTGTTGAACAAAAGTTTTCCTTGACAACTGAGAAGCTTGCCAGAGGCACAGCAACAGCCAAGGTGAAATGAATAGTTGCTAACCAAGGGTTCTGGAGAGAATCGTGCATAAATTTGAATACCCGGTATATTGTCACGTAACACACTTTATACCCATATCAGATTGCACAAGATGAAAGTTGTTGATTCAGAGATTTGTACCTTTTGTAATACCACTCTAGAAACACATGTTTATGTATTTCATGACTGCGATATTGCTTCAAAGCCTAGACTGGAATTTGTTGATAAAGGCCGTATCTCACCAACGGAGACGTCACCGCGACGTCTCCATTTTTTGTTGCAAAAATATGTCTCCAAGACGTCTTCGCGACAAAAGATGGTTTGCGCTCTCACCAAGGCGCAACTTCTAGGAGACTAAACGGAGACGTCTCCAAGCCAGGTGTCAATCACTTTGCTTGAAATTCGCGGAGACATCTACTCTGTCGCGGCGACCTCGCTGAGACGCCGTCTTCTCAGTCGCGGCGGCATCTCTGAGACGTCTCCTCTGTCGCGGCGAAGTCTCTGAGACGTCTCCTATAGTTGCAGCAAAGTTTCCGCGACCTCGCAGAAACGAATAATCTCTGCAACTGATGGAGACGTCTCCGAGACGTCTCGGAGACCTCGCGGAGACTGGAAAAAGTCTAAAAAAGATCGAGCATTTTCGAATTTCTTGCGACTCCTCGGAGACTCCATAATTTTCAGGAGACGTCTCTGCAACTAGCAGAATCTGGAGTCGCGAACTAGTTTCAAGCCCAGTGAGATACCCCCTTTAGACTGGCCAAAAAAAAAAAAAAAAAAAAAATGTTAAGATTGAAGATTTTAGTAGAAAAAGAATGATGCTTGGCTTCTTCAAATTGTCAAAGACTGGAAAGGGCCCAACAAAATGTTAGTAAAGTAATCGGTACTAATGTTTAAGAGATATATTTATATGCAAAAATGCAAAAACACAACACGATGTTTAAATCGGCTAATATCTTGTATTTGTAATACGAAGTACATAGAACTTAACACTGCAAAACAAAGATAATTGAAGAAATGCACTATAAGAAATGGTCCCCAGTGGAAAATGATTTTGACTTCATTCTTTGATATTTATCAGTAAGGTTAGCTACTATTTTTTTTATGTATTCTTTCCATTTGTAATCACTGAAAAGTGTTGTTTCGATGTACGTATGAATTATCTGATCGATAAAAGTTTTGAAAGAAAGAATTAATAATAATAATAATAAATGGCTCTAAAAGCCTGGTCGGCCTCTTGGAACGGACACTTCCCTGTGAAACATGTACCATGACATAATACGAAATTGCTAAACACAGGATACTCGGCAAATATTACTTTTAATCGGGAAAAGTTAACTCACCTTTGTGGTGTCTAAGGGAACGGACTTCTTAGATGGGAATACACGAGGAAAATGGACTCGCAATCAACTGAGATCTACATGAGAGTGTAATATGTTTGTATATACTGTTTGTGCGTCCGTACATCTGCAAACACAGGACAAGTACATCCTAATTTTGACCGTGGGTCGCTTCGCTCAGATCACTTCACTCGGATTACTTCACATACAAACGTTGGCCCTTAAACGCCCCGTCACATACTGGCGAAAATAGCTAACGAACAGCTATTTTTTTGGAAAACTCCAGATACGCTCAAATAAGCTCAAATTCTTGGCCACAATAGGATTCTAAATTTTTGAATGGAAAATCGGCTCCAGCGTATCACTGCGAACACCTACGAACAGCTAACGAATACCACGTACGTCAAACGGGTCACGAACGAACGGCAACGAATGTTCAATATTTCGAATACGCAGTATGCATTCGTTGGCTCGATTCGCTAATATGTGACGGGGCCTTAAGAGTTGAATGAACATGAACGAGTGTTATATGAGTTCACGGGTATATAGCCACACATTCTCTCTTGCACAAAATGTTTCGAAAAGATCAGGAGCGAATCCGATTATATGTTGAGACATCAGTCACACGAATGATATCGGAGCAAGATCGATAACACACTAAACATAACTTTACATTTGATACCACGATTGGCCCAAATCAGTCAATTTAGGTGTGACTGAAGAATGGATACGAGGTCATATAGTTTAACAGCCTTCATGCTATATATCTATAGTCATTTCTCTTTCTGTTGACAATTCAAAGTCTGAAACTAATGAAAACATTCGTTGGAACTTTAAAAAAAAAGAGAGAAGGAAAATATGCCATATGGTGCTTACTGAATATGATGTAGGTCAAGAACCATTGAGCTTTTATTCTCTTCTTTTATCCCCAGGCCTGTCCCCCACCCCCCGATTAATGCCCATGACTGAGGGGAAAAAGGCAAAAGAAATAAAATGTTTCAAATACATCCTAAAACTTCACATAACCTTTAAATGACGGGACTTTTATTGGCAAATAATCTAAGTAGTAATCACACAAACAAACTTTGGTAGGATGTGTGTACTTTCCGGTTGTAAATGAAACACATATTTCACGGCTAACATGACTAATGCTTGTTATATCTATTTTTTATATATCTCATTTTCCATGTTTTTTTGTTCAGGTAGCAGATTCAGTTAAGCTGCGCATAGCCATTCAAGGTAGGGTAAGGAAAAGGGCTGGAGCTATAGCCCCGAGATTTGTAAAATTAGCAATATTACTTTTGGTAAACGTCACCCTGGTCACTTCATATTCAAATGCGATATACTAGTTTTATTTGTTCAATATATTTTCATAACAAAATTTTACTTCAATGGCGTGCCAAAACTTGTGCATTCTCACTCGCTCTCGAAATTAGGATCCGGCATTTTCTGTGTTAAAAAACAAGTCTTTTTTTGTATGTTTTTGTTCATGTGCATAAAAGTGGCAATTGATATTAAGCAATGACATACCCCGAACATCCCGGCGAAAATGTTCCTGCACACCTATGTGCATATTTAACATGTTTGATACCGTTGAAATTGATTTAATATTTAGACTTTGACTCAGTCAATACATATTTCAACTTCAACCATGTTCCAGTATTATCATGATTATGTACCTTACTAAAAACGATAGTAAATAGAGGGAGGGAGGGATGGAGGGAGGGAGAGAGAGAGAGAGAGAGAGAGAGAGAGAGGGGGGGGGGGGAGGGGAGGAGAGGGGAGGGGGAGGGGAGGAGAGGGGAGGGGGAGGGGAGGAGAGGGGAGGGGATGGTTCCTCTTTAAGTCAATATGTAACCTTTACGTCATTGCCATTTATATCATAAATCATTACAGAACTGCAGTTATAAAACTACAACAAGTAGTATAAATAATTTAACATCCGATCCTCCTTAAAATGAACAAGGTGAAACAAAAGTGCAGGTCATGTATTTCGACTTTTTATGTTACTGGGCCAACGAGATTATGTTTAGCGGGAAAGCACGACGTTCAACTTAATTCGCAGATCAAGTTTTCCAATGAACCCAATGATTCGCACAACTTCAACAAAAGTAGCGCCCTCTCTTGGGTCTGTCCGCCAACGGGGAAAACGAGGGATCCTGCGAATTGGCCTCCAACTTGTATAACTGATCATGTCGACGCGAAAGTGTCAGAAGAGAGACAGACTGTGAGGGGTATATGATGTTTAAATATGGAAGTGACCTCTGACAACATAAAAAAATAGAGCCCCATTTAAATAGAATAAATAAATAGATAGGGAACACGATAAAAACTACTTTGGAAAAATTAAACTTAGGCAACTTCATAAGGCCTGTCTATCACCTGTGCGGACTTTACAGTGGCTTATTACGTAATCCGAACATGAATTATATGGGCAGTGCAATAGGCTTTCGAAATTGCGCTTGATATGAGTTGATTTTTCCAATGCGTCCGTGATTTTTCGAAAGTGAGTTTTATCGTGTTAGGGTCTCATTTCGTTGAGAATTACAGAGTAAAAATAAAAAATTGTGACGAGGGACTGGAGTTGTAGAAAGTGGAAAGCAAATAAGACTGTTGGAAACAAACAAAAAACCAAACTAAAAATATTTGAAGAGAAAGAGATAGATAGACAGATAAATAGATAGATAGACAGACAGACAGATAAATAGAGAGAGAGAGAGAGCAAGAGAGAGAGAGAGCGAGTGAGAGAGCGTTAGAGTGGGGGTGCATGAATGGGACATAATCGAACAAATTGAATATTTTTGTCGCGCCCTCTGTCGAGATTTCTAGTACACCACTCAAATGTAAGTCCTCAGTAATAAAGCGAGGCACTTCAATCGCGAAGTGAGACGTGTCAAAAATCATTTTACGATGTCCAACACCCTGGAATAATAAATAGAAACAGAGTAAAATGTGGAAAATAATGATTTGAAAAGTCAAACTTATTCCCTACGACATTAATGGGAGATATCAATACCGCTAAAATGTTGTTGTCTTCGTGTAGTGGTTAGTTAACCACAAAACTGCTACAGCGCTTTAACGCTGTTCAGGAAGTAAGGGCAACAGCGACGAATCTGCCGGGATGGAAGTTAGGGGAGTTTAGACCCGCATATTGGTTGGTCTTTCACACTGAGGTTAGGTGAATTTTGTCCCCCTTTCGCTTGAGAGGGATAAGAAGAAGGTGACTCCTCCTTCTGCCTGATTACCATTTTTCCTATATATTTTTAGTTGCTTCCTTGTATTCAAGATATCTATGGGGCATTGGACCCCCCCTTTTTAACCAAATCCTGAGGCCGCCCTTCCCGTAATATGCATTTTTGGAGTGTCTGCTGGACTGTTCCTATATAACACAGACTCCTTCGAACGGATGACCCTACTATAATGGCGCCGCAAACAACACTTCCAACATGTCCCCTGAAGTATTTACATCTCAACTCATTCGGTACAATCGATACCGAATCCATAGTTTCGTCAGGTTGTATGATTGAGTCATGGTTGAATATTTTCAATTAGGAATCTTTTTCTTTTAAAGTATGACTTGTATCGCCTTTTTGCAATGTTGGAATTTTTCCTTTTAAGGAAAATTCCATTAAGGATTCAGAAAAAGGAAAAAAGGAGCCTAAATATTTTTACAAAATTCAGAACGTGTAACATAAAGACAGAACCCGTATGACATTAGAATGGACTTATGAAAAGTCTTCAAATTAGGTGATACCTAAAAACAATCTACGTGTCCAATTTTCCGTTCCCGTCCGTTTGATTAGATAATCAGTAAAATCTGGGGGTGTTTCATAAAGCTGCTCGTAAAGTTACGAATGACTTTACGAACGACTTGAATATGGCAAGCCAAATTATAAATCGCATCAGCTAAATGTAAAATATGCAGACGTAGATTGAAATTACTTTAGTTTACAAAATTTCATATTTTTTTGCCAAAATTGAATTGAGATTATGGAAAATGCAGTTAAAACGTTAAGAAAAACTTTGGGCACCCCATTAGGCTTTCGGAAAGTTATGAGTAACTTTACGAACAGCTTTATGAAACACCTGGCCAGAGATAACTCAGTGTTTGTGAATGACATATCAGCGGCATTAAAAGAAGAACACATAAATATTATTTGAAATACGAGTTCGCATAAAGCTAACAAATAATTGATGTTTCATTTGGAATTTCGTCTTTACCCTTCTCTTTCAGAAAAAAGTTATAATCATAATCTGATAATGGAAGTATCTTTGTATAATTGTATGCAGTCATAATTTGTTGTTATTTTTTTTGTTATCAACCATATGAGGCATCGTTTTGTTCATGTGTGGGTGGGGGAATGGTAAAAATGGGGATGGGGCAAGCAAGTTCATCTCTTTCCCTTCGTCAGTGTTCATTTCAATATTTCCACGTCCATGACGTCACTCAAGAAAAAAAAAGCATTTGTGGAAATGAGAAGTACTTTATTCAGATTACAAGTTTTTAGTAGGCCTTTCTTTCTGCCATTAACTCTAATTGATTACCACTCGGTCATATAACCCCAAGAATCAGAATGGAATCCTCCCATAGGGTTAGAGGAGTTAATGGGTCGTGTATTTCTTTTCTAATACATTCTTCTTTTCATCACCGGCATGTCGCCTCTATGTACGATTGATGAGCAATATATAGCGGCGAATCGGAGAGGGAGGACGGGTCTATGACGGGGGCTAGAAGAGATTGGGGATAATAAGGGAAATGTCCGTCACAAAAAGGGAATCAATTTCGGGGAGATAAATCAGGAATTCGGGCGAGGATCTCATTTTTTCTTGTCTCTTTGGACAAGGAAGATCGTCGTGAGTGTCAGATGTTGATTGCTATCACTAAAGAAATTGAAAACGATAGAGAAAGAGAAGAAGAAGAAGAAGAAGAAGAAGAAAAAAAAAAAAAGAAGAAGAAGAAGAAGAAGAGAGAGAGAGAGAGAGAGAGCAGGAAAGAGTGGAGACTGAGGGGGGAAACTGCTTGGGAAAGACAGAGACGAGAAAGAGAATTGAATATCTAGATAGGTAGGTAGATAGATAGGTGGATATATAAGTACAGGGATAGTTATACTAGATAGATAGATATGGTAGATAGATAGGTAGATAGATACTTACACTAGATAGATAGATAGATAGATAGATAGATAGATAGACAGACAGACAGATAGATAGATAGACAGATAGATAGATAGATAGATAGATAGATAGGTAGAAAGATATAAATAGACAAGACGAATGTAGATGGAAATATTTCCGATATTTCGGGCATAGCCCTTTGTCAAGGAATGACAAAATTTAATGAGCGTCAAAGATAGATAGATTGATAGATAGATTGGGTAGACAGGTAGGTAGATAGATAGGTAGATAGAAAGGTAGATAGATAGGTAGATAGAAAGGTAGATAGATAGGGGATGGAAGGAATATAGAAAGATAGATAGATAGATAGATAGCTTGATAGATGGATAGGTAGATAGACAGAACCACGAGAGAGAAAAAAATAGATAGATACTTTGATGGAGGGAGAGTGTTTGTAAGAGATAGATAGACAGGATAGATAGCTGGGTAGAAGGATAGATAGAGAGGGCGAAAGAAAGAGAGAGAGAGAGAGAGAAAGAGGGGGGGGGGGCGGATGAGGAGGCTGAGGTTTCCACACTGTTGTTTGGTAAAGGCAATATATAGGGCCCTTGTACATGTTGTAAGACTTGAAAGCCGATAAAAAATCTTAGTATCTTTTATCTATTTATCTATTGATTTCACTATTAAACATACATGTCCACATTAATCCAAAGGAATTTAAACAACAATGACGTCAAAAGTGACAACAACAACAAAAGAAGGAAAACAGGAAAGAAAAGAGGATTTGAAAACTGATAGGGGTTAATCACACAGCATCGTTCATGGTTATGTGAATTACACGATTTTGACTCCCAAAACACCCACCTCTCCGTCATTTTGTTCCATCCATCTTCGGTGCAGTAGTATGACCTCCACCCCCACTTTCTCCCCATGGCCATTTGACGGCCTCTAACTCTTCTACGGCTCTACGCCACTGGTCAAAAACTAGTCAACTTTCAGGCCGTAATATCTTATCCTATTTCAAATTTCGTACAAAATTCGATCATCCTGTTCATTCTCGCATTTTTTGAGGGACAGCAACTGGTCTTTAATACCTATTCAAAATGCAAACTATGGCCTAAATGATGAATAAATGCCAGTCAAAACTTCTCGCTTTACTTTCCTTTACTGTATTGATAGAAAAGACTCTGAAAATTAAAAGAAGGAGAAATTTTTTATCACAAGAAATGCTAGCTTGAGAATCTTTCATCGATGTATAAGCTACCGGTGGACTCTGCATGGTTTCGAGAGCCTAAATGATATCCTCTGCTATATCTTTTCCTCGCCATATTTGATTTCATGGACATTTTTTTTTACCGATAGTACCACCAAGTTTTATGATATTCATACCTGCCTTTGCCTACTAGCAGCCACACAATCTAAGAAAAATGTGCCGGTTAAAATGCTTTTTTTGGTCTCGTATTTAGAACGTCCAGAAAAAAAGGGGTTCTATAAAGGGTTCTTTATATTTTCAAGAACCCCAAAAATGTTCCTCGTAAAACCAATAATATTTCTAAAGACTCCTTTAGAACCCTTTAGAGAACCTTTATAGGCTATAAGTGGTTCTTTGAAGAACTTTTTAAGGTTCCAAATATGGGACAAGAAAAGATTCTAATCAGCACCCTCTGGAGTGTATCCATCCTTTCTACGTCTTATCGACGTTTATATGAATATGCCTTTAAAAAAAATTGTTCAGATGAATCTTGCCATTTTCCCGGATGTGGGACTGAAAACGAACTGCAGAGCCCCGAATAATAAAAACTAGAAATGTTGACGTCATAGGATAAGTATCTGGAAATAATGTATTACCATCTAACGTAGATAAGTCTGGGACTATCGCCTTAATCACAGTAAGTACTATTCACAACTCCACGCACTGTCTTTATTGCCACGCGTGTGTCAATCGGTGTCACTGTCGAGTCACTTTCGGGTCTCTATCGGTTGCCATCGCCTTCGTTGTTCTTAGTTTCTCACTCTTATCTCCCATCATCTTCTCCAGTTCGCACCTCATCCTTCTTGATGACACCAACATCACCAGAATCGTGCAATAATCAGAGAGAGAGAGAGAGAGAGAGAGAGGGAGAGAGAAAGAGAGAGAGAGACTCTCTGTATCGCCAACGGCAACGGTTGATCTCGACAAAATCAGTGAACATAATGTCATGAATAGAACAAGACATTAGACATGTTAAAAAGGTGGAGAGGGGGAGAGGAGGAGATGGAAATGGGTGAAAGAGACAAAGATAGACATAGAGAGAGGGGGGGGGGGAGAGCGGTGGCAGAGAGAGAGAGAGAGAGAGAGAGAGAGAGAGAGAGAAGGGGGGGGGGTTCATGAGAGAAACGAAGCATCACAATAATATGTGTGTGCGTTTGGCTGTTAGCGCGTCATGATTGTTATGGGAAATTTCTTGCTACTCGACTTCAATCGCGAAACTTTCACACTTTTCGTGAACTCGCTCATCGGTTCTTTCTTCCCGTTTTCATTCAATCGGTGATTGAGTGTTGGATATGTTACAAATCGACCAGGGAATCTTCTTCGGGCCCGACGACATTCTTCCAGTGATGATTCGGATCTTTTCACTGAAGGTAAGCGTGATATTCTATTAAATTATCAAATCGAGTTTAAGATTCATTTCACCTTGTACGCGAAGCAAACCGACATCCGCAATGATTTACACTGGATCCTCGGGTATAGATCACTATTGCTATTTTCAATTCGATAACCTCGCTTGCGCGTGGGAGTGAGGTACTTCTTGTTTTCAATCTTAAATTTGAAATGAAATGGATTGTAAAGGAGTCCGGCGCAATAATCCGCTTCGAATTATTATTACCACTTTGTTAGCGTGGGCTGCATTTCATTAAAAAGTGGCCAGCCGTGAATAACGAATAGACAAGGGAATCAAGAAACTGAATACTTTTATACTTACACCTAAATGCCTAAAATGATATGGTTCTAATTGCATAATTTTGCTGAGTATGCGTCATGCAAAGAAAAATTATATTTGGTTTCATTGTATATCAAACGTAACATTCTAAACATATTTACGCCCCTTTCCCCTTTTGTTAAAAGCTTCGCGAAACGAATAGCATGGAACTTCTGTTTACTTCATTCAGAAGTGAGACGTGATAAACTGGTTTGCAAAAGCTTTTCATGTACCTTGTATGTTGACATACAATTTCAAAATATCTTCAAGATAAAGGTCATTCTGGAATATATTCAAATTTGCTACATTGTTTTTCGTCAAATCACTGGTAATAAACTATCACATTCACATACTACAAATTGTTGTATTTGAGTAGTCAGAATACAAACTGTATTTACATACATGTCTGAAGGGTTGATCGGTCGGGCAAGCCAAATGGTTTGTCTGACCCAACAACGCTTACTGTGTGTAATGATCATTCCGACTATTCAAGTCTTGTCACACGTGACTGTCATCGCCAACATGGCAAGCTAATCAAACGATGAATTTGAATTCATTTTGAAAATGACATAATTATTTTAACTACATAACAAAATTCATACCAAGATCCCGCCTCATATATAATTGATACCACGTACTCTTTCAGATACAGACCTTCTTACTTTAAGTATACATTTGGCTTGTTCTGTCGACGATGATTTTTGTTAAAATGAATCTAGAGGTCGATTCTTCTTCTCCAGCTGGACCGATTTTTGGTCATTCGAAATAATGTGATTTTTTTTTTGGTTCGATAATCATAAGATCGGTCTCGAGTCGGTTACGCTTGTGTGACTGAGGTTCAAATTTGATGAGCAAACCAAGTGATGTTTGAATGTTTTGAACAGTTGAGGGAAGACCAGCCTGTTCATATTACCCACCTATCTGTAAGATATAGGCGCAAATGTTACGCCTGTTATAGGCTACGGACAGCTGGCAATATGAACGGCCTCCACCAAATATTGCGGTATTTCGCTTCCTCCTTGTGATGCTTCGAGACAAGTAATATTGCGGATGCCCGGTGGATAGGAACAGCATCCGCGAAAAAAGCCGCAATATTTACGGCTTGTGCAGTGGAGCGTATAGTGTCTTGTTTGTTTGGGTTTTTACAGACGTGTTCAATCAGATTTCATTATTTTCGAGTGGGACCGACCTTTAACGTCACCAACTGAAAGGCGTGACTCAGACTCGAACCTGGATCCTCGATCAGAGTCAGTTTGTATGCGAGGATAAAGAGCTGACTGCGGACGTTGATTACCACCAGACCAACTCCTGTCTCGTCGACGGGTTTGACCCTTTTATAGCCGAATGCGCAGTGTACGCTGGGTAACCAGGATGCAATGCGGGACTTGCCGATAGAACTGAATACCGTTATGATGGGATGTGCATATGAACATTGGTGAAAGGGAAACTACCGCATTATGATTTTTACCGAATTTTTTCCGGTAATGTGAACGGTGTCCACGTGAAATCGCCTACCGGTGCACATCGGTAATATTGTGGTATTGGGTAATATGAACGGGGCTACGAATCCTTTGATGTGGCCCCCAATGAGAGATTCAGTTGATATATCTGTGTTATTATATTTTGCATTACTCATCAAAATCAGGCTAATCCTTAAGAAAGCATTAAGTCGAGTGCAGCTCGTCTAAGATGTTAACCGGGGATTTTTTTTCTGGCTTTATTATATGCAGTTTTTAACCATATTTATGTATGCGTTATTTTCAGAAGCTCATTTTGTATCATTTCGCCGTTTTGTAGGGGCGGTCTGATAATTGGGTAATCTCAACATTTCTTCCAAGATGATGCAAAGGGTATTTAGCTTAAGGCCACTTAGCTTATGGCTGGATGACGGTTTTTATTTAGCCCCTCTCCGCTCCTCTTTTTTGATTTCCCCAAAGGAAATATTAAAGAAAAATACGGGGAAAATGGTATAATGTTATGTAAATCTGGAGCCTTAATTGCCAAAGCTATTACCATTCTGAGTAATTCTCATTTGGAATTCAGGGCAGCATTTTTTATTTTCTGTTGACGGAGACTCTCAGGATATTTTCACGCAAAACAGCGATAATCCTGGAATGGTGGATTGCTGTATTACCATTACAGCGCTATGTGCGGTAACAGTCCAGGAGCATAATTATATCATTACCACCGGCAAATGCGTTTCGAAGAGGGGAGGGGGGGGGGGGGGGTGATGACCGAAATACAATTTTGCCGACATTTCTAGCGCGAATTCACACACGAGTACACAGATTTATTTTTCCCATCACCATCATCCACCGCACAAACACCCACACACATATTCTAGTAGCATTTCAAAATATAGAATTTTTTACTAAACCGTCGTTTATGATATAATGATTAGAATATTATTTCTTCTTTGAAAAAGTGTGTGTGAGGTGTGTGTGTGTGTGTGTACTTGTATAGCTTTGCAAGCGAGGACAGTGAACAAAGAAAATTCCTGAGAACAATAGTCCTCGGTTGGTAAACAATAGTCCTCAGTTGTCAAACAAAGGATTTGGGTTTATTCCGTCAGCCTTGAGAGGACAGGGGACAATAGAAGTCCAATTGTTGTGCTCGGTAGTATAGTGATGTACAGCTGTGTGTGTGTGTGTGTGTGTGTGGGAGGGGGGTTATATTGTACACGCAATCCCCTCTCTCTAAAGTGTGTGTGTGTGTGGGGGGGGGGGGGGATATATACACCCACCCCCTGGGGTTTACGCGAAGAATGTGCATTTCTTCCAAGAATGTAGGTATAAATTATATGCCCATTCACTAAACCTATATCAAAAATGGCAATTGTGCTTTTTCCAGGGCAAAAGTCACAGAGGCTCGAATCTATGACCTTTGCATCTCGAGCCAACCGTCCGAATCGATCAATTACGACACCTCCACGCTTCATCACTCGAAATGATAAAACTCTTTTGGAGAGATCTTCTAATCATGGTCCTCCAACTTTGAGATGCACTCCATTGTGGTTTATTTCCTTTCAGGATTATACCACATCACCTTGGCATCGACATTACTCTGTTACGATCACGTGCACTTCTTGAGAGCCGAGAGAGGCTGCCTTTTGTAACCAACTTAAGTCGGATCTCAAATGAAAATCAAACAAACCATAAAATCAGTTACAAGGTACCTCTGAAGAGCTTAATGTTTCTTAGACGTCATGCGGGATAAATGATCGCCCACGAATCCATTTATCTACTTTTGACGTTGTCGTTCCGTTTTCTATCTTGGCAAAATTCTGGAAGCAAAAAAGGATTGGCTGCAATTTAATCGTAAATTCCTCTCGATAAAAGTTTTCTTAGGTGTAAATGTACCTGTTGATTATGTTTGAGCTTAATAATTGTTGAGGCGCATCAAGCCTAAACTGTGCTATTTTCTGAACTTTAACCAGAATTACATTTTAGATATTTGAAAAAGACTAATATAGACATGGCCTCCATTCTGCAGCTAAAACAATAAGTGGTCATTAAAACTGGGGCAAAACTGGAGCTGACAGTATTTCCCTTTTTTGTAACAAGAATTACTTGGTTACAAAATTATCCCCGGCTGCACCGTACAAAATCGGTCATGCATCCGGTTAAAACAAGCACAACCCTTTTACGGTTATCTTTTCTCCACGAGTTTTTGTTTTTTACCGGACATGCTCGATGTACCTCGATTACGTTATATTTCAGATAGGAGAAGAGCAAAAGTATACAAGTATTTCATTTGAATGTTTGTAAATTAGTGAGATAAATTATCAAGGAAGAAGCAAACAGTATAAACAACATGGAGTGATTTTGTACCGAAAACAAAAATTTGGTGGAAACAACCAGGGTGATACTGAAGAATTAATACGTGAAGCATCAAGCATGCATGAACAGATTGAAGCACCTCTCGGAAGTACTTTAGGAACGCCTTCCATCCACTCCCTAGAGTTCCCCTAATAGAGACGAGACAAACTTTAAGCATGTCACCAAGAGGCGAATGCGGCAAACGATTATTGGGGGTTGCGTCTGTATCTGTCACATGCGAGGCGTCGTTCATGTCATTTGGATTGCGTAATTACCTACGCTATTAACTATCCTATTCGAGGCTGCACTTGGAAGAAATTGAAGCATGCGCCAGTATATCAGCCCAGCGTTTATTCCGCTGGCTATGCATTCACCCTTTGTAATGCCACTCCCGCATAGCGTCAAAGATTGCGCCAATCACTGGCGCAATCTTACGTCAGGAACTGATGCCTCCAGACCTGCACAACAGCTGTAAATCGTGCTACGGTGGCAGTAGATCCGTATATCAAAATGCTGCACTAACCGAATTCCAAATTTTATCCCCGAACCAAGCACTAGACCAAACGCTCACCCTAATCCGAACCGTTTCCTAAAACCCAACTGTAACCCTTACCTCGTGTCTCTAGAACTATAGGTGCAATGGTCGTCGGAGAATGTCGGGTCAGTAATCAGTGCAGCACTTCTCAACCTTTTTCTCACTTTGGCTCCTAGGATATTTGAGGCCCACCTTACGAAAAATGAACAGAAACAAAATGACAACAACAACAACAAAAATCACACAAGAAAAGGAAAAAAATTGTGTACTTACCCCCCCCCCCCCCTCCCCGACATATTCTTTTTTGATATTCTACTTTAAAAACATTTTTTGGCCGACCTCGTGGCCCACCAGTTGAGAAAGCTGCCATAATGAGATAATGCAACATGAGCCCCTTTGTGGGCGGATAATGGCGCAGAAAAGACTGTAAACATTTTTCATGATTAGTGTAGGATACTGTCTTCTTTCTAGGAAATGAGGCTCCTTCATTAGGTCCTCTTGGATCCGTCGACAAATTTTGTGTAGGTTTTTGTTTTTACGTTCTTTTAAACCCTATCCTTTCATACCCCCTTTCCCTCTTCATTGTTTTTCCTAGAATAGACCCGAAGGATCTTTGGCTATTATTATCGTCATTCTTTCTTGGATTGAATTTCCAAAAGCGTCCTCTTGTCCAGTGGGTGATTTCAAGTCTGGTGTTGGAGCCTGGTGTTGAGCACCAACACCGCACACCTCACTTGAAACCACCCAACTTCCCAGTGGGTTGGTTAGTTGTTGTTGTTGTTGTTGTTGTTGAATTGCGTTTTTGTAGTTGTGTATCAATCAGATATGATTATTTACGTCTGGGACCGACCTTTTACGTCACCATCCGAAAGACGTGACTCACACTCGAACCTGGGTCGGCCGAATCAACTTCCACCGTTAGTTGGATTACAGGCGCACGCCACAACGCCCAGTTGTGGGTAGGAAATTATGCGCTTTTATACCCGCACTTTCGCGTATTTATAAACCAAGTTTTAGATTCAAACCTCTTTTGTGAATTCCGGCTAATGTTTCTTACGGTGTAGTCCAGGATCATGACTAAAAAACGCCTTCCTTTTTATCTTGTGTCATACTTACCTATATTTTATCCCATTCTTGCAACTTATCACGCGCTGTACTCTTTCAATGTCTTCTTTTATAAGGTGAAAACATTTCCATTTCTTGCCCTAATGCCTTAGCTCAGCCTCCCTAATCATTCCCTTTCCGTCTTGGAAAATGATCTCCCTCTAAGCCATGAAAAGTCATGAAGATTAAAACAAGGAACCTGACTGCAAATATAACAGCATGGGTAATACGGGATTTCCCCCTTGTTGTTAAAAGCGAAATGTATTCATGGTATTTGCATTTGTTTTTGTTTTTTTCGATTTTCCCGGAAGTGTAATTCTTGCTATGATTTTCAGAGCTTGGCTTAAATGGAAATGACGTTAAATGAAGCAACGCGTCTCGAACAAAAAAACAACAACAGCAAAACAACCCCCCCCCCCCAAAAAAAACAAAACACGCTAAGATTTCTCACAATCATCGAAACTGGTAGAAAATTAAAATAATAAAGCACTATCACTTAGTATGGTTGAGATTCATATTCACCTACGTATATTGACATTTCATTCTATCTTAGCTCGGATATTTTCCATTTCTTTACAGATTACTGGTGAAAAGCAAGACGTGATATTTAGTTAGTACTCGGAACATTTCTTAATAATGCTTTATTGTGCATAGATTACACGTTCAACCTAAACAGATGATTCATTTCGCTGCTTGGCTTAATGACAAAAATGAATGGAAAATTTTCCTTTTTCCCCATGGGTCAATATCTTGGCTTCTTTTTTTTTAAAAACAAACAAATAAATAAACAAACAAACAAACAAACAAACAAACAAACAAACAAACAAACAAGAAACTTGACTTTCAACTTATATGATTTTACCCCCCCCCCCCCCCCCGCTTAACTTCAGCCTTAATGGAACGAATACATGGAATAGTCATAATAGTTTCATAGTTTTTTATCGTCACAAGTAGGGAAGGGTCATTTTAGATCAAAACACATTTTCATTGACGTCAGTTGGTAATAATCAACAGCGAATAAATTGCTATGGACTAATCGTATGGTAAAACGTGAGAGCCCACAAAGCTAGTGGCCATGCTTACCGTCTCTCCATTAAAAATAGTGTACATGAAAAGACCCTATTTGACACTTTTCTAAATTACATTTTGGTCTTGAGAAAGTGGCATGGTCTGGAGCAGCTTTAGTACACGATCCCCATTGACCTGATTTAGTCTCCTACTCAGTTCTCTATCACGTGTTTCATAGACCAGGGAGTGTTTCACAAAGCTGTTTGTAAAGTTATGAATGACTTTACTTTATGGCAAGCCACATTGGATTTTCAATCACTATAAATCGCATCAGCTTAAGGTGAATTATGCAGACGTAGATTAAAAGTACTATTGTTTACAAACATTTTTATTGCGAAGTATATTTTTTGCCACAATTTTATCGAGATTACGGATAATGCAGTCACATTTTGTTAAAACGTCAGAAAAAAAAAACAACAAAAAAAAAACAAACGTTGGGAGTCCATTTTGGCACTTTAAATTCAAGTCGTTCGTGAAGTCATGGGTAACTTTACGAACAGCTTTATGAAACAATCCCCTGGGTTTGTGCCTGCAAACTACCATTCAAACGGGAGGTCGTAGGCCTCCCCTTCCACCACACCACCCGGTACCCCCGCGGCTCTCCAAGCACCAATTCCAGATTCTTTACCTGGCGCCTGACTTCTGTCAGTGTCTGTCGTTTTTTTCTCTTCTTCCTTTTTGGTGGAAAGACATGCATAACGAATCTTATGTCATCTATCTATCGTCTGATGATTTCTCCAGAAAGAAAGAAAGAAAAAAAAAAGGAAAAAAGGAAAGAGGAAATAGAGATAGAGAGAAGGGAAACAACCTCAAGTCATTTTTGAAGCATCCTCGCCTTTGATTTATTTCCCTCTTGTTCTTCATTATCCACTGCTCCTTTCCCCCAAGTTTTAGCATGTATTGGAAATGAGGATTTACTTGTAAACATGGCTTGAGTGGTAACGAAGAGGGTTTTTTTTTTCTTTCCTTTCTTTTTTTTTAGGTGAATGTATTCGCTGAACAAAGGTAAATAGCAAGACAGTAGAAGATAGAAAGAAAGAGAGAGAGAGAGAGAGAGAGAGAGAGAGAGAGAATATCATAATATGGTTCTTATTATAATTTAATGAAATCCCATTATACTATCAGGTACATTTGTTTAAGAACTTCTTTACCCTAAACGGAACTTACACTGAGAAATGAGGATTTATCAATTAGCAAACATAGGTTATTCACCATTTAATCCATGGAAGATCAGATAATCTTCTTTCTTTTATGGAAATCGAACTGGATTTCAGTGTAGTGAGCGAAGACATACTCCGCGCGATAATCTCTTAAACATAGCAGTGCTTATAGTGCTTTTATTTAGACTCACTATTCATAATCTATAAGTAGCGTTCATAACGATCTTATTTCCAGAGGCGAGAAGAAAGCAGTGATGGGTTTAAATTGTGGTGACACAACTGGGCATGTATTTCGTTCCCGTCTGTAAATCATGTCATTTTTATATGACATTTCGGTTGAATAAAGACACTTTTAATGGCACGACAGACCGGAGACGGGTAACAGTCGAATTCAGAATGATTATGATGATCAAAAAATCGACATGTAGATATAGTAGAAACACAAATTGCAGAGAAAGTTATAGGAATTCATAAATTGTAATGATAGAGGTAGTAGATCAGACGAAAAAACAACAACAAACAAACCAATAACAATGAAAAAAAGCTTTTGGTGAATTGTATATCTCTGTTAGCAAAAGTATGAGATGAAATACACATGATACAAGCTAGTGTGGGTTTTTAAGAGATGAAATAACTGAATAAATGCACTATGAGTGCACATAAAGGATTGTATGGATGCTATCTAACATCGCATAACATATTTTTCTGTTGATTGAGATTTAAGGAGAAATGCTGTCTCTATTAAATTACGGGAAGATAAATAGAAGGATTTTATTCTCTCCATTTGTGGAGTAAATGGATACTATAATTAAGAATTTTGCTGGAGGGTATTCAATAAAAGTTTTAAAGCAGAAAACATTTTCAGACGGGACCAGTCCAACGCTAATGATGATATTGTATATCGTTGGAAGATATGTAATCCCCCAAGTAACATTAGTAATGAAATATTAAAAGTTTTTACGACTGAACATTGAGTAAGAAAAAAAAACCCCAACCCAAACCAAAACAATAAAAATTAAAAAAAAAACTGGTAGATGTGCTTTTTACAGTATTGCATGAATATCAAACCAGGGGGTGTTTCATAAAGCTGTTCGTAAAGTTACGAATGACTTTACGAACGACTTGAATATGGCAAGCCAAATGGGATGCCCAAAGTTTTCTTGACGCTTTAACAAAGTGTGACTGTATTTCCCATAATCTCGATTAAATCGTGGCAAAAAATACTTCGCAATAAAAATGTTTATAAACAGTAGAAATGTTAATCTATGTCTGCATATTTCACCTTTAGCTGATGCGGTTCATGATGATTGAGAATGGCATTTAGCCTGCCATATTCCAGTCGTTCGTAAAGTCACTCGTAACTTTACGAACAGCTTTATGAAACACACCCCCCCCCCGTGCCATAATCCTGCGCTTAATGTCGACATCACCGATTTGTAAGGTCGACAGAAATAAAGTTCAAAGTTCAAGGGCCAAGGTTCAAGGTCATTACCCTGGACTTTTTAGACTTTAAAAGGAACATGGGTTCTCCAGGACAAAATCCCCAATTAGCATCATTTTGTCTCTTCCCTCTTCCCATAGCCAGTCTGCTTAGTTTTTGACAGATGGTCACTTACGAAGATTGCTCCAACACTATGCGATTAACAAAGACGGTGAAGAAGGTATTACGGAAAGACAAGTCAGATTGGTCAGGTCTTGAACATAATGAGTGGGTGTTCAAGGTGAACCTTGATTCAGTAACAGTTGTGGAGAAAATCTATTCATCGGGGGAGGGGGGGGGGGGCATCATAAGTTAATGTGCCATTACACTACAAGGAAACAAGAAGCAAGTAATGGGTATTTGGGGGGGAGAATGCTTATTGCGTTTCACCCCGCCTCGGGAGGACCGGGAGTGGGAGGGGGAGGCGGAGGGGGAGGGAGGAGGGAGGGCAGGGGGGGGGGGGGGGGGAGGGGTCGTCCCTTGCCAGCAGCTGCCCTTTGACTACGTTACTGTTTTTTCCACCATGGCAAACCTCATTCCGTGGAATGGGTGCATGTATAACGTGATATGCTCACAGAAGTAGGTTAATTAAAATTACTCCACATACACTCCAGATGAGATGAGTGAGAAGTCAATGGGATACCTAAGTCACACCGACGACGACACCGGCACCAGATCTATTTCAGACGAACTAAAAAGTGCGTTACCCTTGAAATGCTACAATTTTCTCGACTGTCGATCGATAGGGAGTTGATCTAGCGGTGTGGCTGATTGCAGCCACACGAACATTCCAAAATCCATTGCGCCAATTCCTGTAATGTGAAGAATTAAGAAAGCAAATTGCAAGGTACTCTGGGGTAAGAAAAGGACACATGTAATTTTGAAGCAAACGGTGCAGTTTGGACGATTCTCGTTATGGGATTGTTTGATTGGGAAAGCAATTGAACTACTGTCTCAAAAATAAAAACTTGTGCTTAGGGTATGTGTGCATGCGGGGGTTGGGGCCATATAAGGGTTTGGATTACGAGGAGTAATTTTCCTACGATCACAAGATGCGTGTTCCTCTGATGTCAGGGTCATTATTTTTATTTTCTTATGAATATATATTTTTTCCAGTGAAGGATGGTAATGTTCATAGCATTTGCTCAACTGGAAAGCAGTCTATGTACTGCACCATGCCCTAGCTATCAGAAACATGAAGTCACGAAATGCAACCGCAGGAATAGAAGCAAACAAGCTTTATAAGAAGTGTTTCATTCCAGAGATTATAATCATTAATCCACATTTACCACTCTCCACCCAGGTGTATAAGTGGGTACCCGGTAGGAAGAAATTCCTGTTAGCGCCTTGCAGGGCAGGTCCTTCAGCCGTGGTAATAATATTAACTTTGTAGAGCGCAGTAGAGTATATGCATATAGTAGCTGCGCTATATCAATGGACCATATTATTATTATTATTATTATTTGCAATGATGTGATAGGCATTTAAAAAAAAATCAATTTCATGATCAACATTGAATTATGATTCGATATATAACTATTACCCATTACCAATCAGAGCACGTAATTAGTTGTAATTGAGCGCCTCTCAAAGACCATCCATTTCTGCCCATACAATGCGTGGCGTTGTTATGGTTGTGGGACTGCGGTAGCGAAGGGGTTAAAACTGGACCCTTAATGAAACTGAAATCATCCGTGGAACTCCAGACATGAATTGAAGCTATACATTTTAGCCACGTCTGAATTCTGCCACTTGCAATCACTTTTAAGGCATCTCATTCCAGATTCTTATGTAGCAAAATGGATGAAAATTAGAATCCTTATTTTGGGAGGGGTTGTCTTTGGTCCAATGCATTTACTTCTCCTTCACTATGCTTACCTCATTGTACTCCTTTCAAATATCCGGATTTAATTATTTCAGTGAGTCTATATTGTTCTTGTAGAAATAAGTGTCAAATAAGTAAATGAATAGATGAATCAAAATGAATAAATAAATAGATAATGATTATGATGATAATAATAACAATAGAAATAATAATAATAATAATATTGATATTACTACTACTACTACTACTACTACTACTACTACTACTACTACTACTACTACTACTACCACTACCAGTAATAATTCAATATTATAAAATAAAAATGATTATAATCATAATAACATAATATGATATGTTATAATCTAATATATTACATTTCATATGATAATATATGATAATGTATAATATTAAAAATGTAAATCTGATTATGTCCAAGCTAGGTTTGTCTAATAGCTAATTGGGTTATCAATAAATCGATGAACTCGTCTTCTGCATATTTCATCTTTTCTGTAATTATACTTATATGTTCTTTTTCTTTCTCTTCGAAATGAATATATACGAATTTGAATTTGAATTTGAATTTGAATTTGAAATCGAATATTCAAAGCTTGAGGCGATTCTCCTACAGTCATGGCACTGCCAGCAGATATAGATGGATGGATATTAGACCTTGCTCATGTAGACATTGGTCTAAATGGCACGGACATTAGACGAACTGACAACGCGACAAAGTTGTATTTGACAAAATGGTTATTACACCACTTGTAGACTATATGAAAAGAGTGTGGAAACTGTGAACCAGACAAAGCTTAGATTCGACGAAAGAGCATTGGGAGAGTAAGGGTGGGGGGGGGGGGGGGGTGTTTGTCGGGGCGGTAGTAATTGATATATTGACGTGATCGAGACATCTTAATCAATGGAGAAAGGAAAATTTGCTCAAGGCTTGCTACCGAATGAAACACATCCTTCACCATTGAGACAAATGAATGGGGATAGTGAAAATAGAAATGAACCCGTGCAAACATTAATTCGTCAGTCTTCAGTCGTATGTGTAATATGCAACGCTTCCGTTCATTGAGAAGCAATGTCGCTTTATATGCGATTCGTGCCCTCTAAAAAATGTATTTCCTCCCTTACGCACATGGTTTACGTAATATAGCAAACCAAGGGTTGATTTATTTGTCAGTTATCAGTTTCATACGATTTTATTGAATACCTGAATTGATATGAAAATATTACCCATGAAAGGCACAGGATATTTCACATTCCTTCCATTAACAATGTATATTTCGATGTCAATTTTCATGTTTGAAAAATGCAAGTAAACATTTCTGTCAAATTCAGTGAGTGCGAAAGATGCATGAACGAAAACTCTAATGAAAAAAAAAAAAACACATATATATTTTCCAATTTGGTTATGAATGACTGAATTCTGTTTTTTTTTCTTTCGTGTACGAAATGCATGAAGAAAACCAATGGGCTGGCACATATCGAAATGGATTAGACCATATCTTCATTTTTTTTACGTTTCGATTCATTCCAACTAATAAAAAAAAAAATGGGGGGGGGGGGTGAAAATGAAAATGGAAAATATCCGTCATTGCACGTAGCATGGAATGTTGAAAGAAAGAAAGCGAGAAACAGAGAGAGAGAGATAGAGAGAGAGAGAGAGAGATAGAGAAAGAGAGAGAGAGAAAGAAAGAGAGAGAGAGAGTACGTGTGGGTTCATGTGATTGTGTACGTGAGGGCGTGCTCTGGTATAGCTAAATATTTATGTGAGGACAACGAACAAAGAAAAATTACTGAGAACAACAATTATGGTCATCGGATATCAATCAATAGTCCTCGAATGTCAGAGAATAGATTTAAGCCTTATTCCGTCAGCCTTCCGAGGACATGGAGAAAAACAGAGGACCAATAGCTGTCCTCGGGAGTACAGTCATGTGAAGATGTGTGTGTATGTGAGTATGTGCGAGAGAGAGAGAGAAAGCGTGAGAGAGGGAGAGAGAGAGAGAGAGGGGGGGAGGGAGAGTAGTAAATGGAATGGCTTTTACGCAAATAGGGGTTTCCCCCTCATGACGTTTTGAATGTGGCTTCGGTGTGGGACGTCTAATCTGAAATGTTCATCTCCAGATAAAACAGTCACGTTCAGATGAAATATGTAGGAATGACGGGGGCATTTATGAGAATTTAATCCCTAATGAGCCCATCGGGTACTGACTAGAGATCAGTGTCCTGCCTATTAACCCATTCGTGACAGAGGTCCACATTTTGTGGTTTGGCCTAATATCTTTTGATGCAAAGCCCTAAAAATCATACCAAATACATGAGCAGAAAGAGCAAAAAATTCTACACAAACTGTGCCCATTTTGGTAGCATCAATATTTGTTGTTTGATGCTGAAATTTTTTTAAAGGAAAATAAGCATTAAAATCCTTAAATTGGCAATGTGATAGAAAGTTTAAAATGACCATTTTCCCCTGCAAATTGGCAATTTTTTGACTTCTCATCATAATTTCTGTCAATTTATATTCATTTCAGATACATGACGTTTTATAAGAAAACTGTAGCAATAAAATAAAAATGTTGGTGTTGCCAATTTGAAGAATAAAAGCTGATCAAATTAGGCTTTAAATAATTCCTGTCATGAATGGGTTAACTGGCGTGGTATGACATTTTTTTTTTTTTGCTGGCATGTCTTTCTGTTCCCAATATTCATATCACTTGTTACATTGACAACCATCTACCTCATGCGACTTAGGGTATTGCAACTATTTTATAATAAGGTGTGCTATAACAAAATTTCTGCAATTTCAAATATTAGATTTAAAAAAAATATATGAAAAAAAAATCTCCCAAAGGAAGAGGCTCGTTATTTCGAAATACGCAAATTGCATATACCTAGATGTTCGTTAGTCCGAAAATGAAAATGAAAATGAAAAAGAAAATAATCCGAACATTTGTGGCGTTATTCCGAAGGTTCGTTAGTCCCAAAATGAAAATAAGGTTCGTAATTCCGAAGGTTCGTTAAACCGAAAATGAAATAAGGTTCGTTATTCCGAAGGTTCGATAGTTCGAAAATGAAATAAGGTTCGTTAGTCCGAAAATAACTTACGAACTAACGAACCTTATTTCATTTTCGGACTAACGAACCTTATTTCGTTTTCGGACGAACCTTCGGAATAACGAACTGTAACCGACTTCTTAGGTTCAACCGCGGGAACAAAGCCGAATGTAACTTGATGATCGATGATGAAAACTTGATGAAATCACTCGATAAATTCTCATCCTTAAAGAGAGAATCCCAGCGGTAACGATGATTGCAGATTGAGGCGGATACAATTTCTTGTGAACGAGCATGGTATAATATGCTCTTTCAAGATTCGCGCTATTGGTGTTGCGGGATGCAACAACTGGATGAAGTCGTTGTAAGGAAAAAAAAAAAAAGTCGCGTGGGATTTAGAGCAAGAACTTTCGTTCAAAATCCCTTGGTTTTTGTGGTGGAATATACTGTGTGGATAATAACGAGCATCATTAGAGATATACATGTATATACTGAAACGTTAGAAGGTTTGGCTGAATGCGGGAGTTTACCACTGTCATAATAATGGTGAATTGCCACTTGGTCTAATCCCACTTTGTCCAATGCCTCCTTTGGTCTCATCCCACATGGTCTAATCCCATTTCGTCTACAACCAGCTTGTCTAATGACCATTTGGTCTAATTGTCACCTAACTCATTTACCATTTCGTCTCATTTCCAGTTAGGCTATGCTCATTTCGTCTAATGCCTACTTGGTCTAACACCACTTAGTCTATCTGATTAGCGAACTGGTAGCATACCAAATGGTCATCAGACGAAAACGAGGAAAACTAAGTAGACGAAGTGGCAATTAAACCATTTGATCATCAGACAAAAGGACAATTAGCATGAGTGGGTATTAGACCAAGTGATGATTGGACCAAAACGGCAAGTAGATCACATTGATAGTAGACCAAATGGGTTTAGCCATAGTAGTGTTAGACGATCTGGGAATTTGACAAACTTATGTTAGACCGAGTGGCTAAACCATAATAATTATAATAGAGGCTTGACGCGTAGGAGAATCAAAATATGGATGGGCGGCATAGATTTGGTCACCTCTTTTTTTTTAGAAACATGAAGTTATGAATTTGTCATACAGCTTTCCTACCAAGGGATAGTGGACTTTCGTGGTCTTCACACATAATGCCCATTATATTATTCCTTTATTTCTTAACGTTTTCTTTATCAAAAAAGCCAGGATGGTCCCATTCGGTAAATATAATATCATATACCATGTATACAGTTGAATACTCTATTTTACTGTTGTATACAGTTTTTACCGTAAAATAAACAGTACAATACTAGTACTGTTAAAATACAGTAAATTACTGGCAACTCTACTGCCTGTAATCTAATGTAAATTTTACGGTAATCCTAGCTACATTAATTAGAGTAGATTACATTTCTAATTAAAGGAAAAAGGAAAACCCGGGGACAAGTCAATTTTAATAATAAAAATGATATGGAGAAGCATGTCAAAAAAGTTTAATCAAAATCCATTGCGAAGCAAAAAGTTATGAAAGTTTGAAAAGTCTCGATTTACTTTCTATGGCGATCCTTAACTTGGCAATATCGCTTCGAAATGGCAGGTTTTTCGGGATAACTCTCCATAGGTCTTGTATACACAAAAGATCATATTTGTCAAATTATTTCTCAAGGTGCAGATTTTCTTTCTGTGAAGTCAACCTACATTGTGTCAAATACATTTTCCCATGATATATCTTTAAAAAAAAACCAAACAAACTGCACCCTGAGAGATAATGAATGGAGAAAATTTGAAATTTGAAACGTTGTCCACAAAAACCTCCCATTTGGCCTATATAATCAAGGGTCGCCATAAAAAGTAAATCGAGACTTTTCAAACTTTCATAACTTTATTATTTGGTAAATCGATTTTGATCTAACTTTCAAAAAAAAATTGCTTCTTTCTATTTTCTCTTTTCATTAAAATTGACTTGTCCCCAGGGTTTCTTTTTCCTTTAAAATGCAATGAGACTTTAAACGGATTCTATGAGAGGTTTTGCAGAATTTCCATTAATTTTGAATCATTTTTTTTCCTTCAAAATCCTATCGGGTAGCTCGATTTTTTATTAACATGGAGTTATCAGTTCTAAATTTTTGCATGTCTAGCCGCTCTCACTCTTTGCTAAGCTTCTAGATAGCTGATATTCTCTTCAATTATAGAATGGAAAGACCAGTCATCTTAAACCTGTTTTTGTCACACTTGTTAACACCAGGTCAAGTTAAGTATAGGAAATGCGTGGGTGGAAAGCCTTTACTAGTAACTATAAACTTACGCACCAGCCAAACTATCTTTTGTTCAATCTTCTTGTTTTGGTAATTGTGTGTTTTATTGAATGAAAAACAAAATCACCATATTAACAAGCTATCAGTAGAGATTGGTAAACAACAAGTGCAAAGAGGAAAAAGGAAAACAGGAAAAGAAAATGATGATTCATTGAAATTGAAATATATCATAAAGAGCAGTACTTAGCCACAAAGACAATTTTCTGCATGGTAGCTTCAGCTTCTATCTTGTAAACTGTTATTCACAGTTTTAATTGTCTTTTGGGAGTAGTTTTCCGTGCTGCTATCGTGGGAATACTTGTCCAGGGGTTGTTGTCCCGATACCTTAACCATTGTGAACATCCGCGTATGACATATCCGCACCATTCACATTCCACGCGAGTCATGTTTGCGTCGACATGTCGAGTAGATAGATGTCAAATGTGTTAATTGAACATCTATAATTGCGTTTTCCAAAAATTCTATTTATTTCTAGAGGAAATGAAATACGTGCCTGGCATGTAAGTGTTGGTGTTGTTTATGCTCTGTAACCTACATGATTTCGTAATACAGTTTTAAAATTAAAAAACGTGATCTGCATGTTTTTCAGAGCCATTGTATTTGCTCTAGTTTTTATTCGATACCGTTAAGGTGCTTTCACACATGATGCGACAGTGTGGTAACACGCTGTGTCACCACACTTTTTTTTGTACAAGCCTATGTGGTACAGGGCGACAAAAAAAAAAACGTCGCCGAGGCAGGACAGACTTTTGTTTGCTGCCTAGATACAAAATAAATGCGCACCAATCAAATTTCTAAAAAGTTAGTGCAAAAATTGTTTCCATGAGATTGCTTGCGCAAGTTTTGACAATATAAGCGAAGGGCCAAAGTCAAATATCTAGCTTAGTTTTTGAGTTCGTTCCACCATCTGTACAAACTAAGTAGACCATGCTCATTTTAAAGCTTAAAGCATAACACACAATATTCAAGAGGTCTACCTCAAAAAATTTGTAGCGAAAGCTTCCAAATCCAAGATGGCGTCCAAAATGGCCGCCATTTTGACATAATTTGAATTTTTCCAGATAAAATTTGATAAAAACATCCAATTGCAACAAAATTGGTCTCATCTGAAAGAGAATTAAATTCCCTACAGTTTGATGCCATTTGTGAGTAATGTTGAAGTAATTCGGTCCAGATTTTTAGTCAAAAAGTGTGTTTTTTGACATTTTTTCCCCAAAACTGAAAATTTGCAAAATGCATGATTTAGCATAAATCAAGAAAAAAATTAAGAATTGTCTTGAAACCTTCCAGAAAACTTTCTTGATATTCAATAATCATCTGTGGAAAATTAGAAAGCAACACCATTCTCCGTTCTAAAGTTATAATGTCTCAAACTTGAAAACTAATTTTTCATAAATTTCTCTTCTTGCATATGCATGTGTTATATTCCCATAGACTATAATGCATTAACATGCATGTGCCCTGTACAAAAGTGCAGACGTGGATTTTCGCTCTACAAACCAAGTAGGCCATGCTTATATTTGTGCTTATTGACATGTTTGTAACTAAACTTGGATGATAGATGCTTTACACAAACTCCAGTGTTATTGGGGAGTCAAAGGTCACATATGAAGGTCAAAGGTCAAATGAGGTGAAATGTTAACATTTTCGTGCATATTTCTACTGGGGTTGGTAACTTTAGAACCATAAGTCCATTTGTAACCAAACTTGGATAGTAGATGCCTTTCAGGGACATAACTGGTATTTGAGGGTCAAAGGTCATTTATGTAGGTCAAAGGTCAAATGGTAAAAATTTCATGCATATTTCTACTGGGGTTGGTAAGTTTAGAACCATAAGTCCATTTATAACAAAACTTGAATGGTAATTACCCTTTAGGGACCTCATTGTTATTTGGGGGTCAAAGGTCATGCGTGCAGGTCAAAGTTCAAAGGAGGTCAAATGTTAAAACTTCCCTGCAATTTTCTATTGGGGTTGATAGCTTTAGAACGATGACTCCAAACTTGGATGGTAGATGCCCTGTATAGGGACCTCAATTCTGTTATGGGGCTTGGGTCATAGGTTTATATCATTTGATATTGAATATATGGATGCAAACTTTGAATGAGATACATGTACATATGTTCTTCACAACTTTTCAGTTTGTTGTTGACATAATCATTGTGACTCTTCCACATATAAGCAGGGAGCCATAAGCAGAAAATATATTTAGATCATAAAAATTGTTAGAAGCTTCAAATTGGAATTAAATAGGTCTCAGATGAAAAGAAAGATTTTTTTTTACAACTGAATGCCCTTCATGAGGGGTGTTGAGTTACCATGCAATGTATTCTATATTTAGTGGGAAAATATTGTTTTTTTTACCCCCCCCCCCCCATGAAATTAGTGAAAGTGAGATTAGGGTCAGAAAGCGCCGGGATGGAAAAGTTTCAATATCATTATGTAAATAGATATATGATAGATAGATGAAATGGTTCTTATCATCTTGCTTCGCAGCCAGTATATAATGGCTATACAATTTTGAACGGGTTATATTCTTTGAAATTACAAATTACACATCTCACATTTAATGGAAAGAAAATAATAACTATAGAAATATGGTAAAATGGCAGCTAGAGCATTCTTTCAAAGAACACTTTAAATATTCTAGTGCCATTAAGTTATTTTTTTCAACTCATTGAAAGTGGTTCTTTGATTTATCTGGTGCAGTTGTGGTAATGTATTATATAAATTGAATATAAATTAGTACAAAATGACTTCACAAGATAATAAGCTATCATAAGCATGATTAGCAGAAAGAAAAAAAAAGAAAAAATGTCTAATTTCTCATTTGTTAAAAACTCATTATTTGTATATTACAGTTTATTATTCAGCATAATTATATACATCTAAATTTTAATTAGACAGCTAACTTTAAGTTAATTTTAACAGCGGCATAAAAAAAAAATCAATTCAAAAAAATACATAAAAATCCATAAAATTAACAGTGTGCATGCATACAAATATCAACAGAAGAAATTGGACCAGTTAATACAAAATAGAATTAAAATACAAATACATACAACATTGTACCTTTGCACTGTCTCTTATTCGTGTAGCAATCGGATACCGCAAAAAGGACTGTTTTGTAACCTTTCTCTTTTTGAAATTTTGATGCTTTTATTAAATTGTACATAATATTAATGGCAACAGGCAATGAAAAAGTCTAGACACAGCATTCTACATCTCATACTTCCAATGAGCTCATTTTAAGGACTTTCTCATATGTTTTGTAATCTTATTCTATTTTTTTTTTCATGGCATGTGTCTTGATACCTTCAGGGAGCTGAAAATTTCACTAGGTTGAGTACTTAATTTGTAAACAAATTTGTTTACAAATCATGAATTTCTCCCATTAAGCTTCTTTATTTAAGTACTCAAGTTGCCAATGAAGACAAAAGCTTAAACCTAAAGGAAAGGATGAATACATCAATAATACGATGTATTTGTATGGTTCAGAGGTACCTTATACTATTTCCAGACATCTCAGCATGTAGATATTTGTTTTACAGCGATTCAGTATATGCAGACACGTGTGGGGGAATTCCAAATAAGTTCCTACTGTATTGATACCTACCATTTTTGCTTTATCATTTTATCAACAAAGTTCAGGATACAATTATCCATAACTCAAAGTGGGATTGAGGCTAATGCATTCTTTGACACAATCCCAAAGTTTCTAGTTTTTATTCTAATAAGTATTAAAAACAAGGGACTCAAACACGGTGATGGGACACCATGGAGGTGAACTGAACCAGTAAATCGTACGGTCAGGGAGAAACGGGAAAAAACTCTTGAAAATGCCGTTTTCCTAGTGGTTGTCTAAAATAAGTCCTGGGAATATTAAATGTAATATCACTGTCGTTTTCAAAGAAAATTCTCTTTCAAACCAAATGAAAAATTATCATTATGTTATTAATCTCGCTGAAATTAAGGATCACAGATTTTCCATTCTTTCTGGGCCACCCTGTACAGGGCATCTACAATCCAAGTTAAGTTACAAATGGAGTCATAGCTCCAAAGCTATCAACCCCAGTAGAAAATTGCAGGAAAGTTTTAACATTTGACCTCCTTTGAACTTTGACCTGCACCCATGACCTTTGACCCCCAAATAACAATGAGGTCCCTAAAGGGTAATTACCATTCAAGTTTTGTTATAAATGGACTTATGGTTCTAAACTTACCAACCCCAGTAGAAATATGCATGAAAATTTAACCATTTGACCTTTGACCTACATACATGACCTTTGACCCTCAAATACCAGTTATGTCCCTGAAAGGCATTTACTATCCAAGTTTGGTTACAAATGGACTTATGGTTCTAAAGTTACCAATCCCAGTAGAAATATGCACGAAAATGTTAACATTTCACCTCATTTGACCTTTGACCTTCATATTGACCTTTGACTCCCCAATAACACTGGAGTTTGTGTAAGGCATCTATCATCCAAGTTTAGTTACAAACATGTCAATAAGCACAAATATAAGCATGGCCTACTTGGTTTGTAGAGCGAAAATCCACGTCTGCACTTTTGTACAGGGCACATGCATGTTAATGCATTATAGTCTATGGGAATTTAACGTATGCATATGCAAGAAGAGAAATTTATAAAATATGAATTTTCAAGTTTGAGACATTATAACTTTATAACGGAGAATGGTATTGCTTTCTAATTTTCCACAGATGATTTTTGAATATCAAGAAAGTTTTCTGGAAGGTTTCAAGACAATTCTTAAATTTTTTCTTGATTTATGCTAAATCATGCATTTTGCAAATTTTCAGTTTTTGGGAAAAAATGTCAAAAAACATATTTTTTGACTAAAAATCTGGACCGAATTACTTTGACATTACTAACAAATGGCATCAAACTGTATGGAATTTAATTCTCTTTCAGATGAGACCAATTTTGTTGCAATTGGATGTTTCTATCAAATTTTATCTGGAAAAATTCAAATTCTGTCAAAATGGCGGCCATTTTGGACGCCATCTTGGATTTGGAAGCTTTCGCTACAAATTTTTTGAGGTAGACCTCTTGAATATTGTGTGTTATGCTTTAAGCTTTAAGCTTTAAAATGAGCATGGTCTACTTAGTTTGTACAGATGGTGGAATGAAACCCCCCTTTTCTGCTTTTGGCCCTCCGCTTAATATGCTCTCTTATTGAGAGTTGACGCTTTAATGCGCGTTCATTATCAAATGTGTTGACACATAGTCCCATCATGTGTGAAGACAAAACAGTGTGGCGCCACAGTGTGTTACCACATTGTCGCATCATGTGTGAAAGCACCTTTAATGTTTCTTTGTCTAGATTCTTTTCGTCTCAGCAGATATCTCCTCATTGACCTGGGGAGCGTTTCATGAAGAGGTTTGTCGGTGAAAAATCACCGACAAATGTTATAAGCTACTGAAGTACT
>CM057167.1:14494451-14496951 GCA_029962745.1 Echinometra lucunter
TCAAATTTCTCAAAAGTTAGAGCAATTTTTTTTGCCATGATATTGCTTGCGTAAGTTTTTTGACAATATGCTCTCTTATTGAGAGTTGACGGGTTAATGCGCGTTCATTAGCAAATGTGTTGACACAAAGTCCCATCATGTGTGAAGCCAAACAGTGTGGCGCAACAGTGTGTTACCACACTGTCGCATCATGTGTGAAAGCACCTTTAATGTTTCTTTGTCTCTAGATTCTTTTCGTCTCAGCAGATGTCTCCTCATTGACCTGGGAAGCGTTTCATGAAGAGGTTTGTCGGTGAAAATCACCGACAAATGTTATAAGCTACTGAAAGTACTCGCATCTAATTGGCTGAAAGAAAATTAGTCGGTGAAAACCACCGACTACTTGTTTCATGAAACGCCCCCCCCCCCGATTGATGTTGACCAATTGCACTGGTTCGTTTTTTCCTCTGCTAATTCTCTATCTCCTGATTGTCACTTCTTTCACGGTTTGGTACCTATTATCATCTGCTCTCTCACTCTCTCTCCTTCTGTTTCTCTACATCTCTCTCCGTAGTTCTCTTTCCTTTCATATTCCGCCTACTCCCCTCCCCTGTCGCCTCTTACCCCTTGTCTTTCCAGCCCACATTCTCCATCTCCCCCTCCGCTATCCCTTTCATCTCCTCTCGCTCCATACCCCCCCCCATGCCCTCTACGCCTCCACCACCTCCCCTTCTTCTCTCTCTCTCCCTTTTCTCACATCCTCTTGTCTCTCCATTCTTTCCCCTCCCACTTTCATTCATTCATTCATTCATTCATTCATTCATTCATTCTCTCTGTCTGTCTTGTTTTCTTTCTTTTTCCTCCTTTCTTCCGTTCTTCCGTTCTTTTTTTCTTTCCCATTTCACCTTAAACCCTTTCGACCCTTCTCTTATCCTTTTCTATTCTGTTATTGTTTCGTGTTTTCCGAGTCTTCGGTGGCACAATTTGCAAGAATTTTATTTTTCTGGGGGATCCACAAACTACAAGCAATGCTTTTTAGTTGATCCCTCCATTTCCGCAGAATCAAAGAATTTTCTTTTAACAATTTATTAATATGTTTACTCATGAGGAAAAAAAAGAATGAAAATGTGTATATCTTATTTCATATATTTCTGTAATTATACTTGTGCAATATCATTGCATTTCTTTTCTTTCTGTTGGAAATGAATAGATATGAATTTGAATTTGAATCCTTTCTTCCCCTCCCAGTCTTCATACCAGTCTCCCTCCTCTACTCTCTGCTATATAGATGAAAATGCATCTTGTAAATGGAAACTGTGTTATGTACACAACCTGTGAATTGCCAAAGCTTGCGCATGTCAAGTCGGTGTTTTTCGTTATTCCGAAGGTTCGCTATTCCGAAACACGCAATAACGAGCCTTCGGAATGACGGAATGTAACCGTCAAGTCCTGCAGGGGTGTTATTGCATTTACCAGTTTACTGAGAGTTTATAACCTTATTGTCACGAGAGCTTTGAACTCAAGAAAGGTCTCTAACATCATAAAAGATGACAGATTTTAAATTTTTTTATGGAAATGAACGTAAAAAGATAAAAGTTTCTTTTGTCTGTAATTAATGAAGTTGCATAACAATAATGATGATAATGATATTAATAATAATAATAATAAAATAATGATAATAATAATAATAATAATAATCAGTTCTTGTACAGCGCATATCACATTATTATCTAACGTCTCTATGCGCTTCCAAAGGACTTTGGATATTATTACCCCGGCTTTAGCCCGGCAGCCATTACAGCGCACAAGCATTTCAAGGAATCACTTCCTGCCAGGTATCCATTTACCTCACCTGGGTCGAGTGTGGCAAATGTAGATTAATGTCTTGCCATTAGTGCTGCGGCAGGAATTCGAGCCCCGTACCTTGTGGTTCAAAGTCCGGAGACTTATCCACCAGACCACAACACCTCTACCTCATTCACTAGTTACAAACATATTATCATCTAAACATTCAGCTTAAAGCAGAGTGACATGAAAAGTTTAGGAGACGACAAAGAATAAAAAATAAATGAAGGCATAATCAAAGCAACATTGAAAGATCATTACGATAAAAAACGATGATAAAATAAGCTAGAATTGTAACGTTCTAGATAAAAACCATTTAACTTCACATCTTCTAATATAATCATTATGCAAGGAAACTATGCTAAGTACCCAACTTGTATCTGCTTGACATTTAATCGTACCAACTCTTTGAGCTGTTGAGAGTTTTTTTGGCATTTACTTAGATTTTATAACCTCTCCGTCACGAGATTTGAACTCGAGAAAGGTCTCGATATCGTATAAAAATCGACTACAGATTGATATCTTTCTGATGGATATTAATGCGCGCTACAAGTTTCTATGGCATTTAAGTAATCGAGTTCTTACACGGAATACATATATTATGTATGCGTTCCGTGTATAAGAGAGTGATTTAAAAAGCTTAGAAGAGGGCAAACAATGCAAGATAAATGAAGGC
>CM057167.1:14501951-14553170 GCA_029962745.1 Echinometra lucunter
AAGGGATCTGGGAACTTTGTGGAGGCCTGATTTGATAAATTGTTGAATTCTGATGCCTGTGTTGTATAAAGATGATCAGAAGGAGAATATAAAGGTTTTGAAATATAAGATGCTATTATCAAGATATCTATCACTGAATACCGCCATTTGCAAAACCGTCTTGGGTATGCTTCTGTCTAACACTGCAGTATATGGGGTGATAAGGTCCGGTATTTCCGGTCACTTGCATATTTTTACTTTTTGCGAAGCACATGGTGATGCTTTTGGAATGCACATTTCAAGGCTTCATATTTACACAATATTACTTACACTGAGAGTATTTAGGGCCATGCAGCTCAGATTTGTAAAAGTTACTCGAACCTAGTGAATGGATAAAGGGAGCGTTGAATATGCCTAACACTGAAATCAAAACAATGCACTAATTTCTATTTCATCTTTTTACTGGAGGACTGCTTTTAGTGCCTCAGAGCTCAGTTCGGCTACAATCAAGATAACAACACTACTTTGCAGGCGCCTGGAGCAGCCATTGGATTACCACGTGCACAATTGAAATAAAGTTGATCTTGTTATTTGTATCATAGAAATAATTATCGAAGAACAAATATCAGCACAGCACGGTAATATGAGATATATTCCTCGAGAAATCATATCAAGTTTCAAATCTAACTTGATTAATAGCCTTTCTCGTGGCAAGCTTAGACCAGAAATCGTCTCGTTGTCCACACTTTAGTCATGCTTTGTTGATAGTCTAGTCTGATATGTCCGTATTAGTGTAGACATTAGGATTATCATTTTCTTTCAACTTGCAAGAGTAAATCATTAGCCTCGTATATCTCGAATTTCGTGAATATATAATTTTTTATTTTGTAACTAATCGATCTTCCAGTGTAACTTTAAGAAAGATCATTTCAAAACACCGTTCTGTTACCATATTTGAACATCATAATATTAGCCCATTGATAATTTAAAGAAGTGGGAGGGGTTGTCCTGACGCCCCGATGATCAACACCCACGGTATACTGTCACTGATATCATGTATATGGAGAGCTTGGAGTAATTGACCTATATATTTATTCATTGACTTATCCCGGTTGATTGCACGAGTACTCGTTGCTCTTTCTGTTAATTCACATGCCAAATTTCTTTGATATCATAAGCGTGGGGGGGGGGGGGGGGGAAGAAAAGAAAAAAAAATGCATGGCCGCATGATGTGATTCTGCCAAATGTTGGTGAAATGCTCTCCATTGCGATTGTTAATGCGTGAATATAAACATCTCTCCTTGTGGATCAGCAAGCCCTCATTCCGGACTTTACAGTTTCCTCAATGCTTTCCTCCAATGCGTGCGATGCGCTTCACACATAACGATATTGACATGATCAGGGAAAAAAATTATTATTATTATTATCATTTTTTTTTAAATCTCGGAGCTATTTTTTGTTATCATTGAAAAATTTTTTTTTTTTGGGGGGGCTACTTTTTCAATTTCCAAGGATATTTTTTAAGTTTCGGGGGCTACCAATTTCGAGGGCTCTTTTCTCAAATTTCACTGTTTAGCATGATTTCAATCATGTCACATGATTGAAATCGGGCATCATTCAATAAAGGGTAATTTGCCGAATGGGAAAAGATAACTCAATCCGGTATACGCGTCTAGTTCATACAGAGCAGCAGTATATTCAAACGTCTTTGGCTAATTCTGCTAATGTAGACAAATTGGAAATGGTTTAATTTCGATCCCAAGGCTAGTCTATTGTAACAACCCTTTCTGTAACCAGTGAATGCTAATATCTTTACTTTCTGATATCAATAAGGTCATGGCAATGGCAATGGCAAAAAGCATTTACATGTAGGCCTATACGCATTTCTTTGCTTAATCAACCTCATGGGCTATCGGTACAGCGAAATTTTGTAAGTTTTGTTTTTATGATTGTACATGTATTTATCGTAAGTATTCCTTTGCTGGTCTGGCTGGTGGGCTATCAGTCTAATCATGCTAGTGGAGGAGGAGGATTTCCAGACTCTCAAGCAAAAGTACGATAACTTTCAAGGTCAACTTTTTTTTCAGTACAACGTACATTGATCGTATATTTCTAAAGGCATTGGCTAACTTTGTGAGCAGCCGATTAAAAAAATTCTCAATCTAAGATGAAACATGTGTATGAGTACTTGTATTTGTACTCAAAACCCCTGAAACTAACCATAATTTGGAATGAAAAAATGTTAGTAAGACGCAAATCGTGATTCCATTATTTTGGTCTCAGAGACGATAAATAAGAGGACCGTGTTGCTCGAGTCAGGGGCGTCGCTAGACTATTTTGAATGGGGGGGGGGGGGTGTGTAGAGGCTAGATTGCCGACAAATAATGCCACCGATTGCCGACGACCAACGTCGATAAATTCAACCGTATAAAGCCCATTGAGGCATGTTCAATTGTGCACCTCTATCATATTTTCCTTTTTGAACTATATTTTGTTCACCTCACTTGCCGAATGTGTTTGTTTTCCGAAAACATCCTGCATCTAAATATAATACAAGCGAGCGCAGCGAGCGAGGAAAAATATACACTTTCTTACGTACTTAAGTGATAGTTCTTCATCAAACTACATGGTGGGCTTAAAGATATCTAAATTAATTATATTTGGTCACCTCTCTGGCCTGATTCATTCGGTTTCAAAGACCATCCTAAATCTTAATATTATACGAGCTAGCGCAGCGAGCAAGGAAAAAAAATCTATTTTTCATGGTAGAAGTGACAATTCTTTATCAAAATACACGATGGTATTAACTATAAGATATCTAACTTATACAGGTACATTTGGTCACCTCACTTGTCGAATTCGTTTGCTTTCCCAAATCCATCTTGTATCTGAATATTGTACGAGCGAGCGTAGCGAGCGAGGAAAAATACATATTTACTCCTTTGCATGAAAGAAGTGAAAGTTCTTCATTAAAAAATGCATGATGGGCCTTTTGGATATCTTGATTTTGGTCACCTCTCTTATCTAATTCATTTGCTTTCAAAGACTATCCTGTATCTAAATATTATACGAGCGAGCGCAGCGAGCGAGGAGAAATATATATACTCTATTTTATGGTAGGTGATAATTCTTCATCAATATACACGATGGGCCTATAGCTTGCAAAATTTGTTTGCTTTCCCCAATCCATCTTGTATCTGAATATTATAAGAGCGAGCGTAGCGAGCGAGGAAAAATTCATAATCCTTTTCATGGTAGAAGTGAAAGTTCTTCATCAAAATACACGATTGTCCTTTAAGGTACCTATTTTGATATATTTGGTCACTTCTACTACCTAATTTATTTGCTTTTAAGACCATCCTATATCTAAATATTACACGAGCGAGCGCAGCGAGCGAGGAAAATATACATACTCTTTTTATGGTAGAAGTGATAATTCTTCATCAAAATACATGATGGGCCTAAAGATATCTAGATTATATAGTGTTCATCTCACTAGCCGAATGTGTTTGCTTTCCGAAAACATCCTGTATCTGAATATAATACGAGCGAGCGCAGCGAGCTAGGAAAAATATACATACTCTTTTATGGTAGAAGTAATACTTCTTCATCAAAATACATGATGGGCCTAAAGATATCTAGATTATATAGTGTTCATCTCACTAGCCGAATGTGTTTGCTTTCCGAAAACATCCTGTATCTAAATAAAATACAAGCGAGCGCAGCGAGCAAGGAAAAATATACACTCTCTTTCGTGGTACCAGTATTATTTCGTCGTCAAAACGCACAAGTAAATAAGCCGAATATGACTCTATTTGGGCACCTTACTCCTCTTTTTTCCTTTTTTCCTCCTTCCTCTTCCCTCTCCTTTCTCTCTCTCTCTCTCTCTCTCTCTCTTTTTTTTTTTTTGCCGACAGCGATCGTGAATTTGCCGACAAGAATTTTGAGTGGGGGGTGTCACACCCCCACACCCCCCCTTTAGCGACGCCCGTGGCTCGAGTTCAAACATAACGTTATCTGCCTCCCTCCGCGTGATACGCCAATACGCACAGTAATGTCCGGTGAGCCATGTGCGCATGCGCACTCCTTACGTCTAGTCTGTGCAACCGACCCGATATATTTTTCAAACATTGGTGTCGTGTTTTGGGATCGGAATTTAACTTTTTCGTTCTTCCAGCATAGAGAACACATAATGCACGAAGACCCAACGTCAGTTAAAGTATTAAGTTAACATTTATTGAGTTGAAGATCAAAAATAAGAACAGAAGTCTAGAGTAAGCCTGATGGTGACTGTTCTCTGATGATGTGTTGAATGTAGTCTGAAGTATTCTGAAGTATTCTGGTTCTCTCTCTCTCTCTCTCTCTCTCTCTGATTGGAGTCCTGAAGTAAACCCCTTTTATAATGGGTAAACCCTCTATTGGGAGTTGGTCAACCTTGAGCTCTTGACCAAAGGCCTAATGTACGTCATAACTTTTACTCAGTAATGGGGGAGTGGGTCAGTTATCTGGAAGGAGTGATGTCGTGAATACGAAGACCATAAAGTGACCAGTGCGTCATAGCTTTAGTTGGAAGATGACTACTTTCTGAACATGCTGAAGAAGAGTCAAGTTTGTAAACATTTAACTTCCTGTTATACTTCCTGTAGAAGTATTGATTAAGTATTGATAAATTATAGAAAATGTGAAATTGGTCTTATTATCACATAACATTGGTTCACATTTCTAATATATTAAAATACTTCCTGTGGATACTACACTTTGAAACTTTGAGACTGGTATGTTTACACTATAAGTCTTATGTTTATCCCATTTTCAAGTAGCAAAATGACTTTTTAAAAACTATAACAGTGTTTACCAATGCCTTTAAGTATCATAACCTTTTCTTTGAAATGCTTGACTGAGCTGAGGCCTACTAGATTTATTCTGCAGGCACAGACCCTTATTGACACTTTATTTAAATGCATTGCATCTTGAAAGAAGCCTAGCCAAAGTGCCAACTGACTCTTCTCTGCTCTGGAACGGCTATTGTACACGATCCCCATTGATCTCCTTTAGCCTCCTATACACTTAGAATGAAAGGTTCAATTTTGCAACCTAAATGCAACAATGAGCAGCAACACCTTATGGGGTGCAATCTTGCACCCTACAAAAAAAAAAAGGGTGCAAAGATGCAGTGGCGGCACCAAGGGGGGGGGGGGGGCATGGGGGGGACATTTGCCCCCCCACTCAGAAGCTTTGCCCCCCAGTTGCCCCCCCAGAAATTTTGAGGACTGAAAAGAAAAATTATACAGTAATTTGTAAATAAGTAGATGTTGTCATAAGCATCATATTCAAGCTGTGAAGTGCTCAAAAATACCATTTTCCGCTCTTCAAAACTTCGATTGAAAACCAAAAAAGTGGTTATTTTTGGCTTGCTCGCTTCGCTCGCTCGTCATATTTTTAAATTTCTTTTCTAAAATACGATTAAAAACAAGAAAAGTAGCCATTTTCGGCTCGCTAGCTTCGCTCGCTCATCATATTTCAGAACATTTATTCGAAAATGAAATTAAAAAACCAAAAAAGCGGTTAATTTTTTTTGTTCGCTCGCTTCGCTCGCTCACAAAATTGATATTAAAATGTGTGTAAGCGACTAAAACTCGCACCTCATCCTCGATTTTTCCATACACGCAAAAAAAATTGACTACCCCTGCCCCCCAACATTTTCTTTTGCCCTCCATTTGCCCCCCCCCCACTTTAACAATCCTGGTGCCGCCACTGCAAAGATGCACCCTTTTGTACCTGTTGGCACCCGGAAATGCCTGTCTACATCCTTAAAGGTGCAACTATGCATCTTTCAGGATGCAGAAATTTTTGCATTCAAAAGGGTGCAAATTTGCGCCTTCCTTAAAGGGTACAACCCTGAACTGCAGAAAGTAGCCCACTGCACCCTTAATGGTGCATAATGCTTCTTAGGGTGGAAAGTTTTACCCATAAAGGGGCTCCCAGTGTGGCATTTGAATTAAACCTTTTATTCTTATTGTGTACTCAGGAATCTATGAAGAATGTTTCGACAGACCAAGGATCGTGCCTGTAAATTATGCTAGACTTGATAAGCGCTATAATACAGATCATGATGGTATACCATATGTATTCCATCCTTATAGATGCACAGATGAATAAGCATGATAAGAGAGGGACAGAAAAGTTAAGCGCGAAGCTAATATGGTACAAGCGCCTGATGAATGCTAATCGAGAAATAAAAGGTTTTACGTGAGTGAATTAACGAAGTGAAATCAAATATTTCACATTTTCTGCATATGTCTGTATGCAAGTCAGACAAGAGGATCGTTGTTTCGTTTCTTTCTTCTGCTCCATATACATGTACTAGACGTAAAATGTGCAGGGTATGCAGGTATTTAATGTGGTGCTGTACATACTTTTTCAGCGCTAGCGCTAAATCAATCCATTCAAATTTGCTTTTGTTCTCATTCCCAGGGTGATGTTGTTGAATATCAGCCATGATAATGACATTGATATAACAGTTCAAGAAACCCTAGGCACGTGGTTATAAACAGCACCTGAATGAGTCAAGAATGCATTTCGTCGCTCAACATTGTATGCCAAGCACATCATGCTGTGCCCTATCACATTCCTGACACCCTTTCTTCCGCAGCAAGTTCCCCAGTCGTTCGGGGGCATCGCTCGGTGAGACACGCGGTCATGTGGCAGAAAAGCCAACATGCATCCTGCCGCTGCCACCGCTAACTTGCCATGCCTGTATTTGCCTTTTCACAGGGTGATTATCATGTTTCTAGCACCGGGCGATCACATGAAGAGTTTGACAGGAGTTGCGTTCATACTCTCCTTTCCAACCAATCAATTACAACGATGAGTGATGCATGGTGTTTTGCGCGAGACCATGCCATTGCTGCTTTGTAGTGTCAACGCACTCTAGATCACGTCGAGTCAACATGGTCAATGCACCTCCAACACCCCTAAGAAGGTAGTCACGACCCACTGGAACACCAGAGGCGTTGTATTGCGAAGAGCCAAGGTGAGTGACTAGTTTAAAGACGACACACAAAATGCTCCGGCTACAATTTCTCCTCGATTAATTTCGAACTCTTTTCGAATTCTCAACTTAACTCGGGTTTGAATACTAGACCCTAAAGCTTATGCTAAAACTCAATAGATACCCTAACCCTAATCTTACATTTCTGAGGAAATACGACCCGGAGCAATTTGTCGGTGTCCCTCCCGGAGAACTATGTTGATGTACTTGATCAAATAATACAAGATGTAGTAACGAATTAAGGGCGATACACTAGAGGCTCTGCCATGCTAGGTAACAACAACTACTAACGTTAAGGTGAGGCTCATGTCGGTGCTAACCCAAGGTATTTGTACAAAATGCACATCTGCTGCTACTGATATATTTATTGCCCTAGGCAGCTTTGATTGCCTCCTCTTGTCATGCTTAAGGACTTAATGATGAGCATGTCCTGTGATATTCCACACAATGTCAGCTCTAAGCGCCTGGCTCTGATTATGCAAAGTCTGATTTCAAATCGTGCTCCAATCAATTATTTACATGAAATATTAAATGGTCTTGCATTATTTAATTGTCATGTTCTTTAAAAAAAAAAAAAATTGATTGGCTTTGGGAACATTCCACTTTCTGCCCACCATCTGTCATTGTGAGGCGCATCGTTGATCGCAGCAAAGGCTTACCATCCTCGTCATACTGCGCTTTATTACATTTTTGATATCTTACTCTATCAGAGGCGTGGTCAGAATCGTTCCTCGGGGTATTGACCGGGTATTGACAATGGTCCTGGCAACTTTTTGCAGAAAAATTTCAGTTTCTTACAAATACTGAAAAAGTGTTCGGCAACAACTATTGTTATCATGACAAGGCTAAGATAAAGAGAAAAGAATGGTAATATCCCCCACCCTAAAATATGCAAAAATGCCTGAAACCTTTTTTCTGTTTACCAAAATATGAATAATTCAGTTTTTTTTTCTATTATTTTGACATCGATAATACATGATTCGTTGATTTCTACCAAAGCAACAGGCATAAAAAGTACTAAAAGCATTTATCGCAAGGAGGGGGCTCATCCCCCTTTCCCCCTTTTTAAAAATTCTCAAGGTTCCCTAAGACTGCAACATCAAAGTAGGTACGGAGATATCGCGCGTTATCTGAAAGCACATGACCATGAACACATTGCCGTTGTCAGGCCGTATAATAATCACTTCAACTCATTGAAACCTAAACATCAATTTACCAATCAATGCGGCATGTACGACACTCATAGTCTTCTGATCGCTTCTTGGTGATCCTTAATGTTGTAACGCATGGCGCCCTGTAACTTCAATGCAGATAATGAGGGTAACGGGTGGGGTGATGATGATAGACAGGGGCAGACGTTGGGTCTTCATGTTCAGATGGATTCTGAAGAATGCAGAGCATGATATGAAATTAGTAGGAGCCACGCTCGGAAAGCCTGTAGTGTGTTTATCTGTAGATACATAGATGTGATTATATATAGTATTTCGGTTGCTCACCGTATTTAAAATACCTGCTGATATTTGGAAGTGATCAGACGTAGATATTGTACAACAGGCAGGGCCTTGATCTTGGGTTTTTGATTCTCGACCCATTAAATCGGAGCGTTCTGCAACTTCTGCTTGGCTTTGATTTTTGCCGTTGCGGATTTTCGATGGAGGGGGTGGGAGGGGCTCCATGCTCCCTTCAGAGTCCAGTACATGCGCGCACACCCTGAGATTTATTTTTCCGATCTGTGCCCCGTAACAAAGTCTTGGACCCGCCGCTGGGTTCCTAGCTCCTGACTACAGTCGATGATTCGATAAATTTATGAGTACAACGAGAACTACCGTTTCAAACGCTACTCCTACCATGCCTACAGCCCTCTCCTGGCATGCTAAATGCTTCAGCTAACACTGGTACTTCCGCTGAATGGCATAGCTATGAAGAATGAAGGGGGGGGGGGGGCGCCATTTGATACCTCACGTGATGTTTTGTTCTGTCTTTCCAAGTCAAAGCTGAATTCATTTCATAATTCAGTAGAAGTTTAGACTCAATTTTAGTTCAAGAGCATCTTCGATATCCCACCGTGTTGCCTATCGAAATCATGTCTGGATTACGTAATGTCGCAAAATGATTATTGCACTTGCTTGGACATTACAAAAAAGAATTGCATATGTTGCGAGTGACCGTGGCAGCTTATTAACATTACCCTGAGTTCATTTTCAGAAGTTTTTTATCGTAGTATAATTTTTTTTGTTTGGATTCAATTAATCTGTTGTGTAGCTAAACCGTTACCCTGCTTACCTCCAGAAACAACATACACACCTTGTGAGCATATACTGTCATGCTTCAGACTTGACAGATACGACAGATGATGTTGTCAAACAGGAGAGGACATTCGAACCGTCAGACTGAGCCATGAGGGAAATAAACAAAGGGGATTTCTTTGTCCTGTCAAAGATGAAATTGAACATTTCAGACTTGCTGTCGATGCAGTACCGGTCCCAGGAAAGCCTGGTTAGAATTGATTAGCATTATTTCAAGTAATTACCATTTTAAAGGCAGTGTCCAACACTTGCACGTGCTATAAACATGATCAAAGAGTCACTGAAAGGCATACTTCTTTCCAAACCGTAAGTCTTGCTACATAAAACAGAAACTTTACAACCACACTCCAACATTTTGAATAACATGCTTTTCTCTACCCAAACTTTTGAGCAAATTCTTCCTGAAAGGATAGCCATCACTCCTGTACACGAAAGAAAATAGTGTATCGTGAAATAAAGTGTCAAGTGCAGTAGGTTTTTTTCATTGTGCAGTGACGTTTAACTTCATAGTTGAAGAGCCTATTTCAAAGAAGGAAGGATTTTTCTGGATTCATTCTGGTAAATATAAAATGCTGTTTGTCGATATAGATTAAACCTATCCCGGATTTCAAAGGAACAACAACAACAATGGACTTTAAATGCACTTTAAATTGAATAAATTGAACTTCAAATTGACCTACATCTACATAATCTAATTCCGTATGGGTCCGTAGACCAACCACACGTTTATATAGAGGCACGCGTGCCTGCAAACTCTTACGCATTTAACCTACTATACTTTTTTTTCCATTTTCTTTTGAACTTTCCACTCGAGATGTTTTACCTTCGGATATGTCCTGACTTTGTCATAATCGTGCCAAGAGGAATTATTTTGGGAAAATTGATCGAGTGGACAGGTATACTTTCAAAATATCAAGTGGACACTTCCTGTCCTTGTACTCATTACCTTTAAATTCCCGATATATGGTGCTTTCCATGCGGCTGAATGGTCGAGTATTCCGTATTCCATATCCAACCTGTTGAAGAGGGTCGGGATGATGTCTTGCGCGACAGGGAAGGGTGAAGGTATCCACATCGCCTGTCAGGATCCCTTGAGGTTCTTCCAACGACCACTCAGGTTCGCGCCCCGTCCTACAGACATAGGTAACGCCGGGCTCTCTTGACTTTGGAAGCGTCTCTTGATACAGATGGAGCGTGGCCGTTACGTGATAGATTGCGAAACAACATAGTGAAGGGTACATGTAATTGGTATTCTGAACTTGTCCATCTTCATTCTTAGCCAAGCCTCACTTCGGTTTAGCAGAAAAGCAAGGGAGTGATACAAGCAGCAAATGTGGACATAATGTAACGAAGTTTTATATGCAGTTGCAAGATTAAACGCTACACGTACGAAGCTCATACAACATGATTTTATAGGAAGTATGAATTTGGATCATATGCTTAACCCTATATAGCCCGGGGGGGGGGGGCTTTTTAGCCCCCCCCCCCGACATTTTTCGCGACATATCCGTAACGTCAAAAGCTCACGCCGTGACGTTTCATGACTTTTTTCTTTCATGTCTCGCGCAACTTTTGAGACCAAATTTGCGACGCCCAGGTACATGGTTCCGAAGTTACGTAGCATTTTGTAAGTGCATGTCAGACCCAAAATTGCTCAAAAACGGGATTTCATGTACAAATCCAATGCAAATTCTGTTACTAGCCAAAATTCATAAATGTATCATTAATTTTACTTTTACTGATTAAACACAATTAATTTCTTGTTTTTTATGATCGAAATAGTGTCGCCGACGATTTCCATCGAAAAAACAATAAAAAACAAAAAGTCGAAAAACAAAGAAATAAGAAATTTAAAAGACAATAAAATACATAAGATTTTTTTTGATACCGCCATTTTTTTATGTACATTTGATAAGAATCCTAATCTAGACCAAAATTTAGCAGTTTTGGAGTTGCATTTACAGATTTACAGCTGAATTCTTATTTTATTCATAAATCAGCATAAATAATTAATTAAAGATAAATTAGACTAATTTCTTAATAATTACCTATATAATTTTGGAGAATACGTTGTGGGTGACGTCCATGCTGATTTTCGTCGCGATCGCGCGATCAACAGCCGAGATCTGGGGGGGGGGGCAAATAAGCCCCCCCCCCCCCCCCCGAGCTATGCAATTTCAAAATAGCCCGGGCTATATACATGATATAAGGTTAATGAAACCAATCACATGAGGAAAATGTCACCAAAATCGTCCCCCTGTTATATTGACTTAGATAAAATACAATCATTTGAAAGTAAAGGGCGGACTGGTGTTATCATACTACTACTACTACTACTACTACTACTACTACTACTACTACTACTACTACTACTACTAGTACTACTGCTGGTGGTACTAATATTTCTTGTTTACGCAGGGTAGCTTCTTTAGCAGTATATTCTTCCATAGGGCCCTGCACTTGTATCATTTGTTTGGAAAGTTTTTTTTTTTTAAGGACTAACACACACTTACACAAAACTGATAAAATAATGGTAGGCCAACCTCCCCCCCCCCAAAAAAAAAGAACAACAGAAAAAGCAAAACAAAACAAAAACAACCAAAAACACAAAAAACAAAAACAAAAAAGAAATTACAAAAAAAAAACCCCAGCAACAACAAAAACAAGGACAATATCAAAGTGAAAAAAAATATTTAAAAAATAGGGAAAACCCCAAACAGAGGTGTTAAAATAACTACATGAAGGAAATAAAAGCTTCATGATCTTTTGAATAATTCCAAGTTCAAGTTCATTTTATTTCCACATCTCTTAAAAACACAATGCACAAAGTAAAACAAGATGAGTTTATATACAGCAGAAGAAAAGCAGTAGAATTACATACTAACAAAGAAATCCCACCCTCCCACACGCACAGACAGACAGACAGACAAATAATGATATTGTGGCCGATTATCTGCAGTGCAGCGGATCTGAGGGACAGACAGGAAGCCAATGACCTTTCTAGGTCTGTCCCCCTGATCACTGCACTCTATACAATTTTTCATGTAGGACTTACATTATCAAGTAATCATGATAGGTTGTTCAAGACTGAGATGAAATTTTAATTCTTATTAATGAAATCAATTAACACAACATCACAATAAACGGGACATATAAAGAATGCATTTCAGAATGTATTGCAAGGCCGTATGCATTTTTTCCCGGGGGGGGGGGGGAAGACTATGTTTAATGTGGGAAGACTATGTTTAATGTTGGAAGAAACATGCAAGCGAGGGAGCGAAGCGACCTAGTTAGTCACGAGGGCGACTTTGCATTTTTGAAATTGAAATAGGAGGATCTGGTACAAACTGTGGTGGAATTTTGGAAAATTTTCAGTAAAAAGAAAATGTAAGTCTTCAAAATTCCGGAGGTGGGGGTGCTACTGCCCCCCTGCCCCCTGCTGAGTACGGCCATGATGAAATGTTATTAGTTTTTTGATTCCCACACATTAAATCATTTTTTTCACAGATATTGAAGGAAAAAAAACACCCTTGGCTTCAAATCCATTTTCAGACTCTATAAAAGCGAAACCCAGTCCATTTACCGCGTGAATGTACTTTATAATGTTTATGTAGCTGGGTAAACTCTCGTATTACCCGTAACAGCTGTTAGCTTTGTCCCACGCCTTCTGCAACCTACGGTATCTCCTATGCAAAAACTGTATGTGACGATACCGACGTTGATAATAAGCATGATACGTATATTTCGTAGAGTTCACCAAAAGAAGTTAAGTCATTAGTGGCAAAGCATGATGATATTGGCTTTATTGGTTTGTTTAACCTGCTGTTAGGAAAGCATGCATGTTTTAGGTAAGCATCCAGGGGACTGACGGCTTTTACTTCCGCTCTATGTAGTAATTTATTCTAAGGTTTGTTAGTTATAATTAAAGTTATATATATCGTATCTTTATTTTGCTTGTAACTTAATGAAATGAACTTTTTATTCATGTAAAAATAATCTGATTTCTATGCTCCCTGGAGCCCATGAAAGACCAGTGGTGTCGTGCCTGGCACAGCTGTATGTGGGTCAACCAGCTGTTTTATCAGTTCCATATACAGAATACGTTACACTTTTGAAAAATCTGTCATAATTGCAATCGAAAATATCTAGAAGATTTTTTCATGTCGATAGTTGCCCAGTAGTCTCATCTGTCAAGTGCCACTAACAATATACATTTTTGTTCACACTTGGGCCAACACTGACTGTTTTTGTTCAGAGTGTGAAAAATGATTGGCGCCAAATTGAAAGAAGAAGGAAAATTAAGCCAGCAGTTTGAATAAGTACTCCCATTCAAAGAAATTGCTTTTGCCACAGAATTGCCCGACTGCATGACTGATCGATGGTTTGAGCAAATGAATTATTAACTGATCAATCAATCGATTGATGGTTGATTAACTGACTACCTTATTCATTGACTGGTTGATTGACTGACTGGCTGAATGGTTGAATGACTGACTGATGCACTCATTGATTAAATGACTGATTGACTGATCTATCGGTTGATGTATTGGTCTACTGATTGTTGATCGATTGATTTTTTTTGATTGATTGATTGAATGATCTGAAGATGGATTTATTTGATACTTTTCTTCTTGACAAATGACTGGCATGTGGATTTCATGTGTCTGTGAATTGTGAATACTGTGCTTTGAAGATCTTGAAGTAATTTTTACACATTAATTCCCACTCATGCATAAAGCAATGAAATCATTAAACTTACGATAGAAAATTGACACGAAATTCCTAGAATGTCATAACATAATCATGATTTTATGCACAAGAGCGTTTTGTTTGAATGGCAGTACTTATTCAGACTGCTGGTTTGATTTTCTCTCTTTTCACTTTGGCGCAAGTCATTTTTCGCCCTCTAGACAAAAACATCAGTGTTCGCCAAAGCGTGAACAAAAAAATGTTTTGTCGTGGCACTTGATAGAAGAGACTATTGGGCATTTATCAACCTGAAAAAAAAATCTTCTAATTCTGACAGATTTTACAAAAGTGTAACGTTTTTATTGATCTGTTGATACGCCCTATATATGCATTGTACATGCATTTTTGTATTTGTAGATTGAACTGTTGAAGTTGTTAAACTCATCCTCTCTTTCTCCCCCCCTCTCTCTCTCTCTCTCTCTTTCTCTCTATTCCTTTCTTTTTTGTCCTTCTCTCTCTCTCTGTCTCTCTGTCTCTCTCTTTCTCTAATTTTCATTTTCCTTCTCTCTTCCGACCAGACTGTATCACTATCCCCTCCTTGCATATTTGTGGAAGAGTAATTGCTATTCATATTATAATTCACGTCCATGTCATTTTAATGTTTTTAGATAATAAGTACCTTTACAGTTATTTTTAATTTGTATATCATGCACAATTCAGCAATTAATTTTGCTGCAAAGTATGATGTTTTTTTAATAAAACCATTTTCAAATCAAATCAATTTTTTTTTTAATTGAACATGTTGAACGGAAAATAAATACTAATACTCTCCGAGGGACCTGGAAATAAGGATTAATGCTTTACCAAAGGGCATCCAGCGCATTGACTTGGTTTCGCATTCTTTAATTTTTGATTTTATGCTCACCTTTGTGTACTTAACTTTCGAAAGCTAAATGGGGATTATAAAAATCTGTTTTATTGTCTTGGGGATACTAAAAAGAGTACTTGCCCCCTCCCCAAAAAACAAATCATGTCGGATATATGCGAGAAAATTTTGTTTTTCTTCTGAGTATTGATATTTGAAACCTGTGCTCCAGAAACGAAATGTACTCTGCAGCGCCGACACAGTCTGTGCAGCGGTCTGGCTGTCTATATACGCGAGTATCTATTTCAAATCGCTCAGCTGATAGAAAGAGAATTAGGCCTATAACAGTTATAGACATGATAAACAAGTATGGTAATTTGCTAGAATTTCAGGTAAAACAAAATTCCATTACAAGTGAATAGCTTGAAGCGATAGACAAATACAATGTGGTGTGAGACCCTTGTCTTATATTGTTACGTCTTTAGGCAATTCTTATTGTGCGTCTTGAATATGATAAGTTAACATCTTCGGTAGATAGACATTTTAATTAACGAGAGGGAGGGAGAGGATTGGGGTGGGGACAGAATGATAAAGAATGAGAAGGAGTGAGTGAAAGTTTGATGGAGAAAGAGAGGGAGGGAGAGAGAGAGAGAGAGGGGGGGGGGGGAGAGATTGAGAATACTCGCTGCGTGATGGAACATTATGGCCTTTGCGCGAGGGATGTTGTGACCGGTTGTTATCATTTTATGTACCAGCCTTGCTAGAAGTGGTTTATGAATCCGCAGTTAATGTTCTCAGGGATTTCAGGAGCAATCCTTTTTCAGAGAATAATCCTTGAAATAGAAGAATTCGTGGGGAGGCAACAACATGGTGCCCTTTTTTCCACAGACAAAAAGCTATCTTAATTTTAGTCACGACACGGTTGGGGTGCTTGTGCATGTATAACGAGGCTTATACACCTCGTCCTAAACAAGGTGTAGACGCAGAACTAGGATTAACGCGTCTACCTTGTTGAAGCTCAGTGCGAAGCGTGACCGTCACAAGTCATATTTGGATTTTTTTTTTCTTTAATTACATATTTGGATTTATGTTATCCTGGTCACACCTCCACCTCCACTGAGCCATTCAGTCTCTCTTCGAGTAACCACTTTTATATGGCTTAAAGCTGTGATGATAAAGACTTATTTTTCTGTTTCTGTGCACAAAATTAATGAGAGGGCTTCTTGAAAGCTAACTTTCCGGTCATGAAATTGCAAATAATGACAACTCTTGAATTGTATCATGTGCTTTATATGTGACACTTTTCGGTGGCCACATTAAAATATGAGCGGAAGAATAGGTCATACTGCTTCGGACAGAACTAACAGTCTTTTTACATTGAAATCTTGAAAAAGACACCAATAAACACAACTTTAATTTTTAATAAACTTGTCCCTTACCAGACGATATTTCTGTCAAATCAGGCTGTTTTATTTTTTTTCTAGGGGGGGGCTCTTTGCTATGTATTTGGCGGCTTGGGAGTGAGGGGTTGGGGATGGGGCGGAGGTGTATGAGGCGGGGAGTCTTCGGGGCTGATTGATCTGCGAAGGTTCTATTGTCGGGGCTATAGTCTCTAGGTTTCCTCCGTCTCTTCTTATCGTTTCTTTCTCCTTCTTCTTCGCTTTTATCTTTCTTCTTCTTCTCTTCTTCTTCTTCCTTCTTCCTTCTTTTTCTTTCCTTCTTCCTTCTTGTACAAAAGACCAAATGTATTTACTATGTAGTATGGTTGACCAATTTGCAATATTGTTCACAAACGTATTCCCCGTAGCTTCCCGGAATAAGTTATTTCCTTATGTTTCATAGACCGCGAAGTTCCGAGCGCTTTCCAAATTTATACATAATTCATAGAGTGACAGTGTTCACCAGGATAAATTACAGAAGGCACACATAAACAGGATAAACCTGAGTAGATTTGCAGTCAATATTTACCTTTGAAACATGACCATGCTTGTATTGCCATATCGTTGTTACCTTTAAAGAGAATATCAACTTCCGGTAAACAGGTAATGGTGAAAACTTATGAACTCTCTGACTATCTTTATGTCAGTGAAGAAGGATATCAAGGACAATGCCCCCAAATGCTATTGCTATTCAACTCAGTGCCTGAATATTCGGTAAATTATGAGAAATAGCTGAAAAGTTTTGACCAGAATTCCATGCCGAATGTGTGTAGTCCCATGTACACATGCCTGTGTGCTGTGCCCGTGACGTTGAACAAGATTTAGTGAATGAATTTATTTTGTCATCATTTTCGTGCTTCCCAAAGTACAGTATAAATAAATGCTCTTGTACTTTATAAACGGTTTTAATTTCTAAGTTGTTTCAAGACGGTTTCTTTCGGCAGTTTGATCGCAAGGCGAGAACTCAAGTTCACCTTTAAAAGCAATAGTCGGTGACGTCTTCGAGATCATTTTGGGCTTCGTCATCCGTTTGTAGTTCGTCGAAGGTCACTCCATGTTGTAGCTGTTTAGTGCATCCAGGTAAATTTGAGTAGCAGTTGAAGGTAGAAAGAGTTATTCAAATCAGTGTAAAAGTAATAGTGTGGTACTTGAATCGATCTCAGTAGACGTTACGCATTTACCACCCCCGTTCAGTAGTTAGTCTAATTCATCGTATCGCATTACACTAAAACCGTATACTATATCTATTCGATAAGTGAATTATTTATTAGGAATAACATAGACTGTGTACAGTGATCAATACAAACTTTAATTGTCAAACTTAATTTTCTGTAAAATAATTATGTTCACATATGAGGTGGAGAAAGAGAGAGAGAGAAAGAGATAGAGAGGGGGGGGGGGGGGAGAGAATTAGATAATAGGGGTGGGGCAGAGAAAGACCCAAAGAAAAACTAGTCAAAAACTTTGAACTTGAGTTCTAATAGATATTGTCTTACATGTGAACACATTATTTTTTATCACTAGGCATAACTAGAGCAGTATTCGGTAGTTATAATCTGTTAAATGTTAAAATGACCTTCAGAACAGAAAATAACTGTTACTAGAGACAAATAAAAACAAAAACAACAACACAGATACACGAAAAAACAAAAACAAACGAACGAACGAACGAACAAACAAACAACAACAAACAAACAAAAAAAAACCCAGCAAACGCCCTTTTGTCTAATGCAAGGAAAATACCGAACAACCACTTTTTTCATACTGTTTACCATTTGGCCATGGACACATGAATTCGTATCTTGGAGTTAGGGATTTAGCTCTGTCTTAATTGTGTCAAGTCTTAAATCCATGTTAACTCTTACAGTGCCGATGACACGTATATGTGCCCAAGAGACTTTACATTTTCAATCGACCATTACTCAACTTAGAATAATGGGAATGGTCATGAAAATATGTCAAAGTTTAGAGGATAAATATAGTATTTGAAATATTTATCAGTCACTCTATACTACCGTAGGATATTCTTTAGAAAACTGCAGATATTGGAAAGGATCCATTCTTATTTTAGCATAACACAATAGCAAATGAGAAATGAAAAGGAAAAGTTCAAGAATGAAGCCCATTTTTATTTCCAAATAATTTTTCATGCAAGACATTGAATTAATGGAAATATTTGGTATCGTTTGAAAGGGTAATAAATTTTCTACAACTTTTGTGTACAACTTATCTATATAGAATTACTGTTGAAGACTTACGGGCATTTGAAAAGCAAGCATTATTCATGATTTGAAAGAATTTTGGAACAAACAAAACCCCTTGGCACCGTAAGTGTTAAGGAACTTGTTAATTCCCTGCACTCAAATGATCGCCGAAGTCATTATGGAAACCGCCGACATCTCATACATTACAAATAGATTCGATGATGGGCAAATGAGATAATCAAGTAAGGAAGCGGCATCCTTTGATGGCGTAATGTTCTCTTACCAGTTCTACGTATCCATTTAGCGACACCTTTATTTATCCCATTCAACCTGGACACCATTGTAATGCAATCCCTACAATCTTTACGATAGAGCAAATGCAATTAAACTATTTCAGCGAAAAGATTCAAGCAAAACCCTTTAAAAAAATAGTGTACGCACGTGTATCTAAAATGTAAAATTCGTAGCATTAACGCATCAATTTAGATTTAATGAACAGATGAGCCGCGGCTCGCCTGTGTACCTTTGGCATTTAAAGATTAACTCAGACACGTTCAGTCTGCCTTAATTTTAACAGGAATTCTTCCAAAACATGCGTTCTAGATATAACATGTATAATGAGCCTCTAAACAAAATCCAATGATCTTACTTCAAAGAAATCATAAATTTCCTAATACATTGCCATTTTCAGTTGATTAAGCTAAGAGACTTTCCGAGTACTTCCCAACATTCATGCATATAATGGCAGTCAGCAGCATTTATGTTTTATTTCTCACAACATAACATTCTTATATATTAAGCGAGATGAAACTTGTTATGGCTTGGTTTGGTTTGATTACCAATGCTGAAAAGACATACGACACAAACATAGAAAACAAATATTTAACTGTAAAAAATAATTGAATCAAAAGTTTACAAAAATATATGTATAGAAATTCATTCTGCTGCAAAGTTTTGTTTAGATGCGCTATCGCAATACCTCTGTTCTTCCTAGAGATCCAGAAACTATTCCTCATAAACTTTATAAAAAAATAAATTCGTCAACACGATCAGAAAAGTTACAAGTTCATCTAATTTCCACTAAATCAAGTCATGATTCATGTAGGCAATTGACTTTTTTGATTGGCATAGACGTATTATCCACTTATGAACAATGTTGAGAATCATGTTGGAAATTTTGTATCAGTATTCATGAAAGGTTTTGGGCATTTTCGTGGAAATATGAAGTCTTTTCACGTCTCATTGGCAAACATGAGGTGCAGTGTTGCTGAAACTTTAAAAATGTGATTAAATAACAGTATACATCAACATAGCCTTCTTGATTACCTACGTCGTAAAATTGTCGAGTAATTCACTTCTTTTAATTAATATGATAAGAAGAAGGCGATGACTTAATTAATTTGAACAAGCCGAATGGTGTCGCAACCCCTCAAGAAGCTGTGTCATTGTACGTGGTCCAGAGAAATCAAATCTTTCAACGTAGCGCACCTAGAATATAAATGAGAAAAAGCAGAGGAAAGGAGGCGGCGAGACGGAAACATTGATGAATTTTTTGACACGTCGAATCTGAGAGGTATTCCCAGTAATTTCTATTTTCTTAAATGCTAAATTGGACGTTGTGCCCTTCAATCGATATTTCATTTATTAGCAACATGCTTATTTTTAGTTTTTTATCTAACTTTAGTTCAGATGAAGTGGGCTCTGTATTTGATCTAATCAATACAGTCAAGTTTATTTCCTTTCTGCTTGTTTTCTAAACATTGGGCGTGGAGTTTATGTTATCGAATTAGCAATTTTAAAGTAAACTTTATCTTCTTTAACGTTTGAAGTTTTTAAACCGAGACTGTTGGATGTTTTATTTTCTGTATTTTATATACAATGTTTGCTCTTTCCTTGATTTATCACAACAGTCAAGTTAATTTCCTGTCTAGGTTTGTGCTTTTGTTTTTGATCAAGCTTTTTTTCCCACTAAAACTTTCCTATCTCTGTTAAATGTTAGAAGCTATTAACCTACACTGTTGAATGTTGGAAGAATATGTCATTCGATCGATATTTGATTTATGAGCAACGCACGTATATCTGACCTTTCATCTTATATTTCTCTAGTTCAGAAAATGTGTGTTTCGTTCTTGATTTATCAGTATAGTCGAATTAATTTCCCGTCTGCTTTTTTAGATGTTAGTCTTTGTATATTGACTTAGCAGTTTCAAAGTAAACTTTCTATCCTCTGTTAAACAGTTGGAAGTCTTTACCTCGACTGTTTCATCGTGAAGATTCACCAAACTTGAATATTACTGGAGAAAGAGAGCAAGGAAATAAAGCAGAAGTTGATCAGCATCCATTTCCAAAAGATAACTGTCATTACATTTCTTTCCTGACATGCCTGAAGTGCCCGTGCCGTAATGACAAGCCTTCTTTGTATGATAATTTTTCAAATCCAAATAATTAGAAGAGGGAGAGAGAAAAAGAGAAAAACTCCGTAAGAGATCTTGAAGTTCAATATGTGATCTCAATTTGCGTATTCTTTGAAGATGATGAATGGATGATATCGATACTGGATGACGTGCGAGAGAAGTGTGGGGGGGGGGGGGGGTGGAGAAAAGCTAGTCTTACTTCCTATTAACAGGTGTATGTAATATTAAGCTGCAATACACCCTCTCCCTTACGAACGATAGCTATGAGAGAAGGAAAGAAGAATGGGGGGGGGGGGGGGGGAGGAAGGCTTTTTTCCCAGTCCCTCGATTTACGCAATTCAGATACTATTTGCGATATTGTCATGATAAATCCAATCAAGTTCATTCATTACATTCTGTCTGTCTGTCTGTCTGTTGCATTGTTGCATGCAGAGAGAAGGTAAATCAGGCAGTGTCTGTCAACTCAGTTAGCAAACGGTTACTTCTGGTGTTTAAGGTGCGATCTGTCACATTCCATTACAAACGAAAGGCGTAACAGGGGGAAAGAATGGAATGAGGACTTGGGTCCACCACTTCAGATGGAATATATGCAACATTGTTCCAATCGTGCAACTACAAATCAATGCAGCAATACGTTCCGCTACGCAGTGGCGTATCTAAGGAAAACGGCGCCCGGGGCAAACGCTGAAATTGCGCTCATTCCAATTCCTGACGCCAGTGAAACTAATAGTAGTAGTAGTAGTAATAATAATAATAATAATGATGATGATGATGATGATGATGATAATAATAATAATAATAACAACAAAAACAATAATAATAATAATAATAATAATAATAATAATAATAATAATAATAATAATGATAATGATAAGAAAAAAAACCCATGAAACTTGGAATCTTTCTTTGTTCATTGTTGGTTAGTCCATGTTTTTTTTTGTTGTTGTTGTCGTTGTGGCTCCCGGGGCTCACGCCCCATTGCCCCCAATAGATACGCCGCAACTGCTATGAACCAAATGAGGGTGTTGGTGTTGCCCCACCCCTCCATTTAGCAGCAACCCACCCCCCCCCCCCCCCACCCCATGCACGCTCTCTGCGCTTGAATCCATCATTCCTTCCGTTGCGAACGGCCAGCTACCGAGTGTGGTATTTACCAAGGAAGTGCCTAATTGGGTCTCATGTTTGCTCCAATAAAGACCCCTGAGGAGAGTGAAGGATGATCAAACATGGTCAGGTTCTAACCCCGGTAAACGAGTAAACGAGTAAACGTCGAAGTTTCTCTTCCCCATCCTCGAAAATTTACATTTGCATAATGAACCAAGCAGACACATGCAGTCTGATGTTGCTAAAAGGGGGCACTGCCCTTCTTTAGGAGCCTATAGGAGCCTATCGAGCCTATCGAGAAAAGAAAAAAATAGGGAACAGCCCCTAAAGGATATAAACTAGAATTCGGAGATTAGATTTGCAGTTGTTTATAATGGCTGTGGATCAGGTTATTTTTAGTCCACGGAAAATATTTCCTATCCTTCGTATCTTTTACAAACTTGAGTTGTTTGTATCAATATAAACTTTAGATGGGCCTAAGCTAGGCGCACAAACCAATTTGCAGTAATAACAGTGAGCTGTTTTTTAGCCAGAACGAAATGGAATTCTACTTGTTTTCAAACTTTGACTTATACTATTGTATAAAAATCATTGTTTTTATTGTGTCAACAGATCCGTTAAAAACTAAAATATTAATATAATCTACCAAAGTCCTGATATTAATCGTTTTATTACTTCATACATGAAATATTCAATTAAGCAATTCAATCTGAATTTTAAAGAAATTGATATCACGTAAACGATTCTACGCTAGCCCCTCCCATAAGTTCGTGTGCATGCATATGCAGGGGGAGGGGGGAGAGGGGGTGCGGATGCTGATAAACTACTTGGATAGGTAAGATCCATTGATATTCTCCTTTTTTGAAACCTTCGTAGGCGGATATTATCTCGAAAGCCATGCATATATAACTCTGTTTTTCTTGAGTTGCGGATAATTAAGGTAATAATCATTTTCAGATCATGCAGATCCTCTTCTTCAATTATCTTGTATCGGGGCTAGAGAGACACAGGAGGATTAGAAGATGGGCTCCACTCGTGATGAGAAGCACGCGCTTCTTTCCGCAGAATTGACGATAAAAAATCATGACGTCATCGCTGCTTGTCGCCTGACAATATTGTAGATGTCTTTTTTTTTTGTCTTGCTTGGATTAGAAATAGAATATGCTTTCTGACATGAGATAGTCTTCTGCATGATATACCGCCGGCACTGTATGATAGGGGCGCCAGTCCTAGGGATTTAGGGTACTATTCCCTCCCCTCCCATAAAAAAAAAACAAACAAACAAACAAAAAAAAAACACTCTTCCCTATCTTCCTAGAACCTGTTGAATTTAGTTGAATTACATACCATGCTTACAGCGAGTTTTTTTCGGAAAATATGGCTTCTGCCTATGCTTTACCAAATCTTTAGAAAGCTTTACAAGATCCTTCAGGTACCTAATGTCCACAGAACAAGTCAAACTTCTTCAGTCGACGTACGAACTGGATGACCTTGAAAAACGACATTGGGGAAACAAGAGGAACATTTGAAATATGAAAAATACACGTACCACTGGTTTCGATGTCCCTCATAATATATTAATGGGTGTAAAACGTATGTTCGAATGTAAAATAGGATTGCAAAATATAGGTTTTTGTTATGATCCTGATAAAAATTGAGTATTATAAACCTCACTTAACTTCACGAAAAGCATAGTCATGGTGGTGGTTACAAAATCATTGTTATCTGAATGTTGTAATGTTGTAAATTACACCATATTGTTAAAACAGTAACGCGAGTGACGGCTATCAGTAATTTTGGTCACATCTTTTTTTAATGAAGTCCCTTGATACGTTTGCCATTATCTGTAAGTAGGTCCTTTTCAGGTAATTAGTTAGCAAGATTGAGTGATTTGGTTTTGATTCTGACCACTCCAAGGCCTCCTGTTAACCAGTTATCCGTAATAAAACCTTCAAGAATTGCCTTTAAACTTTCACAAAATGTAAAAAAAATCTACACTACAGTCCACTGAACAAATTTGCGTATCATATGCTTCCATAAAGTATCCCTCGCCTCCAGGCTAGAAATAGATCCTCCCCCTTCGTTACATGATTCCCGGAATACGTCCTGTTTCTAATGCATGAAGTCTGCATTTTAATCTGGAGTGCACATGCAGGTTCATGATTAAGCATGTGAATCGTCTTTAGTGATGTGATTGAAAAGTGCTTTTTAACATGTTTTTCTTTTTTTTTTTTTCTACTAGCACTTATTTCATCCAGGGCGTTTCTAACATCACTGCAATCAACATGATCAAACAGATAAATGTCAAGGGTGCATATGAAACTACAAACAAATACAACATCAGTACGATTTTTACCCTTGTGTGCATTGTAAAATGCATTTTAATTTATCACGATCATGACATTTTGTTCTAAGGTTTTAAATCAATTTAAGATAATAATATCATCCCTTAAAATGGGCCCATTTCCATTTTATGAAGCAGGTAAAAATTATGAATTACATTGTCATTAAACCCACTAGAAACGACAACAGTGAGCCTAATCTGATTTTTTTATGTTTACTTTGGTAATGAGATAAAAGATTTATATTACGATAGTTTATAAAAGTATTTTTTGTTTTACTGAATGGTTGAATGGTTGGTTATTTGACCTGACTGCTAAGAAGGCATTTGTATGTTTGTTAGTAAGCAACCAGGGGACCGACGGTTTTAAGTCCCCTCCGGTTATGAGGAATAATACCTTACCAAAGGACATTAATTTAGCTCATCCGCTTGGTTTCGAACCCAGTACTCCCGGTTACGAGACCACTGCTCTACAACTAAGCCACAGCGCCTGCTCATATATTACAATTTGAATTAAAATCAGTGTTCCTTTTTTTCGTTTAAAGTTTGTGAATTTAAATCCCTTTCTATTCAACATTGTCAAAATATTATAACGATGAACTATGAGAAACCTGATACACTTCAGTCACTGGCGTAGTAATGGGGGCTTAATTTGAAATCACATCATTTTCCGTTTTTTCCTCACTTTTTGTAACTTAGCCTATATTCCTTTTCTGCCTCCAAATGTTTTGCTCTTTACACGACTGATTTCAATGTACATACATGTTCGACTTTCTAAGACGATAACAAATCTGAATTTTGAGAATTTGCTGTGGTTTCAATCAGTCATTAGTAACTCCTTAATACTTAATATTTCGTGGCACCGAGTCGAATTTCCACAATTTCTTCTTCTCGGTCCCATCCATTCACGCTATAATTAATTCACGATAATACTTAAGCCAGTGAGTAACTTTTACAAATCTGAGGTGCATGGCCCTGCATAGTTTTAGTGTATGTTATACTGTGAAATATCAAGCCCTGACAACTGTACTTAAAAAGCATCATCATGTGCTTCACAAAAAGTGAAAATATACAAGTGACCGGAAATTCCAGGCCTTTTTTCAACATAGACTGCCGTGATAGACAAAAGCATACACAGGTTGGTTTTGCAAACGGTGGAATTCAGTGATAGATATCTTGATAATAACATCTTATATTCAAAAACCTTTATATCATTGACTGTTTATTTATCCTTCTGAACATCTGCATACAACACAGACATCAAAATTCATACTTTATTAAATCAAGCCTCCACAAATTTAACGGATCCCTTTAACCTACCATTTTGATGCAGTCACTCATCGGCCTTTTTAAATGGTGATTTAAAATTTTAGTTTTTGGAGTGTACGTTTCACTGTACATACATGTTCGACCTTCTTAGATGATAACACATCTGTATTTTGTGTATTTGCTGTGGTTTTGACCATTCATTAGTAACTCGATAATACTTAACACTGCGTGGCACCACGTCGAATTTCCACAATTTCTTCTTCTCGGTCCCGTCCATTCACGCTAATGTCTGCTCCCCGCGACTTAGAACAGGCGATTAGACCATTTTTAGCACATCACACAGGCTGTTGTTGATTCAGATTAGCGAGGAGGGAATAATCGTGTTGTTTCAATGAACTCCGGGACGATCAGCGCCGCAAAGGGCATTGTGACGTCAATGATGTCGTGTTGGACGTCTTGAGTGGTTTGCTTTGGAATTCAAATTTTGCTCTAGATAGATACTAGATACTAGATAGATTGTAGCCCATTTTCCTGCGTTTCCACAAAGATGTTTACAAATAGGTGTTTTCAAAAATAAAGAACAATAATATATTCCATTCAAAGAGCGCATTATTCAGAGAGCTTCAAATGTAAACGTGCACCATCTTCACTTTTATATATATTTCTTAAAGCATTCCTTCCATTTTACACCGCTCACATGCATGGATGTAGGGCAATCATGGTAAACATGGAAAAGGCATTTGCTTTCGATAATCCTCACATATTCCCATTTATTATCCTGGGTTGAGAGTTCCAGTGCAGATTAATGTCTTGCCAAAAGATGTTAGTGTCACAGGGGGACTCAAACCACGAACCACGTGGTCCTCATTCCGGTGACGTATCCGCTAGACAACAACATCTTAAAATCTAATGTGCTGATAATGATTGTATTGAATTAAGATAGACTTTAGCTCTTACACAATGCGCAGTGAATACTATAGGAGTTTATTGGTTGAATCGATGTGTGTCTATCATGTCTAAGGGAAAAGCCAATTCGACTGACAAATAGAATCAAAACAGGAAAGATACAACGAACCAAACCACAAATCAACAACAAACAAACAAACACACAACCCACACCCACACTCACACTCAAAACCACGAAACATTTTATTAACAGATACATTCATTCATGTTGCTCATCGAAATCTAGAATGACACATGGCTGACTTTACAATTTCTATGATTTATTGGTGAATTATTCAAATAGAAGTTTACAATGACTACAAAACCTTTTTTGGGATTAAGAATTAAGAGTATAAACTAACGGCGGGTTGGGGGAGGGGGAGGGCAAAACGTCTGCCCTCTACATTCCTTTAATAGTCAGCTTCAGTACACAAATGAAAGTGGTTTCGCTTTTGGAGTGTATTCGGATTTTTTCCTGCTCACTTACCGCCATGCAGACCTGGGTGCAGTTGCATAAAACTTGCTATTATGGTAACTTTGCCATCAATGGTAACTTTCATAGAATAGTGGATTTTGATTGGCTCTTGAGCAACGTTACCATCGTAGTTACCTTTGATGTTACTATAATAGCAAGTTTTTATGCAACAGCACCCCGGTCACCCCCACTAATTACCTTTCCTGGCGTTTTTATCCACTGTACGCATTATAACGACACGGCAAATAACTGCTATTATGGATTCAGGAGAGTATTCCTTGGAGGGAATCTAATTCAGTATCATAATATCATTATCACTGCTTATAAAAGTTTTACAATTTTATGACATTTAGATGAATGACATCATAGAACGGGCATATTTGTGTTTATTACCGTATAAAGTGTCTTGAATTAGTTCTTTAATCTTTAATCTCGCCATTTTTCTTATTTTTTCCCCATCAAAGTGCGCAGGGACAACGATCTTTTCATATTATGCGCTGTACAAGAACTGCATTGTTTATTTATAATATCAGTTAACGGATTAAGAGGTTCTGTAATGATAATGGTATTATTCTAGGGGATGGAAAAAAAATCCTCTTGGATTGAAAATAGATCATGGCTGTATATTCGGTCTGCTTCGACGTGTTTAATAAATCAAGAAGCATTAGAAAAACAGAACTTGCGGACGGTAGTGGCATTTAGATTCCCGCAGGAATGGGACTTATTTATGTATGAACCTGAAGAAGTGACCAAGACTGTGAAATAGAGAGGTTGAGGAGGCGCCGGTGTACAGACATTTCGGCCTGATGATAACCCGTCAGGAAAACAAATCGGCCCAAGGCGTTCCATCCTGCATGGTCATCGCCATCAGAATCTGGGCTGATTTCGATGATTTCGCATTCCCATAATTTGCACGTTTGAAATCTTGTTCTCATTCCCTCCTTCTCCTCCTCCTTTTCCTTTTCTCGTCTTTTTACTGCCACTATTGGTATATGATTTGCCTTTAATGCGGAATATTGAAATGGTCACAAATTATTATCATTGAGCATATTGACCGCATGTGTGCCAGCTGATTGCAGACCCCTTTTAAGTCGTTAACCTAACTGAAAACCCAATCACAATTTTAAACCTAACCCAATATGTCTTCGACTAAAAGAAGCTTGGAGCAAATGCCTCGCGAGCAGCCATACCGAATCAACGGAAACACACTACAAATAAATATATCAAAACCGACACGAGAAAACTGCTCCATTTTACCCCGAGCTCTGGAATCATTTATCTCTTCATACAAAATTTTTACATTTTCCTCGCAAAACATCTGCATCTTGAGGTATCATCAACTAAAGACCATAAAGGTATGATAAAAACCAGACGGTAAAATGATTTTTTTTTTCTCATAGTGAAAGCTTTTGTTTGTTTGGTATAATTGTTCACTATATATCTCTTTTAGAAAAAAACAAAAATACATATCTCGGAGATGAAAATTATAAAAGATGCTTCACTGGTCATCAATAAAAAAAAAATGCAATGTTGCCGCAGAGGGATGGCGTCAGGAATTTGTCACGCTTGGGAGGAGAAAAAAAAAGAAGACAACAGAAACCGAAGAAATACAGAGAGAGAGAGAGAGAGAGAGAGAGAGAGAGAGATAGCAAGGAGGGAGGGAGGAGGTGAATAAATTGTTTTTGGTTTTTCATATATATGAGGTCACTCACCTTTACGAGAAGCCCTCCTACCCCCTACCCCCCCCCCCCCGCACTTCATGGACCCTGGCTATGCCACCATGTCAGTCATATCCCCAAGCGGGCAAAATTAGAGCACCACATTTCTCACCTTAGGGAACATAGTACTTAATTGTGTGTCCGGACAGATTTACCATCGCTCAATCAACGATTGTCGAATGCACACCCATCTTTTTTTTCCCAAAGAAAATGACCGCTGCAATCAGTTTGCTCTTGAAATAAAGAGAAACAGTGAGAAGGGGGGGGGGGGTTATTTCATAATTGACATAATGACATAATTCCAACCATTCTAGGCCTATGCCATCAGACTCTCAATTCGCATAACTATACACCGTTTTCGCCTTACCATGCCTACTAGTTTACTACTAGCCATAAACACGATAGCATCTTGACAAAGAGGTAAGTCGGTGGGGGATCAAGGGAGATTTTTTTTTTCGGGGGGGGGGGGGGGGTCGGTGGTGACTAAGGGAACCATTAATCCAGATTCACTTCACACTGAGGGAATAATCTTACATGTGCATCACCGCTGAACCTGGTTATTACGTTTAGTTTTTGCATCTTTCCGATATTATACCAAAAAAGGGTTCAACGCAAAGAAGAAGAAGAAGAAGAAGAAGAAGAAGAAGAAGAAGAAGAAGAAGAAGAAGAAGAAGAAGAAGAAGAAGAAGAAGAAGAAGAAGAAGAAGAAGAAGAAGAATAAGAAGAAGAAGAAGAAGAAGAAGAAGAAGAAGAAGAAGAAGAAGAAGAAGAAGAAGAAGAAGAAGAAGAAGAAGAAGAAGAAGAAGAAAAAAGATATAGCGTACAGGTGCTAACATTTCCATTACCCGCCAGTAAGTGACTGCGCATAATTATGGCCCATTGGCAGTTTGGTATGGGGGGGGGGGGATTCTATTTTCTTTATCCATTCACCACCCTTACACATTATTTTTAAATGAATTTTATTCATCTTCGGGAGTAAAATGATCAGAAATATATCAGTATAAGGACTACCGCTTCAGAAACCCTTATAATGATCAACATTTGTATAGCTTTCATGAAGTGGATTACTTCTAGATATGTAGATAGATTCGAAATGAATCATTCCATACTGCGCCATTATCATTAACTTGCTAACCGCCGTAAATCATCATATCCATTTACCTAATTGCTAAATTCATAACTCCGAATGACACTCATGACTACCATAACCATTAATCTCTATAACTATATTTCACAGAAAGTCTTCAGTTTCTGCAATTAAAGAGAAACATTGATTGTTTAAATGGTTGATTTTTTTCCCCCTTACCAATATAACTGATTCATTGAACTGCTAAGCTCCTCAGAGACAGCACTAAACTCTTCTTAAAATCGGGATGGCGCGACGGGCTTGATAATTTAGTCGAAATGCTGGTAAAATTTTGATAAATTGTGACCTCCGTTGGGCATTAATGGACTGGATAGGCCTTGTTTCCACTGCCAATAAAGTGCAGTAGTGAACCTTACTATCTGGCAATTAACACTTTAAGATGAAGAGTAAGCATGGGAAGAGAGAGTCACTCGCAAGAGCAACTTCTTTTAGAGCACAACGTTCATCGCCATGCAAGGGACGACACTTTCCCTACCCTACATATCACTGCAACGCATCAAAACAGCAAGTGGGACCTAATGGTCAGTGCGAACGCGCCTTGCTTGATATCACAACACACGACCCTCTTTTCAGACGAAGATTCATGTGTTCCATATGCACTGAAATCCCTGTCTTCTGTTTCGTATGGAGATTTCAAGATTGGTCAATGTTAAAGTACCGGGATAAACTCTGTTCTCCCCCTTCTTCGGTTCCTCTCGTGAGGTGCCTCGAGTCTTTCAATCTTTCACGCGTTATCTTCAAACACAGATCAGAGCAACTAGAGAGAGAGGAAGAGAGAGAGAGGAAGAGAGATATTAAAGACAGAAAGCTCGAAGTCAGCGTATTAAGGATGATGAATCGTTGCTTTTCCCTGGTCATAATAATACCAAATTTCTGGAGGCCGTGACAAAATGAAGAGCACGGATTAAAAGTGGTTCCATTCCATTTTGGAGAGCTTCTTTCCGGCAAATTTATCTATGAGCGAAAATGTGACTTTCTAAGGCTAGTAAGTCATGATTCCCGAGATAAAATGCAAATGGTATGCAAAGCTGAAAGTAAAGAAGTCGCTCACCAGTTACCGCAAGATGAATTTTCACCTTGCTTGTCTAATTTTGCATTTTCTGAACCCTCTTCTCCCTGACCGTCTTCTCCTTTATCTATTTCTATTTCCAGTTATCTCTATATCTTTCTCTCCTTTTCTCTCTCCCTCTCTCTCTCCTACATTATGGTTATATTCTACATATTTACTTGTTTGTGTACGCCGTTTCTGCATTTTTTCTCTCTCTTTCGTAGTCGTCTATCCTTCAAAATCCCCCTGTTTTATTTCACTGCATGGATAATTTTCCACGTATACACTTGCGATTTTGTTCATGTTACCTATATGAGGGTAATTCCATAAATTAGGGATCTAATTTGTGACATTTTGGGTGTCCCTGTTACATATGAAAGCTACATATTTTCATGGCTTTTGCTGGCGATGCAGATAGTGGAGCGAGATTTTAGTCTTTCTATGCAATATCATGCTTAGAATTACGTTAAAATCTTACTTCACCATTGGCGTCTTTGCTCAGAGCCACAACAAACATGTGGGTTTCTTATGTAACAGGGACACCCAAAATGTCACAAATTGGACCCCTAATTTATGGAATTACCCATCACCGTTTGTACACAGTGTGCGCGTGTGTGTGTGGGCGTGGGCGCGCGTGCGTTTAACACCAACCTCAATTCATTCAAAGCAACTCTCTGGTAATTTGAAAGTGACACTAACGCAAATTAGATCCGATAAAATTGTAACCTGTCCCTGTTTAAGTACATGCTCTAATAACCTTCGTAGTTTCTTAGAATGCCATAAACAACATTTTTGAAGAAGGGCAACACGTGTTCAATTACTAAATTACTAATCACTGAATTATCAAGGAATTTATCGGAGCAAATTAGATCCGATAAAATTGTAACCTGTCCCTGTTTAAGTACATGCTCTAATAACCTTCGTAATTTCTTAGAATGCCATAAACAACATTTTTGAAGAAGGGCAACACGTGTTCAGTTACTAAATTACTAATCACTGAATTATCAAGGAATTTATCGGAGGAAGTAATTTAACTTCTAACATGTTTGAGTAGCTGAGTACTGTAAACGTGAATAATGACGTGTTCCATAGCTATATGAATAGCTGAAAGGGTGATATTGAGAAATGATGTATAGAATGCAATGATAATTGATCCATAATCTTATCGATTTTTATTCTTGATATAATGGAGGAACGTGATAATTACAATGAAGCATGGACATGAAAACATAACATTCCGTATAATAACTTACTGTACCTCCTCCTCCAATAGCGCCATGGTTCCTGTAAATAACTGTGTCCACACAGAGTGGCAACAAACATTTTGACAACGTAAGAGGATGTGAAGTTAATAAGGGAAATGCTATATGTATTTACATGCGGATACACTTACACGAGACGTCTGAAGTTCCAATCTTTTTCATGGTCCCCCTGTCCCAATTTAAAAAAACAAAAACAAAGAGAAAAGAAAACAAAATCTTCTCCAGGTAAAGAGACATGCTAGAACACTGTTTTGAAAACTTGACTGATTAAAAGATAGAGTTTCAGATTGAAAAGTTCTTGTCTTCACCGTCTAAAAAAAAAGTAAGTCTACATCTACCAAAGATATCAGACCTTTCCAAAACTTTTAAAAATTTGCCAAGTTGCGGTGAAATTAAGCGTTAAAGTTTTTTTGGATTTATCGAGGAATAGACATTTAGAGCTGTAAGAGTACCATATTGTTTTCATCCCTTCTTTTTATAAAGTGGTAACTCTAGATTTACTATAGATGAACATCCCCATTTTTCTTTTTACTTATAAAACTTTGCGAAGTTGCTGTGAAAGTAAGCGTTCAAGTCTTAAATTATGAAAGAATAAACATGTAGATCTGTTAGAGTAACATATTGTTTTTATCCCTTCTTTTTATAAAATGACAAATCTAGATCTAAAGTAGATATACATCCCCAATTTTCTTTTTATAAATAAGAATTCGCAAAGTTGCTGTGAAAGTAAGCGTTCAAGTTTTAATAAGGAATAGAAATTTAGAGCTATTAGAGTACTATTTTTTAAAACCCTTCTTTTTACCAAATTTTAAGTCTAGATCTGCTGTACATATACATCCTCATTTTTGAAAATTCCTTTACATGATACAGATCCTGTTCATTTTAGAAACATCAGACTAGAAAAAGGAGAACAGCAGCTTCACGGTGCAGAATAATAATTGGTACATATATGCAGTGGTGTAGACAGGTTCTTACACCTGGGGGGGGGGGATGATTTGCCGTTCACGAGAAATCGAGGATCAATTTCGTATACAGATACACACACACGCACCCGCACACACCTGCACAGACCCCCTTACACACATTTTAATTTTTATCTTGCGAGCGAGGGAGCCAAAAATAGCCACTCTTCTGGTTTTCTTTCGCATTTTCAAACAAAAATTCTAAAATATGATGAGCGAGCGAGCCAAAAATAAGCGCTTTTCTGGTTTTAAATCACATCTTCAAATAGAAATTCTAACATATGAAGGTTGTTTATGACAAATTATTAAAAATTTTATTAACAATTAATTCAAATATCATTTCTTCCTTAAAAAGTGAAGGGGGGATATTTGTACACGCTATCCCCCCCCCCCCCTCTCAAAAAAGTGGGGGATATATCCCCCATCCCCTCGGGATTTACGCCAATGATGCACAGACATAAATAGAAGATATACGCACCGTGACAAATGAATATAGAATATGGACATACACACATTATTGCATATTTGCATCACGCTATTCATCTTTTGTTGTTGTTGTTGTTACACCACTTCAGAAAAACTGTGACAGCGCCGAAATTACCCAACAGTAATATAAATAACTACATAAATCAGAATAATGATCGATATAGTTATGATAGTAACCGTCATTTCAGTCACATTAACGATGATGATGATGATGATAACTATTATTATTATCATAGGCATAATAATAATAATAATGATAATAATAATAATAATAATAATAATAATAATAATAATAATACATTACTAATTATTATTATTATTACCATTGTTATTGTTGTTGTTTATAATGATAATAATTATTATTATCATTTTTGCTGTTCCTATCATTTCTAAACATGTTAGTTCAGTTTAATTGTAAGCAAACATCCTTCCCTAAAACCTGGGGGATGATTGAACATGTCATCCCCCCACCTTGTGAGGTGGGGGGATGCATACCCCTCATCCCCCCGCTGTCTACGCCCCTGCTCAGGACTATTAGAAACCGTATTTCAATATGACATATGTTAATTGCTGCTTTATGATCTTGTGCCTGAAAAAATTTTTACACGCAAACATAAAAAACAGTCCACTTGACAGCATACGTTTCATTCATATTTTACGTTTTATTGCTGTAGACTTTTTTCAAATGACAGTTTTATTCATTGCTGATACCAGCACTTTATCAAAAGTTTTAAGCATAATAATAATAATAATGATAATAGTAATAATAATAATAATACATTACTAATTATTATTATTATTACTATTGTTATTGTTGTTGTTTATAATGATAATAATTATTATTATCATTATTGCTGTTCCTATCATTTCTAAACATGTTAATTCAGTTTAATTGTAAGCAAACATCCTTCCCTAAAACCGGGGGGGGGGGGGGATGATTGTACATGTCATCCCCCCACCTTGTGAGGTGTGGGGGGGGGATGCATACCCCTCATCCCCCCCCCCCCCCCGCTGTCTACGCCCCTGCATATATGTAATATTTCACCTCATTAGATAAAAGTAGAAGAATAGAAATACGTATACAAATTGTATGATTTTTGATTCCGGTAGGGGATCTTGGCGTTATCATACGAGCTTCCCCCATAATCAGTCAAATAGCCTCCTACATGCCGACCTCCTACACACTGACAGCCATAGTTGTTTTTTTTTTTTTTTTTTTTGGGGGGGGGGGGGGCTGCTGTTCCCCGAAAATTATGGTTACAGTTCGCTATTCCGAAGGTTTGTTATTCCGAAAAGGAAATAAGGTTCGTTAGTTTGTTAGTTATTTTCGAATTAACGAACCCTATTACATTTTTTGACATATCGAGCCTTCGGATTAGCTAATCCTTTTTTCATTTTCGGACTAACGAACACCGAGGTATACGCAATTTTCGTGTTTCGGAATAGCGAACCTTCGGAATAAAAAAATATAAAAAAAAAACCCTTCGGAATAACGAACCTTCGGAATAACCAACATCACCCAAAATGATCACGACCAAAGTTTTTTAGTTTTCAGTTAAGTTTCTATCACTTGATCATTGTCATTGCATGGAATTTTCCTTGATATCTAACCAACAGGAACCTATTTATTCATTCCCTTTATTCTTCATTTTCCTCGAGGAAATTTATTTTGCTCTGCTTGTCAGCAGATTGAGCCCTCCTATCTTTATTTTAGATATCGCAGCCCCCATCCCATATATTTGGCTCATTACGCCAATGCTGGTGGCCACCTATTCTTGTTATGTTCCTTTATTCTCTTACCATTTCCCTTCGATTTTCATCACCTCCTGTTGCAAGAAACTACAACAGGAGCGTGAAGAGCTTTGTCAATACTTGTTCGCACACCACACTTGCATTATAGACACCTTGGATGAATGGGACGGTCCATTAGCGTCCCACTTGATGTGGTACAGATGGTGAAGATTTCCTGCTTTCATTTCTTCCTTGTATTTTGGTCTTGACTGTCCTTTTCTTATGTTCTCTTTTTTTTTCCCTAAATGCCTAAAAATCTCATGAATATCAAACAAACTAATACCCATCTTTATAGTATCGTATTGTATTCACTGAACTTCATTAATATACATCAATCTTCTGTTCAACCTTCACAATATATAAACATAAACATGAATATGATTATGAATCAACATAAACATATATTCGATAAACAAAAAGACATTAAACCGAAAAGAGCAGAACATAACAATAATAGGATTTGTAGCTGTTAATTAAGAAGATCATTTCACAAAAGTTTATCTGTATCTGTATACATTATAAGAAAGAAAGAAAGTGTGCAACGGTATTCTTGAAAAATTCGCTTTTTCATGAGGATACCAAGAAAGCTGCATACATGTTCTGTATTTTACTTTGCTGCTGTAATCTGTTTTTTCTTGAAGATTGTCACTGATCACTGCATAACATCATTACCAAACAGTGCCTCATAGGCAACCATATTTGGTGGAATGTGCCACCCTTGTTTAAACATCTGAAATAAACGAGACTAACTAATAAATGAACAAAATATGTTTAAAAGGTTAGGTACAGCAGTTGATCAGGTCCTTGTTTTTAGGAATAACCTCATATAGATTGGTGGGAGGGGACAACCTCTAGCCATCTCTACCATAGGCCAATCATGCAGCCGCGTAACTGTAATCAGGTTATTTCGCAGTGAATGTATGAACCTAATAACTTTGGTGAGTGTTTTCTACGTTGTAAAATCATTCGAATTCAAAACAAAATTTATCAACATACAAAAAATGCAATAAAGTCACATTTTATATACTGTTCTTGATTTGAACACAATCGCAAACGACTTTCGAAAACTCAACTCAAGTTTGAATTTCAAAAGCCTATCATATTTTCCATTAAAAGCATGTCCGCATTACGTAATACGTAATACGTCGTTGCAATGTTTGCAAATTTCAATAAGACACAGAAAATTCTACAATACATGCTATAATAGGTTGATTTTTTTTTTCAAAGTCTTTGCGTTCGAGGGATAGGAAGGATGTTTTTTTTTATTTATTTGTGTTTTCTCATTATCATTTATTCTCTGTTCCTTCCTAAAGACGGAATGGATTTGTACAAATGTGTACAAAAACAAAACAAAACCAAAGACAACAGGGGGGTGTAACATAAAAAATACAATCAATCTTACGATTGATATCAATCGTAAGATTGATTGTATGTTTTATGTTACACCCCCCTGATCATACATGTGTGCGCGCGTGTGAGGGCGTGTGTGTTTATATAAAACTGCCTTGATACCTTTTAGTGGTTACAGTTAGTTATTCCGAAGGTTTCGTTTATGCCGAAGGTTTCGTTTATTCCGAAGGTTCGTTACTCCGAAGGTTTCGTTTATTCCGAAGGTTCGTTTTTCCGAAGGTTCGTTAGTCCGAAAATAAAATAAGGTTCGTTATTCCGAAGGTTCGTTAGTCCGAAAATGAAAAAAAAAGTCCGTGGTATCGAAGGTTCGTTTGTGCGAAAATTCGTTAGTTCGTTAGTTATTTTTGGACTATCGAACCTTCGGAATAACGAACCCTATTTTATTTTCGGAATAACGAACCTTCGGAATAACGAAGCTTATTTCATTTTCGGAATAACGAACTTTCGGAATAAAAAACCTTCGGAATAACGAACCTTCGGAATAACGAACATCACCCCTTTTAGTCTTTATCGAAAAAAAAAAAAAAAAATATTTGAAACTTACCCCACTCTTACATCAGCCACGCTCCATCGCGTACCGAAGCATCATTCTCTGTTTGGTAGGTGAGATATCCACTAAATGGTGTCCTTCAAAAGTCCCTTGTAAAAGCAGGTGAGGAGTTGGTTTTTCAAGTGGCCGTGTGAAGTGCACTATGCCGTGAGTAAATATTTATCTTTCTGAAATGGAAGTTGACAAATAGTATCCGACTTCTTCACCTTGGTGGAAAGTGTTTGAGAAGGACTTTATAAACTGAGCACTGGATGACGGCAGTGTGTACTTCAGTACTTTCTGAGTAAGAGCTGATGTTTGGGAAGAAATATAAAGAAAAGCCTGGCGTTTCTCTTTGAATCCTTCAAAATCATGCTGTTTTTAATTACACAGAAGGCGAATACCAATTAACTGTTGCCCCGTTTTCTTGGAAACACAAGCACTGACGTTCTTCTCTCATTCAAAAACTTCCATGATTAGCAATTAATTTCTTGAATAGAACGGATATCTGTCATAGTTTCATCAGATGTTTGCTTTAAAACTTTCATTTAATTTGTATTTATCGAAGAGGAGCAGATGCTGTTTTTCTTAATTTTTTTAAACGTACCTTTTAAACTAGTCGATGGCTTACATCTGAATGGAATTACAGAATTTAATGAAAACAACTTTTAAATCACCCATATATTTTTATCACTTTTCAAAGCGATATAAAATCAGTCACTGTCATAAAATAGAGAAATATAAGTGGAGAACCCCCCCCCCAACAAACTTGGACTTTCCCGACACGCTAAAGAACATTACAGAGTTGAAGTTTCCTAGACTAAGGAGCCTTGTCATTCATGATGTATTCCATTATCGCCCCACCGTGCTCACTGCAAGCATTTACTTGGGCACTTGCTAGTTTTGTAAATACGGCTTTGACCATTTTGGAATCTTTGATGTGGAATCATGCCACTAAAGCCCTGAAAGTGCAACTCATGTTACGATGGATAAGATGGCCACAGATTTTTCGCACATGTACTTGATATAAAATATTTGCCGCGTCCCATTTATGTAATTTTCCGTCAGCATGGTCAAAGTTAGGTTTGTTCGCGAGCATGGCGAGTGCTGTTGTGTGTGTGCAACCCCGGCAGCTTGTAGGTTTATTTAAGATCTCAAGCGTGCTCTTCGCTGATAAAACTTTAAATATTACCCTTTGTTGAGATCCTCTGATAAAAGTTACTCGACCTTGATATTTTACTCATGCCATTATTTTCATTTGTGTCAGTATATTATATTTCACTCTTACGTTTATTCATAATAAATGTAGCAGTTGAAGGCCAAGTCACAGTGTATTTTTCAGAGCAGCTACAACAATCTTATACGATGATTTTCTCGATCATTCTTCCCTCTTCTGGGCAAACATTAACTCCTACGGTGCCAAGGGGGTTTGCTTGTTCCCAAATTCTACCAAATCATGAACAATGCTTGCGTTTCAAATGCCCGTAAGTCCTCAACAGTAATTTCTATACAGATAAGTTATACACAAAAGTTGTAGAAAATTCATTACCATTTCAAAAGATACCAAATATTTCCATTAATTCTATGTCTAGCATGAAAATTATTTGGAAATAGAAATGAGCTTCCCTTTCGACCTTTCTGTTTTCATTTCTCATTTGTTTGCTATTGTTTTATGCTAAAATAAAAATGGATCCTTTCCAAAATCTGCAGTTTTCTAAAAAATATCCTATGGTAGCATATAGTGACTGATAGATATCTTAAATACAATATTTATCCTCTAAACTTTGAAATATTTTCATGACCATATCCATTATTCTAAGTGGAGTAATGGTCGATTAAAAATGTAAAGTCTCTTGGGCACATATATGTGCCATCGGCACTGTAAGAGTTAAAGTGCACGTACAGAACCAAATCGCTCTTTCATTTATCCTGATCATGTTGATTCGCCAACGCTCGACAATTTTCAACATTTTCGAAATCAACATAGCACCTCCTTAATCGGTGAATTGTCACTTGGTCCACTCCCACTTTGTCTAATGCCCGTTTGGTCTCATCCCACTTTGTCTAATCCCACTTCGTCTACAGCCAGCTTGTCTAATAACCATTTGGTCTAATTGCCACTTAGCCCATTTACCATTTCGCTATTTTCCAGCTGGGCTATGCCCATTTCGTCCAATATCCACTTGGTCTAACACCACTCACACTATCTGATTAGACGAACTGGTAACAGACCAAATAGTCACTAGACGAAATGAGGAAAACTAAGTAGACGAAGTGGCAATTAGACCATTTGAACATTAGACAAAATGACAATTAGCCCAAGTGGGTATTATACCAAGTGATTATTGGAGCAAACGGCAATTAGACCAAAATGATAGTAGACCATATTATGGGTTTAGCCATGGTGGTGATAGACAATCTGGCAATTAGCCCAGCTGGTAGTAGACCAAATGGCTATAGACCCCTTAATCCCCTGGCTACTGGAACCGGGTGACCCATGTATTAACTCTATAGGAATGAAAGAATCCAGTAGTCAACGGGTTAAATCAGTAAGATCTGAATGTACACAGGGATAATAAGTTACAATAACAAGAAAGACGGAGAAGGAATCAAACGAATCTGAAAATATATGCTTTTAAAAAATCATGAAAGTGTGGTTAAATTTTTTGCCATGTGGCCCTGAGGAAATCATGATGGTTTGCTGTAAGAAGAGAAAGGAAAGTAAAAGAAGAAGAAGATGAAGAAAAGAAAATTAAAAAAAAGAAAAAAAAAACAGAGGAAGAAGCAGAAGAGATCGCCACGGTGTGACCGGGGCTTGAAAGTGACATATCAATGCCTGAAAGGATATCTGTCATGTTGCGGATATCATGATGCCTCCTGGGAACTTTGACGACATGCAATCATCCATGTTCGCGTCTACCGTGTGAAAAACATTGGCACTCCAATGTCATTTCATGTTTCATAATGCAATTCATTTGCATGGAAATTTTGTCATTTGCTGAGAATCCCCTTTCACTGAAACGCCATGAAAGAATCATGAGAATGTGGTCTATATTAGTACGGCAGCTAATTTGACACATTCAAACACTTCTCTCTGTTGTTGTTAAATTATACCTTCATTTTCTGAAAATGTTTTGGAAAAATATATTGGAACGGAGAGTGCAGATAGCAAAGTGGATGAAAGGATGCTGGAGAGGTATCAAAATCTTTATGTGTTATATATGTTTTTATGTGGTATATCCTTCTCTTTCTACCTCTCTCCTCTCTCTCTTTCTGCCTTTTGTTTTTACCGTTTAATGTGTTCTGAGCCCACACCCCGTAGCTATGCTATTAGCTAAAACGTAATTTACGTTTCACTTGATGACCTGTATTCTTCTTCCCCTCAAATGGTCTTTAATTTTATTCACTTGGTTTTGGACCTTACTAAACCCTAGTCTGACCAATCTGTAAACTCTGAGTTTTCCTTTTAAACAAAAAGAACTCTTATTTTCCATCTGCCAATGAATTGCTCAAAGAAAAACATTCGAGATCATGGAGTTATTACCAATGCACATACGCTTCACCTCGCTGGGGTTAAATAAATGGGACTACATCGTTTTGTTTTGCAACTATCATGGGACAGAGACAGCTTCAGGTGGCATGGAATCAATCAGTGGAAGACTTCTTTCCCCCGGAGGCAGCGTCTCTGTAAATAAGCACATCTCGTTCCCGAGGCATGGGAGAGGGCTAATGATGCTTTCATAACATGCATAAGGCACTCAGTGATACGTTCACCTACTCGATCAGTCAAGACAAGTTCATCCCTGCTATCTCACCAAAAAATCCGTGCATGAGTGTGACATCAACTCGAGCCAAGCACTGAAAATGTTACTGTAAAATATCTCCGAATCACTCACACGTTCACAATATATTTGCAGTGGCGCTCCGAGTGGATGTCGTTAAGTACGAACCCGAAATTTGGCACTCTCTCTTTAATAACCATGTGTCAAAGGTACCGACTAAGTCTCCTTTCAATCGCATAATCACGATTATATTGACAATGGATACCAGAAAAATTGCTCACATGGAATCTTGTCTCTTGTTTTAGTTGAATTCTCGAGGATAAGTTGACTTAAGATACATTCATGAAGACAGATGGAGAAATATGTAGTTGGGATGCGTTGATGCGAAGTGTTTTAATCTTGCTCGTCTGCTGGTGTCGATTTCGGATCAGGGTGGTGTTACCGAAGGAGGTAAAACTACCTGTATCACTCCTGTATCGCTTGAACTCTTCGTGGAACATCGAATATAGGTTGTGTGCTCTCGTAATAACATTGATTTGGAAGTTTTAAACCTTTCTTGAGAACCGTGTTTCTACGAAAAAACTCCAGATAAACCGTGTTCTGAACAGTACTAAACGGGCTTTAAAACGCTTATTCAGGCCCAAAGAACATGAATAAATGGAGCTATGAACGCATCCTTGATAGGCTATTTGATTTTGCCATGGTCAATAGTATAATTGAATTCACGATCTCATTTTGTTAATTCTTTTAGTGATGGCGTCTGTCAGCATGATGGGTGGAAAGGCACATCTGGGGTAATAAAATTACATAGGTGTTTTACGCGAAACGTATACATGGTTGTATTGATGGTCACAGCGCGGCCGTTCCAAGACCTTAACCTCTTAACATGATCTCAGCTCACTTTGGTCCTTGGCAAAGAAACTTCTTTATTTTTAAGAAAGTACCAAATACATTTCTGAGCGTACTCTTACAATATTTGACTCATAAATGCGTTCCTGAAATTTTGGCTGCGTGTTTGCCCTTACAAACATCTGTCGGGAATGCCAAACTGTCCCTCTTTTCACTCCTTCAAAGACTTTAGTAGGTGCCCATGGAATTGCCCATTAACTATGAAATAGATGAATGTAATAAATGAAGAATGAAATCATATTCCAAACGCTGTTATTTCTTGTAAATTGAAACAAATAAAAGTCTAGTTATCATTCAGTACAAAAGGCTTTTTGTTATGATTATCACGTAAATCTTTTTTAAAATTCCTGTTTCAGTGAATGATGATGGGTGAATTAAATTACGTGTCTTCAAATGTATTTTGCTTTCCCAAATGAAATAATGGTGGTAGTAGTATTAACCTATTGCCTACTGGAACCCCGTGGCCTCTGCATTAAGTCTATGGGAATTAGAGAATTTTGTAGTCAAAGGGTTAATGATTATAATGATAACAAACGACAACAAACAACATTTTACAACAACAATAATAATAATGATAATAATAACAATAATAATAATGATAATAATTATGATAATAGATAAATAAATACAAATTCATTCATTATGGGTATATAAACTTGATTAGCTGCAGGCTGAAAGGATCAGTTTACAACTTGAATATGGTGAAAATATGCATGTACGATTACATCACAATCAAAAATACAAAAATAGCATAAATCATGAACAAAAATAGAATACAAAAACTTTAATTGAATCCATATGTCTACGCAGGTGATGACGAGAGAGAACTGGGAGATAATGATAATTATAATGATAAGAATAATGATGATAATGATAATTGTAATAATGATGATAATAGTAAAAAATAATGATAATAATAACAATCACAGCAAAAATAATAATGATACGAAAAAAAGGATTAAAAATGATAACCATCACCACCATCATCATCTTATGCACCTAATCAATTACTTTATCATATCTCCATATCTTTCCACTGGGAAAGGTTACTTGCTCTGATGATTTCATCTTTCAGTACTTGTTCATAACAACATAGTGTTTCCTAACCTTGAACTCGTACTTCCAGAGCAGAAAAAGAGAAATAACTTGATGAACATTTGTAGAGAGTGAGAAGGATTCACCCATCGTCATTCACTGAACATGGACCCATCTTTGATTTCGAAGAACGGATTGCAGATCAAAGCTGCCTCTTTCAGCACTAGTCCAAAGCCTCTAATCACGGAAAAAAATTGACAAGTTAGAAAAGTAATCCGCACGCGGGAGACTTTCACGCCAAAAGCTCATGGGTAGCCACGTTCCTGTGGATGTAATATCCCAGGAAATAATCGAAAGTAAGGGAATGTTTGAAGAAATAAGATCCTCTGTAGAAAACCGCCTAGCAAAAAATAACAAAAAGACGTACGTTACGTCTTCAGAACTAATCAGAAAATGTCATATCAGTGACAGGATCTTGGGGGGCATTCTACTCGGGTATGGCACGTATGCGAGGCCATTTTGTTTACTGAAACACTTACAAGGTGATGTATAACGCACACAGTCGTGGCTGCCTCGTTTTTTTAGTATGAAAAGACTACTGTTTTAAGCATCCGAGGTGTTCCCCAAGACTATAAATTGATCTGAAATCAAGGAAATGCATTTTAACACCCCATCGTCATGGAAATCAGTTAGAAAATAGCGATTACAGTTAATGAAGTGCCCCAGTGGTATGATCCAATTTGTGAAACATTAACGTTTCCGTTTAAAGTGTATTAGTAGCAGGAGCGGACTGGGAGTTGAGTGAGTTTTTGGCTCGAGGACTGGCCGAGTTATGGTCTGAGAGGCGGTTGGTATGTTTCAGTGGGTCGGTCAAGTCGAAACTCCCCAGTTAAATTTAATTGCCAGTCCGTTCCTGGTCATTATATATATATAGTCTTGAGGAAGTGCGATAGCTCATTTGGTTGAGCACTGGTCTCGTAACCTTGTGACCCAGGTTCGAAACCAAGTTGGTGCGCTAGTGACCTTTGGGAAGTCGTTAATCCTCATTACCAGTCCCTCGAAGAGGACTTTGAAGCCATCGGTCCTCTGCTTGCTTACAAGCATTCATGCTTTCCTAGCAGCCAGGTAAACATGGTAAATCCAAACTAACTCAAACTCGAAATAGTTGTCCTTTAAAATAATTCGAAACCATCCACTGAATTTATCCCATCTTTTACCACAAACTCTTGCAAAACCATTTCTCCAGTTTCTTTTACGATTAGACAACTTTCGTCATATGAAATAGATTATTACGACAAAGGAAGTTAAGCTGTCTCCGCGAAATTCACCCCACTAATCCACCAAGTAATGATGTACTAAAACCTAATGGGGTGTGACGGCGAGAAGAGGAACCCTTCTGTGATCATTACAGACGACAGATATCTTAGTCATGTTAATCACAAAGCCAAACCGATACCACATCGCATCGATTTTAGACGGTCTGATTCTTAGCCATTCTTGGAAACCAAACTGTTTATCAAGTCTGTTGTATCGGTCTTGTATCGTTGTTGTTGATGGACAGGGCGACCAATAAGCTGCGACGGAAGAAGAAAATTTCTGTGACTAAAGTTATCACATCAGTCGCACAGCAATACCGACTGAAACCAAAAGAAACTCGGCCATTGGGTGCAATGTAAAAGTTTGCTTGGTCTGTTACCGTCTGATATTGGAGTCGATGGTGTGACTGGTATATCATCTATTTTGTTTTGATACATCTTTAACGATCCCACTAATGCTTCGTGCGGAAACCGCAATGAGTATCTGGAATACATTTTAAGCCTCCTCCGCCACTGGTAGTGCCCCAGGCTCTATGTTTTCAAGATATCTCTCCAACCCTCATCAACGCGGTAAACCTCAAGAACCCTTCGAGATTTTGCCTTCTATCTAGTACAATACACAAGAGGGAAATGTTCCGATGGTTAGAGTTTGGGTGATATTAGTTCGAAGGACAGTCATTATCGACACTACTTTTCATTGCCATTTTAAATATTTAGTCTTTATCGAAATCTTTCGAGAAGCATTATTTTGAGGCATGAACTTTTAGCTCTGCTAGCATGCATTCCATGAGGAAGATTAGATTTTAGAACCTTGAAGTCTATAAATATGAAGATGTAGGGGTCTGTTACAGATTCCGTAAGGTCAGTTGGTTATGGCAATATTTACACGCTGTACCGTTTGTGTTGTGGGTCAGCATAAGGAGATGCTCTTAGATGGGCTAAAGCCCACGAAACGGTAACTTTGGTCTTTTCGGTTTTCTAAAAAGTTGTTGGACGACGCATAAGGCCAACGGCCCACCAGGCGGACAGTATACCAGACCGATTTCTTGTCCTTGTTCTGCCTTCCAAGAAAGTTGTCAGGGTTTCAAGAGACGGACATTGTCGGTCTCGGGGCTGTCACATCCCTGGGATGTCCCGATCAGAATGGAAAGTTCATTGTGAAATCCTGTCAAAACGGCATTCCAAATGAGAATGATCCGCACGAAAGTTTTTGCTAGTCGTTTGAAACTCTGTGCACTCTCGTTTTTGCTCCAAGAAATGATGCCTTCAAACAAAAAGAAGGACATAAATTTTCAATGATTTCATGGATTAGCAGGTTTCGTCCTTGTAGAAGCTAATTAATGTCAACAGACAAGGACGAAACAGGGACGTTGTTTACTTCTCTACCATTCAAGAACTGAGTGTACATGGTGCACATAAGAATTTGAATGATCATTATGGCGCGCTTTTACTTCCCCCTCGAGATCGTCTGGGTGTAATTAATCTATCTTTCTTATTTTCAGTTCTTGTTATTCTGCACCCTCTGCCTAGTTACGTTCACGCGACTGTCCCTGAACTTAAAGTTGTAGTTCCATAAAGTTAGAGTTATGTTGTATTTTCAGATAGTGTGGACGTACTCTCAGTTTCAAAACTTTAAGCGAGTTTATGGTTAACCCCCAAACTACAAGCGATGGATTGTCCGTAATCGCTTGTATACTGGTGGTTTTGTTTTAAAAAAAATCACGACCAACGGTTTTTTTTTCAGGTACTGTTCTTCTATATCTTCAACATTGTTATTGCCTCGAGTTTTCTTGAATATCCAGCCAACTTACCCTGTTTTATTCTGACACTGTTCATTTTCCTTGAGGACCCCTTTTCCTTGCTTGTCAGCAGCTGAACCCCTCCCTAATGTAAAAAAAAATGTTCTTTTTTTTTTTTTTTTTTTGGATAGTGCAGCCCCCAAATAATTGGCTCATCCGTGCTTTAGGTCATGTGTTTGCTAGTCTGTACACACGTGCCATAATTGTGATACTCAAAAACAATTCAAGGTAAAAACCCTTGAGTAGAGCCACACTATGTCGGTCTCTGGTATTGCCAGGAGCAGCTACATCACAGGGAATATGGTCGTCTTTCAGACACCTGTTACGCATTTCGATTGTTGAGGATTTGAGTTTGCAAACTAGTCCGATGTGGACGCAGATTAGTAGGCCTGTAGTTTGTCGGGCTCTGAGGTACGCTCGACGACAGGTCATGTTGCCGTGAATTTTACAGCAAAAAATCGCAAAGTTTGCGACCAAAATCATCAAATTCGCGACCAAAGTCATCAACTTTGCGGCCAAGTCGCAAGTTCGCGTCCAGTGGTCGCGATATTCGCGACCAAAATCGTGGATTTCACCACATGGCCGCGAAATTCAAGGCTCAATGACCTGTCGTCGAGCGTACTACAGGGCCACCATAGTCGTCGGACTGGTGCATGTTTCGGTTCCCGTTATGAACCCTCGTCGTTGCTATGTCGGGGTTTTGCTAACCTTGAGTTTCAAACTACGATGGCCCACTCAGGAAATCTTGGATGCTACTAGACTCCATTTTACATTCTGTTTGTCCAGCTTTGAAGTGTTTCCGCCAAATCTACCATTTTCCAAGTTTAGCTTGAGATATCATTTTAAATCGCAGGCATGAGCGAAAGTCAAAAGTCATGAGGGTATCAGACAAATTGTCTCATTAAGTAACATATGTGCCTACCGATTAAATCGTTGGGTTAGAGGAGAGAGAGAGAGAGAGAGAAAGAGTCGCACAGGCATCAACCTAATCTTCCCACTCCCGTCTATCAATTCCCCTAACTTATAAGTTTTGCAAGGATTTTACCGCGAGTTCGAGAAACCATTCCTCGTATTTGGTTTAGCGAGGTACCTGAACGGAATTATATTCCTCAATAGTAACATTATTGACTGCTGTCTTACTTTGATGGTGAAATACAATTTCAATCTAATACCAAAGCGAATTTGTCTTTCTCGCCGGCCCTTCGCGTGAACTTTAGGATTTCAAAACCTGAATTATTCGTTCTGGAGTCGTCAGCTCCCCTCGCGAAAGTGTGCCGTTGTCAACGACTCCTACTTCAGCCTTCCTTGACCCCCCATTTCCCCCCTTCATTTAAGTATCTGACCCATTCATAGAATATCTACCTTTTCCATTTTGGTGGCCAGTATGAATGGTTTCTATTGGGTCTACCTGCCATGCTATATTTTATGCATTCGTCGCTTGTTTTTTACCTCTTACACAGTGGCCGGAATGGGAGATGACGCCGGAGGGACATTTATCGAATACTGATGACACAATCTAGAATCTAAAATTGGGGAAACGTGGAGGGTGAGTTTCCTTTTCGGTTGAGAAAAAGAGAGCTCAGTGTCTTTTGAATCTTTGATCCAAGCAACTATCCCCATCACTTTCCAAACGCCCTTTGAAAATTCCGGTCCTAATTCACGACTGATCAGGTACAAATGATGCTACTGATTTGTTTTGAAGACAAGTGTGATAGCGTTATCATTTATTCATAGTTTAATGCTGTATTTCAACCCCGACACTTAAATTACCAGTATTGAGGTACGCGAGAATCTCGCTACCGCCAACTCAGAGGGTATATCCATCATTTGAAATATCTTACAGTAGCATTAGCAAAATTTGTATTTTCACTGCTTTTCATGCCATTTTGGCTTCGCTTGCTTTTCTTGGATAATTTATAAAAACTCGGAAATTGACATGCCAGCTGGAACTGTCACTCCCCTTGGCAATTGCACTAGTATGCTTTATGGTTAATCAAATGGCAGTGGTGTTTCCTTATCAATAGCAGCTATATCGTGGTAGGCTAATGGCCGTAAAAGGTGTGATACATCATCATTACTCTGCCATGTTATTGTCCACACCTAGAATATCTAATGGAGTGGAATTATGCGGTGTTGTGGTCCATTAGAATAACCACATAAGAGTCATTGTCATAGATCATGTTGCATCCTTTATGTCAATGGCTGTGCAGAGATGTAGTTCTCTTTCATTTAAATGAAAACTGCCAACGTGACAGTTTATTGATAAATTCTTAAACTTATGCAATACTATAAAGCCTTAATGACTCTTAATCACAACGATGCGAACAGATTTTAAATTTAAACGGGTAACAATTCTTGGCATAGCTTCAGAAAGTGCACAAAGTAGTGTAAACTAATTTTCGTTTCAATGGCGGTTCTTTCAGGCATATTCATAAACTGTTATATGAAGAAACCGATAAAATGTTTATCCAGTAAATTTGAATTTACAATTAAAGACATGCATGTAAAAGAAAAATCCCCCGCAGGACCTTTACCACCTTTCCTCTTTTACTAGAAGGTGAGAAATCAGCAAACTGCAATCATGGCATATTTGATGCTAACTGACGGCAAGACAAACAAAGAAAAGAAGAAGGAACGAATGAATAACGCTTACATTAGAAACATGACGTAAGCGAATGCAAAACATAAACACAACCAAGGCTCTCACACACGGGTTATCTTAAGTGAATTGTTTTTTCCGGAGGACAAATTTGCAATTCTCCTTCCCCAAATGCAAGGGTTTCATGAAAATGGTCGGGCATTTCAGGGCAGAAGTCTGTCGCCATCCCAAGCATGCCCTCCGCACCTATTGCCCTGTCAAAATTGAAATTTGACCAAAACCAGTGGAAACAAACGAAAAAACAAAGATATATGACAAATAAGCAGCATGTACAACACAATACATACCAAAACAGTTTGTTTCGGCACGTCGCTCGATTTTAGATCTATTATATAGGTTACACCTAATTATTCCATTACCAACTGATTTATTGCCAGGGAAATGTTGATAGAAAGGGCAATGTTTAACATGCAAACGGTTGCAAATCGTTCGGTGACGAAATGAGAAATTCACAACACTAGGTAATTCAAACTGATTTCAGTGAAAATAACGTTCCGTAACAGACTGAGTATAACCAAGAGAAAAATTTGTGGATAAATATGTATGAATGAATGATCCCGTGTAAGAGGGAGATAAAAGCTGTGCAAATTAACTCGGAAGTGATTACACAATATCAAACAATTCTTTCAAGCATATTACAGTAACGATGACACGGGATTTCCTTGCAGTTGGGATGATCGATTATGAGGTTATTCGTCATATTTGCTTCACGATGATATGAAAGCATGACATGACACATTATTTCTTTTAAAAAGTGGCACTGACAACTTTTAAAAAAAAATCCACCCTTTTAAAATTCTAAATCAGCGATTGACAACCGATGTTGCATTTTGGGGTTTCCAAGATGCTCAGACCCTTTAGTCACCTCCAGAACTCTGAAAGCTGTCGGCTCTGTTTCCTTTCCCTGGTTTCTTCTTTTACCACGAGCCAGTAGCCCATCATTTAAAACGTTCCCTCGAGTCAGCATCTCCTCTTATCATTGCCTGTTAAACGAGCCTCGGAGACTCCTCAATTGGAAATCTCTTACACTTCTCATCGGATATAACCGATTAAATTTGATTCACAACCACCTATGGGGGTTAGGATTCCAACCGCCCGAGCAGAACTTTTTATCATTACAGAATCTTAGGTTTCTGCCGCAAAAAGCCATTCTTATGTTTCTCTGGAGAGTTCAGCCATCCTTCAGATAGTGATACGAATGGGATATAAGCTGAAAGCTGAATTAATGTGAATTAATTAATGGTGCTCTCCATCAAAAATACTTCGAGTGCACACGTTGAGGACACACGTGTCCGGGTATAGGTTACACAAGATCACAAGAGCACAATCATGACAACAGATTGAGAATTCTCGATTGGTTATCGCGTTTCTTAAATTTCTCGTCAACCATGCTCCCACGAAACATCTCCCTTCTTGAAGATAAAAATGAAAAGGGATACTTTAAGTCCTTTCTATAGGCTTTCTTAAAGTCATGTTCCTACTGCCTTGGGAGTTATGATGACTTCACCTTCATTTTCCATTAAGCCTTGCTTGTTGGCCAGGGGGTTCGAAATGGCGTCAAAATACAAACAATCTTCACTTAGAAAGCCTTAGCATATTTTGCTTTAGCTTAGTATAAGAAAGACACTATTAAGCAAAAAGGGATTTAAAATTCTCTACCTTTTCCTCGCAAAACATTGAATTCTACATATGGCATCCACAAAGAGTACATCACCCCCAGCTATTGGCGTAAATCTTGGGGAGGAGGTAATTTTCCCCACTTTTTAGAGGGGTGGGTGATGGCCTGTACAATATGCCCCTAATTTTCAAAGAAGAAATGATGTTCAAATTTTTGATAAGTCTATCATAAACGACGGCTACACCATTTCAATTTCTGTTTGAAATGCTATTAAAAAACCAGAGATAAAAATGGCAGAGTACGTGTATGTGGGTGAAGGTGCGAGTGTATTCGTGTGTGAGTTAGCACGAGAGAATTTCGGCAAAAGATTTCGATCATCCCCTACCCATCCTCGAAAAGGATTTACGCTGGTGCCCAAATTTCAAGTTAATTTACAGGGAACAACCAATCATGGGCATGATGGGAATGCACTATAGCCTTAGGCTCAAATTTGATCCACAAATGTTGTCCCTTCTCTATTCTGTGTCAAATACATTCATGGCAAAGAGACATAATCATTCGAAAGATCCCATGATGTACTGTAGGTTGGTCATTTACAACTCCAGTTTCAGCGCGGAATTTATGACGGCTAATCTTCGGCTAGTTCGATTAAAAAACAAACGCAAAA
>CM057167.1:14553670-14630751 GCA_029962745.1 Echinometra lucunter
TCATATCTCTATATCTTTCCACTGGGAAAGGTTACTTGCTCTGATGATTTCATCTTTCAGTACTTGTTCATAACAACATAGTGTTTCCTAACTTGAACTCGTACTTCAAGAGCAGAAAAAGAGAAATAACTTGATGAACATTTGTAGAGAGTGAGAAGGATTCACCCATCGTCATTCACTGAACACGGACCCATCTTTGATTTCGAAGAACGGATTGCAGATCAAAGCTGCCTCTTTCAGCACTAGTCCAAAGCCTCTAATCACGGAAAAAATTGACAAGTTAGAAAAGTAATCCGCACGCGGGAGACTTTCACGCCAAAAGCTCATGGGTAGCCACGTTCCTGTGGATGTAATATCCCAGGAAATAATCGAAAGTAAGGGAATGTTGAAGAAATAAGATCCTCTGTAGAAAACCGCCTAGCAAAAAATAACAAAAAGACGTACGTTACGTCTTCAGAACTAATCAGAAAATGTCATATCAGTGACAGGATCTTGGGGGGCATTCTACTCGGGTATGGCACGTATGCGACGCCATTGTTTACTGAAAACACTTACAAGGTGATGTATAACGCACACAGTCGTGGCTGCCTCGTTTTTTTAGTATGAAAAGACTACTGTTTTAAGCATCCGAGGTGTTCCCCAAGACTATAAATTGATCTGAAATCAAGGGAATGCATTTTAACACCCATCGTCATGAAATCAGTTAGAAAATAGCGATTACAGTTAATGAAGCGCCCCAGTGGTATAATCCAATTTGTGAAACATTAACGTTTCCGTTTAAAGTGTATTAGTAGCAGGAGCGGACTGGGAGTTGAGTGAGTTTTTGGCTCGAGGACTGGCCGAGTTATGGTCTGAGAGGCGGTTGGTATGTTTCAGTGGGTCGGTCAAGTCGAAACTCCCAGTTAAATTTTATTGCCAGTCCGTTCCTGGTCATTATATATATATAGTCTTGAGGAAGTGCGATAACTCATTTGGTTGAGCACTGGTCTCGTAACCTTGTTGACCCAGGTTCGAACCAAGGTTGGTGCGCTTAGTGACCTTTGGGAAGTCGTTAATCCTCATTACCAAGTCCCTCGAGAAGGACTTTGAAGCCATCGGTCCTCTGCTTGCGTACAAGCATTCATGCTTCCCCTAGCAGCCAGGTAAACATGGTAAACCCAAACTAACTCAAACTCGTAATAGTTGTCCTTTAAAATAATTCGAAACCATCCACTGAATTTATCCCATCTTTTACCACAAACTCTTGCAAAACCATTTTCTTCAGTTCTTTACGATTAGACAACTTTCGTCCATATGAAATAGATTATTACGACAAGGAAGTTAAGCTGTCTCCGTGAAATTCACCCCACTAATCCACCAAGGTAATGAGGTACTAAAACCTAATGGGTGTGTGACGGCGAGAAGAGGAACCCTTCTGTGATCATTACAGACGGACAGATATCTTAGTCATGTTAATCACAAAGCCAAACCGATACACATCGCATCGATTTTAGACGGTCTGATTCTTAGCCATTCTAGGAAACCAACTGTTTATCAAGTCTGTTGTATCGGTCTTGTATCGTTGTTGTTGATGGACAGGGCGACCAATAAGCTGCGACGGAAAAAAGAAAATTTCTGTGACTAAAGTTATCACATCAGTCGCACAGCAATACCGACTGAAACCAAAAGAAATTCGGCCATTGGGTGCAATGGTAAAGTTTGCTTGGTCTGTTACCGTCTTGAGATTGGACTCGATGGTGTGACTGGTATATCATCTATTTTTGTTTTGATACATCTTTAACGATCCCACTAATGCTTCGTGCGGAAACCGCACTGAGTATCTGGAATACATTTTAAGCCTCCTCCGCCATTGGTAGTGCCCCAGGCTCTATGTTTCAAGATATCTCTCCAACCCTCATCAACGCGGTAAACCTCAAGAAACCCTTCGAGATTTTGCCTTCTATCTAGTACAATACACAAGAGGGAAATGTTTCCGATGGTAGAGTTTGGGTGATATTAGTTCGAAGACAGTCATTATCGACACTACTTTTCATTGCCATTTAAATATTTAGTCTTTATCGAAATCTTTCGAGAAGCATTATTTTGGAGGCATGAACTTTTAGCTCTGCTAGCATGCATTCCATGAGGAAGATTAGATTTTAGGAACCTTGAAGTCTATAAATATGAAGATGTAGGGGTCTGTTACAGATTCCGTAAGGTCAGTTGGTTATGGCAATATTTACAAACGCTGTACCGTTTGTGTTGTGGGTCAGCATAAGGAGATGCTCTTAGATGGGCTTAAGCCCACGAAACGGTAACTTTGGTCTTTTCCGGTTTTCTAAAAAGTTGTTGGACGACGCATAGGCCAACGCCCACCAGCGGACAGTATACCAGACCGATTTCTTGTCCTTGTGTGCCTTCCAAGAAAGTTGTCAGGGTTCAAGAGACGGACATTGTCGGTCTCGGGGCTGTCACATCCCTGGATGTCCCGATCAGAATGGAGAGTTCATTGTGAAATCCTGTCAAAACGGCAATTCCAAATGAGAATGATCCGCACGAAAGTTTTGCTAGTCGTTTGAAACTCTGTGCACTCTCGTTTTTGCTCCAAGAAATGATGCCTTCAAAACAAAAAGAAGGACATAAATTTTCAATGATTTCATGGATTACAAGGTTTCGTCCTTGTAGAAACTAATTAATGTCAACAGACAAGGATGAAACAGGGACGTTGTTTACTTCTCTACCATTCAAGAACTGAGTGTACATGGTGCATATAGAATTTGAATGATCATTATGGCGCGCTTTTTACTTCCCCCTCGAGATCGTCTGGGTGTAATTAATCTATCTTTTCTTATTTTCAGTTCTTGTTATTCTGCACCCTCTGCCTAGTTACGTTCACGCGACTGTCCCTGAACTTAAAGCTGTAGTTCCATAAAGTTAGAGTTGTGTTGTATTTTCAGATAGTGTGGACGTACTCTCAGTTTCAAAACTTTAAGCGAGTTTATGGTTAACCCCCAAACTACAAGCGATGGATTGTCCGTAATTGCTTGTATACTGGTGGTTTTGTTTAAAAAAAAATCACGACCAACGGTTTTTTCAGGTATTGTTTCTATATCTTCAACATTGTTATTGCCTCGATTTTCTTGAAAATCTAGCCAATTTACCCCGTTTTATTCTGTCATTGTTCATTTTCCTTGAGGACCCCTTTTCCTTGCTTGTCAGTAGCTGAACCCCTCCTAATTTAAAAAAAAATGTGTTTTTTTTTTTTTTTTTGATAGTGCAGCCCCCAAATAAATGGCTCATCCGTGCTTTAGGTCATGTGTTTGCTAGTCTGTACACACGTGCCATAATTGTGATACTCAACGACAATTCCAAGTAAAAACCCTTGAGTAGAGCCATACTATGTCGGTCTCTGGTATTGCCAGGAGTAGCTACATCACAGGGAATATGGTAGTCTTTCAGACACCTGTTACGCATTTCGATTGTTGAGGATTTGAGTTTTGCAAACTAGTCCGATGCGGACGCAAATTAGTAGGCCCTGTAGTTTGAGCGGTCCGTCTGTCGGGGGCTCTGAGGTACGCTCGACGACAGGTCATGTTGCCGTGAATTTTGCAGCAAAAGTCGCAAAGTTCGCGACCAAAGTCGTCAACTTTGCAGCCAAGTCGCAAAGTTCGCGTCCAGTGGTCGCGAAATTCGCGACCAAAATCGTGGATTTCACCACATGGCCGCGAAATTCAAGGCTCAATGACCTGTCGTCGAGCGTACTACAGGGCCACCATAGTCGTCGGACTGGTGCATGTTTCGGTCCCGTTATGAACCCTCGTCGTTGCTATGTCGGGGTTTTGCTAACCTTGAGTTTCAAACTACGATGGCCCACTCAGGAAATCTTGGATGCTACTAGACTCCATTTTACATTCTGTTTGTCCAGCTTTCCGCCAAATCTACCATTTTCCAAATTTAGCTTGAGATATCATTTTAAATCGCAGGCATGAGCGAAAGTCAAAAGTCATGAGGGTATCAGACAAATTGTCTCATTAATTAAACATATGTGCCTACCGATTAAATCGTTGGGTTAGAGGGAGAGAGAGAGAGAGAGAGAGAGAGAGAGAGAGAGAGAGAAAGAGTCGTACAGGCATCAACCTAATCTTCCCACTCCCGTCTATCAATTCCCCTAACTTATAAGTTTGCAAGGATTTTACCGCGAGTTTTAGAAACCATTCCTCGTATTTGGTTTAGCGAGGTACCTGAACGGGAATTATATTCCTCAATAGTAACATTACTGACTGTTGTCTTACTTTGATGGTGAAATACAATTTCAATCTAATAAACAAAGCGAATTTGTCTTTCTCGCCGGCCCTTCGCGTGAACTTTAGGAGTTTCAAAACCTGAATTACGGTATTCGTTCTGAAGTCGTCAGCTCCCCTCGCGAAAGTGTGCCCGTTTGTCAACGACTCCTACTTCAGCTTCCTTGACCCTCCCATTTTACCCCTTCATTTAAGTATCTGACCCATTCATAGAATATCTACTTTTTCCATTTTGGTTGCCAGTGTGAATGGTTTCTATTTGGGTCTACCTGCCATGCTACATTTTATGCACGTCGCTTGTTTTTTACCCTCTTAACACAGTGCCGGAATGGGAGATGACGCTGGAGGGAACATTTATCGAATACTGATGACACAATCGAGAATTCTAAAATTGGGGAAACGGGACGGTGAGTTTCCTTTTCGGTTGAGAAAAAGAGAGCTCAGTGTCTTTTGAATCTTTGATCCAAGCAACTATCCCCATCACTTTCCGAACGCCCTTTAAATATTCCGGTCCTAATTCACGACTGATCAGGTACAAATGATGTTACTGATTTGTTTTGAAGACAATGTGATAGCGTTATCAGTTATTCATAGTTTAATTAAATTACCAGTATTGAGGTACCGAGAATCTCGCTACCGCCAACTCAGAGTGGTATATCCATAATTTGAAATATCTTACAGTAGCAAATTGTATTTTCACTGCTTTTCATGTCATTTTGCTCGCTTGCTTTTCTTGGAATAAAAACCGGAAATTGACATGCCAGCTGGAAATGTCACTCCCTTGGCAATTGCACTAGTATGCTTTATGGTTAATCAATGGCAGTGTGTTTTATCAATAGCAGCTATCGTGGTAGCTAATGGCTAAAAGTGTGATACATCATCATTACTACCACGGTATTGTCACACCTAGAATATCTAATGGAGTGGAATTATGCGGTTGTTGTGGTCCATTAGAATAACCACATTAAGAGTCATTGTCATAGATCATGTTGCATCTTTATGTCAATGGATGTGCAGAGATGTAGTTCTCTTTCATTTAAATGAAAACTGCCAACGTGACAGTTTTATTCGTAAATTCTTAAACTCATGCAACTACTATAAGCCTTAATGACTCTTAATCACAACGATGCGAACAGATTTTTAAATATAAAACGCGTAACATTTCTTGGCATTAACTTCAGAAAGTGCGCAAAGTAGTGAAACTAATTTTCGTTTCAATGGCGTTCTTTAGGCATATTCATAAACTGTTATATGAAGAAACCGATAAAATGTTTATCCAGTAAATTTGAATTTACAATTAAAGACATGCATGTTAAAAAAAAAAAAATCCCCGCAGGACCTATACACCTTTCCTCTTTTACTAGAAGGTGAGAAATCAGCAAACTGCAATCATGGCATATTTGATGCTAACTGACGGCAAAGACAAAACAAAGAAAGAAAGAAGGAACGAATGAATAACGCTTACATTAGAAACATGACGTAAGCGAATGCAAAACATAAACACAACAGGCTCTCACACACGGGTATCTTAAGTGAATTGTTTTTCCCGGAGGACAAATTTGCAATCTCCTTCCCAAATGCAAGGGTTTCATGAAAATGGGTCGGGCATTTCAGGGCAGAAGTCTGTCGCCATCCCAAGCAGGCCCTCCGCACCTATTGCCCTGTCAAAATTGAAATTTGACCAAAACAGTGGAAACAAACGAAAAAAAGATACGAAAAATAAGCAGCATGTACAACACAATACATACCAAAACAGTTGTTTCGGCACGTCGCTCGATTTTAGATCTGATATAGGTTACACCTAATTATTCCATTACCAACTGATTTATTGCCAGGGAAATGTTGATAGAAAGGGCAATGTTCAACATGCAAACGGTTGCAAATCGTTCGGTGTCGAAATGAGAATTCACAACACTAGGTAATTCAAACTGATTTCAGTGAAAATAATGTTCCGTAACAGACTGAGTATAACCAAGAGAAAACATTTGTGGATAAATATGTATGAATGAATGATCCCGTGTAGGAGGGAGATAAAAGCTGTGCAAATTAACTCGGAAGTGATTACACAATATCAAACAATTCTTTCAAACATATTACAGTAACGATGACACGGGATTTCCTTGCAGTTGGGATGATCGATCATGAGGTTATTCGTCATATTTGCTTCACGATGATATGAAAGCATGACATGACACATTATTTCTTTTAAAAAGTTGCACTGACAACTTTAAAAAAAAATTCCCCCCTTTTAAAATTCTAAATCAGCGATTGACAACCGATGTTGCATTTTGGGGTTTCCAAGATGCTCAGACCCTTAGTCACCTCCAGAACTCTGAAAGCTGTCGGCTCTGTTTCCTTTCCCTGGTTTTCTTCTTTTACCACGAGCCAGTAGCCCATCATTTAAAACGTTCCCTCGAGTCAGCATCTCCTCTTATCATTGCCTGTTAAACGAGCCTCGGAGACTCCTCAATTGGAAATCTCTTACACTTTCTCATCGGATATAACCGATTAAATTTGATTCACAACCACCTATGGGGGTTAGGATTCCGACCGCCCGAGCAGAACTTTTTTATCATTACAGAATCTTAGGTTTCTGCCGCAAAAAAGCCATTCTTATGTTTCTCTGGAGAGTTCAGCCATCCTTCAGATAGTGATACGAATGGGATATTAAGCTGAAAGCTGAATTAATGTGAATTAATTAATGGTGCTCTCCATCAAAAATACTTCGAGTGCACACGTTGAGGACACACGTGTCCAGGGTACAGGTTACGCAAGATCACAAAGAGCACAATCATGACAACAGATTGAGAATTCTCGATTGGTTATCGCGTTTCTTAAATTTCTCGTCAACCATGCTCCCACGAAACATCTCCCTTCTTGAACATAAAAATGAAAAGGGATACTTTAAGTCCTTTCTTATAGGCTTTCTTAAAGTCATGTTCCTACTGCCATGGGAGTTTATGATGACTTCACCTTCATTTTCCATAAAGCCTTGCTTGTTGGCCAGGGGGTTCGAAATGGCGTCAAAATACAAACAATCTTCACTTAGAAAGCCTTAGCATATTTTGCTTTAGCTTAGTATAAGAAAGACACTATTAAGCAAAAAGGGGATTTAAAATTCTCTACCTTTTCCTCGCAAAACATTTGAATTCTACATATGGCATCCACAAAGAGTACATCACCCCCAGCTATTGGCGTAAATCTTGGGGAGGAGGTAATTTTCCCCACTTTTTAGAGGGGTGGGTGATGGCCTGTACAATATGCCCCTAATTTTCAAAGAAGAAATGATGTTCAAATTTTTGATAAGTCTATCATAAACGACGGCTACACCATTTCAATTTCTGTTTGAAATGCTATTAAAAAACCAGAGATAAAATGGCAGAGTACGTGTATGTGGGTGAAGGTGCGAGTGTATTCGTGTGTGAGTTAGCACGAGAAATTTCGGCAAAAGATTTCGATCATCCCCTACCCCATCCTCGAAAAGGATTTACGCTGGTGCCCCAAATTTCAAGTTAATTTACAGGGAACAATGATGGCAATGCACTATAGCCTTAGGCTCAAATTTGATCCACAAATGTTGTCCCTTCTCTATTCTGTGTCAAATACATTCATGGCAAAGAGACATAATCATTCGAAAGATCCCATGATGTACTGTAGGTTGGTCATTTACAACTCCCAGTTTCAGCGCGGAATTTATGACGGCTAAATCTTCGGCTAGTTCGATTAAAAAACAAACGCAAAAATGTTGCTAGTTTAAATTTCACGCTGCAGTCCATATCTCGTTAAGTATTTTTGCTCGTCTTTTCGCGGTATCCATTACATTAGTTCGAGGCATTTGGAAATGCATGGTTCTATTTCCAACGCATCCAAGCCTTTCGGGTGCGACTTAAAAGAACCTCCCGTTCAACAGGAAAAAAGAAACATTAAAAAGAGCGCGTGCAATTAGAGCGTATTTATATTGAATAATGCCCCGTGAGCAGAGTGCTTGCACGTATTCATAATTATCTCTTCAAGGCGGTGGAACGTTGCCTATTGCGACTCCCGTGGTGTGAAAAATGACTCCTAATTCTATAATTCTTCGAATTGAATTATTCGAATAAGGTGAATTCCGAATTGGGTGTATAGGGATAAATACTATACTCGGCGTGATGTAGTTGGAAGTCCTTTGGGATTCAATCTACGCTATGCACCTAAATCTGGAAGCCAAAAAAAAAAAAAAAAAAGAGTCAAGAGTAAAAAAAAAAAAAGAAAAAGAAAAAAAAAAGACCCATTTCATAGCAGTAGAACGGAATAAAACCTAATGATCTCAAAAGCTGCAAGTGTTTTGGACAATTCTTCAAGAGGATGCCCTTATTACGGAAGGCAGGTATGTTCTACGCAATAGCTCTCTATCCCCCTTACAAAATTATTGCTATTTTGATGCAGTAATGAATAAATGAAATGACTCGTTTAGATGAAAGTCATCAATTGATTCGGTCACAGTAAGATTTCTCATTTTTACTCATTCGACACAGGTCTTTGGTGTCTATTTCAGGGGAGCGTTTCATGAAGAATTTTGTCGGTGAAAATCACCGAAAAATGTTATAAGCTACTGAAAATCCTCGCATCTGATTGGCTGAAAGCAAATTAGTCAGTGAAAATTACCGACAAAACTCTTCATGAAACGCTCCCCAGGACTGAGAGTCTGACAGCTGCCGTTAGATTTCGAAATCAGTGACCTCCACCTGATATATCCAAGTTTAAAACTGGATTTCAGAGTGCAAAAAGTCCAGTGAGCTCAAAGATTGCTACATTGATCTTGCCATTATGATCAGCCAGGGGCGCACCTGAATTTCCAAATTTTCTTTGCATACATCCATTCAAAAGGTCTGGTTCAAACAATAATCTGCATTATACATGTTTTTAAAAAAAATCATACGTGTAAAAGGAATTTGTTTCCTCTAGCATGTCTAGGGTTTCTTTTTGTAATTTGATAGAAATTTGTTGTGTCAGCTTGCACTGTCAGATGTAGAATGCGACATGAATTTTGGCCAAGTTATGATAGCCTATGACAAATATTGTTTCAATAAAATATTTAATGCCTTATAGATTTCTTGGTATTGTGGTGCAAAGCTCTAAAATAAGAACAAAATTAGGGTATTAGTGGATTGTCTTTGCAGGTATTCAACGCATTATAAAAGCTTTAAGATACCCGGATGTAAGAGTGAATATGTGGATATTGTTTTGACTTGGTATTAAAGTATTATGCTCGTCTATTACTTTAATGTTCTTCTCTCCATAAAAGAAGGACGACAGAAAATTGGCCTTTACGGTTGAACGATGACTTTGATCCTTATTTCATTCTTAAGTGGCCATGCGAAATATTAGCAAAATGAAGCTTGTCACAAGAATGTTAGTTTCCTGCAGTCGGAGCACGCAGTAAGCAACTGCAATTTCCCGCGCAAAACGCTCCAGCACGTACAACTCAACATGCTCAACATAGCTCTATGAAAACGTATTGCAGTGACCATCGCATTGGTTACATGGATGAAGGGATGTTGGATATGAGAACTACTTCGTTCCCTTCTTGTAATGTCTTGCATCATAAAACTTGACACCCATTTTAATGTAAAGGTGAGGAGGTTGACTGTTTTTTCCCGACGCGCAAAACCGGAGCAAGGTCTGCGAAAGATCACCGTGATATTCCTTGGGGGCTTCATCCTGAAATTACTTCGGAAAAAATACACTTAATCACAGGTGCGTTTTGACCCACGGCATTATCTATACCTTAACAGCTTATACTCACAGTCGAAATGGTACTGTACTGATTGTCTATCTAATTTCTCCCTTTTTTAGCTTTTAGGTGTCAGGTTGCTTGGTCGCAGAACTACTCGCAGATTGCCTGATCTCTTTGTCAAGTCCGAAACTACTTTTTACGTGCATCAACAAAAAACAAACAAACAAACAAACAAAAAACAAACAAACAAACAAACAATATACCTCGCTTTCTGAAATTACTGACATTTCGAAATGATTTGCATTAAATCTGCAGTGATCTAAAAACTCTTCGTCAGTGAATCAGAGTCCATTCCTATATGGTGCTCATTCGCTTTTAAAGGAACCTGGCAAACCTGAAGCTATTTGTAATTGCATTATAGCTACACTGTCCTTGTCACTCCGATTTCCTTGCCCTTTTCTTTGGTCATAACAAGAAAATACCTTCACTAATCGTGCTAATAGACTTTCAAATTTAGCTTTTCCACTTCTTAGATCAGAAATAAAAATAGAAACATAGGATTTGTAAACGATTTAATTAGGAGATTCATATGACTGGGGTCTGTTTTTTTCCTTGTCAGAATGCATAATGATTTTCTTTATTATCTTTAGCTTGGTTAGTTTTATTATTGTTTAAGAATCCGTGCTTTTTCTTTGAAGAATATTGTTATTTAGAGCAATGCTCTGATTTGTACTACTGGCATGATTGGTTATCTCTTTACTATTTTTTTTTTAGATATAATTTCTATTTATACAGTACCCTCGTCCGCACCTTTACTTTGATATGTTAAAGCTAATTTAAATGGAGTCTCTCGTTTTATAGCACATTAGAGTCAATAGTTATTGAAGTTTAGCTATGTCCACGTTGTCTCTTGTCTCATTAATCCTTACCTCCCTTACGATCCGACTGGCTCACGATTGGTCCACGACTGAGTGAGAGGAGGTGAGTCGTGGGGCAGTCGTAAGCCTCGACACCGCAAACCTTGCGATTCCAGACCCATCCGACTACTCTGACGTCATATCAATACTGCTGTCTGATTGGCTGGAAGATGGATTGAGCCTGCGATCTCTTGCGATCCAGTCGTGAAGATTCGACATGTCAAATCCTTCCGACTGGCCTCTGACTGGTCTACGACTCACGACTGACCAGAGCTGTGACGTCACAACTCCTCTCACTCAGTCGTGGACCAGTCGTGAGCCAGTGAGATCGTCAGGTTTGCGCTGGACTTTACACTCTCTTTCTTTGTGCGTGTGTGTTGTGCGTGTATATATATATATATATATATATATATATATATATATATATATATATATATATATAGGAATCAGAGTTGGTAGTAGAATGCCATAAAAAATAAAATCATAGATTTTAAAAGAAAACGGAGCATAGCTCTCAAAAATGAAAGGCGAAGTCACACTCTTCGTCAGTGCCCACGGTGTGACAAAAAGATGTAAATCAAAATCCGTTTCTGAAACAGACGAAAAAACACGTCTGTTTCAGAAACGGATTTTGATTTACATCTTTTTGTCACACCGTGGGCACTGACGAAGAGTGTGACTTCGCCTTTCATTTTTGAGAGCTATGCTCCGTTTTCTTTTAAAATCTATGATTTTATTTTTTATGGCATTCTACTACCAACTCTGATTCCTGTATTTTCCAGATGCCACGCAGACTAATTTTCACTTATATATATATATATATATATATATATATATATATATTGAAAGAAATTAACTCATCTGCACCAATACAAAGAATCAAAAGGGTTGGAAATCTGTCTGTCGGTCAATTGGATTCGGTCACGCCTAACTGCTGGCCCGCATCTGTGGTCTAGTGGTTAAGGCATTGGCGTTCTAAGCCAGTGACCCGGGTTCAATTCCCGGCGGAGGTATTTTTTCAGCCCTTGATGATTCAAAATGGATGATAACTCCGGGGAACATTGAGGGAGCTACGCAATTATTATTCTCCCATTTTCATTTCTTTCAGTGTTTATTATTTACAAGGGAGTTGCCAAAGTTGTTTGCATTTGTCAAATTTCTTTCAGTGTATTGTCCCCTTATTCTGACTTATGCATGTATCCAGGCTTCTAGCTGAGATCCAACTGCGGCACGCGGCTTCTCATTGTTCATTAACTCATCTGCACCAAAATAAAGGTTAAAAAAGGGTTGGAAATCTGTCTGTCGGTCAATTGGATTCGGTCACGCCTAACTGCTGGCCAGCCTCTGTGGTCTAGTGGTAAGGCATTGGCGTTCTAAACCAGTGACCCGGGTTCGCTTCCCGGCGGAGGCATTTTTTCAACCCTTGATTCAAATGGATGACAGCTCTGGGGAACATTGAGGGAGCAACGCAACTATTATTCTCCCATTTTCATTTCTTTCAGTATATAGATACTTATACACACACACACACACACACACACACACATATATATATATATATATATATATATATACAAAATGGATGGTGTTCTGCTCGGAGTTGGTGAAATGAAAAATACTCAAAATTGAATAAAAAACTCAGTTGACAAAGAATTTTCAATGAACTCAAACTTCACAATGTGAAAATTGTTTGTCAACGGAGCTTTTTTATTCAATCAGTACATACTGTGTTTGAAGAGAGATTAAGACGTATGTCTGTTGAATTAGCACACCATCAACTTCTGTCCCAAGAAATCTTCAAAGTTTTTTTATTTCACTACGCATCGACACACACGAACTGTGAAATGGGTTAATCACAATCGAAATGGCTCATATGACGATCTAGCAGTAGTAAACAGTATATCAATTACCTCATTGACTATGTGCAGCTAAATAAACAATAATGAATCGACGCATCAACACGTATCCAATGAACTCAAACTTCACGAATGTATCACTTTTACTTTATTTTAGCAGGTTCAGTGTATATCGTGAATTGGTGATATATGCACGATGAAATGGAAAATGTCATCTTCAGTAAATTGCCAACATTTCAGAAGTGAAATATTACTATTTTTTAGATGTAAAATGTGTTTTTCATAAAAAGGTAATCCGGCTTTCCCCCGTCAGTTACTCAAGAAATTATTGTGTCTTGGTCATGTAGAAGGTGAGTTCCTCTCTCTCTCTCTCTTTTTTTACATAACAATAAATGTGCCACATGACATCGCCACGCATGAATGACCATCAATTCAGAAATGTCAACATAGTTAACGCACAGAAGTCATAAATAATTTAAATGAAGAGTGTTGATTACTACTCTCATGCGCAAATTCGAGTGTTTCGACATCGCCGGTTTAGAAATTGTTATTACTCAGTTTTCCTGGCTGTGCTATCACAAATGCGGTGTCATAATGAAAGAAGAAGAAATTCCCTTGTTTAAATGATGAGATATTGCTGGGGAACCTTGAAATAGTAAAAAAGTAAATTCATGTCAAGTTTTGCGAACATGAATCTGTGTCTTGAATAATTACACAACTGGAGCACAGAAATGGCTGATTACTGCTATATATATTTAGCACGTCTGGTTTTGAAAATATTCATTACAAAAATCATTTGAGATGTTTCTTGGTGATGGTGGTGAGGTGTATTTTTAAAACCACCCGCTCAGTCCAAATATTTATGTCTCTCTACAAATATACTACTCCTTTACCATGTTTACATCATATTCATAAATTGATGATTAGAATATTCACCTTTTTAATCACTTTCTGCTAAAATACTTATTGTAAACGATCTCAATATGTATGTCAACGATAGTTTGCAGTTCTATTTTTGCTGATCTCTTGGAAGGGCTAACGAGGGGGAGTTCATGGTAAAATGTCAAATTTAGCATACTAAACAATTTTGCCATGTATGCACACGTTTTCCTATAGTTCACAGAAATTGTCTGCCAATCAAGTGTAGCGCAATATCTGGGGAATCAGTTCAAATAATTCCTTCGAGTATTTCCCCCTCGGGATTTGTGATGTCACAGAGTGACAACTTAAAATACTGGATATCGGTTGCCGTTTGATATTTCAGCATTTTAGATTACAGAATCGCCAGACATAAGCACGTCGACAATTCCTTATTTTGTGAGATATATATACGGTATCTTGATTCGGGATTCATGGACATTTTCTTTTACATTTATGCATGCGCTTTTTTGAAGAGAGACGTAGTCGTTCCTTACTCTATCACACAGGAAGTAAAAAAAAAGATAATAGGTTTTGAGTATTTTCTAGTTTCTAGATAAAATCCTCTACTTTTGAAGACTGAAGACCATTTCCAATTTAGCCTAGACGGATTCCAATATTTTTGAAATTTCAACTCCTACCCCGCAGGAAACTGATATAAGACCCACAATGAGAAAGAAACATTAAAGCCACTGAGTTACTTTAAAAATCTGAGCTGATATCAGTGTAGTATTACTGTGTAAATATGAAGGCCTGAAAAAAAGCACTTCAAAAGCATCATCTTGCGCTTCACAAAAATTAACATTATACAAGTGACCGGAAATGCTAGACCTTTTTCACCCCATAGACTTCAGTGTCAGACAAAATCATACGTAGGTTGGTTTTGCAAATGGCGGAATTCAGTGTTAGATATCGTGATTACAACATCTTATATTTCAAAACCTTTGTATTCCTGGATGCTATTCATCCATCTGAACATCTTTATACATCACAGACATCAGATTTCAACAATTTATTAAATCAAGCCTCCACAAAGTTACCAGATCCCTTTAGGAGTGACACTGAGTTATGTCAAGCTAGATCGGGGTTCGATTCGGCAGAGGGTGAGAGCGATGAAGATATGTTCTAATTTTCGTGAAATAACTCCCATTAGAATAAACAATAATCATCAATGAAAAGTGGCCAAATTTCACTTTTGTTCAAAATCTGCTCCCTAACTCTACGTATTGTCAATGGGGGATGAAATAAAAAGTGAAATCTGGCCTATTTTATTGATGATTATTGTTCATTCTACTGTGAGTTTTTTCATGAAATTTGGCGTATATCTTCCTGAGGTCACTAGCTACGTGGGCTAACAGGATCTTACGCCAACTTAAGTATCCGATGCGGCATGGAGCGGGAACAAAGCGCTAAACTTTCTACTCATTTGCATAATTTTCTCGTCTCATTTCCTTACTGAAGCGTAAGAGATCGGGATTTCGATGAAAATGAAATCAGACGAACTCCCCAAGAAGACTTACAATGGTTAACCGAATTAAGCATTTGAATTTTGGTCAATGATACGTGAAAAAAAAGAGGTTTTCCAGTCCCACGTGCGTGAACTTTCCATGAAAATGCCATGGGATCATTGATACATGTACATTGGTCATATAAACATGCTAAAAATGTTATCAATATGATTTTTAGTGCACAAAAATAAAGCAGTAATGACTTGATTATTTTAACATGGTGATATTTTGTTTTTATTATGTGTTCATTCAATCGTGAATTAATAGGTATCAATTGCAAAAGTTGCAAACATCCTTCCAAAACATGAATTCCTCTTCATTAGATCAAATTTACCGCGCGAAAGATGTCAAAACTGCAGTTTTTTTTTTCCATTTTCACCTCTTGCTCACTCAAGCATGAAATTTGGCGAACAACTCATTTGGTATGTTGGGTAGCCAATAAAATTTATGCTACATGCCTTCAGACGCTGAAAACTTAAAGTTTGTTCCGATATCACTGCATCAAAGTCATGGCATGAGGCTTGTGAACTTTAAAAAATGACTATTTTGCATTAAGGCCATGTTCACTGAAGCGTGACTGAAGGGTTTGCCTTGAATTTTACATGAAATGTAGCTGAGAAATATAGTTACATGAATCTGTATTCAGATTTCATCAAAGGTTCCTGATTGAAAAGATACACAGATTTGTTTTAGGGGGAACTTACTTTTTGTCTTGTGTTTATATTAATGGAATCCGGTAACTTTGTGGAAGCTTGATGTAATAAATTATTGAATTTTGAAGTCTGCCGTTGTAAAAATATGTACAGAAGGATAATAACCAGAAATATAAAGGTTTTGAAATACAAGATGCTGTTATCAAGATATATATCACTGAATTCCGCCTGTTTCAATGTCAATCTGGGTATATGCTTTGTCTAACACTGCAGTCCATGGGGTTAAAAAGGTCTGGTATTTCCGGTCACTTGTATATCATTTTTGTGAAGTACATGACGATGCCTTTGAAATGCATTTTTTAAGTCTTCACATTTACATAATATTACATACACTGATAGCATGTAGGGCCATGCTGATCAGACTTTTCAAAGTTACTCAATAATGGCTTTAAGGAAGTCGGTTGTGCTCTGTTTCCCGGTAGATTTTCTGGGTACCTCGCACCCGCGGGCAGCTGAATCAATTAAAAAATCAAGCTTTTCAATGGGTAGAACGAGCTATTAGTAAGTGGGGAGGGGAGACATTAAAATGGTCGAGTGGGACCACTCGAGAAGTAATTCAATCGTTTTTGTCAACTACAGGGGGAATATCTGAAGTTGTTTTTCAAGAGGATTACAGAGTGTTGAATGGGATGGAAAAGGAGCGTGGAAGGAAGCGGTATTTTTCAAAATGTTTGAAAGAGATTTCATGTTCTAGGATTATACCTGTAGGGTTACTATGGTATTTGGGGATGAATGCAGTGATGTAGTCGTTATGAATTTCAATGACACTAACTTTAACACTCAGGCCTGTGTCATATGTCGTCAAGTGTGAAACAGTGCTTTTAATTCTTACGTATTACGATTATTTAGATTGTATAGGCCTATGTCACATTCACGAATTTATAGACCACAATAAATATATTTCTGGTGTGGGGGGGGGGGGGGGAGTTAATAACGATCAGTTTATTGTAATACTTATACTAAATCTCATTTCAAGGACCTAATTTGAGCAATTCGCGTGGGCGGAAGGGTGTGGGTGTGTGGGTGGGTCTGCATGCGTATGTGAGTGTGTGTATGTTTGGAAATAAATCTATTTTGAAAGAAATCTTTATTAGTATAGTTGTTGATAATTAAATGGACTAGTATGCAAAACCTTTAATCTTCCATTTAAAACATTTCAAAAGTGCAGTGATACTAGGAATCAGTTTTAAATATAACATAATTATCTAGGGATCCATCCTCTTCTTGTTCTTGTTATCATATTCCATTTCATATAATGTCTTTATGTGACTTTGGACTCATTTGGCTCCAAATTAATTTTCAAATTAATGGGAAGCAATCTCACATCCGTAATGGTTCTTGTTCAAGATTTGACGTACAAATCTTTTAATGTGGAGACTAAGCATTCATTTTCAGAAATTGTAATCAATTCTGCCCCAGTTCTTTTCAAATTCACAAAACATTTTATTTCCAAACCATTTTAATACTGCTATCCTATTTCCTCCGATAACTGATTATTAAAGTTTTGAAAAGAATTGAATAGTATGGACACTAACTCTATTTTACTCTCTTATTTAATATTGTGACCCAATTACATATATAGCGGTATCCAACCCCTACCCCCGGGAAAAAGTTCAAGACGCTTCGTTTTTCCATACAAGCGTGAAATTTTACTTTTGGTTAAACAAGTTAGACTGGAAAAGGAATTTTACTTATCGCGTTTAAAATGGTCACCATCATTATAGAGGTGCTGTGGCAAAGTTAGAGCGCGTGCTTAATCAAAGGGTCGTGAGTTCGATTCCCACTGATTCCCAGCTCCTGCGTTCTTCAGCAAGACGTTTAATTCACATTTGCTGCACTCTACCCGGGTGTATAAATGGGTACCTGGCCCTTACTGGGGCAAGCTTTAGATTGGCGACGCGAGTCCTATGACGCGGAATCTTCATGGATTGGCTTACGTTCTCCTCTTTCCTCGCGTCGTGTTCAAAAAATTGGCTTTAGATTTAGGGAAGACGCAGTTAATCAGACAAAGCGCGAGGGGACAAAGGTGAAGCATTGTTGAGTCATAAAAAAAAGCCAAACACGGTTTTGCGTCGCGAAATTGGAGAGGACGGTAAACCGCCCACTCTGGGCCCCAGAACCGTCGTGAAAAATAGGAGGACGCAGGATGGACTGCAAACAGCTGTCTCGTGCATGCACCTAACAATTTTTGCCAAGATTCCGCGTCACAGGACTCGCGTCGCCAATCTAAAGCTCCCTCATAATGTTTATGATAACGCATTGTAAGCGCCTTGGGCACCCTTTGGGGTAGATATGCTGCGCAGCATAAATATCTTCATCATTATTATCATTATCATCATCATCATCATCATCATCATCAACATCAGGCAGTTTATTTAAACATCAAAATCATGCATATACACAGAAGCAGCATTTAAAGAGGCTCTGGTCGTGGGCTTTCATGGCGAATTTGACACCATCGGTGCTTACCCAGTAACAGGTGTTGTCCATCACTATGAGTTTTATGACCAACAGACCTTATGTAATGCTCTGTATATTCCACCCTTTGCCCCATATGGCAAAGTCATTATCCCACTTTCCCTGGCCCGAGAATGCCCGAAGCAGGCAGAAGAATGTTTATGGTGGGACACCTTGTTTTGCTGCGCTCCAGAAATGTAGCTCTATTACAGGTATTACCAGTGCTTTTCACAAAGTCTGGTGTCAGCAAATTATGATTCACTCCCCATGAAAACCCACGACAGAGCCTCTTTAACACAATGCTGCTTCTGCTGAAGACGGATCATCATTATCACTTTCCACCACCACTTTCCTCCCTCGCCCCCTTCTCTTCCCTCCTTTTCCTCCTCCTGATTTTCCTCCTCCTCCTCCTCCTCCTCCTCCTTCTGCTCAGTTGCATAATATCGTCGGCACTGCTGAAAATAACTCGGAATATTCAGTTAATCCGCGGTGATCTAGGCTAAACCCGTCTACTACCCGTAAGTCTCAATTCATAAAATGATATCAAGACTGTCAATATTCCCTGACGACTCGAGAAAAAGTCGATTTACTGAAGACTGATGCATTCACTGAATATTATTATTGAAGAAGGCGAGTACTTTACTGTCACGCAGCTGAAGAAAATGTGCGTCGTTGATGATGCCCATATTCTATGCAGGCGTAAGAAGAAGACAATAATTCACCAAAGATTCACATTATGTTTACTCAGGTGATAATGTTTTGCTCTCCAAATATCGAATTTCTTACATTACTCATTCGTCATGTCATTCAACCTAGATATGCCAGAATTAGTGTCATGTTTTGATCGCCTATGTCTTACGGTTTATTTACTTTGAATGTTCTTTATCCAGCTCAGTGGATTTGCAACCATGGCCGTACGTAGCAGGGGTGGGGAGGGCAGGGGCAGTTGCCGCCGGGAAAATTTGAACCTCCCCCATTTTTAGATTCGGATTTCATATTTTTAACTAATTTGATCAAGAAATGAGAAAATCACGCAAGAATTTAGTCTTTGTGCAAGTTGGATTAACCAACGTATCGTCCATAGCCCTAGCACATTTTATGTAGAGGTGACAGATGCCATGATTAGGCCGTTCTCTGAATATTTACTTTTCTTAATTTCTTTAGTGAAAATTTTCCCACAAATGCACCCAAAGTGTTCACCAGACCGTTTCGTTTTGACTCTAAAAATGCCAAAGCTCCCTTGCATGCCTTGTGTGCATTGGAGGGGGATATCCACACCACCCCCGCTTGATCGCTTCGCACTCTTGCTTGCGTGTTCCCTCAAATATTTAACATAATTATTCTTGCCCCAGACCCATTCCGCAGGGGACGTTCCGAAAAAAATTACTGCTTAGCCTTGATTGCAACATGATAATGATTTAGCAAATTATACTTTGACCCATTCCACATCAGAGATGATCCGATTCTAACGGAGGTAAATGAGAAACGAAGGTTTTAAGAAAGGGTGGGGTGGGGGTGGGGATGGGGAGAGAGGTGCGGAGAAGGAGAGAGAGAAGAGAAAGAGAGAGGTTGAGAGGGAGAGAGAGGGGGGGGGGGGGTAAAGGAGCGAGAGAGAGACAGAGAGGTTGAGTGGGAGAGAGGGAGGGAGGGAAAGGGAGGAGAAGTTAGAAAGAGAGAGAGAGAGAGAGAGAGAGAGAGAGAGAGAGAGAGAGAGGGAGAGAAATGGTTAAGAACATGAAGAAGGGGAGAGGTATTAGAGAAGGAGGGTAGTGACAGCGATATGTCACTAGACGGATGAACAGAGTGACGGTGAATGCAAGAGGCAAGAGGGTAAAGGAAGGTGTGAAAATCTAGGTGAAGAAGGACAGGGAAGAAGGGTAGAGAATGAGATTTCAGAAAAAAATCGAAGAGAGGAAGAAAGAGAGGAGTTAAAGGAGAAAACAGAAGGAATTCCCGTCCGGTGTGAGTTCTGATACCCAACATTTTTAGCGAAACTTGAGCGTTACCTGTTTATTGATCACTGCTCGTTTGGCATTTAGCGTTGCTAAGGACAACGACATAGGAGTTACTTGAACTGAGCAAGGATAAACGAAACGAGAAGCCAGGTGGAATGGTGGCTGGAGGTGTGTGTTGGGTGTGAGTGTGGGCGTGTGCGTGTGTGTATGTGTATGGAAGGGGGGGGGGCTTGAAGGAGTTTAATACAGTGAAATGTGGCAAGGTTGTCAGGAAAATAAAAGGGATATTTTGATGTAGAGAGTGGACTTGAGACGGTGCCGAATTGGCGAAGGAATTCCTTGTGGCAGCGGGGGAAGGATTGCAAAGGTCCTAAAGAAATAAACAATTTCAAGCAACAACAATAACGAGAAAGGGAATATAATTTAAAATTAACAATCGTGTAATGTTTTTTTTTTCTAAGAATATTTTCTCAACTCCCAAAAGAACAACTTCTAAACAAACAAAGAAGCAAACAAGCTTTTAAACTGCCTCACTGGCCAAAAATCTACAGATTCGGAACAAGAGTATGTTGTTATTTGAAACATTCCAAAGTTATATATGTATCCTTCACTACTAACATTTACTAGCTGGTATTATGGTTTGTGTGCAACAGATGCCATTTCAAATGTTTCATTTGATAGAGAATGGTCATGCCTTACTTTTGCTGTTAGCATGAAGAGTTACCGTAACGTAACATTAACACATGCCAAGCAGTGAAGCAAAACCACGATTAATGATTCTACATGTCATACACTGGGACCTGTGATAGTGGCACACACGAGAATCGTTGGCGTCTTTCTATGTCATCTCCCCCAAACAGATCGTCCTCAAAAGACCAAAACAGTACTGACTTAATTTTATTGAGCTCTGAAGATTTATAACCAGGATATACATTTTCTTTCATGATATCCAAGGGAATGTTAACCATTTAATGTTCTTATTATTGCATTTTCAGTGATTATTTTATATAATTCTACCGTGCCGGTTGAGAGTGAACATTGACTTGACATCGGAGAATTCGCATTTGGAACAATGCTACGTTGTTTTCCTAAGATTATCCATTTTGTGTCAGAATTCAAGTTTTGTTGTTTATTTCAGAATTATAGGATAAAGTTACGGCAAAGTAAGAGGTGATTGAATTAAGGATTCATGCTCTTTATGACAATATATGGCATTAGATATTGCTTGTTATTATTCCGTTGACTACTGGATTCTTCCATTCCCATAGACATGATCAGACCTAAATACAGGGACCACCCGGTTCCGGTAGCCACACACTAAGCAAAAATGGTGCAATTTGCACCCTTAAAAATGCACCACTTGGAGCTCCTTTTTGGGTGCAACTTTGCACCCTAAGAAGCTTTTGGCACCTTTAAGGGTGCAGTAAGCTACATTCTGCACCCTAAAAGGGTGCAGAGTTGTACCCTTTAGGGAAAGGTGTAAATTTGCACCTTTTTGAATGCAAAAATTCTGCACCCTTAAAGGTGCAAAGTTGTTTAGGGGGTGCAAGCGGACAATCCCGGGTGCAAACAAGAACGAAAAAGGTACATTTTAGCACCTTTTTCATGTAGGGTGCAAGATTGCACCCAAAAAGGTGCTGCCAGTGTTGCCTTTAGGGTGCAAACTTGAACGTGTTTTTCTTAGTGCGCAATGGGTTAAACTAAAAGGAAGAAGAAGAAGAAGAAGAAGAAGAAGAAGAAGAAAAAGGAGGAAGGTTACATGGATAACTCATTAGGGCCTCTGTTTACACTGATCATAATGATTAATAAAGAATAAATACTTGAGATATTTTTGGAATAAAGATAAGAATAAGCAAACTTCTCATATCTCCCATCTCCCTCTTCACTTCTCGTCTCCTTGACTCATACGATCCTCTTGATCTATGGAGTAGCGGGGATACAAGGATGGGAGGGGGCGGGGGGGAGCATCGGAAATAACCGGTGAATGGAATTCTGGACCTGTAAATACCACATTATTCAATTTTTTTTTTAATCTGTCGTCTAGTCCTTGATTTTTTCTAGTTAGTTACATTGTAATTACTCTCACCAAGTCAACTCTTTTAGCTGTGTGTGTGTGTGTGTGTGTGTGTTTTCTAGCCCTAAAACCAAATATTATGTAATATAGAATGATGTAGGAATGGCAGTGTCTCAAGCATCAAGCTCATATTGCCATACCTCTGTGTGTTTTTTTTCTATTATCTACAATTGCAAATTTAAAATGATTGTAATTTCTTCTGTATCTATTACCAATTTGTTCTTGTCATGATCGTGCTATGTTAAGTGATGAACCATCCAGAAATAAATAAGTCAATAAATGAATGAACAATAACTAACTAATAACTAACTAACTGAATGAAAAATTAAGTAAATGAATAAATGAATAAATAAATGAATAGATAAAGAAATAAACAAATAGATAGAACCATCAATTAGGGAGGAGATTTTGGAAAGACCATAATCTTATAGCTTTCTCTTCTCTCTTTTCTTGTTTCTTTTCTCCCTCCCCTTTTCAAATTCGACGGGGAGGGAGGGGAGGGGCGCCACTGGGCCTCCGGAACTACGCCATTGCCCATGGTACCTAGTAAATCGCGAACAGGCTTCCTCGCAGCCTGCTCGCAGGGACCACACGACTGTTATCATTTGACTCCACATGGGAGTCGATCGTGAAACATAGCTTTCAACACTCCTTAAGATTCCAGGCTTGCGATTAGTCATCCGAGTATTGCAGAGGATCTAATCTTCGGTCGCTGCCGAGTGATGCCGCTTTGGCGAAAATTAAATTGTAGATGTTGCTATTTTTTGTTTTGTTAAGTGGAGAATCCAAAACATCGTATGCACAGAAGGGATCTTCATCAGTGGCACATACTTCTTTTGATCGATTACAGCGTCAAATTAATTTCATACTTTTCGTGAATCAAATGATGTCTTCCGCAATATGGATAAGGAATCGGGGAAAAGGTTTGATCATATTGAAGGGCGATAAATTTGACGAAGAATGATTTTCTAATTCAAAGGTGGCACATTGTCTATTTGATCAATTCTAGTGTCATCTTGATTTTATACTTTTCATGAATCGAATGATGTCTTCTGCCATAAAGTAAAGAATCGGGAAAAGCTTTATAAAAACAAACAGTGGCTATTTCATTTCTCAAATAGATCGAATATAGATCGGAGATGTTAATAAAAACATACCATGCCCAAACACGTCAAAAGAGCAAAATTATTGTATCTAATACAGACATCGAAGTCAGATTGATATCATTTTCCTGAAAAAAGAATTGATGATGAAACGATTGATGATATATTCATAATTTACCATTGCCTTGTACATTTAGTTCACACGTCAGAAGTGAATGACCGAATCATATAAGATATTTTTTAATCATGTCACTCAGCATACACCTGTGATGAAAGTTCGAAAGATTGAGAAAAGGGAGAACATTGAACAGGAGGTACGCATGTAATGATAATAGAGAGAGATAGATAGATAGATAGATAGATAGATAGAGAGAGAGAGAGAGAGAGAGAGAGAGAGAGAGAGAGAGGGGGGAGAGAGAGAGAGAGAGAGAGAATGAGAGAGAGGAGAGCAGAGACCGGTAAAGGGAAGCAAAAGATTACATAGAAAGAAGTGAGATAGACCTGTGAGATCTCAAAAAACATCCAAAAACTGGGTGATATAGATACAAACATAAAAAAAAAAAAAAACAGGAGGAAATGGAGGGAAAGAAAAAAAGATAGCTGGATAGAGAGAGAAAGAGAGAGAGGGAGAGAGAGATAGAAAGAGAGAGAGAGAGAGTGAGAGAGAAATGGGGAGGGGTGGAAGAGCAGAGAACGGTAAAGGGAAGAAAAAAGTTTACATAGAAAGAGGTGAGATAGAACTATGAGATCTAAAAAAAATATCTAAGAATTTGTGATATAGATACAGACATAAAGGAAGAAAAAACAGGAGGGAGATGGAATGAGAGAGAAAGAGAAAGATTAACATATATATAGGAAATAAGGACATACATAATGAGACTCAATGGAACCTGTTTGAATGTCTTGGAGGGCAGACATCCAGATTAAAGATGAGACAAAATTATGATCTATAGGGGACAGGAAGCATCATGCGCTAAAAGCTAGATTACTTTCCAGCTAGCTTCCAGACAGCGATGTGCGCTGATGGAAATTGTGGTAGCTTCACGGAAACCTTAGAAAAAGCTTAATTCTAGTTATGCAGTTAAGCTGTAAAAGATATTGGCCCGTATTCACAAAGGTGTACTAAGTTAAACCATGGTTTAATTCAGCGGTCTAACTATGGGTAGCCAAATGTAACACAAATCTCTTAACAGTAGATATTCGTTTTATCAGCATTTTTGGTACTCAAACTATTAAAAACTGCACGGGAATGATAAATAAAATAGTTTTCTAGACCATTAAAGCATGAGACCAGAAGTCCAGTAAACATAAGGAACATAACATCATAGTCAGAGTTGGCACATTTGGCTACCCATAGTTAATTCAACTTACGCCACAGATTTAAAACATGGGTTAACTTAGTACACCTTTGTGAATACGGGCCAATGGGAATCAGGAAATAAAAAATAAGAATGGGTGTAAATTGGTTAATACTCTGAGGTTTGGATACCATCAAAATGGTAGGGAATCGGTTCAGTTCTGCTGAAAATTGAACGCGCAGCACACACACATGTATACATGGGACTACATATTTGGCATGAATGTTTGGTCTAAACTTTTGAACATGGGGCATTTGAAGAGCAGTCCTTTTCAGGAGATTTATTTCTTTAATCGTATTCTTTCAAACTCGCATAGGAAGAATCAAAATGTCTGAAAATAAAGTTAACGATTTAAAAAAAAAATCTCAGAGTTCAAATCTCCTCTTAAACTGTTAAAAGAGGACTTAATTCCATGCATTAATGTTCAAGTGCTTTAAAATTAACAAAATAGAAATTCATGCACACGTTGGTAAAAATATGCCTAAAGCATGTTAATAACTTAATTTATTTGATGTACGATAAAGAGTAATGTAGATAAAATGCCTTGCTCAAGGGCATAAGTGCCGTGTCGGGGATCGAACCCGAGTCTCGCGTCTCCAGTCAAGGGCCTTAACATGGGTTTAACAGCTATCGATCACTTAACCGCGACTGAAAGTATACGCTAACATGAAAAGGCGAGAAGTATGATTATGTTTCGCTCAATAAGGGACTTAACGCTTGAGAGTTCATGCACGTCCAAAGGCTGCAAGCACCGACATTGTTTCGAACCCAGGACCCATCAGTTATACATGTTCAAACCACTGCTCCAAAAAATTGCACACAGTACATCATTCATATTCATACTTCAATCGTGCCTTTACGAGGCATATGGGTTTAGATAAATAGATAGGAAAAGGATTCTTACAGCAAATCGAAGAGAAGATGTTGGACTGAACGTGCTAAAACTAGTCCAGCTCCAGCACTGCATTTAGAACGACATGCCTGCATTACCGCGTATCTTTCCCACTTTCAACAACAACAATACCAACAATCGATTATAAAACAAATAAACAAACAAACAAACGCAATTGGACCATGCGGACTGTCGTTATAGCATATAGGTTCCCTGTGAATACAGAAACTCTACTGTCAAGGTGGAAGACGATTAGAAATTGTGTCATTTGACCAGCGATTTAATGATGGCAAAGAAACCACATTCCTATAGTTGTGCAGTTGCACGAGACAGAGATGAAAGTGCACAAGGCTATTCCTGTAACCATGGAGTCCTACTCCATGGCGTAACTGTAATGAGATTACCGCCGACATGAAACATATCCGAGATGACAAGGAGATCATCCGGTCGCCCTGATCCAATTCGGCAGGGCGAAGGAAAGACGACACCGCCGATGATGGCGAAGACCTTGAACGACTGACGATGGGCCGCGCTATGGAGTCATCTTACAACAAGGCCTGCTGGTTATTCTCTCGCACTGGAGCCCCATCTCTTAGTAAACAATGCCATTGGATATGTGGAGATTAGTTGCAAGTGTTAATAACCGCCCAGCCACCCCCTATATCCAGCGTCAGAGTTGAAACGCTTGAAGCGAGATTGATGAAATATGACAGACGTTGTGAAATATTAATATCTCGGGCAAGAAGAGTGAAAAGCCTCTGTCACACCAATACAAAGAGAAGCACACCATATCGACAACAGAATGACACCAGACGGACACCAGATGGACACCAGACGGACACCAAACGGACACAAGACGGACACCAAACATGCCAGACGGACACACGACGGACACCAGATGGACAACAGACAGACACTACAGGAAAAAAAGAAGGACACACGACATACGCCAAATGGACACTAGACGGACACTAGACGGACAACAGAAGGACACAAGACGGACAACAGACTGACACCAGAAGGACACCAGACAGACACCAGACTGACAACAGATGGACAACAGACACCAGACCGACACCAAACGGTCACCAGACGAACACCATGCAGACCGAACAAGGTTTTACATGTATGTTACCACCACTGGACAAGGGTCCTTGTGGAGCCATACCACAGTCACACCAAAGAGATGGACTCCGTGCAGACCGACAACAAACCAAGCAATTACATTGCTCCTAATAGCCAAGATTTTGTCCGTTTGGAGTCGGTCTTGTGGTGTGACTGAGGTATCCTACCATACATATAGATGCATTGGGAGATCTATTTCAAATGAAGATAACTTCCCATCCATCCACTCATGTTGAAATCAGCAGATCATCGTTTTGTTTGTTTCGTTTGTTGTTTTTTGCCTGGCTTGAATGTTAGAAAGCCTCTCCGTGTCCATTTGCTTTACATGCTTATCATGCTTATCTAGACTTGAAATGGCTTCAAATAGAGGGAAGTGGAATAGCATCTATATCGACACAGTTGGCTGGACCACTAGTGGATTCTGAGATTCGGTGGAGTGAGTTAGGGGAGAGGGGTTAGAACAGGCCTGCTCCCATCCCATGTCATCGGATATCATACAGTTTTATATTTAGTAATTATGCAAACAGGAAATGAAACAAGTCACCAGGGACGTCTCTTACGACATAGTTCGAATTGGCGTTGACAATTGTTGGGACTTTCCATGAGTCATGAAGTTATGCAAGCCAAGACACGTTGGTCTCCAAAAGAAATATTATAAAGTCATAATGAAATACCAACACACTGATCGAAAATGAAAATACTTCAGCTTTTCTAATTTCCTTACCAAAAACATTGCCCAATGAAAAGCAACGCCTGGTAAATGGGACATATGTCCTAGACCATTGATTAACTTTCCATGCAAGGGCCTATGTAAATATTGATTCCGTGGTGGCAGTTTCTTTATTGGAAACACCATCGAATGTAATGTGTGAGACTTTAGGAGGACGAAAAATAGTATAGTTGATCAATGCTTGTATGCTTTGATACATAGATACAATAAACAAAATTAACTTGAGAAAATGTCCCTTGCTGTTTGGATTTCATTGTTTGATTTAGAACTCAAATAAAGAAAAACAAATTACCAGCACAATTTCAACTCTCCGTATCGATCGATGTGAACGTCTGCATCACTGTGGACAGAGATAATAATGTTCAATAGGATTTTATTTGTGAGGGGGAACTAGCAATAATTATGTATACATTTCCAGTTTACTTTCTATTGACATTTACACCATGTGACGAAGTGACGTTCGTGTAGGATTCCCGTTATTACTTGTAATTATTACCGAAGTTCATCTAGTCGTTAAAAAAAACCAAAACATTGCCTTTCGGGCGGAAAGCATTGACAACCATGTCCAGATGTCTACCATGTCTACACGGTCTCCATTTGATTTGATTTGACTTAATCGACTTGACATAGTTTGACTTGATTTGATTTATTTCTGTTACCTTCAAATTTTTCAAACTCATACTTGCATGACAAAAACTATGTAATTCCTCTAAAACATTTTTATGCCAGCTCCTCACAATTTTTCATTCCTTATCATGCTCATAAAAATCTCTTCGATCAAATTGACACGACAAATATGCATATTTTTATATTAATAGAATAAAAAGTGGAAGGGGGGGGGGGTGAATTATGGCCTAGCACCGCTACATTCAGTTGTTACGAAATTTTAATGTGGACGTAAACAATAAGATTTTATGTAAGTTTAAAAACATGAAAATAAATTTCATGTAACTGATAGGGCCTAGGTCAATTGGCGGCAACATCATACATATCATATTATCTCATTAAAAAAAAAATAATGTCGATGCTGGCAAAATGATGGACATACTAACCTTGCGCCAAAGGCATGAAACCTGCACGTGTATGACCATGCGTAAGAGCTAATGGGCAATTCCACAACATAGGGGACACAGAGCTAAAAATTTGAAATCACACTATGCCCTGTTAATTCCAAATAAAAATCTAAAATTACTACAATGGTCTTCTTTTTGTTACAAATAAACATTTAAGATAAAAAAATCTGCTATTCAGCCTTCTTACGGAGAATAACATAAACAAACAAAAATTTGGACTATGGTCAGGGAAATGTGCTTTAAATGCCTCTTATTCTTGTATTTAGTCATTTTTCTCAGATTTTTTTCATCTAATTGATTTTAATGGATTACTTTGACAGGTTTTGGGGAGTTAATGAGTGAAACACTAATGGAAATGTGCAAAATCTACGTTGAATTTAAGTGTAACGTCAGTGACGTAAAGTCAGTTACCAACATGTCTTCAGTAAATTATTCATGGCACTAAAACAAATTATTCAAATTGCTCAATATTTTGCACAACTCTTCCCAGGAACCTAGGTGTAATGTCAAATGAATTACATAATCCTTACAAGTCTGAGACATGAGATATATAAATTTGATTCTACACCATCATTTTTCATGTCCTTTTTCATGTCAGTTACCGACACATTTTCGCTTGCTGTGTGATAAGAAATGCAGTGTGAGATGAAAACTGTCCTTGTGTTTCTTCCCTATAATCAACTTATTTATCTATAGTAATTAAAAGCTGAAGCAAGTGTAAATCACAAAACTACAATATAAACAATACCACTAGTACTCTATCTTGGTAACGTCAGTTACCGTGGAATTGCCCTAAAAGTATCTCTTTGAAAGATGAAGTGTTCTATTGTGGAAGAAGAGGAAATGAACTCAGTAAACGAATGACGAAACATACTTGAATGTAGAGTACTATGAGTACTGATCTGTACGTAATTCTCATTCATGTATTACATTCTTACAAAAAGAATACCTTGAAACAGTTTTATTTATTTCTTCTATATTTTAATTTAAAAGATAAAATGGTCCAGACAATATAACAACAACAACAACCTTTAAAAAAACACATTTCAAGTGAATACGATAAGATGATGAAGAAGAAGAAGGGGAAGAAGAATAAGATGATGGTGATGAAGAATGAGATTGAGAAGAAGAAGAAGAAGAAGAAGAAGAAGAAGAAGGAGAAGAAGAAGAAGAGGGAGAAGAAGAAGGGGAAGAAGAAGAAGGGACAAGGAAGGAGCAGAGCAAAAACAACAACAAATGATGCAGAAGGGGAGCAGTATATAAGACAGAGAATGTGAAAATTAGCGTTACTGAAATCATTGGCGTAAATCCCGGGGGGGGGGGGGGGATGGCGTGTACAAATATTCCCCCCTCATTTCAAGTAAAAATCATATTGTAATTAATCAGTTGGTGAAATTATTCATTAAAATGTCATAAACGACGGTCATATAGTGGAATTTTCATTTGAAATGTTCTTAAAAACTAAAAAAGGTGTTATTTTTCGCTCGCTCGCGAAATGAAAGAATTATATGTCTGTGGGGTCTTCGCGGCCAAGTAAGGGTGTGTGTGTATACTTAAGTGTGAGTTTACGCAAGAAATTTCGGCAAAAAAAAAAAAGTCGATCATCCCCCCCCTCCTCAAAACAGATTTACGCCGGTGACTGAAATACATGTAGCTATATGTAGCTAATAGTAAAAGAAACACTCACACATAATGAGGTTATAAACTATACTTATGAAATATAAATTATCCACTCGGATCATACACATTATACTCAAAACATAAGAGATAAATTGAGGAAATACATGGTTAAAACCTTCTACATGATAAGTTGTTATCAGTGTTACAGATTTCGATAGAGTTTCAGTAGGTTATAACCTAACTTGAGTTTTAATGAGGTAATAAAGTCAAGGCACACGTATAAACTATTTCACTTTTGTCTGGAACTGATGTTATGGCTCAGGTCAATTGGCGACAGCATTAAAATCATTTTAAGAGGGGAAGGATTATTCTAACGACTTCTGGAAATATTCTTGGAATTTTAATTTCATATTGTCAATGACATATCGAGGGCTCTTTTTTTTTTTTTTTTTTTTTTTTTACTTTATACGTAAGTTCAACTGATGTCATTGTTTTATGGGAAGAAGGACTTATAAGAAGGTGGAAACACCGGGCAGAAGCTTAGTTATTGTCGAGGTAACATTTTCAAACACCATTACCAAAGAATAAAAAAAAAAAAAAACCTCAGTACCGAAATAAAGCACGCGTACGTATTGTATTACATTGTACGTGGTACAGCCCCATATCGCGCGTCATCGATACAAACAAACGGTTTCACGTGTAGTATTACAAACATTACAAGAATTGGTCAAAAGCATGCATATTCCCGGGAATTTATGGGGAGTCTTTTGGACTCATCGAGGTTCAATTATATATTTTCAGAGTTTGAAATTTCATGTGAATCACCTTTTCCGTATATTTAGATAAATGCTAGGGGAATTAACTTAATTTCAAATTCCCTGTTTTTGTGTATTAACCTATGGCAGCTAGAGGGTCAAAAGCATGCATAGTCCCCGAAATTTATTAGTGGTCTTTCAATTTTTTAGAGCCTTTACTAATCTTGTCCAAAGTCTCAAATACATGTAAATCACATCTGAAATAAATTCAAAGTAGTAATCATGGTAATAGGGGAACTATAATCATTTAAAAATTGCTTGTTTTCGCGTGTAAACCTATGGCAGGCAAGATCTTTTAAAGTAAAAATATGTATATTCCCGGGGATTTATGGGGGGGGGGGGGGGGTCTATTTGACTCATGGAGCCTTAATTATTCATTTTCAGAGTTTGAAATTTTATGTACATTACTTCTTCCGTAAATTCAAATAAAGGTTAGGGGAATTAAAACCATTTCAAAATACCTGGTTTTGCGTGTTAGCCTATGGCAGCTCTTAGGACAAAAGCATGCCTACAGTAGTACCCCAAATTTAGGGGGAGTTTTGGATTTTTTTAGGCTTTATTAATCTTTTCCAAAGTATCAAATTACATATAAATCACATTTGAAATAAATTCAACCAGAAATAGGGGAACTATAATCAATCTTATAATCCCTGATTTCACGTATTATCCCTATGGCAGATGACTCTCTCAAAAAGCAGGCATAATCCTGAAGATTTATAGTGCCATTTATTGAAAATAAAGTTTTATGAAATGTTCTTTTAACTATCCATTCTTCTGTTTGTGCAAAAATCAGACTTTAAAAACAAAGTTTTAGATATGAAATATCAAGAATAGATTAGACATCTTTTCACACACGTTATATCAATGGCGGACGCAATTTTCCGAGATGGTTTTTAACACAGCATTTACCCTTGCCAAAACGTACTACGGAAGTAGGCGTGAATAATTTTGTCTTGTAATCCAATGTCTTTGCCATTACCGATCATTACAATAATTACAAAGTATTGTAGTACGTGGAGGTGTCGTAGTCGAGTGGTTTATTAAAGGGGGTACCCAATGCTGAAACAATGTTAGTTCATTTAAAAGAGCATGATTTTATTAGCAGAAAAACATCTGCCTAAAGTTTGTTAAAAAGTCGTGTTGCCAAGGAAACCCCCAAATGTGGTAAGATTTCAGGATATTTTTGACCCCTCAGCTGTGACCCAGTTTCAACTGGGTACCCACTTTGACACTAAGAACATTGTATGCAAGGCTGTACGCACGAATTTTTTCCTAAGGGGGCAAGAACATATTCAATATTTGAGGGAACACGCAAGCGAGGGAGCGAAGCGAACGTGTGGGAGTTTTCCCATTTTTAGATTTGAAGTTGAACGATCTGGTGCGTATTTTGGGTGGAATTTGGGGAAATTCTCAATAAAAAATGGTAAAGATAAAATAGATAAAAGTGAGGTTTTGAAAATTGCTCCCCTATGTGCGTACGGCAATGATTGCATGTGACAACAATATGTTCTTGTATAGTGCATATCTTAACCATCTAACGTCTCTATTCGCTTCCAAAGGAGTTTGGATTATATGATCTTTACCATGATTACGTAGAAAATTTACAGTTAGTGAGGAAAAGTTATTCGTCAAGACAGTTTTAAAAGCTCTCCGCGATTGACGGTGTATGTGAAATGGGAAATGTTCATTCTGACTACAATAAATAGACTCCCCTAAAAAAGAAATCACTTGACTATACTATGGAATGCACCAATAACAAATTGCTCTGGGTTCTCATAATTTTGCTGAGAGGGAGAGAGAGAGAGAGAGAGAGAGAGAGAGAGAGAGAGAGAGAAACTCCCTCCAACCCCGAAAAAACCGCCTACCAACGGTCGAAGCGACTCTTCTCAGATTTTTAGCGAACACTTGCTACTAGTAGTTTAATGACATACCTGCGTTTTTCCAAGGTTTGTTTGACTGAATAATTAATAAACATGTTTGCTAACAAGGACAACTTTGCCTGGTATTACCGGGCTAGAAAATTGAATATTATTGTTATTTTTATTATTGTCATCATTACTGTTATTATTCTTATTCTTATTCTTACTATAATTATTATTGTTATTATTATTATTATTATTATTATTATTATTATTGTTATTATTATTGTTATTATTATTGTTATTATTGTTATTATTGTTATTATTATTATTATTATTATTATTATTATTATTATTATTATTATTATTATTTTCCCCATTTTTTTGACCCTCCTTATCCTTTTTTTTGGGGGGGGGGGAGATCAACAACCCTTATGATGAATGCCAGAATTCTTTTTCAAATTCAAATTCAAATTTTATTGATTTGTAATCCATTTCTTTTTATTGATTTGTAATCCAATTCTTTGAATCTTCTTTGTCTGGTATAAATGTACTAGTAAATGAGCTTCTTCATCCTTATTTCCGGATGGTCTCTTTTTATATTATGTTCTTAAGTAAAATGTCATTTTGAAAAGCCCGCAAAGAAAATGTATATACGGAATGGATCTGAAACAGTTTTAGCTTAACATTCTAAACTATCGAATTGTTATGGCTTACGTATTGCTGTGAGATGTGTTTTTGAAATTAACATGATGGTCAACCTCGCCTGTCAGTTTAATACCCGTCGATTTTTACATTTCTTTTCAGTCGGATTTGATAAACCAGCAGTATATTTTGAAGCAATTTCATCAATCACTTATTATTTATTACACTTTGAAGCTTCTTCTTCTTCTTATACTTTCACGTACGGAATCATCAACCTTCAAATCTCAAATATTTACAAAACATTTTCCAGTTAATCAGCCCTAAATGCAAAAACAGTGTCATATCAATGGCCTTACTTTTATACAACAAAAATTATGTGTGCATCATGACGCTCAGTTTAGTTTTAAAAAATTCGACCACTTTCTTGAAAAGGAAGGGAGAAACACGTGACCTGAAATACTATCAAAATGTTTGAAAAAGGGACACAATCACTAGTCATTCTTTTATTAAAACAAAGCCGTTTCCGATAATCTGCATACAATAAATATGTTTTACCTGAAAATAACAGTTTTGCGATTCGGACAAGTTGCCGTCGACAGTCGAGTTAGGGCTTCCAGATTTGTTTAGCGCCATCCACGTTCATGTATCTCGCTGAACCTATTTCTTTCACGCTCATCCGATTTGGGTTCTATTTTTAGATCACTCGCCACGTGATCCTCCGAAGCCACATGTGCAAACAAACCACAATGCAATTTATTCCGGCTTTCCACGGTGGGAGAGTGCACCAGATGTGATGTGCATTTGGAAACGGGACAAGAATGTGGGGATTTTGAAATTTTTGTCCTATCTTGTGAACACAGGGGATGGAAGTTCCCTCGTCGAATGGTATCGTCCTATATCCGCAAGATTCCGATAGATCTGATGCGATTGATTCGATCATGGACTGCTTTAACCATGATTTGATTTCATTCGTCAAATGACAGCAAGGTATGCATAGCAATGAAAGGAAATATACACCTTTTATATGGTAAATCACATAATTTGACGGAGCAATTTCCAACATGGGTCATAATTATACGCTCAAATGGTATGTACTCAGGGGCCGCGCCATGCAGGGTATTTTGATAGGGGGGGGGGGCAAGATGACTCATAGGTGAGTTCATTTACGTTTTAAATGGGAAAAAATAGGGGTATTATTGTTACTCTTTTTTCCAGTACTGTTATTTCTTGTTTCTCCTCTTTTTCTTCATTTTTTCACCTTTCTTTTCTTTTTTGGTGACTTGAAAAATCATGGGGGGGGGGGGGGGGGGCGGCCATCCCCTGCCTCCTGTAGCGCCGCCCCTGTATGTACTCTTTTACGACTTGGAGACTGGAGTAGGGGCATACTATTATGTATCTGTTCAGTCAAGCCTGCTTTTATCAACGGAGGTCTACTGAAGCAAACGGTGTTCTGTTGAAACAATTCGCAGTCAAAATTAACAGAGCTGTGATTTTGATTAACTGATGGAGTGATTAGTAGGGAACTAATCACTTCGACTTCCTCAGGGGAAATGGGGAAGTGTATTATGTCGTCCATTAGCCTATTTTCTGCTGACCGACATTAGGCGATGACCTGAAAACGGAACATAATGTGTAGTGAGACATATCACAAAGTCCGGAGCGAGATAAGAGCCGACCGAAGGTCATTTTAGGACACAACGGTCAGTTAACTGTTAAGGACAAAGCGGTCAGCCAAGAACATGGGCAGCCAGTGGTCCGGTGGATTAGGTCTCACCTTGACTGACCACTGGTAGATAAAGGTCATTGTCTACCACAGCTTGACCGATCATAATTGAGACAGATATTGACCTATTTCGTAAGATAAAGGACCTTTCGAAAAATTCCTGTGACGAAATCCCTTGGGGTGAGTGAGAGAGAGAGAGAGAGAGCGAGAGCGAAAAAGAATGGGAGATTGCATAGAAAAAAGAAGGAACGGAGTAGGAAAAATAGAGAGCGGGTGGTAAGAGGGAGAGACAAAAAGAGAGAGAGAGAGAGAGACAGACAGAGAGAGAGAGAGAGAGAGAGAGGGGTGAGTACACAAGCAACCTTGGACTCGTTTTGTGCATTTATTCATTTTTTTATCCACACGTCGGACGATAAAATCTATTTTTAGCACTGGCGTGTCGCCCTGCCTGCCTGGCGGGCCCACTATTCAGAAAACAGCCCCGTTTACTTCATACAAACGACGTTTTGTGCTTTCCCATAACAATAGGGGGAAAACACGACATTGGCATTCGCTGCCACTGAGGGCCATAAAAGTTTTCCCTAACCGGTGCTGTATACTCTCCGAACTGGTTTTAGTGCAAACAGTGAATAGCAATACTTTATTAATAACTGCATGTAGTACCATGCATGGACCTACAGCGAATAGTCGCGCATGTAGTGCTTTGCGGTCGATGAGCAAAATGCACTGCTTTAAGCGGCGATAACGAGCAGTAATTTAGAGCTTTCTTGGCATGCTTATCAGAGAAGCATTCAGTAATAGCTCGTCCCGAACTTAGCTCTGATCTATCACTCACGTTCCCATCAGATCTCTACTGGATTTATCAAAGTCGTGAACTTCGATAACCTTCCTTGAGAGAGGGTTCAAACTCCATACCGATATAATACCTTTGCTTCTTTTTCTTTTCTTTTCTGCAGTCGCCGTTTGACCATCGTTCCGAAACTCTAGCAACTGCCGAATGACTCACATGACCATTTTGGATTTAAATTTTGTGACTAAAACAGAAAATGAAGAATTTCCGTTGCAACCCAAACTCCTGACATGCCCTCAGTTCAAAGTCAACTTTATTTATCGAATGGAAATCGCGGCCCACCGGGAAGTGTATTTTGTGCTCGGAGAGAGTCGAAGAAGAACAACTGAGTGTAAAGGAAACATCAGACTGTCCGAGTCACTTCGCAATCGCCGCCTGATTTGCAAAGTCGGCACAAAGTAAAGCTCAGGCGAGTCAAGTTCTTTACCAGTGTGGGATACGGAAAACATTGTCGTCTACGCGGGAATGCTTCTCGTTTCCGAACAGGATATTTAACTTTAAACTTGGTGCTCTTTCGGATTAAGTGTAATTAGGAACGCCCGTTAATGTGATCGAAATTTTCGCTCTTTTACTTTGTGTGCATGCATGTCCCAGGAGCGGTGTTTCTTTCTTCAAAGAATAACCAATGTTAGCTTCGTTATTCTGCTGTGGGAAGTAAGCATGTCTTGAAGAAATAGTGGTTAAACACGTTGGATACATTGAAAAAAAAACTTTGAGACTTGGAATTACAGTGATCACATGCTCCAAGAGTAGTTTCGAGAAATCAAAACAAGTATCGTAGGCGGGATGATTAAAGTGACGACTTCATTATCATTCGAGAATCTGGCTTACGTTGGATGAGTATTGTGCGTCATGTAAATAAGCATTGAAAAAGTTGTGAACGTGCCTTTCAAGTTGGAAAGTTAGCATTAATTTTTGTGGAACCGTGGAGGATTTACATTTACACGCTTCAACTAGACGCGAGTGAATTGGGCGGTTTTTGGTCAGCTCACTACGGGAAGTTCCAGGGGGCATCTGCTAACTAGTGCCCTGTGCTAATCAGATTGGATTTATACCAGGGACTGTACTTCCCGAAAGGGTGCGACTATGGCGAAGGACCACATAGTGGGGTGCGGTCGAAGGGATCATCAGAGGTGTAAGATGACACCCATGAAATGGAATATGCAAAAATGGGTGAGTATACTGACTGTCGATGATTCATACATTTCATTTCCAAATTTAAGGGAGTTTGGTGAACAAGTTAAGTTTATATAGCACTCGCTAGAAAACATGCAAGCTTTCTGCAGAGGGAGTGTCGGTATACAAGCATTTATCATGTTTATAGTATAAAGCAAAATCAGGAAAGTGCACCTCTCTACTTTTATTTTGTAGTGAAGTGTATTATTTGCAATTTGCAATTTGACAGTATCATGCTCATTCAGCTTAAATGGGAAATTAAACTCATGGAAATATATACGAAGCATACAAAGAGTGTATGGTCTTGGGTAAAGTGGTATGCCGACTGAACACTGTGTGACTGATGTTGATGAGTCCATGAAGTGATCTGTGTGTTTTGGGATAGGTGCGTTGCAGGAAATCCTCGTGTTATTTTGCACTTTCCTCCGTGCCTTTAACGTACTATGCAGAAATAATAGCAAAAGCTTAAATCAATCGAAACTTTTTGTCATTTTAGTATGCGTTGTATCACCCTTCATCCAAACGTCATTACCCTTTGTTGGGGTGCTGCAATGAAACTGAAAACAACTTTTCCTTATTAAATGCCAGTAGTTTGACAAAGTGCCGGTGCTGTCCTTGCTTTCGAATGCTACTTGGTATTATGCTTAGGGAAAGCTGATGTTTGGATACCCTGCAACCAATTAAGCCATTAACATCAACCATTCATTTTAGCGTTGTTTAGTATTCGACAACCTTGAAAATCAGGTTGAAGAATATATCGAAATAAAGCTCTTCACTCTGATCGTAATATCATAAACAGTAGACGGCGCGAATGGTATGGAATGCCTTAGACAATTTCGCCTGTCGTTATCAATAGCTATGAATCATTTTGGATAACGGGCTAGGAATGATGGTGATTGTTTTCAGAAACCGTGAGGGATGTTTTCTTACATTATAGAATTACAAACAGACAACAAACAAACAAACAATAAAGCAACAAACCAAAACATTCGGGCTCGCAACCATGCCAAACGTGAAATGACTGCAATGTGTTTATAAAATGTCTTCGGTTTTTGTGTATAGCCTATCTCTTGAACTAATATTCAACAACAATAATGACTGGAAGTGGCGATGGTCAAATTTCACTAATAATTTTTCGTAAAGATATTTTTTCCTGGTACCTTTTTGAGACAGCAAATACAAGCTTTATCTGTACAGGTGGTAGACATTTTGGATAGGCCTAGGTCCTACGTCCTGGGCGTTGCAATGAGATAGAAATCTATCTTCTTGGTTAACGAAGAAATAGTAAATACTATCACCCTTTGTCTTCCTATCCAAAGTCCATAATTTCTAGAACAAACAAAGAGCTTCAAATCAAACTCGAAAAATAGTGCCTTGCTATTCTTATGCATAATAAACAACGGAATGCAATCGAATGTTAAGAAGCTTGTTGTAGGAGCATAACCGAGAGATATTTGCATCGTACGGATCAATTTGTTGTGAGGTGCACCGATGTGATTTTATGATTGTAATTGGCACATTGACCCGTGATTCAGTGTTTACCTGGATTCTAATCTCAGATATTTGTACGATTTCACGTTATGATAAATTTGGAATATAAAAAAGTCATTATATATATCACAGCATGATCATCATGATCATAGATAGTCTAAATAGGAAGACTAGATCTGCTAATTACAGTAACATGGTATATGTCATCGGGATCATTGCATTTATGGGTGACACCACACATGACAGTATGCAAACGATACTTGTCAAGCTAGTGAACAAGATGCAATTTGGAGCAGATGACAAAATTGCACTTGTAACAAACTATGAAGCAACAACAGCTACCACAGCGACAGCCACCGGCGTAAATTCACTTTGAGGAGGGGGGGGGGGGGGGGGAGATCGACATTTTTGCCGCTTTGTTTTTTTCTGTCGAACTCACACTTAATTATTAACAAAAACGCCATCACCAACCTGCACAGACCCCCTTACACACATTTTGATTTTTATCTTGCGAGGCAAAAATTACCACTTTTCTGGTTATCAATCGCATTTTCAAATAGAAATTCTATATGATGAGCGAGCGAAGCGAGTGAGCCAAAAATAACCACTTTTCCGGTTTTCAATCGCATTTTCAAATGAAAGTTCTAAAATATGATGAGCGAGCGAAGCGAGCGAGCCAAAAATAAGCGCTTCTCTGGTTTTAAATCGCATTTTCAAATAGAAATTCTAAAATACGATGGTTGTTTGTGACAGATTATTAAATTTTTTAAAACTGATTTATTCAAATATCATTTCTTCCTTAAAAAGTGTGTGTGTGTGTGTGTGTGTGTGTGTGTGGGGGGGGGGTATTTGTACAGCCATCCCCCCTCTCAAAAAAGTGTGGGGGATATATCCCCCATCCCCCCGGGATTTACGCCAATGGCGACAGCGACAATAACAACTTACAATAAACAAGTTATAGTAATGCTACTTATACCGAGTATTTCTACTACAACTACTTCTACCACCACTACCACCTCCACTACTGCTGCTGCTACTGCTACTACTACTACTACCACCACCACCACCACCACCACCACTACAACAACAACAGCTACTACTACTACTACTACTACCACCACTACTACTACTACTACTACTACTAGTACTACTACTACCACCACTGTTACTACCACTACTACCACTACTACCAACACTACTACTACTACTAGTACTACTACTACCACCACTGTTACTACCACTACTACCACTACTACCACCACTACTACTACTACTTTTACTTCCATCATTACCAATATTGCTCATTCACCACTGTTGCTACATCTATCACTATTACAACCCCTGCTAATCTTACTACCCATCCTACCTCTTCTACTGAAACTGCCACCATCATACCACTACTACCACAGTTACCACTGCTATCACTCGTACAACTACTGCCACTGTCGCTACAACTACCATTCGGCGTCAAGCCGTCAAATCACTGTTGCTCAATTACTACAGACGTTTCTACCAAAGATGACGTTTGGTTGATGTCTGTACTGTTTCAACTTTATTGTTGCTTTTGATAACTACATCGCCTTTAAAGATATAGACTGAGCGCACTTTCGTTGTATAATGGAAACGAAGAGATGTCTACTGATCAATATTACAAAACCTTTATGTCACTTTGGAATGCAGATAATAGCTTTGCACTTTCCTCTATATTGTATGCATCATGTACATTGGAATATACAATATCACACTTTCCATATATATTGCATATATAAATATTATGTTGTCGTAGCTTCTTTGTCCTCGCTGCAATTAGACCAGATGGTCTACAGCACGGTAGAATTCTGCTGTCGAAAACTATCGAAGACAAAGCTTTGCCCGAATCTCAGCAACGCTAGCCTGAAATCCAGGCTTCAGCACCAAATCATCACAATCCAACAACATTTTAATAACTGATTATTACAAGGAATTCGTGCTTGGAATGTGTGTGGGTGAGCTAGCAGTATACCGGTAAAAATGACAGTGACATTGGCATTGATAATTAACCCTTTTAGATGTCTACTTCAACGTTTCCGTGTGGCAAAAAGAAATACAATCGTGAACCTTATGCCAAGACTAGGGATGAACAATGATGCGTTCACGTGGGATACGGTAGTGGTCATGGTAAGATGAAATTGGCCATCAACTCCATTATCAGTCATTATGATTTCTAAATTTATGTCTATCACCTTCAAAAGAGCAGTTCACGCATTTCTAATCCATTGTATATTTCTTGTAATAAGTAGGTCATAACTGGTTTTAAATACGCAAATGCTTTTTTTCCTGGATATGTATTCTAATGCAGAAATGTATTAGGCCTGCATTTCTTGAACAAGAAATACATTTCGAATGACGGTCATGAACTTTTATTCTTCATTTCGAGATCTTTAGCCGTTACTGATGTTATAATTTATTTGAGAGAGAGAGAGAGAGAGAGAGAGAAAGAGAGCGCGAGATGACGTCTGGGAAACTTGTGCTTTACACGTTGATTAAAGACATTTGTTAACATTGTTATGATTTTTTTAAAAATCTCATTTTGTTACTTGAAAATGGGATAAGCATTACGGTTATAGTATAAAAATACCAGTCTGAAAGTTTCAGAGTATAATATCCACGGGAAGTATTTTTAATACTAGAAATGTGAACCAATGTTTGAAAAATATACGAGGGTCGGTTGCACAGGAGGAGTGCGCATGCGCGCATGACTCAATGGATCGCATTGTGTGTATTGACGTATCACGCGGCGGAAGGCAGGTAACGGTATTTTTGAATTCGTGCAAACGGTCCCCTTAGTTCATTGTCTCTCGAGACGAAAGCTAATAACATTGCGGTTTGCGTCTAACTTACAGCTTTTCATTCCAAATTGTGGTTGGTTTCAGGGTTTTTGAGTACAAATACAAGTACTCATGCACATGTTTCATCCTAGTTTGAGAATTTTTTAAATCAGCTGCTCACAAAGTTAGCCAATGCCTTTAAATGACGTGCTTCCGAAAAAAAAGTAATAACAAACATACAGCATTTATTGAAATATGACATATTAGACAAATATGATAATACCTAGACATGTATATTCAGGTATCATGTAATATCACTACTTCATTTTCACTTTTCCAAACTGTTACATTTACACATTTTATTTCAAGGTGATTATATTCATGACCCAAAGCCGACATGGTCCGATGACTGCATAACTTGGTCATTAAATTGTCGGAATTATGAAAACAGAAATGGTTCAATTCCTGGAAAATTGGATGACATTATCTCTTATCGAAGAAAAATATAATCTTGAGACTAGACGGTGATTTATTATCATTTGGCAAGAACATGGCGTATTTAGGTAGTCAGAATACAAATAACATCCATAAGTTATTGCTAGATCACTGTACATGTAGTTTTAATGTGCATCCTATTTGGCAACATCATTCTGATGGTGAAGACATGACCGAAAACGTTGAACTTACCTCAAAGTCATGACAACAAATGATCTTTGCTTAGTTCCATTTGAAGTAAAAGGATCGTACATTTCTTCCCGTATATTTCTCAGTGCCTTGTTTTGAATTACGGACTTAATTACATTCGCGAGAAGATTAATAGGTGACGTGCTAGAGACAATTAATCTAGTGTATTCATTAACTCTTGATGGACCCGCAAAGGATTTACATGTGCAACGCTGTATTTTTCAAAGAAGAGATTTACCATGTAGGCTAGAAGATTAAGGTGTTTCAAGTGCAAAAGGGTTCTCATGCTCGGCCGGTATTCTGAAAATTGCTTTATTTTTAGCTTATTTTAATTGCCATAGCAATCAGAAATAGCGCACGCCATTGGTTCACATCGCGCACTTTTGTCTTGGGTGCTGGTCACTTGCGCAGTTCAAACCAATCATAAGTACGCATTTAAAATTTGTTATGACAATTAACACAGTGAAGATAAAAGATAAAGCACTTTTCAGAATACCACCCCAGGTAATTAATCCCGGAAATGGGTAATTTGGCAAAGTTAAGTTTTTGTATTGAACAGAGCCATCCTTCCGCCAATCGTGATGAAATCGCCTATGACCATGATGACACCGGTCGGCACGTATAGCAAACGGGCGACTGTGGCAAAAGAAAGATTAATTTTCTAGTCATTTATCAGCGAATTCACTACACTCTAAAAGCTAAAATGTTAAATCCACAATTAAAAGGATGGAGGAAAGACTACATTTTCAAAATGGTATATTTACACTTTGAAAATGCTAGATTTAACACTACATATTATGCTGGATTCCAACCTTTACAGTGTTGAATCCTGCATGTTCAAAGTGTTGATATACCATTTTGAAAATGTAGTCACTCCTCTACCATTTTGAATGTTGATTTAACATTTTTAGTTTTGAGGGTGTAGAAACATGATGAACCAAGACGGTATCTTGCCCCACGTGGCCTTCTGCTACGTGAACTCCACATTTTTCCATTTGCTAAATGCAGGGTTGATTCCTTTCGTAACCATTTGATTCGTCAGAAGCTGTTCATAAATGGAAACTCTACCTGAACTTTTCATTCTTACCCCGAGGCAGCTTAGTGGCGTATCATTGTGATGTCTCAATTCTGGCGCGAAGTCTTTATTGATCAGTTCATCCAAACATGTCTTGCTTGCCAAATGATTACTACCATTATGTACAGTGTATCTTAATGTATCCTACGTTAAGCTTCAAACACTTAAAGAGAGCATTTATTTTTAGTAAGAGGTTGAAAAACACCAGCTTTAACCGTTCTCGTTGACTAAATATTCATGTGGAGGAATTTCATGGTAGCAATACTCATTACAAAAATCGTCATACATAGAAGTGCTCCTGTTATTATTAGTACGACGAGTTTAAACTTTAGACCGAATTTTGATAGGCCTACCTTTCTTTTGCGGTCCAATGTACCCATATTTTGAGTGCTTTTCACTGACTGTGCTTTTGGGAAAGTTTAAGTCAAATTTGTGAAATTCTTAAGATTTCAAAAGGTCACATAGCATTTGTTTTCATTTACTCTATTAACTCTAACGCATCTCACCTTTAATACATGATTTCTTTCACGATGCAGCTGCCCCGTCATTATTCAACATTTATCTTTCTCTTAAGTGTCTTATTTCGTTATTTTCGTGTTCCCTGGCATTTCTGCGCCTGAAAAAAATCGATGGGGGCACAGACATTGCAACATTCGAGCGCGGTTTTTATTTCGTCCGGCTGCTTTCGAAGACAGAGTCTTCTTGCCCCAAAAGAAGCACTTGCTTCCTCAACCCGTCATTACTGGACGAGGCACATGTGTCTGGAAATCAATTAGGCGCAGACGTTACAGCATTTTTACGCGGTTAATGTTACCTCAGGCGGCTAGAGAATATGCACTCGTCTCGCCCAAAGAAGCACTCGTTCCTCCTCCTTGCATATCACGTGCCATAGGCCTATGCTTCTTGGTGGGGATTTTAAAGTTAATGCAATTGGACAAATCAGATTTTGCAAACACCTACACATCCTGCACATTTGCGACATATCCAAAGGTCTTCTATGGGGTAACACAGGACTTTGTCCTCTCATATCTTAAGTCACGAGGTCAGAGGTTCAATACCATATGCTGGTACTTCAGGCCTACCCTATAGTGGGCGGGGCTTTTGAGTCATACTTTCCATTATTTGTAATGGTATGCCTAAATGGTTTGAAGTCTTCATGAAGACTGACCGTGTAAGCACCGAATGACTTTTACCTGCCATCCCATGGTCTCCTTTTATGTCGAATAGAGTAATGCAAATACTCTTGTTGATTTCGCCAGAAAATTACTGCCAGTTTTTCTTATCAGTGATATTGAAGGGTTTTGATGCCATAGTTTTAATCATCAACACTTTATCATCATCATCATCATCATCATTATCATTATTGTAATTATTGATTGTTATCATCATTATGTTATGATGACGTTATTATGATTATTATTATTATCATTATACACACATGTATACCTAAAATCGACTATAGGGCGAAGCCAAACAATGGGGTTTATTTCGTCACCATAGGGCAGGAGACGTTAGGGCGAAAAAAGTATACGTTAATGGGAAGCGAAGCAATAGGCCGAGAACAAAAGAATTCGCCCTATAGTAGGAATTATTATTATTATTATCATTACTACTACTACTACTACAGATACTATCATCATTGTTAGTGTAATAATAATAATAATAAAAATAATAATCATCATCATCATCATCATTAACATTAATATTATTTGTACTACTCCTCCTCCTCCTACTACTAGTACTACTTCTACTGCTTTACTTCTATTATCATCATTGTTATTTTTATTATTACTATTTTTTCATATATGTATGAATAAATAATGTAATTGTAATGGAACTATCATGACTATAGAAAATATAGAGGGAAGGAGACGGGTAATTACACAAATGAACTGGAAGCGAGGCTCATATTTTAATCAGAATGCCACCGCAATCCATCATTGGCCCACCACCGTGGCTATAAAATCACATTAGGCCTATTTGATTGCCTTTAAAGAAAAAAGTTCGAGTTCTAAGAAAGAATGAAAACAAACAAGACCTGTTTATAAACTATACGCAGACAGTGTACTTGTCCCACAAAAAAATTTCATCGACAACTGAGAAGCTTGTCAGAGGCTTGCCCGACATAGAAACAACTATTGTATGTCAACTGAATTCCTATTCAGATGCCATTGTGCGTAACAGGTGAACAGAATAGTTGGTAACCTCTTATCATGCTTAGCATGCTTAGTGAAAATAAGAAGAGATATACATGTGAAGTGGGGGCCAAACATTCACCCCCATATGTGTGTGGTATATATGCGGCGGTTGTGGTTTTTGTTGTTGTTGTTGCGATTTTGGGGGCTCAATTTCTTACCATGCTGATGATCCCACGACTTCACACCACACGTCACATTTTTCATGTACATAATGCTACGTGAACATCCTTGCCCGATTGTTTGAAGACGGTGTCTGTCACACCAAGGAGTTGGTACAATCCTTGCCCACACTTTAACTGCATGACCACGTGACCAAATACCATCTTTATCTTTAAAATGTATCGTATATTTATTTTTCTTTTGTCTTTTTGTCTTACCCTTGTTAAGCCCAGATTATTTGTCTGGACAAAAATTCTCTAGAGACGTGGTTGCTCTTACATGTCTTTGAAATTGCAGGGTATAGAGTGAGTTTTCCAAAAAGTGGAAAATATCGGTCTGGATAAATCGGAAGCTGCCCATAAAATTATAGCCGATTGCACATCATTCATTTATTCATTTGGGGGGGGGGGGGGGTGGGAGAGGGGGAGGGGGTTAATACTTGGCCCTTTTCACTGGTAACCTACTATATATACATAGGATTCACTCCGCCTTCATACCATTTCGAATCTGGATGGATGGCTTGTAATCCCTAAGCCGAAGATCATGATTGAAAGTCAGTTAACATGAATATTGCATTCAGGCATGGACAATCCGAAACATATTCATGAAAAAAATAAGCTTTTGGTGAAATATTTAAGAATTAGATTAAAAAAGTAAAAACACCTCACAAACATCTGATACGTTTATGCCATGCGCGGCTGGGGTTACTCCTCTCCATGGAGAGCAGTGATATTATAAAAGACATAGAATGAAAACAGAGGACCAGTAAAAATACCCTCTAGTCACTTTTTTTTGAGGGGGGGGGGGAGGGAATTTACATTCTACCATCATGCCTGAATAACATCATTAAAAAAAAAAAATCATATAAAGTATCCAGACATATGTACCTGCATATTTCCAAATATTTCTGTTTTAAGAATGAATGAAATCTTAATGACCACTCCAAGGCCACATAAATTCTGATGACCAGCAGAAATGGATAACATTGCATTCTTCCATTCTTTTATAAAGGATGTAGTTAAGATTAAAGGCCAAATGTCAACTCACAAAATGCATTCCTTTATTAATTGCACCAAGCAAAAGTCGTGAAAATATGACATAGAATTCTTGAGCAAGATTTATCAGGTTTAGCCTATATTGAACGCATGTAGTGACTACGATTACTTCTTGAATTAATATTGTCAATAAGACGATAGCTCATCACGGTTGAGACTTTGGGCGGACCCCACAGTCCGACGATGTTGGCGCGTAACACCCCGCAACGTTCGCTCAGGAAATTACGCATGTTTTGAAGGATTCTTTTTCCAACACGTGTGAGCGTGAATACCCTGGGAGCACACGTGTTTCTGATCTTGAGTCACAGTAAAGGCACTAATTCGTGTGAATGAATATATTTTGAGGACAATTTCATGATATATCGAGAAAGACGTGTGTATTTAAAGGGAAATTGTGTTCAGACGTGTGAGTAGAATATTCTGAATGGAGATGAGAAGAGGGGAATGTTGCTTGGTGGGGCCCGTAACACAAATTTTTGCGATCGATCGCAAATTCAAAACAACCTTTCTGATTGGTCCAGGATCACCTGTTTAAACGAGATGAGCATGAAACAATGATCTTGATTGGCTGTTACTACTTTGCGAGTGGTTTGCAAATCTTTGTGTTACGGACCCGACCCAGGTCTGCTGAAAGCAACAAGTATCTCCTAGTTTGGGATTCATGACTGGTTTCAATACATGATGATTGGAATAGATTATAAATCTACGTTGAACACAACATGAAATAAAATTGTTTAAGAAAACATATAATCACATCGATCGAACACAGCTGCACTGAAATATTACAACTATAATACACCCGGGTGTCCCAGAAAAACCGGGACGGTGGATTTTCAGTACTTTACCTTCAAAAGGTGGATAATTTTGCATCAGTGGGTAAATCATCTTCAAGCAAAGAGAATGATACCGAGATCAGTGAATTTGAAATAATTTTGATTCTGTTCCTGATTCTTAAAATACAGTAATTTTCGAATTTCGCATGTTTTTTTTGCGACAGATGAGAGCGGAATAGCGTCGGGAGTGGCCTTTCATATTGCATGTGTATGGCATGTTTTGTTATTGACATGGATAAATGGGCTTCCTTCAAACGTCCTATTAGGAGAGGCCATCCCAACACATACTTTTACTCCCATCAGTAGCCAAAAATTTGAAAATGAGTCTATTTAAAGAAACGGGCATGGAAGCAATTTTATTTTACCAAATTCATTGATCTTGGAATCATTCTCTTCAGTAGAGGATACTTTACCAATGGTGTAGAAAAATTACATACTTCTTGAAAGTAAACTAGTAAAGTACTGAAAATTCGCCGTTTCTCTTTTTTCTGGGACACCCGGCATCCCCCAAATGAACATTCCTATATGCCCCATACCTCACCCGCTCCTCGATTTGCAAAAGAACAGAGAGTCAAATGCACTGATTGATGTGCAGTCTAACCTCAAGTCCATTAAAGCAACTCTCATTAAATCATCAGCTCTTAGAAACAATTTAACCATAATGACCTTTTGGCATCTGAGCGAATGACTGCCTGTAATCAGACGATGACACATCAGACGTCAGGAGCATCACAACCCTTGGTTCAGTAGTCTTTTAAGACTTAATTAGATGCAGGGCAGATGGGAAATACACGAGGATAATCAGGATAAATCTTGTGCATACATAACTGATCACAATATACAGATACCATTTGTTGATTGGATCTTTGCCAATTCATTTAACATAACATAATGGCGTCACATATCTGCTTAAATGCAATATGCACATAATATGTCTGTCTAACTCTACACTCGAAATTTCTCAGACTTGAACATGTTAAATCAGGGCCAAATCCAAATTTCGATTTAAAATCTCAATCTAATAGATTTAGAAAACAACCGTATTACTTATGATTTTTTAATCTTATAATGGATTTTATCCTAATGACAATCTCTTAACATAGGTAATTTAGAGTGTATAGCAATGATTTAAAGAGACTTGTGATTTAGTGCAGGTCACAGTAGATGTTGTACTAAGACGTAACTGCTTTACATCCCCAGATTGAACTCCACTCAAACACTCCCCCTTTCTCCCCCCCTCTCTTTATCTTATTTATTATCATTCTCTTCCTCTCTTCACCCCTCTCTACCCCCCTCTCTCTAGTTTCCGTTCTCTCTCTCTCTTTTCTTTTTGCTTTTTCATCGAACAGCGAAAACTATCCGTGTATTTGTCACAATCATTTTAAGTGTTGTCCATAGGCATGATAGGAATTATGTATTCAGTACCACACCAGCCGCCACCACTCAACTACTCCACTTCTCTCTCTCTCTCTCTCTCTGGTTATTTCTCTTATCCTCGTTTTCTCTCTCTCTCTTGCCTTCTCCCTTTCTCATTCTCATTCTGTACCAGTTTCCTTCCTATTCTCTTTCTCCTTTCTCTTTCTCCCCATCTCTCTAAAATTCTCTCATTTTCATTCGTTTCCCGTTTCTCTCTATTTATCTCTCCTCTCCTTATCTCTTTTACCACTGAATTGATTTCTTTTATTCTTCCCCCCTCTCTCTAGCTAGCTTTAAGAAAAAAAAATCATTAAAAAAAAAAAACACGTTTGCTCTAATTCTGTCTCCTTTCTTTTCCTTTGTTTATCATTCAAAAATGATCTTTGTTTCTCCGCTCCCCCCCCCCTCCCTCTCTCCTTGTCACTGTGTTCCCGTTTTTCTCTATTTCTTTCTCATCTCTTTTCAATCCCTCCATCACTAAATAGAAAGCCCCGTGTATTTGTCACAGTCCATTAGTGATGCAAAACAAGTACTCATGTAGGTCATCGAGAAGAGTTTGCATTTTTGGAGAGCAAACTGGGTCAAAATGGCCACTCTCCGGCGGCCAGAAGGTCAATTTCATCAACCTCTTTTCCATGACCATTGCATGATGGGGTTGTTCTTTTTTCCATTTGATTTTGTCATCTTGTTTCTAATTCCACGTATATTTGAATATTCCAATTTAAAACACGTGCAATGGTATGATTTTTTCCCTCTTAATATAAAGATTTATACGAGTTACACTGTCAACATGGTTGAAAAAATACACACACACCTCACCTACCTGCCAACTGTTCATATTAAATAGGAATATACAAATTCATTCTGACTTTATAACTTGCAAAATCACCGAAGAACTAATGTTTTACAAGCTTTGCTTTTTTTAGTTCCCCATTTCTCATGTTTTCTTTCTATTTCCTGTATAATCATGCTATAGGTTTTGTATATGTATCTAAGATTTACTGCCACCTTGCTTCAATTTTTGTGTATCATTTTTGTTATATTGTAATCTTTCTTTGTTTTGTATATATATATATATGAAAATGAGTCTGCTTGGCATCTAGATAATACAAGAATCAGAGTTGGTAGTAGAATGCCATAAAAAATAAAATCATAGATTTTAAAAGAAAACGGAGCATAGCTCTCAAAAATGAAAGGCGAAGTCACACTCTTCGTCAGTGCCCACGGTGTGACAAAAAGATGTAAATCAAAATCCGTTTCTGAAACAGACGAAAAAACACGTCTGTTCATGTTCTGTTTATATATATATATATATATATATATATATATATATATAATACATGGGAAGCAAATACGCTTAAATTGAATTGAAATAGGAATATTCCTATTTTGGGAAAAGGAAATTTCGATTTCAACCCGTGTGTTCCTATTTCTGTACAAATTTGTCTGTAGTATTGAACAGGAAATTTAGATATGTTCCTGTTTTTGAAAATGTCTTAATGATTCGTTTTTACTCTTTGCTGTCAGGGTTGGCCGGTATGACTTCATGAGCTCAAATAAATCTTTAGCATCTTTGCTTTAGAGATTTTTTTATGGACATTTTATCGAGCGATTGAGTGCATGTCCCAGTCCGAGCTTCTTCCCTTTTCGAATGTACGTCTTGCTTGTTTATAGAATTCTGCAGTCATAACGTAATAGCCATAATCAACACCCAAAATCTTTAAATACAAAAAGGTGCAAAAATGTCAGATAAGAGTGGTTGACTAATGTCTACCATAAGCTCTATTTGCCTCGCTTCAGGCCCCCTGGGCTTTGCCAGAGGCAACCACAGGTGTACGCCACAATCTGGTAACGACTGACTACGTTTTCAAAAAAGTGTAAAGCCATGTCAATAAAACGTACCCACGAAACAAAAATAGTTTGAAATCTATTGTTATTGCTTAATAGCGTAACCCAACACATATATGATGAGCAAAGTCAACAGGTAGCGGTTACGCCATCAGGGGCCCCGCTTCATAAACCTTGTTATCAATAAAAAGTTGCAATAAGTGTTTTAAGCTACTGAAATCCTTGCATTTGATTAGCTGAGAGCAAATTTGTCATAGAAGTGTGGCAGTTGTTACTGATAACAAGTTTAATGAAACGGGGCACAGTAGTTTAAAAGAACCATGTACAACATGTACCAGAACAATTGACCCCACGAGGGGGTCTTTTTCGTACCCCTCGATGTGGTCGAATCATCATCATGTGGGAGTCCCACTCATCCGTGACAATATGTTGTCTTTTGTGTGTCAGCCCCAAACACATGGTCGAGGGATACCAAACGGATTTCTTCCCAAAGATCAGGACGTTGTTCTTGTTGGTTTATCGCCACTTGGTCGACTACCGGTTGGTCTAATTCCCAGATCGTCTAACACCACTATGGCTAAACCCATTCGGTTTTCTATCAGTTTGGTCTAATTTGCCGTTTGGTCCAATCTTCACTTGGTCTAATACCCACTTGAGCTAACTGTCATTTTGTCTAATGATCAAATGGGCTAATTGCCACTTCGTATGCTTAGTTTTCCTCATTTCGTCCAACGACCATGTGGACTATTACCAGTTCGTCTAACAAGATAGACTAAGTGGTGTTAGAGCAAATGGCTATTAGACGAACTGGTTGTAGACGAAATGGGATTAAACCATGTGGGATGAGACCAAACGGGCATTAGACAAAGTGGGATTAGACCAAGTAGCAATTCACCTTCTTGTTGGTTTTCATTGCTCTGATTGCTTGAGTATGATAGCAGAATGATCGGGATTTATTTAAAAACTTGCTTGAGGCCAAGTGTTTAAACTCCGAGTTTTGGCGACCATATAAATAAGTGGATCATAGTATGTTTCGTCTTCTTAATTTTTCTTTCAAATATTTCGCCATTTTTATTGCAATCACGTGTGCTTATATCAGTTAATATGACATTTAAATCTTGGTTTAAAAAACACTGAGTGAGAAGCCTCTCTCATTACTGAAATTTAAGGTCTACAAATCATTATCCTTAGGACGTACACAAAGAACCTCTTCCATTTTGCCCATTCTCGTTCGTCTAGTTGGCGCTCGTTCTATTTCGACACGACTTTGTGGGAAGGTCGGAAAGCAAGTCGGGACGGCTCGCTGTTGCTAGAAGAATATTTGCCCCCCCCCCCAATATCCTCATACACGTGTATTGGTCCAGTCATGTTGCGTGCATGTGTTGCCCTACGATTTTAATCGGATGTTGCCGAGCTATTTCAGGTTTCGGCTCGGAAGCCGACTTTAACCGGACGGGCTCGGCGAAATGTGAAGAAAGCTTCTGAAGGATGCAGGGGCGGACAATGACGCCCTAGATCTCTATCGTCTGACGGATTTGCCTACCAAATCGAACCCATCCATCTTACTCGAATCTCCAGTCAAGTTGCTGGATTATGAATCTCGCAAGGCTGAGGGAGTTGATTTATGTAATGAGAGCAACAAGTCTCTACCGTTATACTCTTCTTCATTCTCCGTGTATGCGAGTTTGTTTGAATATTGTTGCATCAATTTAGAATTTACATCCCCGCTTGCTTGTCAGTTTGCAAGTCACTAGATCTCGCAATTCTATCGGGTTTGGTGAGGGGGGGGGGGGGGGTTGCAACATACATTATTATGTGTCACCGTTAGGGTACGTCGATGATGGCGCAGTAACCATGGTGTCAGGTTACCGTCTGTTCCTTGTGGAATATAACTAAATTCTCATATATTAAAGAAAAGATTGCGTTTTTGCTACTTAGTTGATATGTCATCAAACGTGATTATACATGTATTATCAATTATACCAGCCTATCTATAAATCACCTTTTACTGTCTCTTGAAATTTAGCACTACTCGTATGGGTATTTTTATCATTATTTTTTTTTTCAAACTTCCCGCTGGAAGATTAAAAATGAAAGTTCAGTCCGTGATTATTTCTTAGTAAACTGTCTTATATTTCTATACAAAACATTAAGTCTACAAATGTATTGTTTACTCGTCTTCTTGGAACTTTAGTCACAACATTCGCCACAACAATAGCAAAACTTAACACGATCACTAGCGCATTGTTGGATTTTGTCTGGAACCCGGATATCTACATGTAGGCTATAAGCATGATAAGTACGACTGTATATTCAACCTATCTACCGCTCAAAAAAAACCTTAGAAAAGTCACGTGATCCACCTGCTTCATGGCAAAGTAGCAAAGTGCGGGTTGTATACCTAACAACCTTTGGAATCACATTCTACAGCAAGTCCATCATGACTCGCCGCAGGTAAGGTTCAGAGTACGATGCTGACAAGAAGTCACATGACCGTGATGACAGTCTTTCGCCTTCCAGAGGTTGATGGCATTGTGACCCGCCAACATTGGCCAAAGTCTGCAGAGTTGATTAATTGGTCTGTTGCGCAAGAGTATCCCTCATGGACAAAATCATACACATCCGAGGAAAAAGAAAAAAAAAAAAAGGAAGAAAGAAGAATCAGTGATATGTCTGTAACTTATGATGAACGGTACCATGTATAGCCTCCAGGCAATAAAAAACTAATTATGTATGTATATGCGCAATATGATACTAGTATATAATAATGCAAGACTGTATACAGCCAACAGCGACTTTCTATACAGTGATTTACAGGCTAGGCGTGGTCTGCCTTATCATTATTAAAAAGAAAAGTGTTATACAAAGGAGCATAACTGCTGATGATTACTTTTGTAGCTGTCGTTGATAATTCATTTATTAGATTTATGGTATACGTGGGTGCCAATAACATGCACTAATTTAGCATCTACAAATTTCCACGTATCATATGAAGATTAAGTTTTGTCGACCACCATCAGTAGTAGGTAGTGAGCATGTATTTTTATCTTGCATGTCCAGACATATTTTATCAATGAATGTTTTGTGCGAAGTACTTTGTTATCAATATCAGTGATATACTTTCTCTTTCACATAGCTTAATAATTACGACTGGCTAGGATCGACTTTCTTTCGAACTCCTTGGAGTGTCCATTGCATATCAGGTGCTTTCACACCTACCTGATCAAGAAAAAATACCTGTACTGACGGAATTTGTCTCTTTTATCATTTTTACATCGTGCTGAGCATATGACGTGTAACCTATTGAAATCTAATTTGATTATATTGATTATATTTATTACATTACAATGATTTCGTGCTCACAGGAGATGTATACGCATTAATGGTATACTTTGCCATAAAGATGCAGTTATATTCATCTTTGATTTTAATTACTGATCAGTAGCTGGATATAATTCGAAAGATAGAATGACTTAATCTACCAGTAGAATTTCAGCATTTGAAAAAGAAACACATGGCCATGATTAGAAGCACATTAATTTTAACGGGAACTTGTAAATATGATATGCATGTACATTTGCCGCCATACACCTATAAAAAATCACGCGCATGTACACGCGCATGTACACGCGCACACACTTTAAGAATATAAAAATGTCGGTATGAAATGCATATGCAGCGTTGCTCGTTGGTTAAAAAAGGCTGAATTTGCATCAGGTTTGTTCATGTTTTGAGAAACCTGCATTTTTGAAGAAAAAAAATCACAAATCGCCACGTTTTATTTGCTCAGTGAAAAGCTTATCCCTTGGATGAAAAGTTTTAATATTCCAGTGAAAGATTAAATGATTCTAATCAATCTCGAATTTTTTGAGGTCCTTGGGAACACATGACTGTGTGGAAAAAAAAAAAACGTGCCATCGAACCCTTCAAAACTTTTGAAAAAACGGGGTTGCGATGTTGAGGACAAATAGAGTTATATAATGTATGTTTCCGAACAATATTTATTCTTAAGCATTGTTTCACGTTATTTTCAAATTGAAGCTCGATCGCTTTAGAAATTGTGGTTAACATGTGATATGTCTTCCCATAAAGAGCAGACAGTCGTAAAGCTGGATTGAATAAAGATATTGTTATATACTGTGAAACCACAACTCTGTCTAAATCGAGGTTGCTGGTATTAATAAATGCGACTCTTTACAATTGTTTGTTTATATCCCCATCCAAAAATAAAAATGCATTATTAGGAACATGAGGAATATGATGATACAGGACGTTTGAATGTGTACATGGTGTAGATTCATTCGCAGTATTATGACCGGTCGTGTTCTCTGCCAAACAGTTGATGAATGGGATATATATATATATATATATCGCATATATAGCGAGAGAGGTTGGAATGTTTTTACCTGTTTTTAACGGTTGTACCATTGTACCATTAAAATCGATGTATGTGAAAAGAGGTATATGTACAGGATGAGGCAGGATCACAAGATTGTTGTCGTAAGCTTTCAGCTCAGTAGGCCTTCTTCAGATTCATTGTTTTGCTATATAAATCAAACAAAATAAAATGAAACAAATGATAATAACTATACTGATGAGCTAATGATGAGCAACAAAACTAAAGACAACATAAGTCCGGCAACATAATCACCAGAAAAGTATGTGTGTGTGTGTGTGTGTGTGTGTATATATATATATATATATATATATATATATATATGTATATATATGTCGTCTGATCTTCATTCTATTTATACCGCGTGTGTGATTGTTCCCTGGTGGGTGTGAAGCAGATCGTGATAATATTTCTGTAGAAAGCCCGCAGCAAAGTTAGAAAAAGAGTGTACAGATGAAATGGAGAATAATGCAACAGGAACTAATAAATCTTATGATGATTCTAAAAAATCGCAGCTTGTCCCTCGAACTATTTCATTTATTACAATCATTGTTACGAAAGTCGAAATGGCGTCGTTCAATAGTTTCTTGGACACGATCCTATGTTAAGTGTCCCAGGACATGTTTGTCTACGTCTGTGGTCAAACGTAATGCGCTATAAGTGGCCTCGTGGTTAGGAATTCGTTTAATGATACATAGGACTTGATTTGATTTGAATACTTTATGTTACATGTGACCTATAATTTTGTACATAGAGTTTGGTAGGACAGCTCTGGGGAACTTTGATTCATGCTACGCTATCATTCTCTCAATTGTCTCACATGTATTCATTTCCATGAGAGTTACCAAAGCTGTGGTATATGTTACCTGGGGAGCATTTCATCAACATTTGTTGTCTGACAAGTTGTCAGATCTGACATCTTTCCTTGATTTTGATTGGCTAAGAAGCATCGTTACTATGGCCACTGTCGGATAAAACAGACTTTGTCGGATAAAACATCCGACAATTCCTTTCATGAAACGCTCCCCATATCACAAAATGTTAATTATTCCAACATATACATGTATCCCAAAGCATTCGCTCGGATCCAGCTGAGGTGTGCGGCAGGTCATTGTTCGAAACTCATCTGCCAGCAACAAAGGAATTAATTAGTGAGGGTTGAAGATTTGTCAATCTGTCGGTTAAGCGAATTTGGAGTCGCCGAAACTACTGGCCCGTCTCCGTGGTCTATTTGTTAAGGCATTGGCGTTGGGCCAGACATTTTTTCAACCTTTGCAAAATTTCCAAAATGGTAGGACAGCTCTGGGGAACTTTGATTCATGCTACGCTATCATTCTCTCAATTGTCTCTCTCTCTCACACACACATACACACATACGCACACACACACACACACCCACACACACACACACGCCCACACGCCCACACACACACATATATATATATCGAAATGTTTTGAAAGGTTACGGAAATCTTGATGAAGGACATGAACTGCACTGTAGACCCTGATAGCAGACGTACGTCTTTAAGACGTCATAAAATGGTCTCAAGCTGGTCCACTCGTCATACGTCGTATAGATGACTATTTTGCGACGGCAATACAACGTCTTTTTCATGACCAATATTTCCCCACTTTTTGTTTGACCATAATATGATGTAAATTTTACGTCAAACTATTTACCACTTTATTACGTCTTCTCTAAGACCAGAATAAGACGGGGTTTTACGTCAATTATTTCCCACGTTTTAACAACTTTTTAAAGACCACAATATGACGTGATTGTTACGTTATTTTTTACATCCATATATTGTTACCATTTTTTATGGCTTTTCCAATGAGATTACAACAATCATCATAAACGACTTCTTGCTTTTTCCAAGACATACGATTTATTCAAAGAAGAAATTTTCATTTCCTACCCTGAAATTAATAAGGGAACGTTCCATGAAGAGTTTCGTCAGTGACTTTTACTGACAACTGTTATAAGCTACTGAAAATCCTTTCATTTGATTGGCTGAGAGCAAACTAGTGGGTGAAAATCAAGTACTTGCCAACTCTACCGATTTAGACGGTAGACTACCACTTTTCATGGAATTTCAGCACCTACCGACTTTGAATTCTATTTTAAGTACAAACTACCTAATTTGATCATTTAATGGACCAAAAGTTTATTTTCATGCCTTATCATTTATTACTGGCTCCATCACCCACTATTTATCACACTTTGAAGGATTCTTTCTTTATTATTATTTTCCCGTATATGAAGTCATCTAACTTCAAATTTCAAAAATTCATAACAAATTTTTTCAAAACTATCTTAGTCTAAGTATAGAAGCAGTGTCATATCAGTCACCTTCCAAAAGCAAACATCTTATGTGCATCATTACGATTCAAAATATCGAAATTTTCTTAAGGCAGAAGGGAGAAAAAATACTTTGGCATGTTTGGAAGCTTTGTTTTCAGTTTTCTTGGAAAATCGAGAGTATTTATTTACAATGCCTTTTAAGATTTCAAAGCTGAAAAGCGCGAGCAGTGTCATCCAATTTCGAAAGCAAGAATTTAACGTACATGATCATGATAACGCCCATTATATTTAGCTTCCAACTATCGAAAGCTTTCAAAGACGGAAGGGAGAAATAAATGCCTTTGGAAACTTTATTTTCATTTTTCTTAGAAAAGTGAGAATAGTCACACTACCTTTCAAGATTTCGAAGCTGAAAAGCGAGAGTGGTGTCATTTTAATTACATTTCAAAAGCAAGAGTTTAATGTACATCATGGCGCCCACTATTAGTTTCCAAATATCGATACGGAGGAATAAATACCTTTGTAAACTCATTTTTTCTTGGAAAAAATGGGAAGAGTAAAGTACATCACCTTTCAAGATTTCAAAGGTGAAAAGGGAGCTGAGGAAATGGTACCTTTTAGTTTCAGTGTTTCAGTAATCAATATACAAAACTATTTATGGAATTGATATACATAATCATTTTTTAAAGGAAATAGTGCCAGAAAATAGTTGAATATTAGAAATAATGTCTCGCTCTGAAAGGCTGCTCCCCAGGAGATTTTGCAGAGGATTGTCCAGACGCAAATTTCGAACAAAAGTGCATGTTGAAAATAATGAGATAAGGCTACAACGGATCGGGACAACAGATTGTGAAGACTTTTCTAATGTGCTCTAAAATATGTTTGACTGTTCAAAAAATATAAAATATTCCGCTCCGTCGCTACGCTCCCTTGCATACAATGAAGAAGGTAATCAGTTAATTTTCAGGTATTAAATTAGTACGTATTCACTAAACAAAGGTGCTCAAGGCGCTCTCAATATTATACCCCGGCTCAGCTAGACTACCAATTTCAGTGCTCAAAGCATTTTAGGAATTTCTTCCTGCCCGTACCCATCTTCACCTGGGTGGAGAGTGGCAAATGCAGATTAATTGCCAAATGACATAAATGCATTCTGCATAGGCATAATTCTATTTTGTGAATGTAAGAGTTAGAGAATGCAAAGTTCTAATCCTGCTATTTGGAACTACACAACGAAATGTGAGGGCAACAGTAATTAAGGAAATATTCAGGGGGGTCCCTCCTCCCTGTGAAAAGAAAAGAAAAGAAAAATGAGCACTACTGAGCCCACTAAAACAAAACAGAGAAAAAATAAGTGGATGCTTAGATCAGACTGTGAAACAGTTGTATAGAAAGTGCTTTAACCCTGATAGCAGAACGGACGTCTTTAAGACGTCAAGAACTGGTCATAAACTGATCCACACGTCATATGTCGTATATACGACTATTTTACGACAACCTTATGACGTCTTTATATAAAAATTTTCTCAAATTTTGTTTGAACATAAGATGACATATATTTTACGTCAAACATTTACCACTTTTTAACGTCTTTTTAAAAGACCGGAATAAGACGTATTTTTACGTCAATTATTTTCCACTTATAACAGCTTTTTTCAAGACCATAACATGACGTGTTTATGTCAGTTTTACGTCGTGATAGTTGATCGTGATTCATGAATATTCATGAATGACCAGAAATGACTAAACTTCGTGAAAAAAGGGAGATAACATTTGAATTTTAACATTTTATTCAATGATTGCACTGCTGATTTAATGAACAATGTACTTCCATGTTGAACACCATTCAGTTAATGTCATGGGCAGGGTATTTCAGAATGTATCAAGAAATTGTAATTTCTAACTGTTTTTTTCAAGTACTACACTACAACCCATATATATAGTAATGTCGATACAAAGCATTAGTAGTTAGGTATAGGATGTAGGATGTTGGGATGTAGGGCTAGTATAGGAAGATCTATAGGCTAGAACATTAACAAAGAAAAACATCATTATGTTGAATAAATTCTGAAATATTTTATAAGCCAGCTTTGAAGCTTTGACTTGACGTCATTATGATGTTATTTTTAACCAGTCTGTGAGCTTCCTTTGGGTCGTAAAGACGTCATAAAGACAGTTTTTTCCGTCCAATATGATGTAAAATTGACGTAAAAATATGACGTCTTATTTTACGTCGTGTGCTGGTGCAAACTATCGTCTTAAAGACGTATATATAATACGTAAATAAGACGTATGACACGACTTTAAAAAGACGTAAGTATGATGTTATTCTTAACAGTCTCTGCTATCAGGGGTAGAGCATACAAATAAGATACACATCCATTACAAAATGAGAATGAGAAAACTATGCTTGCAGTTCTTTTTGGTGTGAAACTAAAGTATTCCCAAATCTATAGAAGCGATTTGAATGCAACTTCGTGCAGCTACGGCAGCTTGTCAGTGCCGGGTGGCTTTATGCAATTCCTTTGTCCTTTTTGTACTTCCTCAAGTGCATTACAACATTCAAAGGCGCTTTGCGAAATCTTGTTTTTGATATGTGCTATTTGAAGAGATGAATGTTTGCTATTGTTGATCACTTCTTGGTTCTGAATAATGTTTTCACTCAGTATTTGAATAGTGTACTTCCCAGAACGTTGTGACGCATTCAGCAAACAATAATCCATAGTTCTGTCTGATCTTGTTCTTGTTGTGATAAGATGGGTTTCTGTGACACCTGCTTTGATATGGTAATCATTTTATTATGCCGTCCCTATTGCACTTGGCGTCATTTTGTGTATATACTGGAGAACTGTTGAAGTAGTATCATATCCTGCCGATTTAAGTAAATTTCGTTTCCTGATGTTGAAACCAGGGAAATCCTAGCTGACATTATTTTCCCTGTTGAAACTATGCTTCCGAGATGAGTTGGTTGCAAGCGATGCCGAATTGCCTATCACCAGTCTCGTTCATGCTCAGGGAGAACAAAATGAGGAAAGTTAACAATCAAACACGCCAGCCAAGCAAAAAATATGAGAAAGAGAGAAAGAAGGAAAAAGAAAGTAACTTACAAAAAATTCAGGAAACTTGCTAAAAATTACAGGTGTGAAAAAAAAACCCTACCAGACGGTTTCATAATATCTAGAAGGGCCATTCATTTCGGGTTTCTCAATAATCAGCATCGCTTTTGTTACCGTGCATTCCACCTTAGTTAAGTTGTTTGGCCTGAATTTCAGTGTACATTTTGTTTCTGTTACTTGTGTCAGGAATTATTATACTTTTTCAGATCTTCAACAAAAAATACACAATGGAAATCCCATTGTCCGAGAATTCGAACACACTAAAAAAGAAGGACTCAAGGGAGAGAAAGAGAGTGAAGAAAAATAGGAGGCTAAAAAGAGTAGAGAGGAGGGAGGTAGAGAGAGAGAGAGAGAGAGAGGAAAGATAAATAGAGATGGGTAAGCAAGGTAAGAGAGAGAGAGAGAGAGAGGAGGGGGGAGGGGAGAGAGAGGGAGGGAAGAAGGAGGAGTATAAGTCTAAAGATAGAGAGAGAAAGAGAGAGGGGGAGGGAGAGGGAAGGACACAGAGGTAGGTAGATGGACAGATTGCGAAATGAATACAGAATTTCGCACATGACAAAAAGTTGAAAGCATGATTAGAATTGAATACTGGATAGCGAATCGTTGCGGTTGGTGTCAGTTGATAGCGTGGACATATGTGAAAGCAATTCATGAAATATCATTCGAGCCGTACCACTTGAAAGAGATTGAATGTCCGATCATATTTATATACCCATGGAAGGAACCAAAAGGCGTTTTCAATTTATCATTAGTACATGTTACCTTGAAACCCAGTGTACCGGATATTAGAGCATCGGCTAGTGGCGTATTACTAATAAGGATAGAGCCGTTGAGTGGGGGCGCCGACTTTACTTGGTGATGAATTGCAAAAGAACAAAATGGAGAGGGCCGTCGAATAGGGCAAGGGTGTTGAACTTGAAGATGCCATCCTTTTTTACGTTCCCTTCCCCCCTCCCTATTCTTCATTTTCCTCACTACCTCTTTCTTTCATTTTTGTTTCAGCGGGGAGGGGCTGAGCAAGTGCCCCTTCCCTCCTGGCACTACCACAGGCATCAACCGCTTCCTCGGGAATATCTGGGTCAAAGACACTAACATTGATTTGAATAGATGGACTAAGAAAACAAAACACGCCCCTCTAGCCTGAAAACATGCCCACGAACATCCTCTGCATTTGGCAATGTTTGGAAAAGTATGTATTTTTAGTCGGATGTTGGCAAGAGTTGCATGAAATTTCCCCCGTGGTGTGGTTCTCAAGAGCCCTCAAATGTCTTAATTTCATGTGGAAACGTAAAAACCGTCATCATTGCCCAACACAGACCACGAACGTACAGCAGACAATCCCCGCACAGACTGTGCTACCTTTTCGTCTGTCTGGCATGTCTGGGGTTACTTTTAAATGCAAATAATTTTTAGACTTCGGTTGTATAGAGTTCTTGACCGAAGATGCAGATTTTGTCTTTGACCTTTTAGACCTTGGTGCTGGAATTGGAAAATATTATAGGTTACAGCTACAAAACGGTGTCTCGTCTATCAACAAGTCTTCCTTGTATTATACGAGGCATTGGGGTCAAGGGATAGATGCTGGTCAGTGAGGGTGGAAAATGGAAATAGACGAATGTATTGAGATATCTAAAAAAAAAAAAAAAGAGAGAAATCGAGAAACAGAGGAAGATATGATTATTGAGAGAGGAACGGAGAGAGGGAAAAGGGGAGTGGAAGTAAGAGAAAGAAAAAAAAGAAAGAAAAAAAGAAAGAAAGAAGAAATAGAGAGAGAGAGAGAGAGAGAGAGAGAAAGAGAGAGAGACGGGAGATTTTATATTTCCTTTATCATGCATGTTTTCCATTCCGAAACGAGTTTTCATGGTTTTGACGCCGTCCCTCTTCTGTGGCCCAAAGGGCTAAAATCAGAGAAATGTCAGAGAATGCTAGACTATGATTTAGCATTTTCACAAGTTGACGAGTACGAATACCTACGACAATTCTTGACTGTTAAGAAAGCCTACTCATTCATAGGGAAGTATCTATGCTTTATTGAAAATGGAAGTAAGGAAGCAAAAATAACAGAGCCTTGCGTGCGGGGAAAGAGAGGATTATGTTATTTGGTGAATTTTGATGGTAAAAACTGACATAATAGATCCATTATGGGCTAGGTGTTCATATGTGGCAAAAAACTATTGTGATCATTGCAGAATGTCGTAAGCCATGTGGAACTAATAGGTCCAAGGAATGGTGAGGTTTCATGAAACTATAAAGGAGCCGAAAATTTTCCATGTATTCTAATTATAAGTCTGGTTGGAAACGTGGGCGTCAATCGGAGGGGGGGGGGGGAGGGAACAGGGGAAAACGTTTCCCAATTTTTAAGGATGGGGCACCTGATAGGGAATGCCCTCCTAATTATGGAAGTATTTCATTTCGTATCATAGCTTGTCAGCGATTTTTTTTTTTTTTTTTGGGGGGGGGGGTAAAAAGAGGCACCCAAAAATCAGAGGACATGTTTTTGCTTGCCAGCGAATTTTAGGGATAAATAGGAGACACCCTTCGGTAAATATCTAATGTGTCCCCTCAAAATATAAAACTCATTGACGCCCCTGGAAGGAAATATCATGTAAGGTGTTGTTCATGAAAGGCAGTATCGGGCCTTTGGACTTTAAATGACAGGCCCACATCATACACATTCTTATGCTGTATTAATGCAGGGCGAAAAACAGTATGTCATTGTTTCTAACTAAATGATTTTAAGATCATTTTCTTCAGTTCCATGCTTACACCGTTTACGGAATGAACGGAAGGAAAATAAATATCTTGATCTCTGTAAACTTTTTGATCTGGCGGATTTTTCAGCTTCTATAGTATCATGCATGTATCATGTGTATTGCATTTGAATGCACTTGGCGTTGAAATTCGGTCGTACTCTCACATCCTGAACAAGTTCCTCTTGATATAGTCCAAAGAAGAAGAAGAAGAAGGAGGAGGAGAAGAAGAAGAAGAAGAAGAAGAAGAAGAAGAAGAAGAACTTACACAGATCACGAGTAAGCCATCAAATAAAAACGTCCTCTTTCCATAAATCCTGTGATATCAATTTAGCAATAATCATTCATGATCATCATCCTCTCCCGGGCTTTTTATGAATTAACACATCCGGGTCAGTCACTGTGAGGATGCACTCTTGGAAATCCGCTGCGTGTAATTTCTTGAATAATTATTCTTTTTGTTTGCACTGAACCAGGGGCTAATCCAGGATCCTGCAGTCGGAGGGAAAAGAGGGGTACAATTCCAAAATAAGCATGTCATTTCATATATTTCATAGAGTTTGCCGAATATGTATACTTTTGTCTCAATTATGTATATGGTTATGTATATCCTTTGTTTGTTTTGCATTGTTCATATTGATGATAATCCAAAATTGTGGATTGAATATCAATAAAATTTGATTTGATTTGATTTTAGATCTTAAAAATCACTGTAAAGTACTGAATATAATCAGAGGAAGGGGGGGGGGGGGGCCCCATCCATCCCTAACTGCGTTGAAGCGTTCTCCCATATAATGAAGACTTGTGTGATCTTTCGTCACCTTGTAATTGTTCGTCTTCATGCCATTTCTGGATAGGGTTCCTTCCGAAGCATTCGGACGCTGTTTTGTCATGTTATCTTCCTCGAAATATCTGTTTGATTCGTCATATTGTCAATGAATGTCTAAGGTTGTTGAACTCTTATCTAACCGGTAACATGTACATCTGAATGTTCAACTCATTCGAATCGCCGGTTGAGTGGTACAACTGCACTTCCTTATGAGATATCGGGAGTAGAGACGCGAGAGTCACAATAACCACATTTTAAAGGTTATTAAACGCTTATCTCTCCAAAATAATACCAGAATATAAATTTCAATGGATAAATCTGAATATTCACCTGAATCGTAAATCTGAATGTTCGCCGAATGTGATTGAACTTTTATCTGATCTTTATAGAATATGAATCTGGACTTTCCAAAGGTGAATCTTCAGCAAATGTTAGCAGTTGTTGAACTGTTATCTAGCCATTAGCCTCATTAGTGCACTATAAATTTCAATTTATAAAGCTGAATGTTCACCGAATGGTAAAGGTTGTTGAACTCCCGTCTAACCATTCGAGGAATGTATACATCTGAATTTAAATGTCATTCACATGAGTGTAAGTGTCACTTTAATAGCGATAAATTGCCATGTGATCACATTTATCTTTTGAATGTAGACTTGTAGAGGTCAACCTTCTTACGGTGATATACTTGATATGAAACCAGCCAAGCTCTTGTGCCATCTGATTGGAGTTTCAAAACAACAAAGCCACAAAACTTTACAGCGAGTCAATTTTTTTATCTCTCCAGAAGAAAACCTCATATAACCCTTCTCCTTGAAACAATAAATGTATTTCAGTTTTGTTATTCCAGTTTTACATTTTCTGAAAACATTTTGAAAGAGTTCGTAAAGATATTGTTTTTTAATGTGGTAATGGAGGCAAATCAGGAGACTTATAATCAAATCCTTCCACATTGTATTCCTTATATACAGGCAGAGCGATTCTTCTTTTATTTGCCATTGTTTTTTTCTCTATAATTCATGTTTAACAGTGTTTAAATATAGTTTTTCTTAAAATGGATCCCCTAAACTGATAAACTGTCTCTATTTACGTTGACAACTTCTTACGGGTACAGAGAGTCAGCCACCCTTTTACAAGCTATGCTTTTAGGCTTGTCGTCACTTGGTCTGCGGAAGGTACAACAAGTAGTGCAGTTGGTGGCTCCCCTGTACACCATTACACGGGGGGGGGGGGGGGGGGGCTACATTTAATGTCCTGTCCGAAGGATAAAATGTTTTCCACTGAAACAGGCCTCTCTATCTCGAATTGGGTATTAACAGACGTTTGTCAATCATCAATCATCAATCAAATATAATTATTTACGTCTGGGACCGACCTTTAACGTCACCATCGGAAAGACGTGGCAAATGTAGATTCATATCTTGCCAAAGGACATTAGTGTTGCGGCAGGGATTCGAGCCCCGGACCTTGTGGTTCAAAGTCCGGAGACTTATCCACTGGGCCACAACACCTCTACCTCTACCTCTACCTCTTGAGGAGAGGGCACCTGAACACGGAACAGAACGTAGTCTCAGTCAGCCGCTAAGTGTGCATTTGAACCCACGATCTTTGGTTTCGAATGAGCCAACTTGCACCTTCTTTCCGCTTACCTTCTATGTATAGAAGGAAAATAAAGAAAATAAAATAAAGGGAGAAGAGAAGGTAGAAGAAGAAGAAGAAGACGAAGAAGATGATGATGATGAAGAAAAAGAAGACTGGGGAAAGAGCAGAGCATGAAAAAGAGAGGTGAAAATAAGAGAACGATCGAGAAGCAAATTTATGCGTGATTTTTAGAAAGGGAAACACACATGATTATGCTGTGTATCTTATACTCATTTCTTAAATAAACCGATTAAAACAAAAACAACAAAACAACACGTTTTATTACTCTTCCCAAATCTAATGAAACAATAAATTCCCCATACATATCTTATGGGGTGTTGCAAGAAAGTTGCAATCGATTGCAAATAATTGCTAATTTTGAAACAACCATTCTGATTGGCTCAGGGTCTGCCCTTTTAAGAAGACATGCATGCAACAATGATTTTGAATGGCCAGTGACAATCAGTTGCAACTTGCAATCGATTGCAACTTTCTTGCAACACCCCATTAGAGTCATTGGTTATCACAAAAACTAATATCTGCTTTGTTGTGGTCATAAAATAGCATTTATGGATATCATGACATCCATGGAGACACAAAATGTATTTCAGTTGTCAATGTTTTAGGACCCTCTTGTTAAAGAGTTTCAACCAACTACTTATATGTATATCAAGAAATATATATGGAATTCTGTCAATTCTCTGTTGTTTAATTTGGAAAAGCCATTTGCCTGTCATATAAATCGTTTTCATTTTCAGTGGGGGATATCCTCCCGAATGGCTTGTGCACGCCTCATTTGCGGCTAATATGATGGCTTACATCATTATTGCAATTAGGTTGGGCCAAGTTCATTTTCTCCATAAAGTGCAATGGTCTCGAGTTGGTGAACTGAAAACGAAATCACTCTCCCTCTTCACCAAAACGACCGTGTTGTCACATAAAATCGGCAGCATTGCGACCGGCATATAAATGGGAAAAACATGTAACCTGGAGAAGGGCTTAATAGAAAGATATGATGGACAGCGTGTGAGGAGAGAGAGAGAGAGAGAGAGGGGGGGGGGGGGGGGAAGCCGTGATTGCAATTAATGGAATACTTTTTTCAGGAATCATGAGCTATTACTGATATATTACTTCAGCCAAACTGGGTACGAGATGATTTTGACAATACTTTTTGCAAGCTAGCTGCTCAGGAATCCGTGACTGCACAGTTTTGAAATTGAATAAGGGATCATTAAACAGAATATCATTTACTCTTTATTAGGAAATAAATAGAGTAGAATCAATGAGAAGCTGCCAAAGTTGGGTATACTTAAAATTAAAGGAATACTGACAGCCTTAATAGAAGTTTGGATTTCAGTAGAATATTGAGTCAGCACTAGTCTGGTTTACGTTGACAACTTGACCGTGACATACCGCTATTACGTAACTGTTACTATTACTGATGCTGCTGCTACTCCTCCTGCTCCTCCTGCTACTCCTCCTCATCCTACTACTACTACTTCTACTACTACTACTACTACTACTACTACTACTTCTACTACTACTACTACTACTATTACTACCAACACGAATAATTTTAGTACTACTTCTACCACAAAATCAGTACTGCAAAACTTCCGCTGTACTATATACCCCTACTCAAATAATTTGCTCTGACTTTACTTTTTTTGTTGATAATTCTAATGTTACTTGAATCTTCTAGTAGTAAACATAATTTCTCCTACCAAATTCTTCTGTCAAGAAAATTTCTGTACGGCAACTTGCTAATTTCCTTTGCTGCAAGTAATTTATGATACACACTGAATTCTTCTTCCTGTTATTTTCCAAAACATGCTGTTTGAGATCTAAAACGTTTCTTGTTTTCAAAGACAAGTGGCCAATTCCTGTTTTGAACTCTCAAGTTTCACCTTCGCAATGTTTGCATTCTAGAGACATTAATGTATGAGGAATATTTCCCTTCTAATAGTTGGAAACCCTCTAATCGAAGCAGAAAATAATGTTATTAACATTCTCAGAATATTAATGTGCCCCTGATGTTTGCCTTCTTACATCATGGTTGAAAATTATCCTAAAGAAACAGAAATACCTCATTGTTGACGTTCTACAAACATTAATGTGTGACTAATGCTTCCCTCCTAATAGCATAGTTGAAACTTTTCTATCAAAGCAGAAATATCTCATTAAAACCAATCGATAGCCACTAGGTAACCTGCACGGATCTCGGTTAGATAAACATTAAAGGGAAATACAGCCTTGTTAACAGGTTTCTCAGGATAAATGCAAAAATGTAACGAAAATAAGAGAAAGAATTGAATTTACTGTAAACAAGGTAGATAAATAGTAAGAAACGGATGATACCACTAGATAGGGTGCCTTCAAAACCTTTTGAATATTGCTGATGTAACTGAAATGTGAATTTATACTAATGTGACAATTCTGAGATTCACAATAATTTAATGATCTCATTTTCAAACCCTAATAACTTTCTTGCCATTTGTTCATTTTCTTTTCGCAACTTCCACCAATTTCGTATTTGTGTGCTTTAATACAATTCAATTTTATTTCAGTTATTAGATTAGCCTTTACTGTTGAACAGTCTCAAGTGCCTATCTTGTGGAAAGAACGAATCATTACTGCATGATGCTCAATGAAAAGTATTCCTCTATGCCTTTCATATGCATGAATTATCCTTCTATGTACAATATCCACTGTTATCGACGTCTGGTTCGATTGCGAGCTGCTCTCTATACGCTCAATTAATCTAGTTTCATAACCCACAGAAGAATGGTAACCACATGCTACGCATATGATGACTGATATGAACATTTTTTTTTTTACCTTTATCGGCTTATAGCTTTACATGCACATTAAAAAAAAACAACAACAGCCTTTGTCCTGTGCAAAGAGATGATCTATAGAAAAATGACAAGCATGCACACGTTCCAAATACTAGACAGAGGTGATCACGTTTGACTGAGGAAATTTAATAATATATTTCGTTTTGATCATCGCCTTTCTTGTTTGATCATTGCGTGGGGTTAACCTATAGGAATTGTAGTTAGGAAATCATTTAAAGGGTTCAGTTTATGTGCAGCTTTTATGAAATATCTTGATTTGTGCAACTATGGTAACCATGGCTCCGTTTGCTTTATCTTAAATTCATGACAGTACCTTTTGAAGCCTTATTTGATCAGCTTTTCTTCTCCAAATTGGCAACACCAATATTTTTCTTTTAGTGCTACATTTTTCTTATAAAAAGTCATGTATCTGAAATGAATAGAAAGTGGCACAAATGTGTTGAGAATTTAACAATTTGCCAATCTGCATGGACAAACAGTGAGTGTGAACTTTTTCATCACGTTGCCAATTTAAGGACTTTAGTCCTTTATTTCCTTTAAAAAATCAGCATCAAACCACATACTGACGAAACCTATTAAATTGGCACAGTATGTGTAGATTTTTTTGCTCTTTCTGCTAATGTATTTGGTATGTTTTTAAGGGCTCTACGTCAAAAATCATTGCACCAAACCACATTATGTGAACTCTCTGCCACTAATGGGTTGCATAACATTTTATCTCAGTAAATGTGATGGCTTTTATAGTTTGTGGTTTACGTAGTATACGTATTTTGCTATGTCTATGGTATTGAAAAAATAATGGTGTTTTCAGTCCGAAATGATTTATCTAAATCCTGATATTACACTTTTGTATCCATTGATTCCCCTCCTGTGTGGTTCGGTAATTTGGAACCTTTTGATGGCTCATGAGAAAGATCTTAGTACTAGTGTAGGATAATTTTATACACCGCACTTTTGTCGCTATGTCTCAGCCACGTTTTGTAATTGACACAGCCTGTTGTGTGCAGTATATCTGCCTCAGCATTGCTCAAGATACTGTTTAGCGCCTGATTATTGATCAGTGCAAAATGTAAAGAATGAAAGCGTTGCCCATGACCTGCAATGAGAGGACGCCTCTATCATCCGCTCTGTCTCATCCCGTCTCGTTCTGTCTCCCTTTCTCTCTTCCCCACCATAGTTAATTGGTCCCTCGAACAGCCCTCGGACAAATTAACTGCAATATACGTTCCCCCATCACCTCCGTCGCCTTTTGCCTGTTGCATAATAGATGTCTTGAAAATGTTGCTATTAAAAGCAGCTCCGAAATCGAACGCAAGATCCTTAATATGGGATATTGACCGCGTGAACTTTCGAGGAGGTGCGATTGATCGCAATTCGTTTGGACTTCAAAGCTTTAAAGCCTCTTTCTTAAAGCAATTTCAGATGGGGGGGGGGGCACCTATATATCTCCTGCACCCTCATCACCCCTAATCAACTTTTAAGTGCCTGTAAGCATACTATAATCACACACACGCACGCCCGCACCCACACACAGTCTTTTGCAGCCACGTACTCTAAACCTCTGCCCTGACTGTACATATTACATGTAGATCTATAAGGTGGGACTGACGTAAATCTTTTTTCACGTATGTCCTGTCATAACCTATTGAAAGGACCAGGGTATTTGTAGTAGCACTTAATATGTCCTTTTAGATCACGCCCTAGGGATAAGTCCATGGTGTCGAATCCCTCCCTCTCGTTTGAAACTATGGAACTTTAACTCGTCTAAGACTAAAAGTAAGCCCATGACAAGTATTTCAGTTGACTAATTAAAGACCAATCTATTGGATTTCCTTTGCCTATTGGAGGTAGTATGCCCATCTCCCCGTCCCATCATCGTTGTCATCCCTATTTTTATGTGCCATGTGCACATGCTCTCACGGTGTCAGAGTATTTCGCGAGACACGAGTGGTCATTCATGATCCTTTCTGTTTAGCAATTTATTAATCTATTTTCAGTTTTATTTACACAGGGCAGTATCGTCAGTTACAGAATTGCTTTCCACATCGGCCCTGTCCGCATACTATACCATGTATACCATGAGTAAATAATCGAATGAAAAATTACAGAAAATTAATACATTGCAAATAATTGATAGCGCAAAAATAAATCTATGTACATATATACAGAATAATCTAGTGGAATAAGGAAAAGTTGAAAACATTTTTTTTCCCAGTTTAAACAATAGAACATAGTCTTCAATACGGCAGTGTACGGGCCTTTTCTTCTTATTGCTCTCTATAGCAATGCAGAATAAATGAAGAACATGACCTGTTGTTTGGTAATGGAGTAGCTTAGATTTATCAAAACATTGTTTGGCTGATGCAGTTTAATTCAGACTATTGGCACAGCAAACTTGGCAAGAGCTGACTGATATATTATTCAATTAAGTTAAACATGTTTCATGATGCCATTCTGTCGACTCTGCACTATTTCTGTTGGTGACTCTCCTACAACTCCATGGTGTTTCATGAAACTTTTCGTAGAGTTACGCATTACCTTACGAACGACTTGAATATGAAGTGTCAAATGGGATGCCCAAAGTTTTCCTGCTGTTTTTAACAAAGTGTGACTGCAATCCCTATAATCTTACTTAAATTGTGGAGAAAATACTTTAGGAACAGTTCTATGGAACACCCCATGGCAAGATATCCTTTGGACGCCTGACCGACTTGTAGCAAGCCAAAGTACAAAGTAAAGTTTTCAAAAACTGAAACACCGTCTGTAAGTGCCGAGCACTTGCAGAACACACAGTAAAGCACTTGGCTTAATTGTGCGTTCAAAAAATAAAAACAAGTCCAAATTATGATATATGACTTTTTTGAAAAAGACATGCAAATTGGTATAAATACGTTGCACATTCTTTCCAGAACGGAAACGCAACCTGATTATATTACTAATTTACCACCCTCATTATGCTTTCATTGAAAATATATGTTATGTGTCTGCACAATGGGAGTCCTGTGCAATAATGGTAAAGGCTCTGACTCTCACACGAGAGGTCCTGAGTTCGATCCTCGCCTGGTGCTTAGATCCTCTCGACGAACAGTGTACTGAATGGTACCTGGCATTGGTGGGGTAATAACAATTGCACGGTCCGCAGGAAGAGCAGTGACAATAAAACATTAAGTGACTGCTCTGGGTAAATAAAACCCAATCATCAATATGCTTTGTAATATACATGTTCACATTACGTTTTATGCAGTCCCGTACATTCTTATAAACAAAGCAAATCAAGTGACCTGGACTTGTCTTTTTGTTTTTGGATGAATACATTTTCGTTTTTTTAAAGATACATGAGGTGATGTTGAAAATTAGCACATTCTATGCACCGTGAAAGAAGGCTGATGAATTAGATTACAAACACACCTACTTTGTTTGTCAACCCGCGTAAGGAGTAATTAGATTGGTTTGTCACGTAAACAATAAAACAAAATACAGCTTATAAATTGGAGCAGCTGTTGCGTGTCACCTTCTGCTTTTGGTAACAGGTAGTGATGATACATTTTACTAGTATTATCTATGTCAAAGATCTCGCGTTGAAACAACTGATAGCTCAAATTGTTATGTTCATGAAGGTATAGGAATAATATATACAGTAACCCTGAAGTTTCACATCTTTGTGTTTAATAAGTCACAGGGATGTGATTAGGTTTCGGGATCTTTGTTGCGCGTCAGGCTGAGTGATGTTTTCTACTTTGCCATTCATAGTTCGTCATTTTCATGATTTTTGCAGCACTTGTTGTTTTTCATCCTGTTTAGGATGTCTCCCATGTCAAATGCGACACTTTTCCAGGTCGAACAAAATTCGATACATACCAGTATTTCTTCGACTTAGGAAAATGATATTCTTTCAATAATATCTACTGGCTGACATTCATTCAACCTGATTTTTTTTAAAAGAAATATAAAAGTCGACCACTGATCATGTAAGTTTACAGAGAAAGAAAGAGTCTAGCAGTTAAGTGGATAGGTTGATATTGTAATAAGTCAGCGCTACTGTACATTGTACAACATTTCTCAAACTTCAAAATAAGGAAACGTTTAGCCCAATGTTGAATGAATGAATAAATGAATTACCTAAATTCACAGTGATAGGCCCCTACATACACCTTGATAAAAATAAATCTTGGTAAGGAAGCTAACAGATAGCGTATTCTATGAAATGGAGTTTAGCCCCGTAAAGTTGATTACATGAATCAATATCAGAAATGCAACTGAAATGTACATCTCTAATATTTTTGTTAAATTAACACATGATCATATTCACAACAGTAACAACCATAACATCACCAAGAATATCAAGTGAGCTTAGAATAAGTAAAATGAATAATAATGACCTGCATAAACATTTCTAAAATTAATTTTACACTTGGTATTATTCCGTGCCCGTCCAAAACTTTTGCGACTGGTAATATTGCTGTAAACAAATCACATACGGTGTGAAGCACTGCACATTGCATGAGATACATGTATGCATTTGGCATCGAACTTTGCTCCTGGCTAAACTACTTCAAGTCAAATTTAAAAAAACTATATATCAAAGGATATTTCAAGAGCAATCCTATTCTTGTGGCGTCGCTCCATTAACAATGATGATGATAATGATGATGATGATGATAATGATGATGATGATGACGATGATAATGATAACCTTGCAAATTATTAAAATTACTCAAGTGTTGCCAGGTATCCATACACACACTGGGTCGAGAGGGACAAACTTGAGCGTGTGAAAATTTGTCCAAGGATTCAAGCTCCCAGCGAGGATCGAACCACGATCTCTTGTATAAGAGTCAATAACTATCTCCAACATACGTGCTCACAATGTTCATTTTCCTTATCAGTAAACGACCTTGTCTTAACTTCTACATTAGGACGCTTAGCAATGTCTTGCGCATTTTTTTGAACGAATACAAATGGCGCCGATTTAACGACAATTATTATATTTTTTTGTAATGACAAGGCGTACACTTATTAGCATATTCATGCAACAAGATTTATTCATTTTCGATCATTATAGTGGCTCTAAATGACGAAATTTGATTAGTTTTGGACTTGTTTTAATGCAATTCTTTACTGCGAACTCACCAAATGCTTTCATTGAAACTAAAACGCAGAGGCAGGCTACATGGGAATTGAGGTTTATGTGCGTTTATATGGTATCGATTTCAGTAGACAATGTACTTTAGTATCATTTCCGAATCAATGTACTTTAAAAGACTGGTTATTCATTATATGACCCTTTTTGAAGTCTAGATATGTCTCACCCATGCGCAGACTATACGTAAATGAGAAAACGTTTGCAGACGATTTCCGACGGAAGTACTGTCCTTTTCTTCAAATGGTGTTATTACAGTTACATGTATAAATAACTGAGACACATGTAAAACTATTACCACAGTGCACTGACCATCATGTCACGTGGTCAATCTGTCCATAGGACTCCCTAGTTTTACACCATGGCTTGACATTCACTGGCCTTGCAGTGAAAGGGAAATAAGGACTTTGTTTTAAAACAAACCATCTAACCCCATTAACATGATTGGATCGACTATTTGACTGGCTCTGTTTCGGTTTGTTTTTTGTTGTTCGGTTTGGTCCCATGTTCTGGCATGAGATTATTTTCATAGGGATTAGGCAGTCAGTTATCAGACTAAGGTGGTTTTTAAATAAATATATATATATAGTGTACATGACAATTAATGAATTATGGAAGGATTCTTGACGTTCACAAGCCACTCAGTGATTACTGTAAATAATAGAATAACCGTTGCCAATGCTGGTTCCCCATGATTATCATAATGCACGTAATAGTCGGGAATAAGTTATCATCATCGATAGAGCAGTAATTCTCTTTAAAATTCGGAACACTTTTTTTTTTACAATAACTCTTCTTGTCATCGTCAGCATATATAATTGCTTCTTTACTCTTTTGTAGTTAGACTAACAAATTGTTTGTATGGTCTGTCCTATTTATGGGCGGAAACATGGACAGTAACCAAGAATATTATGAAAAGAAAATCTTTTGAAATGTGGGTATACAGGAGAATGTTGAGAATATTATGGAAACAATGAAAATCAAATAAATATTGCAAATGGCAGGCGTAAACAAACCGTACTGGTAGGATTAGTTGAGGAAGAAAAGCCAACTACTTTGGCAGCACCAAAGTCTCTTAAAAGATATTTAAGAGCGAAAAGTAGAAGGAACTAGACCGAGAGGGAAACTCAGATTCAACTGGGAAGAGAACATCAAGAACTGGAGGACTAAAACTGCAAGAGTTCACCAGAATGGCAAAAGACAGAGTTATATTGAGAGATGTTGCAGTCAATCTCCGAACCGGGAGAAGATATCTGGATGGAATTAGTAACCTTCAAATTTTCAACTCGATTTCTCTGTATTTCTATGCACAAGCATTAACTTGAAGGAAAATCATGTTTCCCACTCTCCTGTAAACCGTGCTGCAAAACATTTGACCTCAATTGACCTACTCATCCGACATCTATTCGGCATGGTTGGGAAGTCTGCTAAAGGTCTAGGCCGCTCCGAAAGACCGAGGTCTAGCATATAATCCAGGAATGCACCCAATAAATAGTAAGCCTGGTTTAATATGGAATAGTTGTTCTCATTTGTCATATTGGGTCAAAATAGACACGGAGCACATGTGGCGATTTCCCACAATGGTAAAATTACACATCTGTTGCCATGTTTCATTCGTTTGTACACGTTTCCCAGGTACTTTTATTATTATATACAGACCGCAGCCACTTTATCATTTTAATATATTGAGCAGATATTGGAATGAAGGCCTGTATCTCGCAGTAAAACTAGCTATAATTTGTAATACGATCGAGGCCATTTATAATTCAGTCACGTTGAAATAATTCCCCAAGCCATTCTGAAAGATAATGGGTTAAACAAGGTCCTAACTTAATAAACAAAGTCCTAACCTATAAAATGTATTCTCATGTACGACAAACTATAAGCAGTTAAATGTCCATCTGATGCCCCTTCGGTAATATCTTGCCATTTTAACATTGCAATTCCAATCTAATAATGATTGAAAAAATGTTTGGATTTGATTTTTTATTTCCATTTCAATTTGAAAAATAAATTCAAGCACGTGCACAGCATATATATAGAAATAACAATTATATAATGTCATAGTATTTATGGAGGACAGAACTAAAATATTCGGAACAATTTTGCCCTGTTGAACAATGAAAATAATTTCACAGAGTTAGATCTGAAATTCTGAAATTTGGTGAGACATATCAGCTCTGCTTTGAAACATTTTGTTTACCCATTAGTTTTGCTAGAGAATGTGTGTTAAATGAGTATACAGAAATGAAATTTAATTTCCACTTCGTTGCTATGTATTTTAATTGCAAATGTTACTAGTAGTTATCAGTATCATCATACTTTCTATGTATGAAATTTAATCTAGATTCAATTTAAATGTAGTAGAGTGTTAGTAGTAGTATTTCATAATGATACACTAAATTCACCTGCCTCTGAGATCCAGATGTAAATATAGGCATTTTTTTTACGAAAAAGAGTAATGGAATTCCATAAGGTAACTTTATCTGATAATCGATATGGATTCCATTATTCTTAGCCTCTTCCGTGATTCGTAATCTAACTCCACGATAGATAACACCCACTATTAAACCATGCATGCATTCACATTTGGCAAGATTATGATGCAATTCTGTTCATGTCAGGATAGAATTGTCATTTACATTTTATCTGGAGAACGCTATCTTGTTAGACACTTGAACTTTGAAATGTGCACTTTATGCCCTTAGCATGTTCTTAATTTAGCTTCAAGAGGTGGTACAGAACTATTCAACGTTTGCTCAAGCAATCTCAAAATTAATTCAGTTAAGAAGTGTCAGCTCTCTGAGTATTAAAGATTATTTAGCAATGGATGATTAAACAAAAAAGATGCAGTAAGCTTTGATTCCCAAATACTGTCAGTGGTTCTTATTCGTCACCTCTCGTTTCTTCTCAGCCCCTTTCGTCCTTTTCGTCCGTTTCGGTCCTTATCTTTCCTTCTATTTCCTTCTCGGCCCCTCTCGTTCCTTCTTGTCGTTGATATTCTCGACCTTTTCGCTCATTATGTTTTTTTCGTTCCACTGTTCCATGTCATTTCTCGGTTTATTCATTCTTATGTTTACCTCGTCCACATTTATCCCCTCTTGTTTCTTCTAGTTTCTT